>OU696666.1:17687500-18887500 GCA_916049575.1 Ancistrocerus nigricornis
CGTCGCGCGACGTCGTTGTCGTTGTGCCCGTTTGGTGCAGCGACGCGATTCCGCGCATTGAGACGTTCGCGGGGCGATGAGTTCGTCGGATTAGTCCCTGGTCATCGCTGCGCGAGTTCGCGCAACCCTGAATGGCTCTTCGAACGTAAGCGAGGACCGATATACAGGGTGTCTGGTTCCAGGTGACTAAGCGGCCACATACATGTGCACAAGTATCGACTTGAATCGAAAAGTCTAATAAACTTTTTCGAAATTCGGCTTAGTTTTCGAGTTATTAATTAATAGAAATCAGAGAAAGAAGGCGGGACGAAGGCGGTCTACTCAAGCTCGTAACTAGGTGAGTGACGAAACAGGAGGAGGAGCAATCCGCAATAACCAACAACGATAATCGGAACGTAACGCTTCAACACGTGTTTACTTTTATCCCTTATCTCTCTTTCTCTCTTTCTCTCTCTCTCTACGCACTTCCGAACGCTGGAAGTTCGCGCTGACTTCTTTGGTTCCGAGAGAGAAAGAGAGATAAGGGAGAAAAGTAAACACGTGTTGAAGCGTTACGTTCCGATTATCGTTGTTGGTTATTGTGGATTGCTCCTCCTCCTGTTTCGTCACTCACCTAGTTACGAGCTTGAGTAGACCGCCTTCGTACCGCCTTCTTTCGCTGATTTCTATTAATTAATAACTCGAAAACTAAGCCGAATTTCGAAAAAGTTTATTAGACTTTTCGATTCAAGTCGATACTTGTGCACATGTATGTGTCCGCTTAGTCACCTGGAACCAGACACCCTGTATACGACGTATACGTTTGAGATGACGATACGTCTACGGGTCAGCGGGGAGCGTTCTCCGCGACCGTGGGCTCGGACTCTACTCGCTCGGAGTCGTCGCAAAACACCCGGGTCGACCTATGTCAGGGACCGATCGCGTGCCGCGGTCAACGTTTGGTTATCCTCCGAGATAACGCAGTTGCCGCGGCGCTTGAACCTGACGCGAGGGCGTGGTTTTGTTTTCGTGCAGTGGGTCCCGTGCCGCCGACACGCCCGAGGTTGCGTTAAGGATACTTACGCCCGGATCGAATTATAGACATCTCTCGAAGTCGACGACTTTTCTTGCCGTAACTCGACGAGACGGACTCGACGAGTTCGTCTGCGTTAATGCGGTCCGCGTCGGTGCTTCGGCATCGCGCGACACAGCTTGGCAATCGCCTTGCTAATTATGACCGAACAAACGTGCGTGTCAAAACGTACAGATATATACGATTACCCTGAACGGTGGATCACTTGGCTCGTGGGTCGATGAAGAACGCAGCTAATTGCGCGTCAACTTGTGAACTGCAGGACACATGAACATCGACATTTCGAACGCACATTGCGGTCCACGGATACAATTCCCGGACCACGCCTGGCTGAGGGTCGTTATTATAAATAATACTGCTCTCGCTGCAACTTGGATTGCGGCGTAGAGCGAATAATGGGTACTCGTTGACGAGAGAACTTCGGTTTATCTCGTCGACGTTGCCTGAAATGAATGGTAGATAAGTGTAGCAAATAGCGGATATAAGAGAGGGAGAGAAAGGAGTAAGACGCAACTGCCGTTTGGTTTTCGAACGAAAAGAGAGAGAGGAATCTGGCGAGGAGAAGGCGTCACGCTCGGACTTTTGTTCGCTTTTATTATCGAACGCATCGACGTCGATTCGAATTAGTTTACCATCGACGTCGACTTTGAAAAACCTTAAAAGCGATCGAGTCCGGGTCCGGTTCGGAGTCGAGATTGGAATATTCGTTTTTCCTTCCGATGCCCGAGCGTGCCTTCGTCGAACGTATTCCAGCCACGATTCATTCACATCCCATCGTCGTCGACGACGCCCACATTGAGGAGTCGTTCACCCGGTGGTTCGTTTTGTCCACGAATTGCCTCCTTTCCCCTGGATTGCCTAGAAAAACGGTGTAGCCGGGAGGATAGCTAGTTTCGGACGAGCAACCACCGTTGCGTGACTCGATTCGGGCATTAGTCGATCGACGACCGCGTCCAAGTCCATCTTGAATAGGGCCACTTACCCGTAGAGGGTGCCAGGCCCGTAGTGACCGGTGCAGCGTCTTGGGAAGATCTCTCCGTAGAGTCGGGTTGCTTGAGAGTGCAGCTCTAAGTCGGTGGTAAACTCCATCTAAGGCTAAATATGACCACGAGACCGATAGCGAACAAGTACCGTGAGGGAGAGTTGAAAAGAACTTTGAAGAGAGAGTTCAAGAGTACGTGAAACCGTTCAGGGGTAAACCTGAGAAACCCGAAAGATCGAATGGGGAGATTCAGCGTCAGCGGCGTTGGCTCGGCGAAGTGGACGGTGTCGCGGACTACGGTATCGCGACACGTTATCACTATGCCGCGTCCGGCGTCGTCGTCGTGCACTTCTCCCCTAGTAGAACGTCGCGACCCGTTGGGTGCCGGTCTACGGCCCGAGGTGTAAGACTGTCGCGTCGCTTCGGCGCACGCGACAGACCCTCGGTTTCCCGGCCGGCTGCCCGGCGGTATAACGCACGGTATCTGGCCGCAATTTTTGAACTGCTTCGGGCCCGCCGCAAGCGAGGCCAGTGTCCCGGAAGTACGGACCCGGTGCCGTCCCCGAGCCTGGCCAGCTGTTGGCAGGCGGAGTCCTCAGACGGGCAGAAATAATGGTACCGGTCGGCGACGCTACTGCTTTGGGTACTCTCAGGACCCGTCTTGAAACACGGACCAAGGAGTCTAACATGTGCGTGAGTCATTGGAATCTAAAGCCTAAAGGCGCAATGAAAGTGAAGGTCGGCTTCGCGTCGACCGAGGGAGGATGGGCCGCGCTACGACGCGGCTCCGCACTCCCGGGGCGTTTCGTTCTCATTGCGAGAAGAGGCGCACCCAGAGTGTGCATGTTGGGACCCGAAAGATGGTGAACTATGCCTGGTCAGGACCAAATCAGGGGAAACCCTGATGTAGGTCCGTAGCGATTCTGACGAGCAAATCGATCGTCGGTACTGGGTATAGGGGCGAAAGACTAATCGAACCATCTAGTAGCTGGTTCCCTCTGAAGTTTCCTTTAGGATAGCTGGCACTCGCCCGTTCTCACGAACGTATGAGAGTCTCATCTGGTAAAGCGAATGATTAGAGGCCTTGGGGCCAAAACGACCTCAACCTATTCTCAAACTTTAAATGGGTGAGATCTCTGGCTTGCTTGAATATTGAAGCCACGAGATTTCGGATCAGAGTGCCAAGTGGGCCAATTTTGGTAAGCAGAACTGGCGCTGTGGGATGAACCAACGCAGAGTTAAGGCGCCAAAGTCGGCGCTTATGGGATACCATGAAAGGCGTTGGTTGCTTAAGACAGCAGGACGGTGGCCATGGAAGTTGGAATCCGCTAAGCAGTGTGTAACAACTCACCTGCCGAAGCAACTAGCCCTGAAAATGGATGGCGCTGAAGCGTCGCGCCTATACTTTGCCGTCAGTGGCAAGTGGGGCGGGCCACCCCTCGATGGTGCCGCCATGGAGCCCTGACGAGTAGGAGGGTCGCGGCGGTGTGCGCAGAAGGGTATGGACGTGAGCCTGCCTGGAGCCGCCGTCGGTGCAGATCTTGGTGGTAGTAGCAAATACTCCAGTGAGGCCCTGGAGGACTGACGTGGAGAAGGGTTTTGTGTGAACAGCCGTTGCACACGAGTCAGTCGATCCTAAGCCCTAGGAGAAATCCTATGTCGATGACGGTGTGCAGACACAATGTTGTTCGTAAGAAATGACACACACCCGTCGGGCGAAAGGGAATCCGGTTCCTATTCCGGAACCCGGCAGCGGAACCGTGTGCAATTCGGGCCTCGTAATAGTGTTCGTCGGGGTAACCCAAAATGACCTGGAGACGCCGTCGGGAGATCCGGGAAGAGTTTTCTTTTCTGTATAAGCGTTCGAGTTCCCTGGAAACCTCTAGCAGGGAGATAGGGTTTGGAACGCGAAGAGCACCGCAGTTGCGGCGGTGTCCGGATCTTCCCCTCGGACCTTGAAAATCCAGGAGAGGGCCACGTGGAGGTGTCGCGCCGGTTCGTACCCATATCCGCAGCAGGTCTCCAAGGTAAAGAGCCTCTAGTCGATAGACTAATGTAGTTAAGAGAAGTCGGCAAATTGGATCCGTAACTTCGGAATAAGGATTGGCTCTGAGGGGCGGGGCGCGTCGGGCTTGGTAGGGAAGCGGGTCTGGCTGACGTGCCGGGCCTGGGCGAAGTGAACGGCCTGCTCTGCGGGTCTGGGATCCGAGCTCGGTCACGTGCCTTGGCCTCCCGCAGATCTTCCTTGCTGCGAGGCTTCTGTGACGGTTAAACCCGTCGTGGTCGTCCTCTTCGGCCGCCATTCAACGCTCAGCTCAGCTAATTAAAACAAAGCATTGCGATGGCCCTCACGGGTGTTGACGCAGTGTGATTTCTGCCCAGTGCTCTGAATGTCAACGTGAAGAAATTCAAGCAAGCGCGGGTAAACGGTGGGAGTAACTATGACTCTCTTAAGGAGAGATTGCCCCCATCCATGTGCCAACCCCACCTCCTCGTGGTGAGAGTCGGGCAACGCCTGCGACTGGCACGTAAACCAGTCCCAGGCGGCCAACGGGGCTCTGGCTTACGGTGCTGACGGGCTGCCCCCCCTTCAGCACCTATTCTGGTAGGCCCGATTTGAAGAAAGAGAAATATAATCAGCTGGCAGCAGCCTCGGAATGCCGGCCCTACCAATCCTCCACTCCATGCCATACCGTCCATCTCTGCGAGCGATGCGGGTCTCGTCCCGCCGTTATCGTCATCCCGTTCCGCTGTCCCACCCGAGCACCAGGAAGTATTTGTGTGTCCACAGTGCGGCCGCTCATTTACCACCAAGAGCGGCGTTGGCCTGCATCGCCATCACGCGCACATCGACGTAGTCAACGAGGAAATCGACACCGACCATGTTAGGCGTGTTTAATGGCTAGGGCGGAGGCCTTTGCAACCCAGCAAGGTGTTCGATTCCTGAACCAGCATCTTCTCACTGTCGTCCCCGGGCGCTCCCTTGATGCTATCAAGGGAGCCCGGAGAAAGGCGATGTACAAAGATATGGTACAGGCGGCGACTGAAGACCTAGCGGCTGTTGGTCCGAATAGTCCGCTGTCGCCGCCCAGTGAGAGGATATCGAGCCCCTCCTTTTCCCAGTCTTCTGTTCAGACTCTCGTGTCACCCGGGGAGTCATCCACTGGCTCTTCTCGCCGGTGGAGCGCACTGTATGGCGACCTGTCGGGCGCAATCCAGCGTCTCACAGTTGTCGTCACACAGATTCGTGCGTGGAAATCCCACGACCTCGTCAATATCGCGGAAGAAGTACTTCGCGGTGTTGATGTGAGGGCGCGCATTGACCAGTGGCTGGGGAGTGTGTTCCCGCCGCGACCGGTCGGTGTCATGGCACAGCGCAGGAGTCTGCGCATCGTCAACACGGGGCGGAGAGCACGTCGCAGACAGGAATATGCCATAGTGCAACGCGCGCTTCGGAGCAACATGTCTCGTACCATCCGAGACATTCTGGAAGGTGCCTGTGCCGCAAACGTGGTTCCCAGTGTAAAGACCATGTCCGAACACTGGGGCCCGTTTGTAGCGCAGGCCTCGGATCCTGTACCGACACCTCCACGTGTTGGTCCGAAGGAACATCTCGCGCATCTCTGGCTGCCTGTGACGTGCGAGGAGGTCACCAGTGTTTCGGTGTCCCTCAACTCTGCGTCAGGACTTGACGATGTGTCTTCACGGAATAGAGGGCCGTTCCGTTATCTATAAAGGCCCTCTTCTTCAACGTGGTAAAGGCTGCAGGCGGGTTTTCACCATCTGCGCTGGCGAGTCGAACCGTCTTTATTCCAAAGAAGGTCGACACGCCAGCGCCTTCGGACTTCCGGCCCATCAGTATCTCGTCGGTGGTGGTTCGCCACCTCCACAAGATATTCGCCGAGCGGATGCGAGACGCCAGGATCGTCGATCTGCGTCAGCGGTGCTTCGATGACGGATGTGCAGAGAACGTTAGTGTTCTTGCAGCCGTCATCGCTGAGGCCCGCTCGCAGCGACGCCAATTACATGTCGCCTCCCTGGACGTCGCCAAGCCATTCGACAGCGTCAGTCATGGCGCTGTCGAAGCAGCCCTCATCCGACTCGGCGTACCTGATGGGTTCCGGAAGTATATCCTCAGCCTATATGCTTGCAGTTCAACCATGTTTGAAGTCCGTGGAGAACGGTCCGAGCTCTTCAGAGTGGGGAGAGGCGTCAGGCAGGCAGATCCGCTCTCTCCGATACTGTTCTGCCTTGTTGTGGAACCAGTACTCGGAGAGATGCCGCCTGACGTCGACTTCGAGCTGGGGGATTGTCGCGTCAGCTGTATAGCGTACGCAGATGACATCCTCCTTTTCGCCAGAACCAAGTGGGAACTCCAAACAGCGCTGTGTGCAGTGGAAGACAAGGCCAGAGAGCAGGGGCTGCGCCTCAACGCGGGCAAGTGTTCTGTGTTGCCCATGGTGCCCGCAGGTAAACAGAAGAAAATAAAGATCGTCACGACCCCCAGTTTCACCCTTCGCAGTGGGGCTTACTTGCCACAGGTAAGCACCACTGCGGAGTGGCGTTATCTGGGGGTAAACTTCAGACCTGCGGGCCCAAGAAGGTCGATGGGGATATCACCATGATGGCCGCATCAAACGGCACGGTTTGTAACACCGTTGCCGCGGTCTTGCAGACTGCTGGATGGTGAGTGTACCAAGAACCCAGCATTGAGACCGCCGTGGGTAGAAGAAAACCGGACGCCGTCTGTGTGCGTGATGGCGAGGTGCATGTGGTGGACACACAGATAGTCAGCGGATCAACATCTGTGGACGACGCACACGAGCGGAAACTCGGCTACTATCGCGACAACACCTTAGTCGCGAAAGTGGCCGAGTCGCACGGAGTGCGTGCCGATCGTGTGTATTTCTCCTCCTGTACACTTTCATGGATGGGAAAAAGGTCGTCCAAATCGGCTGACTGGTTGCTCGGAATGGGACTGTCCAAGGGGCTCCTCCGCAGCATCTCAACAGGGGTGCTGCAGGGGAGTCACACTAACTGGACAAGGTGGAACCGGATGACGGGTACGGTGGGGGGGGGGGCGGCGGCAGCGCAACGGGAGGGGGTCGGTTAGGTTTGGAGGTACGTTTCTTCCTGGGGAACCCGCGCCCCCTATTCTGTTCTTCTTTCCTTTCTAGGCCATTTGGCTATTTTCTTTTTGTGTTTCGTCTTCTTTCTCTATCTCTATTCTATCCCCACTTTCTTACATGTTCGCGAGCAAAGATGCAAAAAAAAAAAAAAAATAGCCAAATGCCTCGCAATCTAATTAGTGACGCGCATGAATGGATTAACGAGATTCCCTCTGTCCCTATCTACTAGGGGTGAAGGTAGTAGATGTGCAAACCGGCGTAACAGAACGGTGATAATGTACGACGTGGCCTCTTCCCAAGCTCTGAGCTTCAATGTAAAGAAGCTCGATAGAGTTAGGCGAAACGGAGACGGTTTATGGAGTGCCTCGAACACTCGCCACGGCTTGTACTTATAAACGAGCCTAGCCTCTCTCTACCCAGGCAGGCCTGACCTGCCCGTGGTATCCCTGTGTCTACGAAATCGTAGCTGACAAGGGTCTGCATCCACAAAGAAGGAACTGCAGGTTAAGAAGGGGCGGTGGAACCCCGATGATTCAAGCCCGCCGGCCATGCCCGCGCACCGGTTCGGTCCGTCCAGGGAAGCCTGGTGCTTATGAGGACTGGGGCTCCTGCTTTTCCGCCACCTCGCTTCGAACGAGGCTTACGACAGCCGTAGGGTACCCTTGCCCTGCGTCCTGGTAAGCCACATATAGCGAGGTGTTACATTCGAATGTTCTAAGGGTTTTCGAACGCAATGAAGTGTGCTTGATTCCGTGGCCCTTTGCACACAACCCGGAACGATATACTTGGACTTGGTGCCGGGGTTACGGACACTAGCGGTGCGCCTCCCCGTGGCTCCCCGTGGGCGCGGAATGGACCATTCCGTGGCTGAGTCACCGCATTGCCACGCCTGGTGATGTCTGAGGATTTTTCCTCCTTAGTAGGACTGGTGGGGGGCGCTGGCCTGTGGATAATGAGTTGAGTATGCCTATATAGGCGAGGAAGCACGCACGACCGGCATTTGGAGTCGGCATTCACGACATTAAATGTCCCTATCTACTTTGGTGGACACTGCCCGGCACCACATCTTTCACTGCTCGGCCTTCGAACCGCAAAGAGTCGCTTTGCGGGACCTTATGGGAAAGCGAGAATGGCCGGAGGCGGCCCACTGCTTAGTGGCGTCGCCAGAAGCATTCTCGCTCTTCGACGATTTCTGCCGCGAGACCCTCCGGCTAAAGGGTAGCCAGTAAAGGGACCAAAAATTTGATTGCTGGCGTGAATGTGTGCGCGTGAGAGAATGTACTGATGGATGCTGCCAGCCAGGGGCACGTGTGCATGTTAGCTTAGGGCCTGCGACTCAATAGAATAGGAATAGATGCAGGTGTTAGTGACCTGCGCGAGCGCAGTGATCGTGCCTGTGTCGTGCTACGAGTGAGTGCGCGTAGCTTTAAGTGTATTGTTCGGGGACCGTTCAGCAGAGGATTTGTCGGAATCCTCTGCAATGGATGCAGGGCCCTGTCACCCTCTCGGGGGAACCCTGCCGGCGAACGGCTTAGGGTGCACGTAAGGGGGCGAGCTCGGATGCTTCGCCCCCCTTTAATCTCCATACTAATCCCTACATTCATTTCAGGTTCCGTGTCTTTCCACTCCCCACCCTACTCCTTCCCCATCCCTACCGATCCGATCCTTGCAGGGCTTTTGTCAAGGGACGTGACACAGTGAGCTGGCCTCCCCGAGGTTCCCCGTGGGCGTGGTGCTGGTGTGGCGCGCCGCGTCATCACTGCACCACGGCGAAACTGCTCACCCTGCGTCGCTGTGCAGGAGCTGCTGGATTTTTCCTTGCGCGTTTTTCTTTACTTGGTTGTGGTGGCTGCTGGTTGGTAGATGGAACTTTGTTGCGTATGCCTGACCAGGCGAGGTCGCATAAGCTCTCCACTCTTGGGTGGGGGCTTTCACATTAAATGTCCCTATCTACTTTCTAGCGAAACCACTGCCAAGGGAACGGGCTTGGAAAAATTAGCGGGGAAAGAAGACCCTGTTGAGCTTGACTCTAGTCTGGCACTGTAAGGAGACATGAGAGGTGTAGCATAAGTGGGAGATGGTAACATTGTCGGTGAAATACCACTACTTTCATCGTTTCTTTACTTACTCGGTTAGGCGGAGCGCATGCTTCGAGCCTTTGTGCTCGTTTGTCACGGTGTTCTAGAGCCAAGCGTGTAAGAGTGGCGTTAGGCTTCAGCCGATCGCCGACAGTACTCCCGCGTGATCCGATTCGAGGACACTGCCAGGCGGGGAGTTTGACTGGGGCGGTACATCTGTCAAAGAATAACGCAGGTGTCCTAAGGCCAGCTCAGCGAGGACAGAAACCTCGCGTAGAGCAATAGGGCAAAAGCTGGCTTGATCTCGATGTTCAGTACGCATAGAGACTGCGAAAGCACGACCTATCGATCCTTTTGGCTTGAAGAGTTTTCAGCAAGAGGTGTCAGAAAAGTTACCACAGGAATAACTGGCTTGTGGCGGCCAAGCGTTCATAGCCACGTCGGTTTTTGATCCTTCGATGTCGGCTCTTCCTATCATTGCGAAGCAGAATTCGCCAAGCGTCGGATTGTTCACCCGCCAACAGGAAATGTGAGCTGGGTTTAGACCGTCGTGAGACAGATTAGTTGTACCCTACTGCTGACTAGTCGTTGCGATAGTAATCCTGCTCAGTACGAGAGGAACCGCAGGTTCGGACATTTGGTTCACGCACTCGGTCGAGCGGCCGGTGGTGCGAAGCTACCGTCCGTGGAATTATGCCTGAACGCCTCTAAGGCCGTATCCTTTCTAGTCAAAGGAGGCAACGATATCTCTAGGAGTCTCGCGAGTCGAAAGACTCAAAAAAATGTGACGCTACTAGGTGGCCTGTCCACGGGCCGGTCATCGCACGAGCCCAGTTTGCCGTATGAGACCATCGTCCGCCGCCGGGATCACACCGAGCGACGGCACGGTTTCTAACGGTCGATCGTGGGTTTCACAGTTCGATGTCGAGACTCGGAATCGTCTGTAGACGACTTAGGTACCTGGCGGGGTATTGTACTCGGTAGAGCAGTTACCACGCTACGATCTGTTGAGACTCAGCCCTTGGCTTGGGGATTCGTCTTGTCGGATAGACGAGACTCCAATTTTTTTTTAATTCGCCAAAGTCATGCGACTGCCGGATTTTGTTAGATTTTAAAAATTCGGCGGTGTAGTCATGCGACTGCCGGACTTTGTTAGATTGCAAAGATTCGGCGCTTAAATCATGCGACTGCCGTATCTTAGTTTTTATTTCAAAGTTCCAAGCGGCGAAGCAATGCGACTGCCGGATCTTGGTTTTTATTTCAAAGTTCCAGCGGTAAAGCAATGCGACTGCCGGATCTTGGTTTTTATTTCAAAGTTCCAAGCGGTGAAGCAATGCGACTGAATTTTTCCCACCGTATTTGTCGCGCGCGTTTTTAGATCCGCATTACTAATTCGCAGATATTTTCGCCGATCAATCGGCGACGGTCGTATTAACACGCCTTTTTATACCGTGCCAAACTTTCCTTCGCACGACAATCTAATTATGTGTGCGTGCAATCGTACTTTTGTCGGGTATTGCCGACGATGGCATAACTTCCGACACCAAAAATAAATAGTAACCAGTGGGGTTGTTTTTTCTCGCTCGCGGGATGCCCGTGGTTAGTAGTGGGTATTGTTTGGCGTTGCTTAGTTGCGGAATCGCTTTTTTTTCATATTTGATACCGATAGGTATCACATTAAGAACTTCCCGATTACATAAGTGGTCATTTGTTCATTCGCATCGCTTGCTCGCAAATTCTTATCTTCCCGTAAAGATTGCGTTGTGACTCACTCGCTATTTGAAATATAATGACCAATGGTTATCACATTTAAAAGAAAATTAAAATGTAATACTTTAATCGAAAAGTATTATATATTTATCTCAGAATATGTAACACTAAGTTAGATAACCATTTTCGGGAAACATCAATAATTTTCTACAAGACAACATGTTTGATATATGATTTCGCATTTTATGGACATTATAATGTATTTCATTACTCGGATTTTTATTAAAACATAATAATGTTGCAAAATATATTGCAAACGCACCACAATCAATGCCATTAGTCTGTCTCTGTACTTTGTGGAATATGTAGGTCTTACGGAATCTGTAAAGAGCATTTAAAAAATCTTGTTGATCATCTTCCAAACAATTCTTATATAAACTATCGTAAATGTGAATATTACCCTGACCATCGGATTTAGTTAACCGCGTGGTACGCAGCCCGTGGTCGCCGCCCCGAATACATAAAAAAAAACCCATTATAAAAAAAAATTATTATTATTTCAATTAAATGTAATGTATTATTAATAAAAAAATCATTTACTTAAAATACTATTTCTATTACTTCTTAGAAAAAAAATTGTTAACAAAAAAAAAAACCGACTTTGAAAATAGTAAAGATGCAAAATGGGAAACGTAATAAAAATAATTTGGAATTATGTGAATTTTGAAACAATATGTTAATAAATAACCGATAGAAGTAAAAAATAGCAAAAGCAAATTTCCGTTCTTGAAGTGTAATTTACAGTTAAACGATCAATACTAGAGGAAAGTAGGGTACTGTGGACCACTGCAGATAATATGGACCACTGCAATATTTTAATAACTAATAACACTATCTCGTTAGAAATTCTGCGCACTAGAAGTAAACCATGACAACATAAAACAATGACATTTGTCACGCGGTTTTCATGGTGATTGTGCGGATGATAGAATAATTAGTGAAATTGATTTTAGCAAAAGTTTTTCAGTAAGTCTACAATTCAGTTATATCTGACTTATTATTCATTAAATTTTTTTCATTTAATTCATTCAATTACATTTTTTTTTTGTAATCGCGTATAACTATTACTATACATACCTACTTTATGTATTTCCATTGATTTTCTAATTCTTTTATTTTTTATATGACTTATTTGAAAAGTCAGTTATTCATAGATATGCTAGCAATTTGGACCACTCAAAATTATATGTATTTTCTAGGTTTGACTACAAGAACTTTTTGATGCACTTAATAAGAGAAAAAAGTGTAACGAACGATTGTTTCCGAAGCTATTTGAAATATCGATGCCCTTTTTGTATGTCTTTTTTTTATAACGAAATCTGTGTGAATGAAATGAAACGAAATGAACGAATGAAAATGTATGTGTGTGTATAATTTTTGTACAAATGAATGTTTTTTGTTCGTAAAAATAGTTTGTTTTGCAATTACAATCTTTCCAATCAACATCTAAAGTATAGTTATCAATTAAAAAAAGTGGTCCAAATTACCTGCACCTTATCGAAATCACATTTTATACTTATATATTATTATTTATTTATTTTTTTTTTCTTTCGTTTTTTTTTTTATTTATTTTTTATTTATTTATTTTTTATTTATTTATTTATACGGGTAAATCCTATATTAATTATAATTATATCATATATTAATAACGTTTAGCGAATCGCTCCCAAAATTCTATCCTTTCGTAAAGATTACCCTTTTGAATTGTTTTTTTTAAAAAACTAAAAAACTACGCGGCCAAATGAGACCAAAATCTAATCAGCACCAAATTACCTCAATACCAATCGATGAAGTCATACATCACCAAGACCACGTCATTAGTGTGGGCGTAATCGTGAACGTAAAATTTGACCACATACATACACACACACACACACACATACAGACTATAAGCCGAAAATGGTCAGAAAATGTTGAGATGACCTTGAAATGTCAACATCTATCAAAAAATCGATTTTCGATTTTCGGGGTCATTACAATAACTTCCCGGTAATCGGGAAGTTAAAAAAAAGGTAAAAAAAAAAATTTACGCCCGGTATCGAAATAGCTTCGATTTTCGGCCCTAGATCGTCCTTCGGTAACCGTAGGACTTGCACCTCCGTTATACGGGAGATTCGTTTAAAAAACGGATCAACCACCAACGCCGTAGCGCTCACCACGTAAGGGCCATTTGGGCATAGACACCGACGCGTGGTACGTATGTGTCTACACGAAACGTCCCAGAAATAACATGCAGCACCTCCTTTATACGGTAGGCTCGATTAAAAAAACGGATCAACCACAAACGCCGTAGCGCTCACCAGGTATGGGCCATTCGGTCATAGACACCGACCCGTGGTACGGATGTGTTGACATAAACGTCGCATTAATAAGATCGATTCGAGCAGATCCGAATCGTGCATCTACTTGAGGATAAGGATTAGTCTTGGAGGGACCGCTTGCTCGGTCCTCCACATGCAAGTTCAGCATAAATACGCTCGGTATAACTGCTCTCGGCAGCAAAGCTCTTTCGTGCATTCGAAACGAGCATCTCCCTCATTGATACCGATTCTATGTCCGATCTGTCGGCTATACCCGGTTTTATGCACGGCGTCTTGTGGAAGAAATCAATCGAGTTGTCGATCGACTTTTTGTTTCAAATTCCATATCAGGCAACTCCGATGCATTTACTCGGTCGAATGGTGCTCGACAGGAAGGTCCCACAGCGATATACCTTCTCGGTACGGGAACCCCCGTACAGCCGAGACAAATAACTTCCCCTATATATACCGATTCTGCGGCCGGTCTGTCGGCGAGAACCGGTGAAATAAACGGTGCCTTATGGGAAAAAACGTTCAAATTTCAAGGACAAACGACGTACCTCGAAAAACTTAGAAATTTTTTCTCAATCGCATTAGTTTCCAATCTAAATACGTGTTATTCGATATCCAGTCATATTAGTTTCCGTCGAAAAATTTTTTCTCGAGAATCGAGTTCAACGTTTCGTGTGCCCTTTCACGGAACGTAAGACTCTTAAAGGTACGTTCGTAAAAGGGATCCTACCGCGAGCCGCCTCTTCTCGCGAGGATCCCGTGCTCTGCCGCCGCAGCGTGCATGTCTCCTATATACAGCGATTCTGCGGTCGACCTGTCTGCGATGATCGGTCTAAAGCACGGTCTCTTATGGGAGAAAACGTTCAAATTTCGCGGAAAGACGAAAAGAATAAAAAAACTTGGAAATTTTTCGCAGTCGCATTAGTTTCCTCCGAAAAATTTTTCTCTGGAAAATCGGGTTCCAAGTACCGTGCGCCCTCTCACGGTACGTAAGAATCGTCAATGTACGTTCGTACGGTGATTCTAGCGCGAATCGCTACTTCTCGCGAGGAGACCCTGCCTCGCCGCCGCCGGAGCGTGCGCTTCCCCTATATATACCGATTCTGCGGCCTACCTGTCGGCGACGAACGGTCGAAAGCACGCTTTCTTATGGAAAAAAACCGTCAAATTTTTTTTTCTCAAAGGTGTTATATGCTGACATGTTAATAAGTAAATAAATGTTTAAATAAATAAATAACTAATGTATTTATCGATGCGAAACGGCGATTAACGCAATTTTTAGACTCCGTCGCCGACAGGTCGGCCTAAGAATCGGTATATATACCTTCCTTGTTAGTAAAATGAAAGGCAGGCATAATATTTTTTAATATTTACGCCCCACGCTTTTATTTAGTCATATGAGGGAATTCTTCAAAGTCTGTCGTTTAGACTGGTTAATACATTATTTATTCCTTTTTAGTACAATTAAATAAAAGCTTGTTTTTAAAAAATTTTTTTTTTTTTATTTTAATTTAATTTAATCTTTTTTAGTGTTGGAGATAATAAAACCTTTAATTTATTATCTTAGTAAAAGTTTGGTTACTTTAGACTAGATGTTCTTAATTTTCTAATTAATATGTATTATTTCGGGATAGCTTGTGTAGCCAACATTTTAACCTATAAGACAGAAGTTATGCGAGCTATAATTAAAGCTTTAAAGGTCTAAAATATGAAAGCGCCGACTGCTATATATAACTTTAAGAGATAATATGTAAGCTTTTGAAGCTAATATGATCGTTTTGAAAACAAATATTGCAGCTTTGGGAGCTAATATGGAAGCTTTGGGAGCTAAAGTAGCTTCGGGAGCAAATATGGTAGCTTCGGTAGCAAATGTAGCTTTGGGAGCTATTATTTCGCGTAATAATTTTTTTGAAAATGTTCGATGCATGCAAGCCAAAGTTCCATTAAGGCTGTTCGCCACCTTCTGCGCGCGACTTCAGCGACGAGAGCGGAGAATATAAGAACTACAGGGAAACGAGCAAAACCCAATGCTTTTATAAGGGTTTACGCCCTTAGTTCTCCTGATCACAATTTTTTATTGATTTTGATGATCAGATACTCATTGGAAAGATAAAAGAAAAAGCCACGTTTCTGCGGTTACCGATTTTTGAAAAAGAGTCTCCTTTTTGGTGAATTATTTACTTAAAAATTATCTTTCGCTTTCTTGCAAAGAAAAAACAATTTTTTCAAAAATCGGTAACCGCAGAAATGTGGCTTTATCTTTTGTCTTTCAAATGAGCATCTGATCACCGAAATCGATCAAGAATTGTGATCAGGAGAACTAACGGCGCAAACCCCGTTTTTCGTAATTTTTACGAGATAAAATTCGCTAACAAGAGCGCCTCTCTATGCGTTGCGGCGGACGAGTCGAAGCTTATACCCCTACTCCGTTTCTAAACGGACACGGATGCGGTAGTGTTTGTAAGTCGACAAAAAAGAGTAGCGCCTTTCCTTGTGTATATACATGTAACTAATTCGGAGGGAAGCGAAATCGCATGGATCGTAGCTCGAAGCCTACAAGCAGGACACCGCGCTACATACATACATATCTGTATACCCATGTAGTACGGCGATAAACGATTCGAGTTATGAACTCTCCTAACCACAATTCTTGATCGATTTTGATAAACGAAGGCTCATTTGAAAAAAAGGCGTTATTTGGAAGAATGATCTTTTCCAAATTTCAAAAATATAAAATCTGAAGGGGGTCCTCTGGTTTGACGCCCTGATCTTTTAGCATTTTTGGGGATTTTTTTGTAAAGACCTATAAGGAGATAGAACTTTGAACTTTTTACCATTTATTTATACATATTTCAAGAGTATACAGTTAAATTTTTAGCTAAAAATATTTAGTAGAACCAAAGTTATAGTGGTCTGAAGACACCCGCCTCGAAAAAATGGACGCCCACTTCCTCCATCATATCAGCTGATTGGCTTATCCGAAACAAAAAAACCCGGCGGGGTTTTAATCTGTATACTTAAATACACCGAGTGGACTACGATCAAAAAAAAATGTTGAAAATTGGACTTTTGACAGACTTCGGAACAAAAAAGTCCGAAATTCATGTATTTTTTGTCAACTTTTTGATACAAAAAAAATAGAAATTTTCAAAATTTTGAGATGATAATAGTCCACTCGATGCGTCTAAATGTACTGAGTAGACCCTATAAATTTGAAGTAAATCGAAAAGCCGTTTTTGAGATATGATGGAGGAAAGTTTGAAAAACATGGTTTTGAGAAAAACGCGTTTAAAGTTTCAAGTACAGTTATAACTAGAAAAATTCTAACTTACCACTAATCTGCGATGCCTGGTCCGTAAAGTACACCTTCCTCCTGCTCTTGGAATTCTTTCAAAGCAGATTTTTCAGTTTTTGCCTCAATTCTGGCTTTTTTAACGGCATCGCTGATGCGTCGCTCGGAGCGCGAGATCCGCTTCTCGTCACGTTTCTCAACGTAAGCATGAGCTTCGCGTCCTGTGGGGCATCCCATGATTGTGATTATTTTTAAAATCCCCTGGAACCCTTCGTTGAATATTATCACTGCCAAAAATGTTGCAATTTCAACGATTTTGGCGCCAGAGTGAAGATGTTTCGGGGCGAATGTCCAAATTAACGAATTGAGGGATTCGTTGTTGTTCTGCGTCTCGGATCCTAAACAACGGGTCAACAGGTCATCGTTAGATAAATCTTCATATACAGGTTTAATTACTTTCAAGACTTCGGGTAATAACGGTGGCTTGTCGTGGTGGAATTTGTCGAGTTCACCCAGAGCTTCCGCCTTGCGCCACTTGCACCAGCTGTCTTTACCTTCCGGACAATATTGATGCTGAGGATTTTTATCTGATGAACTCTTATGGTAAAATGTCGCCCAAATTTCTTTCCTCATCTCCTCAACGGAATCTGGATGTCGTCGAATAGCTAGTCCGTAAAAGTTAGTCATTTCTGTGATGACTTTATCAGTCAGTTTCCCTGCTCCTTTTCCGCCTATCCCTTTATTATCTTTATTCTTTTTAAGACCACGGAGTCTTGTTCCCATTCTCTTTTCGACGTGACCAACGCATTCTTTTTTCGTTACAGCAGTTTTTCCGTACGGTTTAGAATCTATGATCCCTTTAAAAGTTTTACAATCCCCATCACCAATATATGTGAGGTATTTAACTTCATTTTTAACCAAAGATCTTGAAAACATCTGTACAATAGCACTAATTTTCATCTTTCCTGAACTTCCAGTATGATTAATGGTACATTCATCTACATGAGATTCATACCACATTTCATATTACAGTGGTTCTGTATTTTTTTTATGTTTCCACATATTACACGCTACGCAATAACTACTCATGACCATAGCATCTAGAACTTTGCCAGTATACTTCCCAATTAATGTAGAAACTCCAAATAAAGATGAAAAGCCTCGTTTTCTCCAGGTACCGTCCCCCGATACCGTCAACTCATCACGTACATTTCCTGCTTCTTCATTCATCGTTTTTTCTTTCGAGACAGCAAATGACAACACAGATTCACAAACTGCAGATGAAGCTATGTGTATATTTTCTAGAAGTGCGTAATAGGTTGAATTCGAAATACCAGAACATATATCCATAAGACTGCAGAAAAGGTTTACACCTTCATGACCAATCCCTAATAACCGCATGACAAATACAAAACGACGATTAATTTCACTTGCATGCTGAATCATTGGGCCCGAGTTTATAATTTTTTGTCTTGCACAGTTACAAGACTGAACTATTTTAAAACCTAAGCCATGATAACTTGATTGCGCGAAAGATACATCACCTTCACACTCTTTACATATTACACTACTGGAAATAGCGGAAAATACTGTCGCAAACTGTAAAATGCAATATCCAAAGTTTGAAGTAATAGGAACCTCCATGTCCATGCCGCCTTGAAGTTTTTTAGCAGAAGCTGATGTATAACCTGTCTCTTTCTGGCTTGTGAAACGGTTTCCAGCAAACTGTCGTTTTTTACAACGACCAGGGTGAACATTATTTGTCGAACTTCCTTTTCTACCACTCATTTTTTAAATAAATAACTCCTCGTTCGTCGTTCGTCGTTGTCGTATGACTGAGCTCTCTCGCCCATCGCGTCGCACGCGTCGCTCGTTTTTTCTCGCGATTTTCGGCCGTTGGCCAGTTCCACGAATTTTCCGGTCATTACTGGTTCGCGTACATTCGACTCATTAAACCGATCGAAACGACGACGATCTTAAAAAACTTATGCCTAAGTACACTTTTACGCTTAAATTGATCTTATAATTAAACACGCATACACACTATAAAAAAAATACTACACAAATAATTACACACATACTTTCCTAAATTTGTTTAAACTTGTCTACACTTGTATAAGTATTTATTTGTTCAGAGTTTGTTCGAACAATAGGCTCAACCTCCAAGCGCTCCGCTCAACGCTCCGAACACCTGTCCCTTCTAACTGCTGTATCTTTATAATGGCTTCGAATATCGAAAAGTCACTTTATCTCCACATTCTAAATACATTAAGGAAACAATTTATGAAAAAAAAAAAAAAATCGATTTTTTAAACCCATTAAACCAGAGGATCCCCTTAAGTAAGAAAAAGGATGTTTAATTATGCATATGTTCTAGATCCATTTATACAAAGAAAAGAAACGATATTAAAAATCGGATAGGATAGTACTCTTTCGAAAATATTTATCTTTCGATAGAGTATTCAATCATCAAAATCAATAAAAAATATCGACCAGGTGAATTTCTGCCGTGAATAGATGCGAACGAGAGGACTGCGTACGGCGCAAGAAACCCGTATAGCGCTTTGCAATGATTTGCAAAGATCCTGATCACAATTTTTGATCGATTTTGGTGATCAGATGCTCATTTGAAAGATAAAAGATAAAGCCACGTTTCTGCGGTTATCGATTTTTGAAAAGGATTCTCTTTTTTCGTTAATAATTTACTTAAAAATTATCTTTCGCTTTTTTGCAAAGAGAAAAAAATTTTTTCAAAAATCGGTAACCGCAGAAACGTGGATTTTTCTTTTATCTTTCAAATGAGCATCTGATCACCAAAATCGATCAGGAATTGTGATCAGGAGAACTAACGGCGCAAACCCTGTTTTCCGTCATTTATGTGAGAAGCAATGCGGTAAGAGTTCTCGTGCTCCCACTACGTATCCTAACAGATAGGCGCGAGTCAAAGTATATCTGTTACGTGAAATCTTCGAAGTACGTAAATCTGCACATTTCCTGGTCAATGGACATATGTTCCTAAACCGTATGTAAAAGTACATCAGTAATATTGAAATAGAAATAGAAGAAAAAGAATGAAATAGAATATTGAATCAATATATTCATGAATATGAATATTTCAAGCGAAAAGTAAATTTTTCACATCATTGCACAAATTATTTTGTATGAAACAAAATACGTGAAAAAGTGCAAATAAAATGTAAGAAGCAAAAGAGATTGAATAAAATGCACAAAGAAAAAAAAGTGTACATGTCGAGACTCGAACACGAGACCTCTGGGTTACCAGGCTGACCCGCTATCGCCTTGACCGCCGAAGCGCTTGATGAAGACTAATAAATCTTTTTTGTATGTAAGCGTAGATGAAATCTTTGAAGCGTTATTTCTCAAAACTGGCTGGCCAGTGCATTTTTTTTCCGTTTGCCATAATAACACCCTAAGGCATTACTATAACCACACGAAGTCTCGTACCAAACTTCATTTCCCAAATTGCGTGGACCCTTGTCAGTCATCCAAATCGATCGAGAATTACGTCCATCATAATTTATGCTTCAAATACAGAAAAAAAAGGATACAGCATTTTTCATCCACCTTAAAACCATACAATTTTTATATAACCATTTTTCATCGGATGCATAATCCAAAAAATTATTGAGGTGTGCGAGATAGGTGAATCGTAGGGTATAATGATCCATTTTCACAATTCGGAAAGTCCATCTCTTCTCTTTTCTTCTCTTCTCTATATATACAGGGTGTCCGCTTCCTATATGTCAGGAGCTAAATCACGTGTAGCCAGGAATAAATAAAGCCGAAAGGAGTCATAAAAGGTAACATAAGGTAGGTAAATTAACAAGTTATTAATTATAAGAGATTGGCAAATCACGACGCGCGGAAGCGGTAGGCGGCGAGCCGCGGCCATGCTAGTCTAGCGGCGCGAGGCGAGTGGCGAGCGGGTGGGGCGCCCGAGCTCGTCTACATACGTAGGAGATGAGCGATCGGGAGGAGCTTTCCACGAAAAAGTGACAAGCAGTGGGGCATTAACGCTCGAGCATCGAGTAGACTTTCCCTCTTCCTTCCGCTCTCTGTCTTTCTCTCTCTTCCTTTCCTCCACGGCGCTACCTTACGATGGGGACTCGCGCGGACTCTTTCTCTCTTTCTTCTACGGCTCGAGCATCGAATTGTTTACTTTCGCTCTTCCTTCCTCTCTCTTTCTTTCTTTCTCTTCCTTTCCTCGACGGCGACTCGCGCGGACTTTCTCCTCCCTTCCTTTCTCTCTTTCTTCTACGGTTGGAGTCTACTCGATGCTCGAGCGTTAATGCCCCACTGCTTGTCACTTTTTCGTCACTCCCGATCGCTCATCTCCTACGTATGTAGACGAGCTCGGGCGCCCCACCCGCTCGCCACTCGCCTCGCGCCGCTAGACTAGCATGGACGCGGCTCGCCGCCTACCGCTTCCGCGCGTCGTGATTTGCCAATCTCTTATAATTAATAACTTGTTAATTTACCTACCTTATGTTACCTTTTATGACTCCTTTCGGCTTTATTTATTCCTGGCTACACGTGATTTAGCTCCTGACATATAGGAAGCGGACACCCTGTATAAAGCAAAGTCGATATATTTTGTTCGAGGTAAACTCAAAAACTACTGAACCGATTTTAATGGGATTTTCACCACAATACAGAGGAGCTTCTGGAGATGGTTATAGGCTATTCGTTGTGTTAATATTTTCAATTACATCGAAATAAGCGGTCGTGGTGGGGGTATATTGTCGACGGCGGAAAAATCTGTATGGCCCGGCAAAGATATCTTTAATAATTATAACCCTAATAATTATTAACCCGGGCGAAGCCGGGTTCACACATCTAGTAAATCATACACGTATCGTCGAGATCGTACGCCGCGCGCAACCGATTATCGTTCGAGATATAGTGTTTTGTTTCGTCCTCTATTTGTCATCTGAAGCAACGGTGGCGTTCCCGCTTTTGTCTTCATCGATAGCGGATCGTTTTCAAGATCGCTGATGCAAAAGTGAGGAAAAGTGTCGGGAAACATTCTTTTGATTGTGAAGTGATTAAAGTGGAAGTGAAGAAAGTGAAAGGAAAGAACAAAGTGAAGAAGGATGGCCCCCAAAGGACAATTGATGCAGTTCAAGAGAAAATTGAAACCTACGAACTTGGGACATTACGCAAAGACAGTGGTCGGCAAACTTATTAGCCAAAGAGCCAAATATGAACATTACAACAATTTAAAAAAAAATTGGGAGCCAAATCTGCTTGTTTAGTAAACTTTTATTACACTAAATAAAACTAAATTTCATACTTAATAAATATTTATTAATGCGAACAATGTGCTTGCATCTCCTTGGAAAGTTTAAGTAAGTCAGGTTTGTATGTTGTTGTTTTTAATTTTAGGCATGATTCCAAGTTCTCATCAATAAGACAACTTCTCAGTTTACTCTTGATAATGTTCATGCTTGATAAATATTATTGCGCCTTCCGTGGATATTTGTGCCAGAGCCGCACTTAAGGAGCCAAAGAGCCACATGCGGCTCTGGAGCCGCACTTTCCCGACCACTGCGCAAAGAAGAGGAAGGAGCTAAGTATTCGTCCGTTTATATCAGTCGCGGAGGTGAGTACAGAAAATACACGGCCAGAACTTTCAAGTGTCATAGATGTTAATAGTTGTCCTCATCATTCTCCTCCTCGTCAGTGTACAACAGTCGCGGAGGTAAATGTAACAGATCCACGGACGGATTTAAAAACTATTTTAGATGTAAATAGTAATAGATTTTATTCTTCTCCTCGTCCGTGTACATCTGTCGCGGAGGGAAGTGTAGAGGACACACCTGTAGATGTGTATACGAATATAGATGTAAATAGCGATAGACAGGATTCTTCTCCTCCTCCGCTAACAATTGAATATGCGTCCAGAATAGAAGAAGAACGTCCTACTTTTTAATTAGTAGGACGGCGGCGTATTGTTGACATAGGGCACTTTTTAAATAGTATTTTTTCGATTGGTGTACATAAACCATTCAATTGCAGTATTGCAGACATGTATCCAGTTTCGGAATCCCGCAAAGGTTTTGTTAATGCCATTAAATTAAAATGTAAAATGTGCGGTTTGATTGAAACAATAGAAACTGAGGATAGAAGTAACAATAGGAATGTCAACGCCTATATGGTATCCGGGATGATATCTGCAGGTAGTGGATATTCCCAATTAAAAGATATTTGTGCCGCGATAGACATGCCTACTTTGTCAAATAAATCGTGGGCGAAATATCACGACATCGTGTGGCAGGTATTTCACATCATACACAACTAAGTATGACTCGCTTTCGGGCGTTGCCGCGATTGTAGGATTCGAAACAAAAAAAATTTTATATATCGGGGTACGAAACAAGTATTGTTCTTTTTGCGACCGTAGTCGAGGAAATGTAATTGACCGCGAGCATACTTGCTTTAAAAATGTCAATGGTCCTAGTACGCGTATGGAGTCGGACAGAATTGTAGAGGGTTTTAGATCTAGTGTCGAAACGCATGGATTGAAGTATACTCGCTTGATTGGCGACGGAGATAGTAGCGTTCATCGGAAGCTCATAGATGCATTGCCGTATGGTCCATCCGTTCTCGTTGAAAAAGTAGAGTGCGGAAACCATATTTTGAGAAATTACAGCAATCGTTTGCAAGCTGTTTGTTTAAATAGAAAGGTCGGTACCGTTGCGCATCGAAATATCTTGAGGAACAATCTGATGCGCCTGAGAACTGCCGTTAGTGCAGCAATAAAATATCGAAAGGCACAAGATCTGCTTGAATATCGCCGCTTGGAGGAATTGACTCAAGATATTTTGAACGGTCCGTATCATGTTTTCGGCCACCACGCGAATTGTCTGAATAGACAATATTTTTGTAACGGTTTATTAAAACCTGGCGAAACGGATCTCGTCCAGGCTATGGAGCAATCGCGTATTTTTCCGAAAATACTATCGGCGATGCATCGAGTTGCGGCAAACGCCTCGAGTTTGATATGGGACGTTGATAACAATATTGTTGAATTATATAATTCGTACATTGCGAAATTTATTGGTAGTAAACGAATAAATTTTGCCCTACGTGGCGCATACCAGACTCGATGCGAAGCTGCGGCAATCAGTATGAATTCCGATGGAGCGCTGCATCGTGAATTTCAAAACAAATTGTCAAGTAAAGGTTTGGGCAAATTTACTTCACAATTTGTTAAGCAAAAACTTCGTGCTCGCGTTTTGAACCCTCAGCGTCACGCGAATAATAATCGTTATAATGTACAAACCGTCGACGGTGATTATGGTCCTAACGCGGCTTCTCTTCAGATCTCTGATTTGAGTGACGAAGAAATACTTTGCAAGAGCGAAGAATTTTTAGAAAAACTTGCAACCGAAGATCCATTGAAAATCGAACGCGAAACTCGCGGACAATTCGCGTCTAGTGAATGGACTGAACAGCGTCGCAAACGACTGACTGCTTCAGTTTTTGGACAAATAAGCAAAAGAAAGATACATACTTCTTGTTCTAAATTGGTAGAATCAATTCGATATCCCTGTTTTAAGGGAAATATAAACACGAAGTGGGGAATTGAAAAAGAGCTATTGGCAATTAATTAATTCTCTACCGATTACGGGTTCGATGTTCAACGGTGCGGTTTAATTGTAAACGAAGAAAAACCGTTCTTGGCGGCTTCTCCCGATGGGCTAATCGGTGTTGATTCCCTCGTCGAAGTAAAATGCCTGCATCGGCGAAGGATATGACACCAATAGAAGGAATTGAACGTAAGAAAATTACGTTCATGCACCTCGACAATGGAGTGGCAAAATTAAAAGACTCTGATAATTACATGTATCAAGTTCAGGGTCTTTTACACGTCACTCAAAGACAATGGTGCTATTTCATTGTTTGGACGCCGAAAGGAATGATTGTTAGTCAAATTGAAAGAAATGACTGCTTTTGGTATCAAAAAATGGAAGAAAAGCTTACGATATTTTATCACGAATGTTTATTGCCCGAAATCGTCGATTCTCGTAAAGCTCGGGATCTTCCAATTCGCGAATCAAAGCGTATTTTAGAAGCGCAACGAATTTTTTCTGAACGTGAAGCATCCAAGGCTCCAAAAAATTAAAATAGTACCATTAGATATTGTACATTATAGTATGTAGGTATATCGCACACCGAGATCAAAACAATTTCATCTCAAAAATGAAGATTTTTTGATATTTTTAGAAAAAAGGGTTTTTTTTAGCGGTTGCAGTTTTTATCTAGGTATGCGATATGTATTGTAAATATGTAAATATTTGTATATATTTGTATATATTTGTATATATTTGTAAATATTTGTATATATTTGTATATATTTGTATATATTTGTAAATATTTGTAACTAATTATTTGTATAGTTTGTTTAATTAGATTATGAGAGGAGCAGCATCGTCAATGCAAAATGAAGAGTATAAACAGTTCACGGCCAGGCGTAAGTATATCTATTTTTTTTTTAAATAATTTTGTCATCGGATTATAATAACTTATTATCGTTTCAGACAGCAAGAGGAGCAAGGACGAATACAACTCGGAGAAAGATTTGCAATACTCTTCAACGGGACGTAAACATATCTACACAGCTTTATCGCATCGGCATGCTGTGGGAGAAGAGGCATGTGTATAACTACCGACACACAGTGGGACGAGCTATAGTAATAAGTACAAATGTCGAATGATTCAGTAGTATTTGTAAGCGAATGAAAAGTGATTTGCAATGTATGTAGCTTCAGATGTAATTTAAAAATCGTAGGCATATCACTCTTTCAGTAATACTTTAAATACGAAAAATTGTTTGGTTGTTCGTTATCCAAAACTTTGATTTTGGACGTTTTTGATATATATTTGACTAGAATATACGATTATTAATATAATATTATGCATTTTGTTCCTTCATAAACAAAAAATTATCTTTACTCCAATTTTCTATATACGTTTCGTTATTATGAACAGCTGGAAAAAAAGTGACTATCCTACGTTGTTTCTTGCCCGGCTCGGACTTTCGATCCCCGCACGAAAGCGCGAGAGGGGCATAGCGCGAACACAAGCATAGTCACACCCAGCCCTATCCGACTCCCTATCTCGCATGTACTTAAAAGATGGTCCGATTTTGTCGCCGAAACTACCAAATCCGCTAGGTTCGCTCTCGTCGATTACGGCTGAAGAGTAGAGAAGGGGAAAATCGGGGAGGAGAAGAAGTCATAGCGGTCAAAACTTTTGTGGTCATAACTTTTTCGACTAGTTCATAAGACAGTGGCCGTAATCTACTGCAGCGCCACATAGCGGTCGGCGACAATATATTACCCGAAGTGGGGGCGGAGTCGGATAGGGCTGGTCACACCGATACGATTAGCCGGCCGCAGGGACACTCTTCCCCTTACGCACTCATAGTTCCTTTTTGCTCCGCACCCGTCGCTGATGTCACGCGCGACTCGAGCGAAAAGTGGTGAACAGCCTTAAGGAATGACGCGAGTCGTTTGCATATGGCGATCGTAGCGTACCTAAACGTATCGATATATTGATTTTCACTCATTTCGATCATCTCCCGTAATTTTAGATGTGAGTCCAATTTATTTCCCTGATTGGTGCAAGCGATGCTATACTCGAAAATAGTCCAATCACGATGAATCTGCCTAACTCTGAAGTTTCTGTGATCTATGGGGGCGAACCTAGCGGATTTTTGCAGTTTCGGCGGCAAAATTTGATCAGTTTTCAATTAAATGTGGGATATCGAATCGGATAGGGTTGAGTAATAATAAGGGGACTTATCTCGAAAAATTGTGTGTGAAACGAAGAGTTTACTTAACGGAATACGTCGGCCACCGATCACAGCCACCATAAAATTTCAAATCTGACAGCTGTCAGATGATTTGACGAAAAGGTTAGAAATACATGTAAAGGCCTTATCAATTAACTGTAGTTTGCTTCTTACTTTATGTAGGACGTGGTAAACAAGTTATTTTAAATATTTATATGATTTTGTGAAGTTTTAAAGTAATTATAATGATAGTAATAATTTGTAGGATGCATTGTTAAGATATGAGACAGATGAACCTTGTGTACAAATTGAAGTACCTAACGTAGGTTCACTTCAGGATTTTAAGGATTCTTAAACATTTAATTGTGATGCTACTCTTGGTCTTTTGACTCCACGGAAGTCAGAGCACGATCAGAAAAAGATCTAACATCAACTTCTAATTGAGTATGTATAACCAATTTGATAGTTTATGTATTTTTTTATATATATCTTGTAACGGAACGCTTGAGTAGTATAATTTAGTACAATTGATATTAACAAAAATAGAATAAAATAGAAATAGGAAGACTAGAATATTAGATTAATCGAACAAAAGACAAGAAATAAGAGAAGAAACGGGACGTAGGCTAAATTTAGATTCGGAAACGGCGATAACAAGCAAAAACACGGTATAAGAAATTAAGACGGTTAGGAACGAGGAAGCCCGAGCGGTGACGGCGCGTGCCGATGCCGATCGGCAAGCTCAGGGCCGCGCATGGCCAGCGGCGCGCGACGAAGGGTTCCCACGGGGGGGACCCAATTAGGTAAGAAAAATTCAAATCTCGGGAGATGAAGAAGAGTGGGAATAGGCCTTTATATAACGCAGGAACGCATAGTTCGAGATTCGATTCGATCGAGCGAGAGTTTTCTAAAAGTTTCTAAGCGTTATAGTGTTGCGATTAAATCTAAAATTTCGGAGTGAAAGATAAGTGTTTGATATAAAATCAGTTATACGCGTGTGTCGGCGCCAGGGCAATAAGAAGAGAGGTAGCAGTTAATCCAATTAGGCAACAAAAGCGTGGCAACGTTACAAGGTCTCCTCAGATAAGGGTAAACAATTATTGGGTACATCCTCAAATCCCGGTAGAATAAGACATAGAATAAGTGTATGCGTGAGCGGTGTGTATGAGAGAGAGAGTGTGTGCGTGGGAAAATCGAGAGCGACCGAAGATAAACAAACCCGAAGGCGATCAGCTGATCGAACGCGTACCGAAGACGAACGTAGAAAGATATCAATAAACGAAGTTAACGTGACATTTCGCGAAATTCTTTTCATTTGCATCCCTTTTCCACTGCCAGTCCCAAAAAGACCGAACGAGGAGGAAAAAGTAACGTGACATTAAAAGGTAAGAAAGGCGATACGTTACAATTGGCGCCCAACGTGGGGCTGGCAGTCGCGAAAAGTGTGAAGAAAAGTGAAAAAGAAAAACGATGGCGGATAAAGAATCGCGGAGCACAGTGTCGGAAACGGGAATAGGTACGCTCGAAACAAGTGAGCACCATGAGTTCACCTTCTCGGTGCCTCCAGCGGTGAGTACGCGAAGAAACGTAACACTCGCGGAAGAACTCACGGACGCCGGAGCTGAAGAGATGGTGCGGGTGCCACAGCCACGGCAAGAAGAAATAATATTAGAAGAAACGACCACGGAAGAGGACGAGAGAAATCCTCCACCAATTAACGTAGCGATGGCTGAGGTCTTGGAGGCGATCAAGGAAATGGGCCTTCAGTGCGAAAGGATCAATTTAAAGATCGATCGAAAGGTGCGTGAATTGGAAAAGAAAATGGAACAGAAGTTCGATGACTGGTCCGAAGCGATGGCAAGAAACATTTCAAAGACACTGGAAGGACACACGGAGACAGTGCGCATCGTGATCGGCCCGGTAAAAAGGGCGATCGAGGAACTGGGCAGGAGAGTCACCGAAAATGAAAACATCGTCGACGAAGTAGCCAGGAGCTTCCGGGAAACGCGGAACACCGTGGATGATTACCGCAGGGAAATGGAAACATTGAGACGGAGCATCGAAGAAATGCGAAGCACGAGAGAAACGCATCAGGAAACGGTGAGAGACACGAGTGCTACTACACAGTCGAACATTCGGGAAATGGCCCTCCGACGGGCACCGCCAAATTTCGACGGGTCCGGAAGGGAACGACCGATGAAGTACCTTCGAGAAATCGAAAACTACTGTCAAGCGGCGCGAATATTCGACCATGAATTCAAGTTCATCGTGGAACAGAGCTTAACACGCACGGCGAGGGATTGGTGGAATATTGTGGAAGGAAGAATAAGGACCTTCGAGGAATTCGCGCACAAATTTACAGAACGGTTCTGGAGTCGCGAGCAGCAAGTGCGCATTAGGAGGCATTTAAATAACGGTTTTTACGAGGAACGGGCGAACACGACGAGAGTCGAATACGCGTCGCGACTTTGCGCGAGTGCATACGACCTCACCCCGCGAATTAGCGAGGAAGAAGTCGTGGAAGCATTAGCCGCCCACTTCACCCCGGAAATCCGGGACGAGATCCTCTTAAAAGGAGTAACGAGTGTCGAAGGTCTAATAAGAATTCTCGAAAGACACGACCTTAAGCGAGCGGTAAACTCCCAGCGGGGAACAGCGACACATACGCCGAACGCACCTCCACGGAGATTCGGAGGCCCAGCGTTCAACGCACCGCTGACGAGTCACTCCACGCCGGTAGCAAACAGAGGAGGAAACAATATTCCGAACGCGAGACAAGAAGGAGATAGAGGATGGGCGGCGAGGCCACCGCAAGTAAATGCAATGGTCGGCGAAGAAAGTAAACAGAACGTAAGAACCAGCACGGCGGAGGCGCATATTATCCCGACTTCGCAGTGGGGAAACGCCGAAGTGTCGTACCGCACCTAGAGACGAGGCACACCGGCGACTGTACGACACGAAAAAAGACGACTAATATGGCAGAGGTAACAACTAGAGGAAATAGTGTGCGAAAAAAAGAGAAGGCGACAGAGATCAATCTCGTGACCAGAGAGGATAAGGGAGAAGGAAAGCGAGACATGCAGGCAAGAGCGAGAGGGCAATGCCCTAGAATCAAAATAAACATTGAAGGAAAGGAAGTCAAAGCGCTGGTGGACACGGGAAGTGAGGTAACCTGCAGTGCCGAGGAAATCTATGAAGAAAATAAAGAGAGGTGGGGAGAATGCCCCACGCTCCCGCGAAGAACGATGAGAGTGACGGGCGGGACAGGAAGAGAATCAGCACTGATTAAAAAGCAGCCGATGGCAAATACGAAAATTGGGAGTATCGAGACGGAGTTAAGGTTTCTTGTAATATCTAACTTAGTGAGACCGTGCATCCCGGGGATGGACAGTCTGACGCACTTGAATGGCCATATCGAAACGAGAAAGGGAGTGGTAAGGATAAGCGACGGAGAAAAGGAAGACGAGGTAACGGTGGAAAGCGTGGAGGAGTCAAAAGGAGAAAGGAGGGTGGAAGTAGTGGAGGAGTTCGGGGGGGCTGACCCAAAGCGTGGCACCCCAGAAGCGAACTCGAGAGAGGAGGAAATAATGGGGGAAATAGTAGAAGAGTTCGGGGGGACGGGCCCAAAGCGGGGCGTCCCAGAGGCGAACTCGAGAGAAGAGGAGATGCGAAGGAAGATGGAAGAGAGAAGGGAAAAGGCGGAGGAGTGTCAAGGACTTACCACGGAAGAGAAAGAGATGTTTCGAAAATTGATATGGCAATACAAGGAGGCGAAGAAAAACAAGGAATCTCTCCACAACGAATGCGGCTATGCTCTCGGAGGAACCCCGTTTGGGTTGGAAGCGAGCAACGCGAGCTGGAGAAGAGGAATGGCACAGGTCCTGAAAGGGCTGGGGGACAAATTCTTCAATTTCGGGGAGGGCATGCGCTGCAATGCCGGAAGCATAGGGGAGCACATGGAGCACTTCCGAAGACTCTTCGAAAGAGTAAAAGTGAAAAAGAAAAAATTTTATTTTTCGTTAAGCGGTAAGAAAAATGAAATTTTGGGGGGACATTGTAACGGAACGCTTGAGTAGTATAATTTAGTACAATTGATATTAACAAAAATAGAATAAAATAGAAATAGGAAGACTAGAATATTAGATTAATCGAACAAAAGACAAGAAATAAGAGAAGAAACGGGACGTAGGCTAAATTTAGATTCGGAAACGGCGATAACAAGCAAAAACACGGTATAAGAAATTAAGACGGTTAGGAACGAGGAAGCCCGAGCGGTGACGGCGCGTGCCGATGCCGATCGGCAAGCTCAGGGCCGCGCATGGCCAGCGGCGCGCGACGAAGGGTTCCCACGGGGGGGACCCAATTAGGTAAGAAAAATTCAAATCTCGGGAGATGAAGAAGAGTGGGAATAGGCCTTTATATAACGCAGGAACGCATAGTTCGAGATTCGATTCGATCGAGCGAGAGTTTTCTAAAAGTTTCTAAGCGTTATAGTGTTGCGATTAAATCTAAAATTTCGGAGTGAAAGATAAGTGTTTGATATAAAATCAGTTATACGCGTGTGTCGGCGCCAGGGCAATAAGAAGAGAGGTAGCAGTTAATCCAATTAGGCAACAAAAGCGTGGCAACGTTACAAGGTCTCCTCAGATAAGGGTAAACAATTATTGGGTACATCCTCAAATCCCGGTAGAATAAGACATAGAATAAGTGTATGCGTGAGCGGTGTGTATGAGAGAGAGAGTGTGTGCGTGGGAAAATCGAGAGCGACCGAAGATAAACAAACCCGAAGGCGATCAGCTGATCGAACGCGTACCGAAGACGAACGTAGAAAGATATCAATAAACGAAGTTAACGTGACATTTCGCGAAATTCTTTTCATTTGCATCCCTTTTCCACTGCCAGTCCCAAAAAGACCGAACGAGGAGGAAAAAGTAACGTGACATTAAAAGGTAAGAAAGGCGATACGTTACAATCTACATTTATTAATAACATTTATATATATATATATATATATATATATTCTATTCTAGGCAGGTGAACTTATTGGAGATAAAAGGTACATCATGGTCTGTACAAGATAGATTCACTCTTTAAACAGAAATATCAACTACATTAATTTTAGAAAAAGTAGAATAATCAGTAGATATAATTAAATAATTCGAATTTCTTTCTCATTTCAGATGATGGAATCTGTAGAATATGTAGACGTTCCAAAAAGCTACTCAATCAGAGAGTGGGAAACAATGTTAAGACTACGGACAGAAATCTTCAATCTTTTCAAAAGTTTCTTATATAGACATACAAACTCAAAAAGACAATAGATGTATAAAGAACGTAATCAACTTATGTGTGAGTGTAGTCAGGTAACAAATCAGTTTTTATAAATAATATAATGTCTTATGTGTTTAAAATTATGAAATTATAAAACTTATTAAATTATTTTTAGATTAATATGGAACTATCGATGAAAGTGTAATAGTTCAAGTATCTCCAGTTGGAATATCAGCAGGAAGGGTAGCAAGAAGTTTAAAAATCTGTAGATTACTGTGGTGCAGATGTAATAGCATGGAGATTTGATTTTGTATGAAGAATTGTATTATCAATGTTTTAATTAATAAACTATTTCGACATCAAATAAACTGAGCAGTCATTTCAAAATTACCTTATAACTCTACAATATTATATAATATTAATTTATATTTTGTACCAAAAATGTTGTTATCGACGTGTTCGAGAAAGCGCCTCTCATCAATAGTACCGCTCATTTCCACAGGCACGCGCGGCAGCACCTCTCGGGCCCGTCGGCGGCGCACGCCTTCCTCTCTCTTCACCAGCGCCACCGTTTTCTACCACGCGGTTTTCCGTTAAAATCGGCCATTATCGTTCCGACACTACACGTGGTTACGTATATCCAGGGTGTGGAAACTCCTTACCCCCACCACCTTGGCAACTTAACGTAGTCCCCGCCGTTTACGCATGCGCATTGTGGAAAATCCTCAACTGGAGGGCAGCACTAACGAACGCAAAGCTGCCAACCGCGTTTATTGCTTCTGTTCGTATAGTAACTAGCCCGCCGAGGTCGAGATCCCCGAGTAGAAGTGTAGTCCCCGAGAACGAGTGCAGTCCCCGCTAGCCCCTTACACCTGTTAACCCGTTAGCCTTTTAAACACGCCAGCCGGCTAATTAGAAGGGGCACATGAGATACATACATGTTAAAAAAGCCGTCTGTTAAATAAATAGTGAGATAGATTAATTGTTCGAAATTGTTTATCGTCGTTTAACAAATTCATTGTACTAATAAAACGTCAGCTGACAATAAAAGAATACTCATTCATAGTGTGACTCAAAAAATTTGTAGTTCGTGAGATTTTTTTATTATTATTTATTACCCCGTCCATCCTTTTTTCATACCTTGGTACTCATAGAACCCTTATTAAATCTAAAATTTTTGTTCGGGTAGGTTATTTATTCCTTCAAGTATTGTTAAACAACGATAAACAATTTCGAACAATTAATCTATCTCACTATTTATTTAACAGACGGCTTTTTTAACATGTATGTATCTCATGTGCCCCTTCTAATTAGCCGGCTGGTGGGTTTAAAAGGCTAACGGGTTAACAGGTTTAAGGGGCTAGCGGGGACTGCACTCGTTCTCGGGGACTACACTTCTACTCGGGGATCTCGACCTCGGCAGGCTAGTTACTATACGAACAGAAGCAATAAACGCGGTTGGCAGCTTTGCGTTCGTTAGTGCTGCCCTCCAGTTGAGGATTTTCCACAATGCGCATGCGTAAACGGCGGGGACTGCGTTAAATAAGGCTCCTATGCTTATGCATTGAGTTACAACACCCTGCGTATATCTTTGCTTGCTCTGCTTCTCATCTTTTGCTTGCTTGCTTATATTGTATATTGTGCTCGCTTGTGCTTTTTCCTGCGTTTTATAGTATTGATCTGCTCGTTCTTGTATAGTTATATTGTGTCTACTCAACGAAAGTGCATCAACAAGAGTCGACTCAACTCCACGTGGTTTCTAGCCACACCACGTGCTAGTGGTCACCCGGCGCTCTTATAAAGGTCGTACGATTAATATAATTGGAACGAATACTCATTGTACACACTCATTGCTTGTAGATTATATTCATTTTGCTTAATAGTATTATAATAGGCTCCATCATAACCATCATTTCGCCATTGTTAGTCATTTCACAATCATCTTCACCTTCATCTCTCACCAAGTCATTCCACTTTCATCTATATTACAATAAACTAATGTTATGTTTAAAGGTGCATTATTTAATTATCATTTTATCCTATCATCCTCCTCTCAAACCTTACTCATCCTTGAAAACTCAAACTCGACGTTATAATAAATAAACTATTTCGACATCATATGTACTGAGCATTGTCATTTCCAAATTACCTTATTAATCTCCAATATTACATAAATATTAGAAATATATCGTGTACCAAGAATTGTATTTTCAACGTTTTAATAAATAAACTATTTCGACATCATATAAACTGAGCAGTCATTTCAAAATTACCTTATAACTGTACTATATTATATAATATTAAAAATACATTGTGTACCAAAAATCTTATCAATGTTTTAATTAATAAATTATTTCGACATTATGTAAACTGAGCATTATCATCTTAACATTTCCTTATTAATCTCCAATATTATATAAATATTAAAAATATATTGTTTACAAAGTTCCACATAAAGTTAGAAGTAAACTAAAGTTATTTAAGAAGACCTTTACACGTGCACCACACATAGGTAAAAACGAGTTAGACTTGTATACGAAGCGTAAATATAAAAGGAATCAAGATGGTTAATATTTACGGCGCTACACTCGTCATATAATCTCGTCAAATATAATATTCATTTCGGTACTACCGATATTTCGATTAAGGTATAACAGGGTTAGTTATATGAGGTTAAGCTGTCAAAAAGTTGTCGGACAATTTAAAAAAAAAAAAATTCGTAAGATATGTGCCGGGAATCGAACCTCCGACCTCGGAAACATTAGGCTGAGACGCTACCATCTCGGCTACTCGTTCACTTGATACACTATAGCGCTTTTCGATATGTAAGAAGCATTACAAATTATTCGAAAGAACCCTTTACTTTTTCCAAAATTTTTTGCAAAAAAATGTATTAACATCCGAATTACGTATGTGTATAAAATTTCAAGTCGATCGAATACGTAGAAATCGGTAAAATTAAATTCAAAAAATTAACTCTTTACTTTTTCGAAAATTTTTTAAAAAAAAATGTATTGCCACCCGAGTTACGTATGTGTGCAAAATTTCAAGTCGATCGAATATGTAGAAATAGGTAAAAAAAAAATGCATTGTCATCCGAGTTACGTATGTGTGTGAAATTTCAAGTCGATCGGATAACTAGAAGTGGGTCAAATTAAGCTTGCAGGATTTGTCGCGGACATACATACCAGCCAAACTTAATAAAAGCTTGTAATAATAAAAAAAAATTCTGAGTTTTTCGAGGTACCTCGTTTGTCCTCGAAATATGAACGTTTTCTCCCATAAGAGAGCGTGCTTTAGACCGTGCTTCGCCGACAGGTCGGCCGCAGAATCGGTATATACAGGGTGTCTCACGTAAGCTACAACCGCGGAAATACACGTGTCCACATGGATAATTGGAAGCGAAAAGTGAAATAAAAAGTAATAAAATTTGTCCTCGTTAACGAGTTATTAAATAAAATAGATAAGCGAATCAGGAAGCACGGAAGCGGTAGGCGGTGAGCTGCGGCCATGCTAGTCTGAAGACAAGAAACGATAGCGTAAGGAAGCGTCGTGGACGAAAGATTGGGAGAAAGAGAGAGAGAGAGAGAGTCAGCGCGTGCAGGCAACGTGAGGTAGCGCCGTGTTAGGGTAGGAGGGAGCGAGAGAGAGAGATTAGATAAGATTTTTGTTGTGCGTAAGGTAGCGTCGTAAAAAAAAGGTAGAGAGAGAAAGAGTGAGAGAGGAAGAGCGAAAGTCGACACTTTTTCCTAGAAATCTCCTCCTGACCACTACCTTCTCACGCCTGTATACGTGCCAGAACGCTCCGCCCGTCGAAATTATCGCTTCTTATCTTCAGACTAGCATGGCCGCAGCTCACCGCCTACCGCTTCCGTGCTTCCTGATTCGCTGATCTATTTTATTTAATAACTCGTTAACAAGGACAAATTTTATTACTTTTTATTTCACTTTTCGCTTCCAATTATCCATGTGGACACGTGTATTTCCGTGGTTGTAGCTTACGTGAGACACCCTGTATAAGGGGTATGCACGCTTCGACGGCACGGCACGGACTCCTCGCGAGACGGGGCGACTCGCGCAAGGACGTGACGAGTCTCACGTTCCGTCAGAAGGCAGACGAGACTTTGAACTCGATCTGCGAAAGGAAGTTTCTTCGGAGAAGTCTATGCGAGGGAGGGACTTAGTCTCCAGTCGAAGCACGGTGCGTCACTTTAAAGACGATGTGTGTCCAGAGAGCTTGTTTCGTGGATGCATTCGATGACCGTCGCCGATCTCTCGGCGCAACGATTCGAATATTTTCATCCGAATTGTCAGATGGATGGCCGTAATTCGGGACGAATATCTTTCGTGTAGCATCGAGTCTAACATCGAGTTGTTCGAATCGCGAGAGACTAAGTTTTTATTGCCTCGCCGCTTTCCTTCGAAATTTGACCGTTTTTTCCCATAAGAGACCGTGCTTTAGACCGTGCTTCGCCGACAGGTCGGCCGCAGAATCGTTTACTATAAGAGGGTACAGGGTTCTGCGTGACCAGAGGACTTTTTTCTTTAACGTCCATATCAACACATCAGTACCACGGGTCGGTGTCTCTGACCGAATGGCCCATACGTGGTGAGCGCTACGGCGTTGGTTGACCTCTCTGGTTTGTCTCTCCCGCACTGCGGGCGGAGACAGTACCTACGGTTGCTTACCGAGCATCAACTCTCTCGTTTCCGAGCGAGAATTCAGTTAAATGTGAACCTCTCACAGTGCATAGGCGGTCCCGAAACGGACTAAGCCATGACACTTGGCACACAGTGTCAGATCGGCGAACGATCCACCCCACGATCTAATCGTGCACGGAGTGCGTCGCGGCGAAAGTTGGGGCCGCGGCCTCTCCCGTCTTCTCTTTGCGAAGGCAATAAGTATATGACGTTTGGCCGCATATTATAACAGTTTAAGCGTATACGTGGAGCATATACTATCCAGAACTAAACACAGGAGTATATTTTGGCAAAGATTGAGAAATACAGTTTGTCAAAAAGATTCTGGAAACCCAACGAATAATATAAAATTATTCAAAAGCAAGTGTCGTCGTTCGGCTACGTGCCGGCGACACGAGGACACTCGTGAGAGAGTCGGCCAGAGGTCGTCTCTCTCGAGAGCTCTTTCTCTTAAAAAGACCCGAGCTCCCTGGTTGATCCTGCCAGTAGTCATATGCTTGTCTCAAAGATTAAGCCATGCATGTCTCAGTGCATGCCGAATTAAGGTGAAACCGCGAATGGCTCATTAAATCAGTTATGGTTCCTTAGATCGTACCCACATTTACTTGGATAACTGTGCTAATTCTAGAGCTAATACATGTAAACCAGAGTTCCGACCAGAAATTGGAGGAACGCTTTTATTAGATCAAAACCAATCGGTGGCGAATGGGTCACCATTCGTCCACCGTTTACTTTGGTGACTCTGAATAACTTTGTGATGATCGCATGGTCCTTGCACCATGTACACTTTAAATTCTTTAACGAGGATCCATTGGAGGCCAAGTCTGGTGCCAGCAGCCGCGGTAATTCCAGCTCCAATAGCGTATATTAAAGTTGTTGCGGTTAAAAAGCTCGTAGTTGAATCTGTGTTTCACAATGTCGGTACACCGCTCGCGGTGTTTACTGGCATGATGTGGGACGTCCTACCGGTGGGCTTAGCTCTTTACGGGGCGGTCCAACTAATATCCCATCGCGGTGCTCTTCACTGAGTGTCGAGATGGGCCGGTACGTTTACTTTGAACAAATTAGAGTGCTTAAAGCAGGCTAGCTTCGCCTGAATACTGTGTGCATGGAATAATGGAATAAGACCTCGGTTCTATTTTGTTGGTTTTCGGAACCCCGAGGTAACGATTAATAGGGACAGATGGGGGCATTCGTATTGCGACGTTAGAGGTGAAATTCATGGATCGTCGCAAGACGGACAGAAGCGAAAGCATTTGCCAATTTTCATTAATCAAGAACGAAAGTTAGAGGTTCGAAGGCGATCAGATACCGCCCTAGTTCTAACCATAAATGATGCCAGCTGGCGATCCGCCGAAGTTCCTCCGATGACTCGGCGGGCAGCTTCCGGGAAACCAAAGCTTTTGGGTTCCGGGGGAAGTATGGTTGCAAAGCTGAAACTTAAAGGAATTGACGGAAGGGCACCACCAGGAGTGGAGCCTGCGGCTTAATTTGACTCAACACGGGAAACCTCACCAGGTCTGGACATCGGAAGGATTGACAGATTGATAGCTCTTTCTTGATTCGGTGGGTGGTGGTGCATGGCCGTTCTTAGTTGGTGGAGCGATTTGTCTGGTTAATTCCGATAACGAACGAGACTCTAGCATGCTAAATAGGCGTAAATTCTGGTATCTCGAAGGCCCCCGTCTTTCGGTCGGGCGGTTTTTACTACCAACGTACCAACAAATCTTCTTAGAGGGACAGGCGGCTTTTAGCCGCACTACAGCCGCAAACTTGATCATTTAGAGGAAGTAAAAGTCGTAACAAGGTTTCCGTAGGTGAACTTGGGGAAGGATCATTAACGTAGAAAACGTTGCTCACGCAGCAGCGAGAATGTATATGAAATACAAATGAAACCTTTAAGACCGTAAAGGGAGACGGTACCATCGAGCCAGTGCGTACCGTCGCGATGTACGATAACATGGGTCGAGGCGTTCGCTAAACCAACTTTGTCGCGGATACATGGCGTGGAACTTCACTCCGAACCATCGTTTCAACAGCGTCGCGCGACGTCGTTGTCGTTGTGCCCGTTTGGTGCAGCGACGCGATTCCGCGCATTGAGACGTTCGCGAGGCGATGAGTTCGTAATGGAGCGAGGACCGTGCCAGCTTTCCGGTGAGTCGGCAAAGAACGTCGGGTTAGTCCCTGGTCATCGCTGCGCGAGTTCGCGCAACCCTGAATGGCTCTTCGAACGTAAGCGAGGACCGAGTGACCGATATATACGACGTATATGTTTGAGATGACGATACGTCTACGGGTCAGCGGGGAGCGTTCTCCGCGACCGTGGGCTCGGACTCTACTCGCTCGGAGTCGTCGCAAAACACCGGGGTCGACCTATGTCAGGGACCGATCGCGTGCCGCGGTCAACGTTTGGTTATCCTCCGAGATAACGCAGTTGCCGCGGCGCTTGAACCTGACGCGAGGGCGTGGTTTTGTTTTCGTGCAGCGGGTCCCGTGCCGCCGACACGCCCGAGGTTGCGTTAAGGATACTTACGCCCGGATCGAATTATAGACATCTCTCGAAGTCGACGACTTTTCTTGTCGTAACTCGACGAGACAGACTCGACGAGTTCGTCTGCGTTGATGCGGTCCGCGTCGGTGCTTCGGCACCGCGCGACACAGCTTGGCAATCGCCTTGCTAATTATGACCGAACAAACGTGCGTGTCAAAGCGTACAGATATATACGATTACCCTGAACGGTGGATCACTTGGCTCGTGGGTCGATGAAGAACGCAGCTAATTGCGCGTCAACTTGTGTACTGCAGGACACATGAACATCGACATTTCGAACGCACATTGCGGTCCACGGATACAATTCCCGGACCACGCCTGGCTGAGGGTCGTTATTATAAATAATACTGCTCTCGCTGCAACTTGGATTGCGGCGTAGAGCGAATAATGGGTACTCGTTGACGAGAGAACTTCGGTTTATCTCGTCGACGTTGCCTGAAATGAATGGTAGATAAGTGTAGCAAATAGCGGATATAAGAGAGAGAGAAAGGAGTAAGACGCAACTGCCGTTTGGTTTTCGAACGCAAAAGGGAGAGGAATCTGGCGAGAAGGCGTCACGCTCGGACTTTCTTCGCTTTTATTATCGAATGTATCGACGTCGATTCGAATTAGTTTACCATCGACGTCGACTTTGAAAAACATTAAAAGCAATCGAGTTCGGGTCCGGTTCGGAATCGATTGGAATATTCGTTTTTCCTTCCGATGCCCGAGCGTGCCTTCGTCGAAGGTATTCCAGCCACGATTCATTCATCCCATCGTCGTCGACGACGCCCACATTGAGGAGTCGTTCACCCGGTGGTTCGTTTTGTCCACGAATTGCCTCCTTTCCCCTGGATTGCCGAGAGAAACGGTACCCGGGAGGATAGCGAGTTTCGGACGAGCGACCACCGTTGCGTGACTCGATTCGGGCATTAGTCTATCGACGAGAGGCGCTCGCAGATCTTCGAAGACGCTCGATCAGCACGCCAGGACCACGGTTTCGAAATTCTTGTTGCTCTTCGAACCATTAGCCTCCACTCTCTGTATCTTTACCGCGCTCGAACGCGCTCTCTTTCTACGATCGAAACATCTAAAACGACCTCAGAGTAGGCGAGATTACCCGCTGAATTTAAGCATCAAGAGATGCAGTAGCGTCTCGAGCCAAGTATATGACGTTCTAGCCGCGTGACGTAGTCTGCCGTCCGACCGACCGATAACGTCCGAACCGACAGAAGACGCTACCGTATATCTATACGCTGAGCATGTAGCCAGTTTAAAGGGCCAGAAAAATATCTCCTCATCGACAGCAATTTTCCGTGGTGTTATGACTCGAATTTTAATAAATTTACGTTGGAATATTGAAATGAGCGATAAGGTGAGTCCTTTAGAACCGATTTAACATAATATGCCGTTATATAAAATGAAAATCGCACTTTTGAAAAACTTATTAGTGAATTTGTATACTTGTGGAAAAAGTCGGGTTAGGCTTATTTAAAATTCGCTAACTTTATATCAAATTATTATATCCACGTAAATTTAATGTCCTAATTTCTAGAATTTACTCTTGCAAAAAAACACCATACATATCTTCCAAGGGGTAGAAAAATTGTGATGACGGTAAGTAAAATGTATCAAAATATATTGTCGCAGAACGTATTTCACATAACATGCTAACCAGAATATTTATCTTATTCCTTTAGATGACGTAAGCGAAGACATTCCCATCGAAGATAATCTTACTGCTTAACGACATACAATATTATGGAATAGTAAGAAATAATCACCATTTGCAACAGAAGAAGTCGAAGTTACCAAAAGTTTACTGCTCCACAAGCATGCTGCTTTCCTGCAATTGATCTGCGTAAAGTGATTCATTGTTTTCCATTATATCATATTTTTAGCATTACTATTTTTAATAGGTATGAAAGAGGTTCTAACGAGTAAACGATCCAATTAGTTGCATTTAGATATTAATGTTTTTATTCTGTTTCAGCGTACTACTCAGCTTTGGTAAAAAATATGCTTAAAAGGCAAGTAACTTCTTTTAATATTATATACAATTTTATGATTTCATTTACCTTTACCAGAATAATATTTTTCAGACGCTTGGTTCTTGGATTCTATCTACTCTTGGAATGAATTTAATAGAAGATCTTTAACAATGATTACAGTTGACATGGTAATTCTTTCATTTCTTTGCTACAACAAATATACATTAAAAGTTACTATTAAAGATATTAATGTTTTTATTCTGTTTCAGTGTAGGGTAGGCTGGTCTATGAGTACGCATCCGATAAGAGTACGCAATCGCAATAACCATGAAGTTGTTTGCGATACGCGGCTAAGTTCAGTGCCGTTTTCGAGTGCAAGGTAGTAAAAGGTGTTGTACGAAAAAGAAAAGAAAAACTACTAAAAATACAGAAATTACGTGAGTTTAAATGTTTCCACATATTTTCCTAAATATTTTGAGCATTTTGGAAGTATTGCTGCGACAAAACTACAATTAGTTTTGTAAAATGAATTAAACACTTGAATTTGTAAGAAACTTAGCTAGGTTTTTCAGTGTGAACGGTTCCGATTAGTGCTAATAGATGACGTAGCACTTTGCTCAAGCAGATAATGGGCAGTGCGTGTAAGAGTACGCAGTTGTATATCGTATAAGAGTACGCGTGTACTCTTAGACACAAAGTTTTTAAAAATGCTTACAAGTGTACAGTAATCTTTTTTTTTCATAAACAGGATGTCTAGACGACAAAGAAGTAGTGAAAGAAATCTTTGTAGTTCAGAACAATGGCGCGATGCAAAAGCACGCGTTGAAGCAGGTGAAATTAAAAGATCAGTTGCTAAATCATTAGGGATGCATGAAGCCATTTTGCGAAAAAGACTGAAGAGATCATCTCCAGCCACAAGTTTGGGTAGATACTCTAAAACCTTCACCCCGAAAATGGAAACAGAACTGTGCAACTATATTAAAAAAGTAGTTCGAAATGCGACGAGTGGTGGCATAAGGCTTGTACCACCTATGATGGTCAAATAAACTTGTTTGTGACCTTTGTATATAACGTAGGCACGGGTTTGGGGCAGAATTTGTACTGCGTACTCTTATCGACGTCCATGCGTACTCTTATCCACTAGCTGGTGTAAGAGTACGCAAATCCCATTTTTTATGTTTTTCAATAATTATAGATTTATGAGATATTTATGTTACTTTTTGTGTTATTATATGAAAGAAATGTTAATTTAGCAATGAATAAAAGTTTATTTGATGTTCTGCCACTTCAATTTTTTAATTTAGAGCACCTTAAACGTTAAGTGCGTACTCCTAGACCAGCCTACCCTACTACTTAGCTTTGGTCAAAAATATGTTTAAAAGGCAAGTAACTTCTTTGAATGTTATATACAGTTCTATGATTTTGTTTACCATTAAGGAAATAATATTTTTCAGGGCCATGAAGATACCTGATAACAAATTAACTGAGGCCAGAACTAATGATTTAATGGAAGAGGATTAATTTGATTGAATAATAAATATAATAAGTAAACTGTGTTGTGATAGCATAGAATTTCACTTATTACTATTAATTGTTAATTTCTCTTAGTATTCTGTGATGAAATATGCAAATATGTTTTATAGTAGGAAATGTGTATTCAAAAATATTAATAGATTATATTTAGAACTAGATTTAACAAGAGTTATTTGAAATGTTTTTGATTGTATTATACCTAAGAAGACAAAATATTGTATGTAATTAGATAAAAATATTATCCTTTGTTTATAAATGAGTCCAAAAATATTTAAAATGTAGGGATAGGGTGTCAAATAATAAAGATTGTAAACTAATTTTGTTCGTCCTGACAAAAACATGAATTCTTAAATTGTTAGCTGTAACCAGATTATAATAAAATTAAAAACACTCAATCTATATATTTATTTAACATATGGCTTTTTAGAATTACTTAATTCCTTTTATTTTATAATCGCACATTTGTTACATTTTTAAACATGGAACTAGATACTACAGTAGCATATCCCTTGAAAATGATCCAGAATAATATACTGCAATTAAATTAGCAACTGTTTTCCATAAATCTATGCGTTGATTTTTTTCATTTCTGCAAAAAGTCGGGTTAGGTTCATATAAAATTAAATAAATACAAATAAAATTATTATATCCACATAAATTTAATGTCCTAACCTTTCAATGTACTCTCGAAATATAACATCACAAGTATCTTCGAAACAATTACCATGTCAACTGTAATCATTGTTAAAGATCCTCCATTAAATTCATTCCAAGAGTCGACAGAATCCAAAAACCAAGAGTCTGAAAAATATTATTCTGATAAAAGTAAATGAAATCATAGAACCGTATATAATATAAAAAGAAGTTACTTTCCTGCTAAGCATATTTTTGACCAAAGCTAAGTAGTTGACTGAAACAGAATAAAAACATTAATATCTTTCATAGTAACTTTTAATGTATATATTTGTTGTAGCAGAGAAATGAAAAAATTACCATGTCAACTGTAATCATTGTTAAAGATCCTCGATTAAATTCATTTCAAGAGTTGATAGAATCCAAGAACCGAGAACCAAGTCTGAAAAATATTATTCTGATAAAGGTAAATGAAATCATAGAACTGTATATAATATGCAAAGAAGTTACTTTCCTGGTGAGCATATTTTTGACCAAAGCTAAGTAGTTGACTGAAACAGAATAAAAACATTAATATCTTTCATAGTAACTTTTAATGTATATATTTGTTGTAGCAGAGAAATGAAAAAATTACCATGGATTACCGAAGTAAAATCCTGATCTTCGAAATGGCTACTGCATACAAATCTTAATTCGTTCAATTTCTCTATCGGTCGATAAGCAAAATCTTTCAGTCCTAAGTTTTGTACCCAGGTTTGCATCTGTTTCACAAAATGTATTCATTTAAAGAATGTCTGAACTATTTTTATATTTAAATTACTTACTCTGTATTATGCTAATTGATATGTTGTAAACGATAAAGTTATGGACATTTTTAATCACTTACCTTGATGGATTCATCAGAAATTTAAAAAAACTGCATTCCGCTGATCGTATATTATGTTCACAATAAGGCACATAACATTTTCCTGCATGAACCATGATTTTTCTCTTCTCAAATATTCCAGACAAAAATTCACTCTTACTCGATTTAAATTCCATTGCTAATGCTTCGACGATCACGCACATTTTCGACTCTAGCGTGCGATTGGTCGAAACGGTCAACTCACTGAGCGCTTCAGCTTGACAAAAAACAGTGATTGGTTATAGTAAGAGACCCTTTTTGCTCCTGTGCCATCCCGTCAGGGTTGCCAACTCCAGAAAGAGGTTTACCCCTAAGAACAATTCTAAATACCCCTAAAAAACCCTAAATTCAAATAATAAAACTCCTAACCTAAGACACCAGATGGCGAAGTCGTCTCCTTGCACGGTCCTTATTATATAGTCAAGATCAATGAAAGCGGGTCACTTTATACAGGGTGAGGCGCCTAACTTGATGACCTAAAATATCTTCTGAATTATGTACTGTACAAAATTTTTTTTTTCTGAGGTTACATGGGATCAAGGGGAACATCATACAGCATATATAACTTTTTTATAAGTGGAGGCGTTATAGAGATTCGAGGGTGACCGTTGTTTTTTTTAATCGGAACACCCTACTTTTTTACGTTATTCTTAAAGAGCACTAATTTTTACATAAAAAACTATTAAAAAATTTTTATCTAAAGTTATTAATTAACGAAATATTAACGGAATAGCTATTTATGCTACAAGTGGGAAAAGTGGCAAATTATGGTATAGGTTAAATTTCCGAAACGAGCCGATAGTGCGTGCTGTGGAACAGGGGAACGAGTGGGAATTTAATCACACGAGTTCCCCTGGAACACAGCACAAGCAGAGGCGAGTTTTGGAAATTTGACCTATACCAGATTTGCCACTTTTCCCACGTGTTGCATACAAGATTTTATGCAATCCATGCTTGGAAAGTTCACTTTTTGAGCGCTGGATAGTGTGCGCAAAGTGACCAATATCCGATGGGTATACTGTAATGTGCTATTATCTCACAGGGTAGAACTTTCCCGCACAGTTTGGCACTTTCCCGCACGCTACGTCATCACATTCCCGCACGCTACGTCATCACTTTCCCGCACAGTTCAATCAAGGCAATATTATTTCACGATATATACTTTAATTTACGACACGTACAAATATAAAAAATTTTGGCGCTGGCGAGACTCGAACTCGGGCCGCCAGCGCATTAGTCTTACATCTAGACCACTGGGCTACCGACGCTTCTTGGGAACCACTACAAACTGACCAGTTCTTAAGAAACTATCTTAAACTAAGGCCTATAACTATGTTTAGGCCTTAGTTTATGGCCTATATAAGTATGTTTCTCCAAAAATTGAACATTCCAAACATGGATTGCATAAAATCTTGTATGCAACACGTGGGAAAAGTGGCAAATCTGGTATAGGTCAAATTTCCAAAACTCGCCTCTGCTTGTGCTGTGTTCCAGGGGAACTCGTGTGATTAAATTCCCACTCGTTCCCCTGTTCCACAGCACGCACTATCGGCTCGTTTCAGAAATTTAACCTATACCATAATTTGCCACTTTTCCCACTTGTGGCATAAATAGCTATTATGCAATCCATGTTTGGAATGTTCAATTTTTGCAGAAACATACTTATATAGGCCATAAACTAAGGTCTAAACATAGTTATAGGCCTTAGTTTAAGATAGTTTCTTAAGAACTGGTCAGTTTGTAGTGGTTCCCAAGAAGCGTCGGTAGCCCAGTGGTCTAGATGTAAGACTAATGCGTTGGCGGCCCGAGTTCGAGTCTCGCCAGCGCCAAAATTTTTTGTATTTGTACGTGTCGTAAATTAAAGTATATATCGTGAAATAATATTGCCTTGATTGAACTGTGCGGGAAAGTGATGACGTAGCGTGCGGGAATGTGATGACGTAGCGTGCGGGAAAGTGCCAAACTGTGCGGGAAAGTTCTACCCTGTGAGATAATAGCACATTACAGTATACCCATCGGATATTGGTCACTTTGCGCACACTATCCAGCGCTCAAAAAGTGAACTTTTCAAGCATGGATTGCATAAATTTAATTTACGTGAGATCGCGTTCACGATCTAATACCATTTTGTTGGCCACCGCGTTCACCGAATTTGGCACCTGCGGATTATTTTCTCTGGGGAACATTAAAAAATAAAGTGTATTGTGAACTACCAACGACGGCAGACAATATGAAAGAACGAATTCTTGAAGCGTGTGCCACACTTACATCTGAGACAATTCAAGCAGCTGCTTCTTCAATAATTAATAGATCACATTATTGTATTAATATTAACGGACATAATTTTGAGCACTTACTATAAAATATTAACCAGCTATAGGGGGGCTGGGGCCGCCCCCAACGAAACAGCCTTGCTGTTGCGTAGGCACGACCGCGGTAATGATTCGTACAGAAAGTCGGCTCGCTGCGCTCGCCTATCCCTTTTCTTATGAGAGTACAGGATAGCTGATTGCGGCCGTTTGACTATCGCTATCTGGCCATCGGGATAATTTTTTTTAAATACCGATTACATTAAAACTCGTTTCTGCTCAAAAAAAAAAAAAAAAATTGTTTTTTCGTTCGTCATGTTGTATTGCTTCCCTGAAAAATTTTTGAAAAATTTTCGTTATTAGTTATCACTATTTTACATACTTTTGCAAAGTTTGAAATGTTTCCCTATTATAGCAGATTTTTTATGAATTTTTTAATGTTTAAAATGACCGCCATTTTGAAACCGGAAGTTGAATCAATTCGAAATTGTTAGTAGATCTATGTTTGGAAGAACTGGATTTTTCTTATAAATTTCAGCTTTATCCGTTCAGTCGTTTAGGCGCTAGAGTCGATACAAATTTTTATTAGTCCGCCATTTTGTACTGTTTCGCTGAAAAATTTTGAAGAAATTCATGTTATTTGTTGTCACTATCTTACATATTTGTGCAAAGTTTTAATTGTTTTGCTCTTATAACAGAATTTTTATGAATTTTTTAATATTTAAAATGCCCGCCATTTTGAAACCGGAAATCGGATCGAATCGAAATTGTTAGTGGATCCTCGTCGTGTGTAACTGGATTTTCCGTGTAAATTTTACTTCGATCCGTTCAGCCGTTTAGACGCTAGAGTGGATACACACATACACACATATACACACACACACGCGCGCGCGCGCGCGAGCACTCACATACATACATTTAGATCTTGTTATGAAACGTAAAGATCCAAAATGGTTTTTGGATATCTCGAATAGTTTCGGAGATAATCGTCCGTTACACTTTTTACTCGATCGAGAGCATAAGGAACTCCCTGCGGTCGTGCCTAAAAACGATAAGAATGTTCAAAGGTGTGTAACTTTTTATTGTACACTTGTACAATAAAAACTTTTATTGTACACTTGTCATCTTATTTTTCGGCAATTGTATTATAAAAATCGTTAATATCATAATAAACGTAAAAGTACGCGATATGTTGACAAACATTATCAGATAAACCGCACCGTATTTATGAATAATTCGATGGTATTAGATCGTGAACGCGATCTCATGTAAATTAAATTTGCGTTAATATTTCGTTAATTAATAACTTTAGATAAAAATTTTTTGATAGTTTTTTATGTAAAAATTAGTGCTCTTTAAGAATAACGTAAAAAAGTAGGGTGTTCCGATTAAAAAAAAAAACGGTCACCTTCGAATCTCTATAACGCCTCCACTTATGAAAAAGTTATGTATGCCGTATGATGTCCCCCTTGATCCCATGTAACCTCAGAAAAAAAAAATTTTGCACAGTACATAGTTCAGAAGATATTTTAGGTCATCAAGTTAGGCGCCTCACCCTGTATTGTATATTCTATACAAGCCGTATACCAGTTTTCATTGCTCCTGAGTGTATATATTATAGTCTGCAGAATTGTGTATGTAATAGTAAAATCAGAAATATTTAAATTTCGAATGTCTACAAAAATACGATACTACTACATACACAATTTCACATATTCGCTAGTATATCTATAATAAACAATATCAAATAGTTATCACAAATAAATTAAACTATAATATGTATACATTTTTATTTACAATGTTTTGAAGATTTCAAACAATACATCACTTTCTATTTGTGATTCGTCTGAGGTTTCACATTTTTTAAAATCGTACATTTTAATATTAAATAAATTCAACATTTTTGATGTTGGCTGAAATGTTACGCACGAATCCCCATCCCTGTGTAAAGTAAACCTTACCATCATTATGCTTTGAAGCATGGTGATTGACAGTCTATTTCTCAATTTATGTTTTACAATATTATAAATAGAAAATGCCCGTTCCACATTGGCATTTGAGATCGGCACAGTTAGTAAAGCAAGTGCAAATTGTGCTATATTCCCGAAACGCTTATGTCCACCAGCGTCACAATCGTCATAGACGTCAGAATAAAATTCTACCGAGTTTGTAGTACGTGTCCAATTTTTATTACTTATTTGAGCCCATTCCGATTCAACGTCATTTTTATGGCCATAAATATGGGTCCGCTGTACTTGGTTTAATATATTCTTGATATCAAGTTTTACTTGAGAGGTCGCAAATTTTGGGTGTAGGTTTGCAATTCCTTTTAGTGTTGTTAGGTTTTCTGGCAACCGTTTTTGAATTTCTTCTGCAAGACGGCATAAAAACATTTTACACCTTTCTCTGACGTCAAGCAAGTCACGTTCGTCGAGCATTTCAGAAATGCACTGAAAATCGTAATTAAAATAGATACTTCGTGTGTGCATTAAATGTGGCTGAAATTCAAACTCGATCAGTTCGGAGTCTGCCAACTTTTCCAATTGTGAAGGCACTATAATTTTTTGTAACAAGTTTTTATATAGTAAAAATAAGTCTTCAAACAGCTTAGTGGGTTCTACGTTGTCGCTTTGAAACAGCAAATTTAATTGAACGATATTCTTTAATTCATGTTTCAAAAATATCAAGTAAGCTTTAAATGGTAACCGCTTCATTATTTCATATAACTGCTCTGCCATGTAGCATTTGTCTTCTGACTTGGAAATACTGAACAGTAACTTCAATTCTTCCCATTGCTCTAATACTGTGGAAATTGCTTCGTAACGGGCAAGCCAGCGTGTTCCGCTGAGACCTTGAATTTTTTTAGGGTTTCGATTATTGCTCATTGTCTCAAATAAATTTCTATAATTTTCTAACCGTTTGGGACTATATGAAAACCAATTATGTACTTCTCGTACTAGGAATTCCAATTGACGAGGCAATAATTCAGCAGACTTTTCAGCACAGAGGTGAAGAGAATGGCTAACGCATTTCACAATGATGATATCATTCAATTCCCTCTTTAACAAGGCCGTCACCGAATTATGTTTACCGACCATAACATTGGCTCCATCAACACCAATTCCAACCATGTTGGTAATCTGCAAGCCATCTTTTTTTAATTGTGTTGTAATTGCATCATATACACTATTTGCATTACATTCTATTATTTTAATAATTCTGTAAAAAGTTGTGACTATTTTTCTTGTACGAAAAGAAAAAAATCTCACCATGATACATAAGACTTTCTGTGTCGTTAAGTCTGTGCTCTCATCAATAATGATTGAATAGGGAAAATCCCCCATTTCTTCTATTAAATCCTCTAACATAGCTGGGCCAAGCACATTTTTTATAAGCATGGAGCATTTGGTGCGATGCAGTTTAAGATTCTGAAGAGCATCTGATGAAGGATCTAATTGAGGCAGTAGTTCAACTAGATGATCCACTGTCTGAAGAGCACAATGTTCTGCAATGAACGCAGCAATTTTTAGCTCACATATTTTCGTTTTATTAGAAAAAACTGGTTTATAAACTGTATTTATTTTTTGGAATGATTTTCCTGATTTCTCCAACCCAACTGCTTTTTTATGTTTTTCTGTTTTAGCATGGCACATTAAATCTTTTTTGTGGGCTTTCAAAACAGAGCGGCAATACTTACACGTTGCCAATGTCTTGTGAGTAACATCTGGTGCCAGCCAATCTAAAATTAAAGAATAAACTGTATTTTACTCATTCTCATGCTTTGATATACCTTGTACATAAATATACATAAGCTGTCAAATTCATCCACCACCAATGGTCAAACAAAAACACAACCAAAACAACATCACTATTAAAGTAACTAGCGCCCATTCCATGCCATGCCTGCCTGTACCATACCCAACATAACCCTGATTAGAAAAAAGTATTTGGAAGGATTAACCTCAATTGAAAAACAAATCCCTTTGGATACTTACTTTTATTTCAGATTAATTCTTTCAAATTGTTATTTCTAATCAAGGAACGATTAAATAACATAATTGACAATCGTATTTTAGCATGTTTTAAGATTAGGTAACTTACATAAACTCTTATCCTGATATTCAGGATTTTGATTTTCGTTGAATCAGGATCAGGACCTGATTGGCTAAAAGTATGACTTAAAAATATAAAGTGGTATAAAACTGTGTAGGCAATTAGAGAAATTTATAAATTTTTGAAAATTCATTCCATAAACAATCGCCGACGTTTTGGTCAATTACTCTGACCCTTTTCAAGGCTGTTTCTACAAGGAGAAAAAAATAAATAAACATACATGTACATAACAAAGGTCGGACTCTGAGTGTCAAGAAGTGATAATTTCAAGGTTACTTACATAGGAGTTCGAACATATTTTATGTGACTTGTTGAAATTCTTAATTATTAATTATAATTAATACATTTGGATATCGATCGATCTGTTACGAGCATTTTGGTACCTTGACGAAAGGAACACATAAAGAGGGACAAACACTGTTACAATAGGTTTAATCTGTAAGAATTGATAAAATTGTATAAGAGTGATGTTAAATTTCTGTCGTACATTACTAAATTTGATTTTCTTTAATTAATTACCGTGTGTATTCGACATTACTTTTCGTATGTGTGATAACCACCTAGTGCGGCGGTATGGTGCTATTATTATTAAAAACTAAAAAACTAAAAACCGTGTTCTATAAAGGGGGATAAAGATAAAGATAAGAATTAGTATAATGATTATCTTGAGTAAAGTGAGAAAATTTTACTTAATGTTCCAAGATCTTTACCTGCGACCTCACGCCATGGTGCTCGGGGTGGTTATGATTTTCGTTCGGAACAAATTGATCGATTACAAGGTGTCGCTTTGAACGTAACGATTGAGATCCAAAAGCGCGGAAGGTTTAAAATTTAAAGTGTTTTATACCATATAGTTTTATACCATATTAATACAAAGAGCAAAAACTTATTATACTATTTAAAATATAAAGTCTGCATAATTAAGTACGTTATTATTTTTAGGACTCGTAATATCGAGGGATAATTGATGACTTTAATGATAAAATTTACAAACCTTTCAACTCCGGTTCTGTTTCCCATGCCTTCGTATATTTTTGGCAATATTTTTTTACGTTTCGTCTTTCTTTCGGCATTTTTTACTTTTTTTCGGCAGTGATTAACAAATTTTACTCCGTAAAATAAAACAGGTAAAAAAAATGACTGTGATCTGATGCTTCTTTTCTTCATTCTTCACTTGTTACTTGTTCACTTATTAATAAGTAAGCAAAGCAAACCTGATGCCGCCAAAGAGAAGAGAATGTACATATATAACTACGACGTTTGACATTTTTTCAAAAAACCCTAAAATTACCCCTAAAAATATTAGGCCCCTAAAAAAAACCCATTCGACATGTTTACCCCCTAAATCTAGGGGGAAAACCCCTAAGTTGGCAACCCTGCATCCCGTTACGCTTTTTCCGATGGTTTTACGGTACACTCATAAGACGCTGCGGCCGTAATCGACTGCAGAGCCACATAGCGGACGTCGACAACATATGACCAAAAGTAGGGACGGAGTTGGCAAGGGCTGGCTACCACTAAGATTAATTATGACGATGTTTAAAATAATTACTCATTAGTCATCGACATAGATTAGTTAATATTTTAATCATTACTTTTTTGTCATTATTAAATTTTGTCCAACACTGTAATACATATATAATGCAACGACAATCTCTCCTCTCGCGGATTCGTAAGTCGGGGGAAAGGGTTAAGCCCTGCTGAGAATCGTTTCCACCCGGATTGTCGATGTCAAAAAAGTAAGATACGGAATAAAAGATAATTTCTCGAAAGCGGAATACGATAGCTCTCGGTACGAAATGTTGTTACCAGAACGCTAAATAATTTAAAGAGGATTCTACCGAAAGAAGGATTCGCGTTCGCAACCAGAAGGGTTAGGGGCTCGATAAACTCTACTCGAGACAGTAAAGACGACACAAAATATAAAATATAATAAAATCAAGTTTATTCAATAATAATGCGGTTTGTCGGAGTCTCTTACAAAATCAGAAAAGAAACAAAGCAATCAAAGAATTACAATCTCTCCCGTATTCGAATTCGCTAACGGTTTCGACCCGGTCGAACTCTCTCGAATTACGGTTAATAAAGACTCTCTAAATAAAAGATTTTTACACAAAACTCTCGGATACGAATTCCGAATTCTATAAATTGTTCAATACAATTCTTTCCGATACGCAATCGGATACGATACTTTACAAAATCTTCGATAAAGAAATCGTCTCTTCGCGGTGACCGAACGACTTCGCAAGCTCGATTCGCGTGTCCGGAAAATTTAATAATCTTTACGAAAACAAGAAAAGAAAGCTAAATCGATATGATCTTTAATTTATAATAAAGAATTAAACAAAGAATCTACTCTCCACAGACTCCGATGAACCGGTATTCAAAATTCCAAAATTGAGGTTAAGTTCCCTCACCTGTGACTTCTCTTCCGCACGAAACTAGAATAATTTTTCGGGATCTATTGTCCCGAAAATCGAACTCCCGAGCTGGGCCGACGGCGGCCGAACCTACCCGAACGGATTCGTACGATCCTGCGGATCCTAACCTATCCGCGCTCTCGCTTGTCGCCTCGCAGGCGCGCAATTCGAACGCGTAAGATTTCTTTCGCTACGTTCTCTTCGCTCTCTTCGACTTTATCACACGCTTTTCGCTGCTTTTCCGAATTCGTTGCGTTGCTCCTCTGCACGTTGACTACGAAGACTTCGAAGAAGATGATTCTCGTAATTTCACGTTTTCTCAGCTCGTGCAGAAGTTAACTGTCGAATTCGTTGTTCGTAGCTCTCGTTGATTCTCTACGCCGTGTCGATTCTCTCGTATTAAACGAAGTTCGTTCTTTGTAGCGTCTTTTACGTCGGAGTTCGTCGCTCGGCCCTTTTTCTCGGATTCTTCGTCGTTATCTCGTCGGTTCTCTCGGGGTGGCCGAAATGCATGAAATATATCGAAAATAATAAATAAGGATTCGAAATTGCTTTTTCGAGGCCTCGGAAGCCGTTCGATCCCGCTTTTCATCGGTAGCGCAGGTTCCTAATTGTCCGGTTCCGTGCGTGTATTATTCTTATGGCTCGATTAAAGAGAGAGGAGAGATTTTGTGGCGTGTATCAAAGATACCACGTCACAATAAATATATGATATATGATGAGATGTATTGCAGTATTACAAAAATTCGTAAAAAAATGTATACATGAGAAAAATGTTTTAATTCTAAAAAAATGCGGGATATTCCAACAAAACCAGTTAATGTTCTAATACCTAAGCCAAGTATATGACATGGACATTTAGAAAAACAAATCATTTAATGTCGCCAATCTATAACATGTCGAGCGCAAGTTACCTTTATCGATAAGAAATTATTATAAAGGTTTAAACAATTCTGAACAAAATATACAATACGCTTGCATTTTCATGATGTCGGTTTCATTGGAGAGAAGAATTGTATATGAAAAAAAGTCGCGAGCGCAAAATATATTTTGTTAAAGTTTTTCTAAACTTCTGTAATAATTTTTTTATCTATATAGGTAACTTGTGCACAGCAAGTTATAGGTTGCCAATATTAAATGATATATAGATATATCTTTAACGCGTTAAAGTAGGTAGTTTAAAGTGCCCGGAAAAAATATTTTCATGGAAAGCAATTTTCCATAATGTAATGAATTAAATTTTGTTATCGATTATAATGCGTGGAATCTATCGCGATACTGACAAGGGAACTACTCCAACCCGAAAATTCAGAATTTAATGAAACTATGTGGGTATGTAGAGTTCATCGAGTAGTGCAAGGAGCAATTTTTTTTTTCTGCGGAAATTCACTTTAAGGGGTTGGAATCACCCCTCAAAGTTTTCGGAATTTTTCGTTTTTTCAATATAACTGTCAAACTATAAGAGATAGAAAAAAACTTTAAATGTAAACCTTGCATGGTTTTTAAAGATCTGTCAGACTGCGGTGAAAAAAATTTTCAAAAAGTTTTCATTTTTTTATAACATATATTTTATTATGTAAAATGCGTATATATATGCAATTTATATATATACCTACTCTAGTTACGTTGTCTAGTTTACAAAACACTTAAAATAACATAAAAAAAAATTTTTTTTTCATATAATGTTTATATGGTGTATATTATACGATGCCGTGTATATACATATAATATGTGTTTTTATGTCCATAAATATTTTATATTATATTGTATATTCTTATTATGTATATATTTACACATTATCGGAGTGATAATGAAATTCTTCGAAAAAGTGTTTGAAACATAAGAGCTGATCGCACCGTGAACAGCGAATAATTGCTGGCTTTCCGCATAGGGAGCACCGGGTAGAAGACGCGGAGTCTTGAAATGAAAATGCGTAATCTATGGGATGCTCAAATTCATTCGGCCTGTTTTCTGTAAATCCGCTTTTGTACCACGCGTATGCAAACATACTTGTGTATTTCGGTGCTCCTAATTGATTGTGTACTAACGATTGTAATTTTATAATATTATTTCGGGAATATATGTTAATATCGTAATCTAATAGAATTACGAGGTCTGAAAATCTTCTTACAAATTGTTTCCATACTCTGAAGCCATATACATCTAGTGGTTGAATGATACCTGTGGTTTTCTTTGGAATGCTAAATATTTGTACATCTTTGTCAGTTGGTACATTGCTTTTTAAAGAGGCTGGGCAGTGACCGGTCCACGAATCTAACAATAAAATGCTGCGAGATCCACTATTCGGTAAATAGACATTAACAAACCAACTATTAAATAGATTCGCAGTCAATTTTCCGGATGTTGATGCTGCAAGGTGTACATTTTCTGGCTGAAATAGCGTCTTCTGTACTTGCGGTCCGAAATTACCAGTTGGTTCTTTCAATACAATGAATAAGGGTGATGCAAGCCTTCCTGTCGCAGATATCATAGGCAAAATAGTGTAACTGTGAGTTGTTCCAAACACAGATTGGACGGAGGCTTCTACTTTTTTTGCACCTTTAACGGCTAGCGTACGTCCGGAATGTAGTTCGATATTGAAGCCACTTTCATCTGCGTTGAACACATTCATCAATCCATAATCGGATAAATGAGGTTTAATCTCATTTATGAAACTTCTTGCAGTTTCTTCCAAATCTGCCGTCTGTGTATGATATGAGCGGCTAATGAATTTATTTATTTTCCGAGATACAATGGCATGGACAGTTTTGAAATTTGATAACCATGTTGCGGATGCTTTAAAATCTTCTAATTCCGTTTCTTCTTTTGCCTCCACCGCCCACCGTCGTATATCCATATCATGAATGATAGCATTGCAACTAGCACTTTCGGAAAATTTATTAAATGTATACTGTGCTACGCGTTTTAACTTCTCTCTTCGAGTGCCTCCTTTTGCAACAGACTGCTCCCACCTATATAACTGATTTATTGATTTTACTTTTCTGAATTTTTGCCTCACCGTGTCCAAAGACAATCGCTTCCTTTTCCGCTATTCCAATAGTCAACCGCTTTTTCTTTATATTCCAAATCGATAATTCCTCCTTCTTCTGGGACACAAGGTTCTTCTTCAACTTGAATGGTTTCCGAAATTTCTTCCGAGTCTAGATCACCATCGTCCACAATTTCCGCCGAATGCGCTCGAGACGGATCAAAAAATTCTAATGTTGTATCGCTTTCTATATCAATGGATGTAGCTTGTGAACTTTCCAAGAGGATGTCTCTAATCGTATCATGGAGTTCTATTTCACGGCGATTTAACCTGCATTCTTTTACATCAACCGCGTTAAAAGTTATTATTAATAAATGAATAACATTAACCGGATTTATTACTACCATTTTACAGCGCTTGAAACAAAAATTTTCGAGAAACGAGAGGACTGGATCACAATCAGAAAAAGAAGAACGTATGAAGCGCATCACAAAAGTGTACTATTTATATAGCGGCTTTTTATCGTCTGAACACATACCTACGTGTATTTTTAGCTTTTTCATAATGTATCGCACGGCGTGTATATTATAAAAGTTTGTAACCTTTGACACACAAGTCCATGTATATCAGACGATAAACCCACAATATCTTTTGTACACGGCCAAAATACTGAAGCAATCCATTTCCCACGTGCCGATTCTTTTAGGGATTCATTTCATTATCACTCCGATAATGTATAAATACATAGATAAACAGAATGTTTAACGCAACATCGCCGATATTGACTACATTGGTCATGGCTGTTCACGGTGCGATCAGCTCTTATGTTTCAAACACTTTTTCGAAGAATTTCATTATCACTCCGATAATGTGTAAATATATACATAATAAGAATATACAATATAATATAAAATATTTATGGACATAAAAACACATATTATATGTATATACACGGCATCGTATAATATACACCATATAAACATTATATGAAAAAAAAATTTTTTTTTATGTTATTTTAAGTGTTTTGTAAACTAGACAACGTAACTAGAGTAGGTATATATATAAATTGCATATATATACGCATTTTACATAATAAAATATATGTTATAAAAAAATGAAAACTTTTTGAAAATTTTTTTCACCGCAGTCTGACAGATCTTTAAAAACCATGCAAGGTTTACATTTAAAGTTTTTTTCTATCTCTTATAGTTTGGCAGTTATATTGAAAAAACGAAAAATTCCGAAAACTTTGAGGGGTGATTCCACCCCCTTAAAGTGAATTTCCGCAGAAAAAAAAATTGCTCCTTGCACTACTCGATGAACTCTACATACCCACAAAGTTTCATTAAATTCTGAATTTTCGGGTTGGAGTAGTTCCCTTGTGAGAACAATAACGTTCATATATGTTGGACGTGCCGGTTTTAGTGCGCAGCACGTGGTTGCCCAGAAATAAAATTTTTAAACACTTCTTCTTTGTGTTCAGTTTTATATTACGTCTTTCTCGAACTTACATTGTACTGAGACTGACTTCTCACAGCCAACATGTGTGTTAAAATTACTAGCATTTTCAGTGCTGCCAACACCCTCCCTTAATTTTCACACATGTTCCCTTTTTTTCAACAAACATAATAATACAGTCTTCTTTTATACTTACAAACTAAATTATCAATCTATTTCTAAAATATTCAAACTTCTTCTTTTATACTGTGACTAGGTATTTTGGATACCCGTCACAAACGAGAATCCTCTCCCCTTCGCCGCGGATTAGGAAAAGAACCGTCGCGGACAGTGTCACCGGGTGGACCGCGGAAGAATATGAACCGCGAGTCGGAGGGCCTCGAGGCTGGTTCTGGGGGTAGAAAAATGAATAAATATTAAAGTTAGATCCTCTTTCATGACCGCCACGCCGGAGAGGAGAAGGACGAGGCCGGAGAGCGAGCAACGGCGGCCGGCGGAGCGACGGCAGAGCGAGAGAGAGCGAGCCGTCGAAGGATAATATCGAGAGAGAGAGAGAGAGAGAGAGAGGACACGCACGGCGAGAACGAGCGAGGCAGAAAGACAATCGGCGAAGGAAACGGCCGAAATTCCGAGGCAACGAGGACCACCCGACAGCAAATCATCTGACCATCCCTTCGCTCAATAACGGATCGAGATGACCGCTGGAATGGTCATCGGTGGCGGTCATCCGGTCGAAATTGGCAAGAGGAATTAATAGCGAAGTCGCGGAAAGCGGCCATGCGTGCGCGCGTCGCCTAGCGAGGCGGTAGAGCGAAGGAGATAGCGAGTAGGCGCTCGGCTATCTTCGGGTGGACTCGGGGAATTTCGGTAGGCCGGCTCGTAAGGAACCGCGTGCGTGATCCTCGGAAAAATTACTCTGTGCGCGACGTTTATCGAGATTAGAGGTGAGATAATTAGAGCAACCGAGAGTAATCCTTTGTTCACGCAAGAAGTTCCTTCCGGGTGGCGGATCAGTAAAGTGAGGTTAATTCCGGGGTTATTCGGAGCCGAGAATAGTATATAACCGAGTTATCGGGGATTTATCGAAATTATTGTTTAAATTAATTAGTTAAATCAAGTGGAAGCATCCTTCGATTTTCTCGTTCGATCTTTGTTAACGAGTAGCGGAACCAGCCTCGACCGCCGTCCGGGTGCGCGGTTAATCGATCAGTTCTTATATCTCTTTATTGAAATAATAATTATTAATGGGTTCATTGTTTAAATCATAAAATTGGAGCATTAATACATTGTAAAGTCCTCGGTAGAATAATCGAGAAGCGAGGCTACCACGTGCCGGCATCGAGCACGTAGCCGGCGGTTAATTCGTCCGGACGTTCGAATAAACACCGCGGACAAAGAGATTCCGATTCTGGTCTTGTTTCGTGTAGCTAACGGAAAATTTCCGAGATTCATTTATTTAAATTGAATAAACTTATCTTATTGTCTTTCGTAAATCGTGCTCCGAAGGAACTTTAATAATTTCTTTCTCCCCCTCAACCCACTACTCCTTACGGCTGCGTGAGCGGTATTTTCGTGAGCCCTTTATTGCGGAGAGGATTCTCGCAGAGTATAAATATTAATTTGTTGACACGGTTATTTCGCGGGGAGTGCATCCGGCACCTCCCCGGAATTATTTTAGGAAATAACGTTGCAATACTTACAAACTAAATTATCAATCTATTTCTAAAATATTCAAACTTAATACGTTCTAAAGGTTTTGTTAAAATATCAGCTAAGTTTTCTTGACTTGGACAGTATTCTACTTTTAATACTTTTTCTTTTATCAGTTCGTGCACGAAGTGGTACTTAACGTCTATGTGTTTAGAGCGCTTGTTTGTGACTCCATTTTTAATCAGTCTTATGGTACTTTGATTATCTACTATAAGTTTTGTTCCAGGTTTTTCTCCCGTTAATTCTTTCAGCAACTCTTGAAGGTACAGTAGTTCCTTGCAACACTCCGCTGCTGCAATATATTCAGCTTCCGTACTAGAAGTTGCTACTGTTTGCTGTCTACTGGAGCACCAACTAATTAGTCCTTCATTGTAGAATATTGCGTATCCTGTTGTACTTCTCCTTGTTTGTTCATCTCCAGCAAAGTCGGAGTCGCAATATGCCAGCAATTAATTTTTTCCTCCACTCCGGTATTCCAATTCTTTCCCTCTGGTTCCGTTTACGTATCTCAGAATTCTCTTTATTTCTGTAACTAATTTATCTGTTGGTTTATCTACATATCTACTAGCTCTACTTACCGCAAAGCTTATATCTGGCCTTGTTTTGTTGCTCAGATATAATAGACTTCCTACAGCTTCTCTGACTGGATATGTTTTCTGTGAACTTCCTTCTTCTAATTCTAGTTTGATTGCTGGTGTTGAGACTGGTTTAGACTCCTCCATGTTGTAATTCTTTAAAATTTTGTTTGCATTGTAACGTAACGCTAGAGATCATAGTTTAGAATAATCAACATTAAAAAGATAGGACTAGGAATAGAAATAGACAAGCGAGAAATTCGATTACGCGGACAATAGCGCCTAGGGAACATAAGAAATGGGATGGAAATCTAAATTTAGAACTCGAAAAGTCAACAACACGCAAGAAACGGCAAAAGAAACAAAGACGGGTAGGCACGAGGAAGCCCGATCGGAGACGACTCGGGCCGACGTTTGATCGGCAAGTTCAGGGCCGCGCTCGGCCAGCGGCGCGCGACGAAAGGGACACGGGGGGGACCCAATTAAATAATAGGAATCAAATCTCGCGAGATGAGGTAAGAGTGGGAATAGTCCTTTATAAACCGAAGACCCAAATAGCTCGAGACCGAGAATTTTCTCAAAGTTTCTAAGATCAATAGTGTTGCGTTAAAAATCTAAAATTTCGGAGTGTGAGGAAAAGTGTTTGATTTAAAATCATTTAGACGCGTGTGTCGGCGCCAGAGCAATCACAGGCGAGGTAGCGGGTAATCCAATTAGAAGACAAAAGCGGGACAGCGTTACAACCTCCCCGCAGATAAGTGTCAACAATTCTTGTATACATCCTCAATCCCGGTAGTATAAGGCATAGGTTAAGTGTATGAGTGAGCCGCGTACCTGAGAGAGCGAGTCTGTGTGTGTGTGGAGCGAGAACGACGACGAGTTCACCGGCGTACCAAAAACATCGCGAGCGCGATCAGCTGTTCAAGAGCGACTGCTGATCGACCGAAACACAAACAAAGGTTTTAAATAAACGTAATTAAAGTGACATTTCGCGGAATTCAATTTATTCTCTTCCCACTTTCCACTGCCAGTCCTAAAAAGACCGAACGAGTAGAAAAAGTAGCGTAAAATTAAAAAGGTAAGAAAGGCGATACGTTACAGTATAGTCTGTTTGACTTAGTTTTAACTTATCTTTTGTCCTTTGTATTTCTAACCCTACAAACGTTTTTAGTTCTTTAGTTATTTTAATTTCAAATTCTACGTTCAGTTCTTTTATTATCTCGTTTATTTCTTCTTTATTGTCGCCGAAGATTAGCCCATCATCCACATAAATAGCAATAATTAGGCTACCCTTTTCCTTTTTAAATATACATTGGTCTGTTTTCAAGGCCTGTAGCCCTTTAGATTTAAGGAAAGAGGAAAATCTTCGATTACATTTTAATGGGGCTTGTTTCAATCCATACAAGGCTCGATTGAGTTTGCATATTTTTCCTTTATAATTGTATCCTTCTGGTGGATACATGTATATTTCTTCGTCCACTTTCCCATATAGGAATGCTGTCTTTATGTCCAGTGTGTAGCATATATAGGATTCCTTGGCTATTAAGGCTAAGAGAGTACGTAAAGCATTGCTACTTACTACTGGACTGTAAGTGTCCTCGTATTGCATTTCATTGCGTTGTTCACAACCTCTTATCACTAGACGAGCTTTATATCTTCCATCGTCCTTTACTTTAAACACCCACTTGCTTGTAAGTGGTTTTACTTTTGGCACTTCGCTTTCGTCTACTAGTATCCATGTATCGTTTGACTCAAGTGCCCTCTTTTCTTCCTCTATCGCTTTCTTCCACTTTTCCTTTTCTGCTCCTGAAACAGCTTCATTAAAGGTTAACACAACAAAATCTCTGTATCTCTCAGGAAATTTTCCAACTCTTTTCGTTCTTCTCAATTCCTGAGTGTTAGTTTGTATGTTTTCTTATGCCTCTTCGTATTCGGCTTCATCAGATTCGGGATCGGTTTGACCTCTTCTTTCTTCCCTTCTTGCTTGAGTTTCAACTTCTTTTGTACTGTCAGCTTCTTCTTCTGTCTCAGAACCATCTTGTTCCTGAGTTTGTTCCCCTATTTCTTGAATTGTGGGTTCTGTCCTCATTTCAATCCAGTTTTCTTTTTCTCTTGCGCTAATTTTGTTTTCATTTGTTAATTTATTATTTTCTTCAAATCTTACATCTCTTGCTATAGTTACTGTTCTTTTTCTTTCATCCCACAGTCTATATCCGTTGGGTGCGTAGCCTATTAGTTTGTATTTACTGCTTCTTTCATCCAATTTTTTTAGTGGTCCTAAGATTTTTGCATAGGCTGTAGACCCAAAAAGTTTTATGTGGTTTAGCTTTGGCCTTTTATTTTCCCAAATCTCCACTGGTGTCGTATCTACAGTCTTACTTGGGGATCGATTGTGCAAGTATGCAGCTGTGTATACTGCCTCTCCCCACATGCTTTTACTCATTTCCGAGTCAAAGATTAAGGATCTAGCCTTTTCCATAATGGTTCTATTTATCCGTTCCGCCTTTCCATTCAACTGCGGTGTGTAGGGAATTGTTGTATCCAGTTCAATTCCTTTCTGTCTGCTCCAAGTTTTAACTTCGTTATTGATGTATTCTCTGCCGTTATCGCATCTTAGTTTTCGTACTTTGGCATTTTTCTGCCTTTCCACCTTCTCTACAAATTTATTTAATATGTCAGGTACTTCAGTCTTATATCTAATTAAGTAGATTATAAGGAAATTCGTATAGTCATCTAAAAAGGTTAAGAAATATTTCTTACCATCCCATGTATCGGGATTAATTGGTCCACACAGGTCAGTGTGTATGATCTCTAGGACTCTATTTGCTCTTCTTCTTTCATTATTAAAACTTAACCTAGTTTGTTTCGATTTTAGGCATACCTCACATACTTTTATTGAGTTATCTATATTTTTATTACTTAATTTTATTCCTTCGGATAGTTTTAGTAGTGTCTTCATCCCTTCTTTGCTCAGATGTCCCATCCTTCTGTGCCACAGGGTCGCGTTACTTTCGTTATTTTCAGTTAAGTGGGCCTCCTTAGTTTTCTCTGTTTCTTCAGACACTAGATTTACTGCGTACAATCCGTTATTTGTTTTATTACCTGTCAGCACAATCCTGTTTTCTTTCTTTATTATAACTTCATTCTCAAGGAATGTTACTTCTCCACCGTTTTTAGTTATGGTTGCTACAGATAGAAGGTTAGAGTGTAATTCTGGTACATACATGACTTCCTTAAGCATGCACTGCTTAAACGTTACTGATCCTTTTCCTTCCGTTGCCATTGACTCGTTCCGCTTGGCTACTCCTATACTGGATCGTTGTCTTGACATGTTTTTTATGTTATCACTTTCATTTGTCATATGTGCTGTGGAACCGGAATCTACAATCCATTCTTTACATGTACTTTCGGGTCTGACGTGAAAACTTACTTTATTATTTATATCCTTGTCTCCCTGACCATCTTTGTTTCTGAAGTAGCAATTCTTTTCTAAATGGTTCGTTTTCTTACATATAGAGCATTGCACCTGGTTGCGTGTGGGATTGCTATTTTGTACATTTTGTCTTACCCCTGTGTTTTGTCCTTTCTTTACTTTTGTCCTACAGTCCCTTGCTAAATGGCCCATTTTATCGCAGTTATAGCATTTTACTGCTGCTTTTAATGCCACTAGTGCTTCCTTCTCAGGTTTATATCTCTGTTCTTCTTGTAACAATCTTGCCATTAGGTTGTGACGAGATCGATCTATGATCGGTCGATAGTAGACAGACCTCGATACGTCCGTACCGACAGGCGGTAATATATTTAAATCTATCCCCGAGATTGTATCGGGACATAGAAGAGATTAGACGACCTGGAAGGGGAAACCGACGAATTCACGCCGATGCGCAAAGGAAGATCCTCTTCTTCTCCCGACCGTTGAACGAGACCGATCCGAGCGACCATTGACTACCGGTCAGGTTTGTTGGCCGAGGACGAATCAAGCGACTATCGTATTTTATTTGTTTTTAATCACAATTGCATATCACGCTCGTAATTTGTTTAATATTAACATTTCTTTTCCTCTGTTCTATATAAAAATAAATGTGGTCACGGACTGGCCAGAATGGCAGTCGTGCTATAAATGGCGCCCAACAATGCGGCAAGAAACCGGAATAAATAAGCGAATTAAATTATATTGAGGTCGTTTGGAATTACGGTTAAGTTACAAGTTATATTTTATAATTATATACATATATAAAACATATTGACAGATATTGATGATATTACGTTCGGGAAAGAAGAGCTGCGTAAATAACACTAATATTAAACGACTTTTGTCAAAATGGTTCATCATAGCGACGACGAAGAAGAAAGGCTAAGCTTGGCAGACAGGAGTGCAGCAATTGAGCGGGAGAGACAAAAATTAATACGTATACGAGAGGAGGTTGAAGTCATGAAGCGGACGATACAGCGAAACGGTCAAAATGACGGTAATGAAAGTGATAATGTTAATAGGGTATGTACAGAAGATAATAGTGGCGTTCAAAATCATAATTTACATGAGAATGAGCAAAGAATAGGTATTAACGACAATCCATGTCGGATTGAAAGTGACGATATAGTTAGAGGTCTTGCAAAACAATTAGGATCGGTGCATATTGATATAGTTTTACCAAAGTTTTCGGGTGAAGACAATGTGCATCCGCGGAAATTTATTGGAGAAATTAGACGATATATTGCGTTGAAAAATATTCGAGAAGGGTATCAGCTTTATATTGTAGAGAATTCGTTAGAAGAACGTGCGAGAATATGGTACGATATTATGAGAGTATCTTTTTTTCACTATGGAGATTTTGAACGGGCGTTTCTGGAAGAATTCTATTCAGTTCCTATACGTTGCAACGACAATCTCTCCTCTCGCGGATACGTAAGTCGAGGGAAAGGGTTAAGCCCTGCCGAGAATCGTTTCCACCCGGATTGTCGATGTCAAAAAAAGTAAGATACGGAATAAAGATAATTTCTCGAAAGCGGAATACGATAGTTCTCGGTACAAAATGTCGGTAACAGAACGCTAAATAAATTGAAGAGAATTCTGTCCAAAGAAGGATTCGCGTTCGTAACCAGAAGGGTTAGGGGCTCGATAACTCTCTACTCGAGACAATAAAGATGAGACAAGATATAAAATACAATAAAATCTCGGTTTATTCAATAATAATTCGGTTGGTCGGAGTCTCTTACAAAAATCATAACGAAACAAAGCAATCAAACAATTACAAGTTCTCCCGTATTCGAATTCGCTAACGGTTTCGTCCCGGTCGAACTCTCTCGAATTACGGTTACTAAAGACTCTCTAAAGAAAAGACTTTTGCCAAAAACCTCGGATACGAATTCCGAATTCTATAATTTGTCCAATACAATTCTTTCCGATACGCAATCGGATTCGATACTTTACAAATTTTTACGGTAAAAGAAATCGTCTCTTCGCGGAGACCGAACGACTTCGCAAGCTCGATTCGCGTGTCCACAAAAAAAAAGAATAATCGAAAACCAAAAAAAAGGAAGTTAAGTCGATAATATTCTCAATTTATAAGAAAGAATTAAACAAGATTCTACTTTTCAGACTCCGATGAACCGGTATTCAAAAATCCAAAATTGAGGTTAAATTCCCTCACCTGTGATCCTTACCGCGCACGAAACTAGTCTATCTTTTCGGGATCTATTCTCCCGAAAATCGAACTCCCGAGCTGGGCCGACGGCGGCCGAACCTACCCGAACGGATTCGTACGATCCTGCGGATCCTAACCTATCCGCGCTCTCGCTTGTCGCCTCGCAGGCGCGCAATTCGAACGCGTAAGAATTCTTTCGCCACACTCTCTTCGCTCTCTTCGACTTTCTCGCACGCTTTTCGCTGCTTTTCCGAATTCGTTGCGTTGCTCCTCTGCACGTTGACTACGAAGACTTCGAAGAAGATGATTCTCGTAATTTCACGTTTTCTCAGCTCGTGCAGAAGTTAACTGTCGAATTCGTTGCTCGTAGCTCTCGTTGTTTCTCTACGCCGTGTCAATTCTCTCGTATTAAGCGAAGTTCGTTCTTTGTAGCGTCTTTTACGTCGGAGTTCGTCGCTCGGCCCTTTTTTTCGGATTCTTCGTCGTTATCTCCTCGGTTCACTCGGAGTAGTCGAAATGCATGAAATATATCGAAAATAATAAATAAAATGTTTGAAATCGCTTTTTCGAGGCCTCGGAAGTCGTTCGATCCCGCTTTTTATCGGTAACGCAGGTCCCTAATTGTCCGGTTCCGTGCGTGTATTATTCTTATGGCTCGATTAAAAAGAGAGGAGAGATTTTGTGGCGTGTATCAAAGATACCACGTCACAACGTGTACAGTTGAAAAATCGGTGGATGTCGCGAAGATATCAATATAGAGAACTAAGTATGTCGACGTATTTTTATAGTCAAATAAAGGAGGCGCGATTTTTCGAGCCTCCATTGACCGAGTATGAAAGAAATTATAATATAATACAACAATATCCGTGCCGTGTACGAGAAACATTATCTGTGATTAATTATGAGGACACGAGGGCTATTGTCCAAGCGTTGAGTCGTATAGGTCAGTGCCAAGAGGAACGAAATAATAACAACGATAATCGACGACCTGTAAACAACGCGAACGGTAGAGATCGTTTTCGGGTGAATCACATTAACCGACGATATGAAGGTTCTCAACCGAATGATTTTAGGTATAATTACAATCGACCATATCCTCAACACGTGCCAAATGAAGCACCTCGGTATTATGCCGACAATGATCGGCATAGTCGGGGTGGATGTCAAAGTAACTGCAATATTTTTGATCGCAATTATCATATATCGGTAAATGAAACTAATAATGGAGGTGGTCAGGGTTTTTCGCACTCGGGACATGCTGGGCTACCTGAGGTTACGCGTGCACCTCCAGATACATTGCAACGACAAAACGATAAAAATGTCCAAGGGCCGGATACGGCGAGTGACGGGTCTGTTGGGCATACACCGGCTATGGGCTCTTTAAACTAAACAACTGCGCTTCGCGAGGTCCGACGGGGTGCGGTATGTTTTTTGATTTTATTGAGGACCTTGAAAATGAAATCAAGGGCGGAGCGATTTCAGGTGCGCATAGCATCGTTGCTTCGAATGGGTCTTTGCGGGGCCCATACATTGACGTGATAATAAAAGGTCGAACAATGGTAGCGCTAATTGATACTGGTAGTGAAGTCACGTGTATTGCAAATGATTTTTATGAGAGACTCAAAAATGAGGGTTGCGTGCTCGAGGAATTACCCGTATCATGTTTGAGTGTAGGCTCTGCTATTGGTAAACGAAAACTTTCTATAAAGCGACAAATTATGTTAGAATTTCGGTTGGAGCAAACTAAGTGTCAATATTCTTTTTTAGTAATACCCGAGCTATCGATGCCACTAATCCTGGGATGTGATTGGATAAAAGATGTTCATGGGATAATTAATTTTATAGATAACGTTTTAGAAATAGACGTAGGCCCGCAACAAAGAGGTCGTCTGCCGTTTAGAGACACCGAACTGGTGAACGAGTCGCAATCGAATAGGCATAAAACGGTTCTTGCTAATGTTTTAAGATTTAAAGGGGGATCGTCTTTGACCTCGGAAAGGGAGGTGATAAACACCGGAGTAACACAAGTAGGTGCAGAAAATAAACTACGAGATGTAGAAAAAAGAGCCGATGATTATTCAAATAAGAATGAACGTAATGAATTTTGCGAGACGTTCTCTGATTCGGTAGCCTCGATCGCGCGTCAGCTAACGGTTGATGATAACTTTGAGAAGGGACGAGTTATTGAGTTGATTAGGAAATATGAACGATTGTTCACGAAGAAAAATGAGTGTCCCGGGGTGTACGAGCATCCAATTCATATAAAAAACGATAAAGTAGTCATACGGAAATCCTACCCTGTTCCGTTAGCTCTGCGAACCGAGGTTGACAAGGAGATTGAACGAATGCTCAAAGCAGGAATAATCGAAAGATCTGATAGTCCGTTTTGTAATCCGTTGAGAATTGTTAGGAAAAAGGATAACACGATTAGGTTATGCTTAGATGCCCGCTTTATAAATGAAATTATAGAAGATGATCGCGAATCACCCCCGCAGATTGGCGCATTATTACAAAAATATCATGGGGTTGCATATTTTACCACATTGGATCTCGCTCACGGGTACTGGCAGATCCCATTGGCGAAGAATTCTCGAAAATATACAGCCTTTTTACATGGAGGTGCACTGTATCATTTTTGTAGGATTCCATTTGGCCTTAAGACTGCGGGAAGCGGATTTATTCGTGCGTTGAGTCTAGTGTTGGGATCGAAGTTCAGTACGTTTTTAACAACTTATGTAGATGATATAGTTATTTCATCCTGCAATTCTGAAGAACATCTGCATCACTTAGAAATTCTTTTTAACCAGCTCGATAAGCACAATTTTACTCTAAATATAAAGAAATCTCAATTGTTTAAAAACTCTATAAACTTTTTGGGCTTTATCAAAACTCGTAAGGGACTTAGACCGGATCCGAAAAGGCTTGAAGAAATTTTAAACTTTGAGGAGCCTAATAACCAAAGACAACTTCAAAAATTCCTAGGAGTTTGTAATTGGTACCGGATATTTAGCGTACAATACGCAAATTATTTAGAACCATTTCGTGATCTACTAAAGAAAAATAAGCCGTGGGTATGGACAGCGGAACATACTGCAGCGTTTAATGAGCTTAAAGAGAATTTTGTGAAGCAGGTGGAATTATGCCATTATGATACCAAGAAAACTTTTAAATTACAAACGGATGCATCAGATAAGGGTATTAGTGGGATACTTTATCAGGAAGATGATGATGGGAATCCGCGTATTGTTAACCTTGTTAGTCGATGTTTACAAGCTGCAGAAAAGAATTATACAACCACGGAGAAGGAGTTATTGGCAATTGTGTATGCTGTGGAAAAATTTCGAATTTATTTGTATGGTGTTCCTTTTGAGGTGATAACAGACCATAAGAGTCTAACGTATCTTCGAAATAGCTCTTTTGTAAATAGTAGGTTAATTCGTTGGAGCTTGCTTCTTCAGCAGTATGATTTTAGCGTTAAACATTGTCAGGGTAAAGATAACATAATAGCAGATTTTTTTAGTCGTAACCCTCAAGGTAAATTCCATGAGGAAGAGCGTATTAGTCCGATTATCGCGGTTTTACATTCGTTGGCTACGCAAAATGATTTCATGATTCGTCAACGAGCAACCACCACATTGGACGCGCCATTAGTGAAACATTTTAAGAAAATAAAGGAGTTACAGCTGAGTGACGACTTTATTTCTCAACTGATTACGAAATATCATGACGGGGGGGGGGGCAGAGGAATATAGAATCCATAACGATGTAATATTTCAAAAAAATTCTCGGAACGATGAATGGAGAATCATCGTTCCTGGAATACTAGTATCATCGCTTGTGGATTCGGTCCACCGTCGTCTTGGTCATGTTGGCGTTAATAAAACTCTACGCTATTTACAGCGGTTTTACTATTGGCGTGGTATGGCACGGGATGCGAAAAGGCACGTCATCGGTTGTGACATTTGCCAAAGGGTTAAGCCGTTGCAATGTACTATGGAGGGGGAATACCAGATGGTCGAGTCGAAACAACCTGGTGACCTTGTCACGGTAGATTTTTATGGACCGTTGCCGACTTCAATAGGGGGATGCAAGTATCTATTCGTGGTGTTAGATGCATTTTCTAAATATGTGCGTTTGTATAGATTAAAAAAAATTTTTAACAAAAAAAATAGAAACCGACTTCGAAAAAAGCGCTAAAAAGAATGAAATAATTTTTTATGTATACCGACAATATTCGATTTCATCATTATCATACTCAGAATATTGCAACTTTTTCGGAGGCGACAGAAAATTAATTAACAGTACATTAATAGCCAGAAATTCACGGACATTGATGGATATTTATGTATTAGGCACTTACTCCTTTGTTCGTGAAAATGACCGTGTTGGAATATTTTGTGTCGCCTCCGAAAAAGTTGCAATATTCTGAGTATGATAATGATGAAATCGAATATTGTCGGTATACATAAAAAATTATTTCATTCTTTTTAGCGCTTTTTTCGAAGTCGGTTTCTATTTTTTTTGTTAAAAATTTTTTTATTTCATACTTTTTAGTGTATAATCGATCAAGATGTGAAAATAAAGTTATGTAGGTAATATTTGCAAAAGGATCGAAAAGGTTTGGTTCCGATATGTGAAGTCGTTGAGGAGATATAGAGGAATAAACAAATGATTTTGCAATAACAATTTAAACATAGTAACAATTGAGAATGTGTCACATAATGTTAGTAAGTGAGCAGTATTTGCGAAAGGATCGAAAAGGTTTGGTTCCGATAGGTGAAGTCGTTGAGGAGATATAAAGGAATATACAAATGAATTTGCAATAACAATTTAAATATAGCAACAATTGAAAATGTGTCGCATAATGCTAGTAAGTGGGCAGTATTTGCGAAAGGATCGAAAAGGTTTGGTTCCGATAAGTGAAGTCGTTGAGGAGATATAGAGGAATAAACAAATGAATTTGCAATAACAATTTAAATATAGCAACAATTGAAAATGTGTCGCATAATGCTAGTAAGTAGGGAATATTTGCGAAAGGATCGAAAAGGTTTGGCTCCGATAAGTGAAGTCGTTGAGGAGATATAGAGGAATAAACAAATTATTTTGCAACAATTAATAAATTGTTTATATAATTAATATCTGCAAATTATTTCTAAGAAGATAGTAATAGTTTTTTTTCATTACAATAAATAAAAAAAATCAATCCCATTCAAAAAGATATTGCGATAGATCTTAATAAAGCACTAATTTTGCAATAACTTAGTTAATAATAAACATTTCGGAAAAATTTTTTAAACGGGACCAATGGGAGACCCAAACCTAGCAACTGGAAGTGGTTTCATTTCGATTGGTCAACCGGTTGCGGAGCTATGGCCGGACAAACAAAAAAAAAAAATAAATAAAAAAAAAAAAAAAATAAAAAAAAAAAAAAAAAGCAAGATCGCCCACTGTCGAATAGAGTAACCTCCTCCTTTTCGAAGTCGGTTAAAAAGGAAACGGCGACAGCAAGCGTAAATCGTCTCGTAAATGATTATATCCCGTCGATGGGAAAGCCCAACCGTATTTTATGTGACAATGGGACGCAATTTACGTCGAAAGTGTGGAAAAAAGCACTACAAGATTTAGACATTAGAATTGTTTATTCGTCGGTACGACATCCGCAGTCCAACCCTACCGAAAGGGTGATGAGAGAACTAGGAAAGTTTTTTCGAATACTTTGTGCTGATAAAACTTACATCGTGGGCCCGGCATGTCGCCGAGATAGAAAGGCTCTTAAACATCTCCATTCACTCAAGTACTGGATTTAGTCCTTATGAATTGCATTATCAAAGAGCACCACATGACCAAATTTTGGACATCGTGAATTATCCAGCGTCGGAAGGAATTAAGTATGAAACAAAAATCGTTCTCACTCGTAAAAATATGCGCGCCCAATTCGAGCGTAGAAAGCGTTATCAAAATGCATCGAAAGTAGAGTTAGGTTTAAATGATTTGGTGCTCATACGAACGCCCCATTTATCTAATGCCCTAGAAGGGGTAACACGTAAATTTTTTCACCTTTATGAAGGACCGTTTCGCATCCACGAAAAAATAGGGACTAACACCTTTGTGCTAGTCGATGACAATGATTCTAACAAGATAAAAGGAAAATATAACCGCTATAATTTAAGGAAATATCATAAAGTTACTGATGAGAAAAAATGAAGCTGTCATTCGTAGTCTGCCAATCTTCGTCTTAATTCGTCGAAAACCGTATAATGTGTCGAGTGTTTAGCTATTACATATATTTTTATAAGCGAATTTTTTTTTATTATGACAAAGCGTGGTATGCCTGTATGTGATTAGTATTGGTAAGCACGTTTGCGATGTAAATGTAGTCTAGATATCGGAGTATAAGGAAGGTCTCGAGGGAACTATTTATTTTATAGCGGCGTCTTATCGGCTCACTCTTGTCGTGGTACACGAGGTGATTGCCGTTCTAACGAAGGTGTTGTAACGCCTAAGACACTAGTTCTAGTAATGTATATAGGCATATAGTAATGTTAAATTTGTAAAACAGAGCATTGCGTTATAGTGTTAATGCTCATCATCCGAGATTCCGACCATTAAAGGGGGATAATGTGACGAGATCGATCTATGATCGGTCGATAGTAGACAGACCTCGATACGTCCGTACCGACAGGCGGTAATATATTTAAATCTATCCCCGAGATTGTATCGGGACATAGAAGAGATTAGACGACCTGGAAGGGGAAACCGACGAATTCACGCCGATGCGCAAAAGAAGATCTTCTTCTTCTCCCGACCGTTGAACGAGACCGATCCGAGCGACCATTGACTACCGGTCAGGTTTGTTGGCCGAGGACGAATCAAGCGACTATCGTATTTTATTTGTTTTTAATCACAATTGCATATCACGCTCGTAATTTGTTTAATATTAACATTTCTTTTCCTCTGTTCTATATAAAAATAAATGTGGTCACGGACTGGCCAGAATGGCAGTCGTGCTATAAGGTTTTTCAGTGTCTTATCTCCTTGAGCCGTTGACTTCCACGCGGTTGCAAAGTTTCTATACCGTTCTGGAAGGGTTACTAAAATTTTAGACATTATCATTTGTTCGCTTACTTCTGCTTTCAATTCTTTTAGTTTATATATTATATTTTCCAGCCCGCCTATGTAAGATTCTATGTTCGACGATTTTTCGAATTTATAAGCAAAGAACTCCTCCATCAGTTTGCATTTCTGGTGTTCATTATGTTTTTCATAAATTGATTGCAGTTTTTTCCACATTTCGTTTGACGTTGTACAGCTTAAGAGATGCATGAGTGGCTTCTTGTTCAATGTTTTAACAATTATTTTCTGCGCCTGAGCATCTTTTTTCTTCCACTCTGCGTTTCTAGCCGTTGCTTCAGTTTCTTCCATTACCGTCTTTTTGAAATCGTGAGTATTAAGCATAATATTTAATTGAAACTTCCAAACCTGGTAATCCTCTACGCCGTCGAGTTTCTCCACGTGGCCCAACTCATCGAACGATTCCTTCGCCATCGCAGTTTAGATTTTTCGTTTGTAGTTTTCAACTGGTTTTAATACTTCCTATTTTTCTTTCCTTATTAATATTTTTTCCTTTTCTTTAGTTTTGGGCATTAAACTGGGCCCATAACCTGTTGGACGTGCCGGTTTTAGTGCGCAGCACGTGGTTGCCCAGAAATAAAATTTTTACACACTTCTTCTTTGTATTCAGTTTTATATTACGTCTTTCTCTTACTTACATTGTACTGAGACTGACTTCTCACAGCCAACATGTGTGTTAAAATTACTAGCATTTTCAGTGCTGCCAACAATATATTATTAAAAAGATATTAAGCAATTAAAATAAAGCCCTTTTTCCCCAAAAGCGTGAAATCTAATAAATTATAGTGGCGGGGAATCCAATCTATGGATTCGAAATTTAAAAACCGATGACGCAAGGAAAGGCAGCCTAGAACAATTGACATATGCATACTTCATGTGTAACTGTGACACGTGGCCTATGCACGTTGCACAATTTTCGCTCCGCGTTCAAAATAAAAATAAAAATAAATATTTGTATTGTGTACAGTTTTTTATTAACCAATTTTATATAAATTTAATAATTTATATAAATATATGTATATATATTTATATAAATTATATTTTTTAATTACTTGTAGGAACCTAGTTAAAGAAAAATAAATTATTATTAAAATACAAGATTAGCAGACGTTAAGTTAGCTACCAGTTTAGCGGACATAAAGTTAGCTACCACTTAAGCATACTTAAAGTTTGCCACAATTTTAGCCCTTATAGATAGAACATTATTCTATATCATAACTTGTTCTGGTTCGTTCGTTTGCTTTTGCAACTAGATAATTACTTTATTTATGCTACTCTGACGTATAGTCAATCTGCTGCAAGTTGTAGTCTAGTTTTGCGACTCGTAATACAAAAGTATTAAGTTATCAAATTATTGAAAATGGATAAATTAATACAATTCAATTGTAATGTCCTTAAGAACGATGTCTGGTTTTCTGACGATGACATAGATTATTTTGCTTTTAATTTCTTTCATAAGCAATATAATTTTGCATTCCGGCATAGTTGGAGTTTGCAAATTCCAAATTTCATTGAACCGCTATCATGTGACAAGCCTCACATACAACTCTTGCATACATTTGCAGGGCAATTTTCAGATATTGATGCCCACAAAATGGTAGGTGGTCATTGGGTTTGTAGTTACTTTGATAGTCATACAATTTTTATATTCGATTCATTGAATCATAAAAAACTTGACAGCCATTTGAAAAAATATCTGGAATCGCTGTTTCCATTTTATGATTTTCAGAGTAATCCAGTACAATTTCCTAATGTACAACAGCAAAATAATACTTCTGATTGTGGAGCATTTTCTATAACCTTTGCTGTCTCGCTTGTTCTAGGAGAATGGCCCGCATCACAAATGTAAAATCCTAATTTAATTCGTCGTCATATAGTTAACATGGTTGATACGAAGAAATTAAAAGAGTTTCCAAAAATGTTAACGAATGAACCTCAAAATGTATCCTCTAAACCAATAAAGAAGAGAAAGCTTAATGAAAGCGCTTGTAATAGTAATAATATTAAACTCAAAGAATTTCCATGTAAAATAAAAGTAAGCAATACTGATAATTTAGTTTGCGCTAAAAAAGCTAATAGGTCGACTGTGCAACTGGATATTTCTAAATCAAAAACCCAGTGTAATAAGCAGACAAAAGATTTTATGCTGTCTAGTAGAGATAAAAGTAGAATATTACAAGTAGAACGATTGACTGATAAACTTATAAATTATTGTGGATGTTTGTTGCAGCGATTTACTAATTATGTTCACCAGGATACTTTGCTTCTACAAAGACCGGTACTTATTAAACCTATAGCATCTTGGGAGAAACATATTCAAATACTTTGGAGCCGAGATGAACATTGGGTTTGCAGTTTCTATGATACAAAATATATTTATATATATGATTCATTAAATAGAGGAACACTAAATGAGGATCAAAAAACGTTTCTTAAACATTTGTATCCATTTCTTCAAATTAATGCGAATACAGTTTATTTTGCAAAAGTACAACAGCAAGAGAATGACACAGATTGCGGAGTATTTGCAATTGCATTCGCTGTGTCTCTTTTCTATTTACAGAATCCAGAATCTGTTAAATTTCAAGTTGCTCTTATGCGGTCTCATTTATTCACTATTTTTGAAAGTAATAAAATTATGCATTTTCCGACCACTCATTCAGCTAATTTATCAACCTTACAAGAAATTTGTAAAAAAGAAAAAGCTTCTTGCGCAACACGCAAATGTCGTTATTTAAAATCTACAATTAAAGATGACATAAAAGATGTGACAAATATTTGTGAGGTTAATGAGATAAAATGTAACGATAGAAAAATGAATTGTCCAGTTTCAAAAAAGTTGCAATCAACAGAAATTTACATTAGAAAGCTACAACAAGTTATTATGGAATTGGGATGCACCGGAAGCCAGAATGAAGAAATTGAAACGGTTGAAGCGTCCAGTCGATTATTAGCGAAAAATATCATTAAGTGGTGTTTATACCGCAGAAATTGTTACCTGTGGAGATTGAAGGAAATAATGAAAATTTTGAACAAAAATATAAACAGTTATATAACGGATTTCACTGTAAATGATAATGAGAGTAAAGTAACAAATTGAAAGATGGGACAATTTTCCAAACAGTGGAAATGTACTGAACATTGTAGAGTATAGAATGACCGAATTAATGATAGTATTTTGATTAAATATCATCAATTACTACATTCATTAAAATCTGTACAATTAAAAACACTTCCACCATTACTTCAACGTATTTTCATTTCTCATAATACGAACAAAATAGGCCATCCTTCTATTTGTTATACATTGCATAATTGTTGTCCATCATCGCTAGTCGCTGTTGAAGCTTTATCCCCACACTGAAGCCTGTCATCCAAGTACTCCACCTTCCAAACCGCATGGGACAACGTGCCTCAATCAATGCAAACACTCGAAAATCTAGAAGAAAGATTGCTTCGAGAAGAAGCTTAAATGTCGGCGAACGACGAGATTGAAAGTGCATTTATGGTGACGAGGACGTCGAAAAAAAAAAGAAAAATCCAGCTCGCGAGATGCGAAAGATAAGAAGAAAGTGAATAAAGAAAAAGTAACGTGTTACAAGTGCTAGGGATTAGGTCACTACGCAAGAGAGTGCAAAAAGAAGGAAAAAAGACAATTTAAGGACAATAATCCGAACGAAAGTGATTCTCGTGACTGTGCCTTCGTCGTGGAGTGTGCGAGCGGTAAATGTTCTACAGGTGTCGATAAAAACGGACCGATAAAGCTACCGACAAATGTAGTGGACACGATATTGAGTGCTGTTACGTCCCGGGGAACAATAACAAAATTATATTAATGAATGAATAAATTGATAAGGAAAGGAAAGACAAAGATATTTTAACCTCTTTTGGGGTTATAGCGTCTACGCGACGCAACCCTGGGATGAGGAAAAAGTGTCGTAAGAGAGAGAAAGAGAAAATTAAAATAGGGAGATTTACCTCTATCTATTCGCAAATTTTTGTAGCGCGGCCTCGAACTCCTTTACGAAATCCTTATAAGGATGTTCCGTGGCCAAATACTCCTCTAACAATGAAGTGGGGGGAGAAACGGGGGAGTTTTTCGATACGGGCCACGGCTTTTTAAAATAATTATTCCTCCTGAATGAGGTCTTTTTCCCGGATCGCCTTGACCGCATTGATCCCATCTGCAGGAAAACTCAAATTATACCCTTTCTTTCTGCTAAAAATTTATCCTCATGAGAACGACAGATTGAAAGCGCGCTCGTGAAGGAATAAAATATCGCAGAAAGAGAGAGACAAATCTAATATTCAGAGAGAACGCAAAGCTACTGCGCGCTCAATGGGATGAACGCAGAGAAATGCGCGCATCAAAAAAGTACTCAATGAAACTAGTTATAATAATTATTGGAGGAGGTCAAGGGAAATGAATTTACTTAATTAGGTATAGGAAAAAGGGAACGCAAAATGACTGCGCGCTCTTTTAACCAATACCCCGGAAAACCGAGAGAACGCAGATGAATGCGCGCTCTTTATTCCAATAGGAAGAACGAAAATGACTGCGCGCTCCCTAAATTATTTTGAGGAAATGGTTGGAAAAAAGGAAAAAGCATTTATAATAGTAAACAACAAATTTCACACGAAAATTTAATTAGAAAGATGAAAAACCAACTTACAGCTTTTTAATCGAGTTGCGGTGAATCAAACAAAAGAAACTCCTCGAATCTTGAACTAGCTAAGCTCTTAATATCCTTTGCGAGAAAGCGAAAATGAAAACTGAATTTTAAAGTTAAGAAAATGATCTTACAAAACTCCTAGCGTACGAATGGTGGCGAGCCGTGCTCGGCCATCGCTTTTAAAAACTAGCCATCCACTAAAACCCCTCCTAATTTCCAAATTTAGGCCCTTCATTGGCTATGGACCTTTGAACTTCGGGGGTGCATAGTGGGGACTAGGTTTTCCCTATGACCTAGGCAGGAGTGGGAGTTGGTGCATTCGCAGCTAAGCGTAGGCGTAAGCGTGCTCCCAAATCCCCTCCCTTCTCTCTTTGATCGCATCTTACTTATTAGTTTTTTCTTAATAATTAATTTACTTAATCAACTAATTAACATTTACATGCGTTCATGCAACATTACATTTCTCACTCATACTACACTAAATCACACATACATTCTCATGCTTCTATTCTTATTATTTAATTATTATTTAAAGTATTGAATAATAATAGTTGCCTACTGCTCACTCTCAGTTTTCTACGACATGCATACTACATTCTACTTCTTCATGCATCTATACCTTCACCTTAGATTTAATCTTATTATTAACATTATTTATTTATACGCGTTGTTCATTCCTTCCTTATTTAATGGTATATTTTATTATATGGAATTTCATATTATTTTAATAGTCAATCATGATAATATTCATTTGTTTTAACATTATTTAACCATTTATAAAGAAGGAAAATACCAACATTATTATTTAAAGGAATGCATTCTCCTAATTTTCTGCAGCGGACTGTACCGCATGCCTTGTATGGCGCCTTTGTTCGAGGGGTTGCGTACGTGACTTAGGCGATGTGCGTTCGAGAGTTTGTATATATTGGAAAAAACTAAGCTCCGGTGGTGTCCGGTTTTACGGGTAGGCGCATGGTTTGTTTCTTCTTCCCTGGGACGTCGATGCATTATTCGACGCCACACGGAAAATTCCATCGCCTGTGCCTCGCACTCTTTACGAGTTTTATGACCGTCAATGACCTGAGAGTTTTAACCTGTCTGCCGCGCAGACTTTTACTTTATTAAATTGAAATTCGAAATATTCTTCAGGTAATTGGCGGACATAACAGTGCCGATAAAAGAGATTGCTGGTTTACCGACAGCGGAGCCTCGCGACACATTACTTACCGACGGGAGTGGCTAACAGACTTTCGTCAGTTACCCGACAGGGGTACGGTGTCGCTAGGAGACGACAAAGAGTGTAAAGTTATCGGGGTTGGCATAGTGGAGATCGATAAATTTGTGAACGGGAAGTGGCAGCCATCTCGTATCGAAGATGTTCTTTACGTTCCCGACATGACCAAAAACTTATTCTCGGTTTGAGTGTGTGCGAAAAAGGGCCTCGGAATATTTTTTTCGGAAATTACGTCCAGGTCGATAACCAAGGCTTCGTCGTGGGATATGGAATAAAACAAGAGAACCAAATCTACAGGATGCTGATCAAGTCAAAACGGGTGAAAAGCGACAATGAGGCCAACGTCGCGAAAGCCAGTTTTCAAGTATGGCACGAAAGGTTAGGACACATCAACAACAGAGCGATGCGTCGAATACTGAAAGACAATCTAGTTAATGGTGTCGATCTCTCGGAGGAGTCTGACACCTTCTGTGGATCCTGTCAGGAGGGAAAGTCACACCGAAAAACTTACCAAAAGAAGAGAGACGGGCTGAAACAGTTCCTGGAGAAGTGATACACACGGATGTGTGTGGACCAATGTCACAAGAGTCCCTTGGAGGAGCCAGATACATGCTGACCTTCAAGGACGACGCTACAAGTTTCAAATATAGGGGAAAGGTGGGATACTTGATCACTGTTTTAAATTTAAAGACTTAATTTTTATTATCAACACTTTCACTTAAAATAACACGACACTAATGTAGTTTTTAAGTAATAAACTGGTACGGTGGTGCCAAACTTACTATACATTGCAACGTTATTTCCGAAATAATTCCGGGGAGGGGCCGGATGCACTCCCCGCGAAATAACCGCTTCAACAAATTATTTTATTTAATCCGCGAGAATCCTCTCCGCGATAAAGGGCTCACGTTCTTACCGTTCACGCAGTCGCAAGGAGTAGTGGGTTGAGGGGGGAAAAGAAATTATCAAAGTTCCTTCGGAGCACGATTTAACAAAGACAAGAAAAATGAATTTATTCAATTTAAAATAACGAAAGTATCATAAATTTTCCGTTGGCTATGCGAAAATAATACAACGTCTGAATCTCTTTGTCTCCGGTGTTTATCCGAACGTCCGGACGAATTAACCGCCGGCTACGTGCTCGATGCCGGCACGTGGTCGCCTCGCTTCTCGATTATTCTACCGAGGAATTTACGACTTATTAATGCTTTATTCTTATAATTTAAACAACGAATCAATTAATAATTATTTTAGCAACAATGAAATATAATAAATGTACGATTAACCGCGCACCCGGACGGCGATCGAGGCTGGTTCCGCTACTCGCGAACAAAGGAATCGAACGAGAAAAATCGAAGGATTTCTTTCGCTAAATATTATTATTTAAACAATGAAAAATCGTCAATTCCCGATAAACTCGGTTATCTACCGCTAACGGCTCCGAATAACCCCGGAATTAGACCTCGCGATAATGATCCGCCACCCGGAAGGAACTTTTTCTCGAACAAAGGATTTCTCTATCGGCTCAATTATCTCACCTCTTAACTAGATAAACGTCGCGCACAGAGTAATTTTTCCGAGGATCACGCACGCGGTTCCTTACGAGCCGGCCTACCGAAATTCCCCGAGCCCACCCGAAGATAGCCGAGCGCCTACTCGCTATCTTCCTCGCTCTACCGCCTCGCTAGGCGACGCGCGCACGCATGGCCGCTTTCCGCGACTTCGCTATTAATTCCTCTTGCCAATTTCGACCGGATGACCGCCACCGATGATCATTCCAGCGGTCATCTCGATCCGTTATTGCGCGAAGGGATGCTCAGATGATTCGCTATCGGGTGGTCCCCGTTGACTCGGAATTTCGGCCTTTTCCTTCGCCGATCGTCTTTCTGCCTCGCTCGTTCTCGCCGTGCGTGTCCTCTCTCTCTCTCTCTCTCTCTCTCTCTCTCTCTCTCTCTATCTATCTCTCGATCTTACTCCTTCGGCGGCTCGCTCTCTCTCGCTCTGCCGTCGCTCCGTCGGCTGCCGTTGCTCTCTCTCCGGCCTCGTCCTTCTCCTCTCCGGTGTGGCGGTCATGAAAGAGGGTCTAACTTCAATATTTATTCATTTTTCTACTCCAAAACCAGCCTCGAGGCTCTCCGACTCGCGTTACATATTCTTCCGCGGTCCACCCGGTGACGCTGTCCGCGACGGTTCTTTTCCTAATCCGCGGCGAAGCGGAGAGGATTCTCGTTTGTGACGGGTATTCAAAATATCACGTCACAACATACCCGTAAATCTGCATGCTTTGAAGAAAACTTGCTACATTTAAAAGATAAAGAAAAATCATCAAGTATCCCTGATGATCGAGTATCCCACCTTTCCCCTACATACTTTCTGAAACAAAAGAGTGACGTGCTTGAAAAATTCAAGAAATTCGACAAGTTGATAGAAAACAAGTTCGGAAGAACAATGCGTGTCCTTCGATCGGACAACGGGCTTGAATTCAAAAATCGCACGATGCAAAATTACACAGACTCCAGAGGGATTCAACGGGAATACACCGCACCATACACTCCAGAACAGAACGGGAAGGCAAAGAGAGATAATAGGACCTTGATAGAGTGCGCAAGGACCATGCTGCTGGCAAAGAAACAGCCAAAGTTTCTATGGGCGGAAGCCTGTAGCACAGCTGTGTACCTGATGAACAGAGCTGGTGCTTCGAGTGCAACAGACGGAGCGACTCCGTATGAAAAGTGGGTCGGTGTGAAGCCTGATTTAAAACACTTAAGAATTTTTGGATCAGAGGCCTACGTCAACGTGCCGAAACAGTATCTCACGAAATTGGATGCACGTGCCAAGAAAATGATCCTAGTCGGCTACGAAAGTGATTCGTCCAACTACAGACTTTTCGAGCCAACAACAAAGAAGGTGAAAATATCACGAGATGTGATATTTCACGAAACACTCGGACATATGGCAGGGCCAGAAAACGGTCAATCAACGGAGTTGATTATACCTGCAATAAATAAAGAAGCTGCTCCAGTTCCGGCGGAAGAAGCGGAAGAAGCGGAAGAAGAAGACGATGAAGTTTTCCAGGAAGCAGAAGAAGAAGAGGATCTGCGACAAAAGGATCAACAAGAGGATCAGCAAAAGGGTCAAGAAAACGAAGGTCGACGACTTCGTGATCGAGAAAGTATTCGTCGGCCATCCCGATATGAAACGAATGTCGCCGAGTACGACGTTCCAGAGACGTATGAAGAGGCTCTCAACAGCAAGAATTCAAAGCAGTGGCAAGAAGCCATAAAATCGGAACTTGAACCACACAAAGAAAACAAAACGTGGACTCTCGTGAAGAGAGAACCCCGGATGAAGACGATAGACTCGAGATGGGTCTTTCGAATTCTGAAGGATGAAAAAGGGGAACCAAATCGTTACAAAGCTCGTCTGTGTGCAAGGGGCTTCATGCAGAAAAAAGGTATAGATTTCTCTGAAACTTTTGCACCTGTTGTTAGATACGATTCGCTGAGAGTCCTTCTTTCGATCGTTGCGACAAAGGACCTGGAGCTGGCGCAGTTCGATGTCCAAACGGCGTTCCTATATGGCAGACTGGATGAAGTCATCTTCATGGAGCTGCCTGTTGGGGTGCAAGTCAACAATGAGTCTCACGAGGAAAAGGTGTGCAGACTAGAGAAATCTTTGTACGGCTTGAAGCAAGCTCCTCGTTGTTGGAACAGAGAGTTCAGCTCGTTCCTGCAAGAATTCGAATTTAAAGAAACCAGTGCAGATAAATGCATCTTTGTCAGCAAAATTGGTACTAGCATTGTTTATTTAGCCCTTTTTGTTGACGATGGTTTAATTGCAGCCGAGAACAACGAGGTTATGAAAGCAGTACTTAAACACCTGAAGACCTTCAAAATCACCCGGGGGAGATGCCAGTCTGTTTGTAGGAATGCAGATAGAAAGAGATCGATCAAGATCGATCTTCATTCATCAGAGCCTATACACCGAGAAGATATTGAGAAGATTCGGGATGGACGATGCTAAATCGTTGAGTATTCCGTGCGACACGACCTCAACGTTGCTTCCAATATATTCAAAAGAAGAGGAAGCAATAAACGTTCCTTACCGAGAAGCAGTGGGATCGCTAATGTTCTTGTCTATTGTGTCACGACCAAACATATCGTACGCGGTAAATCTGGTCAGTAAATTTCTGAACAGACACAATAAAGAACACTGGAGAGCAGTGAAGCGGATATTCTCCTATATCTCGGGAACAACGAATTATGGAATAGAATATTGCCATAATCAAAATAAACCAATGTTAACAGGGTATTCTGATGCAGACTTTGCCGAAGACGTAGAGACGAGGAGATCCACTACAGGGTACCTCTTCGAGATGGCCGGCGGACCAGTAACCTGGTCAAGTCAACGTCAAGGACTGGTAACACTCAGCACTACAAAGGCTGAGTACTTGGAAGCATCAATCACTTCAAGGGAGGCGATATGGCTGAGGAAACTGCTGGCAGAAATCGGATGTCCTTGCGAAGCGGCAACAATCATCCACATAGACAATCAGAGTACCATTCGTCTTGTGAAAAATCCAGAAGTTTACAAAAGGACGAAACATATAGACGTTAGATGTCATTTCGTGAGGGAGAGAGTTCAATCTGAGGAACTCAACGTCGAGTATCTCAGAACCGAAGAACAAAAAGCAGACATATTCACGAAAGCCCTACCGAGAAACCGTTTCAGCTTACTAAGAGAAGCTATAGTTATAAGAGAAGTCGGATCACGCTTGAACGGCGGAAGTGTTAAGGTAGTTCATCGCGAATCCGCCTTAAATACGCTTTAAGTATTTGTTTCCATTCAATTCTAACGAATCAGCGAGCAGAACGGAAATCAGGAAGAAAAGCGACTCCCTCATCCCCGTTCTGCGACCGTTAGACCGGTAGTAGCTTTTCCTATGCAAATAGGATAGGACGTGAGAAACGCGAAGCGAAACCAAACAACGTGTGAAACGTAAAAATTGTGGAAAAGTGCTCCTGTGTATATTGCTTTATTTTATTCTTCCAAAATAAAACCAATAAAAACAATAAAAATCTACTCGATATCCTCAATAGTTTTCACTGCCCTGCAATGGTTAAAACAAAATAATATTCTTTATTCAAAAATTAAATTGCCAGAGTCCCATATTATGTTGCTTGAGAATTACAAATTTCATGATATTGAATATAATAACGTAAACTCGGATGAGATGGACATGCTAAATAACTGCGACGAATCTTCAAGTCACAATGCGAAAGAAATAAGTAATGCTCACTCAGTTAATGAATCAAAAACTATCAATGTGGTTAATCTTGCTCGGAATAGTAAAAAATTAAATATTGAATGTAATGAAAACCAAGAAAAGTTTTCTTCATTAAATGTTTGTGCGAAAGCTGCATTATTAACACAAATATTAGATATAAAAGCTTATAATGAACAGTATACCATATATCCAATACATGACATAAGAGTAAATAAGACGGCTGTAGACTTATATCAAATGAAAAAAATTAACGAGTTGGCATTAGATAAAAGGATGGAAACTTTAGACTTGCTTTGTTTTCTGGACCTATATCCTTACAGTGTAATAATAATAATAATAATAATAAATTTTATTTAACGGGTTAAGACCCTTTAGCATACAGAGAAATAGAAAGGAGTACAGATAAATAGATAAACAGATAAACAGAATAAACAGTTGAGACATACAATCTGATATCACAAAGATCATAGAGAGCCATTATAAGAAGTCATAAACAGGGATAGTTGGCGTTTAAATTGTGGACACGAACAGAAGAAATTTAAAAATCCTGCGAAGCTATTGACATTGGTAAAGATGCGATTTAAACTATTGTGTTGACCGTAACTCGTAATATGTTTCTCCTGGTATAATAAATTGCGATGTCTAATTGCTGGCCTAGAGGCTACAAAACTAAAGCAAGATATTATTTCTTTGCTAGTGATTGCGCCATTAAAGACCTTGTTTGCAAAAATTAGGTCTTGCATGAGACGACGCTGTTCGATGGTTGTAAGATTAAGTCGAGAGAGGATGAGCGTATAGTCATGATCGTAAATAGACATCGGGGTATTCAATTTAAATGCCGCCAAACGCAGAAATTTATGCTGTACACTCTCCAGTTCAGCAATAAGATAGCGATGATACGGAGACCAAATAGTGGCGCAGTACTCTAAGTGAGGACGAACTATGGAGCAGTACAATAGCTTGAGGGTATGAACGCTCAGAAAAAATTTGGAAGCTCTAAAAATAAAACCTAAGGCTCTATAAGCAGTGCCGCAGATATCAGTAATATGTTCGGAGAAAGATAAATTATAAGTAAATACGTCACCAAGATCACGAATGCTATTAACGGCAGTTAAAGCGGTGTCATCTAAAGTATAGTAGTGATTTAATACATTATTTGAGCGAGAGAAGTGTATAACGGAGCATTTGGAGATATTGAAATATAGCATATTGCGTTTACACCAATTGTTTAAATTAGCGAGGTCATCTTGAATTCGAAGATGACTCAGCGAGTCTTCAATGGCATGATAAAGCTTGAAGTCATCGGCAAATAAGAGAAAATAACAATAGTGTATGCAGTCGGAGATATCATTAATAAAAAAATTAAAAAGCAGGGGGCCAAAGTGAGAGCCTTGGGGGACCCCTGATGATACATTGATAGGAAAAGAGAGCGAATTATTGTATTTAATGACCTGTAGCCTACCAGTGACAAAACTGATTAACCATGCCAATAAAGAACCGGAAATACCAAAACCTTTTAGTTTGGAAAAAAGAACGGAGTGTGATACAGAGTCAAAAACTTTTTTAAAATCAGTATAGATCGCGTCAACCTGCAACCTTCTCTCCAAAGAGTTCGCCAGATAATGATGATAAATCATTAAGTTAGTGTTTATAGATCTACCGGAAATAAAGCCATGTTGCTCACTAATAATAATGTTCTTACAAAGTGAGGAGAGCTTTTTGGCAATAATACCCTCAAAAATCTTGGGAAACAGGCTTTGAAGGCTAATAGGCCTGTAATTAATAATTTTCGATGGCTCGCCTTTTTAGGCACGACCGCAGGGAGTTCCTTATGCTCTCGATCGAGCAAAAAGTGTAACGGACGATTATCTCCGAAACTATTCCAGATATTCAAAAACCCTTTTGGATCTTTATGTTTCATAACAAGATCTAAATGTCCGTATGTGTGTGTGTGTATGTGTGTATGTGTGTGTGTATCCACTCTAGCGTCTAAACGGCTAAACGAATCGAAGTAAAATTAACACGAAAAATCCAGTTACACCCGACGAGGATCCACTAACAATTTCGATTCGATCAGACTTCCGGTTTCAAAATGGCGGGCATTTTAAAAATTAAAAAATTCATAAAAATTCTGTTATAAGAGCAAATCAATTAAAACTTTGCACAAATATGTAAGGTAGTGCCAACTAATAGCATGAATTTTTTCAAAATTTTTCAGCGAAACAGTACAAAATGGTGGACTAATAAAAATTTGAATCGACTCTAGCGCCTAAACGGCTGAACGGATAAAGCTGAAATTTATACGAAAAATTCAGTTCTTCCCAACATAGATCCACTAACAATTTCGAATTGATTTAACTTCCGGTTTCAAAATGGCGGCATTTTAAACATTAAAAATTTCATAAAAAATCTTCTATGATAGGCAAACAATTCAAACTTTGCAAAAGTATGTAAAATAGTGACAACTAAAAAGGGATAGGCGAGCGCAGCGAGCCGACTTCCTATGCGAATCATTACCGCGGTCGTGTCTAATACGAAACAGCAAGGCTGTTTCGTTGGGGGGGCCCCAGCCGCCCTATAGCTGGTTTAAAAATGGGCCTCACCAAACAGGATTTCCAAAGTGTAGGAAATATTCCTGCGGATAGGGATTTATTAAAGATTTGCCATAGTACCCTGGATAGTATAAATATACAAGACTTAAGAACTAAAGGATGAATTCCATCAATGCCTGGCGAAGAATTTACACTTAGATTACTAATACTACTATAAATATCGCCCAAATCTAATGTAAGACTAGAGATACAGAGATCGACGTTGTAAATAAAAGTTAGATTACTATCTACGCTTGGGGAAAAGTTCGATTTAACAAATTCGGCAAAACCGTTCGCAATGGAAACATCGTCATTCAACGGTCTTTCATTTGCATACATTGTAGGCCTTAATTTTGACTTTTTGAGTGAGCGAGTAAAGTTCCAGAAAGAATTTATATTCGTCGGTATATTGGATTCCACTCGTTGAACATAGTTTTTCCAGCAACAATGACATAGTTTCTTACATTTAGATCTGAGTCCGGTGAAGTTAAAGTAGTCAGATAAAAGGCCGCTCTGCTTAAATTGAATGTGTGCACGTTTTTTTGATTTAATACAGCGTATAAGTTCCGAGGAAAACCAACAAGGATATGTTGACTGGCGAATGGTTTTAATCGGGACGAAGGAATCAATTGCATCATTTATAGTGGAATGAAGCAGTTCCACTGATTCCTCGACAGAGAGGTTGAGTAAGGAGCTGTTCCAGTCAATAGAGCCCAGAAAGTTGTACATAGCGTGATAGTCGCCTCTGCGAAAGTCCCTGATAACGCTGTGGTAGGGAGAGGAGGCACTTACAGAGGAAATTGGGATAATGAATTGTAGAGGGGGGTGATAAGGATCCATGGGGACAAGAACATCGGACGAGGCGGTAACAAGAAGATTATTAAAAGAGGAAAAAACCAGATCTAAAATATTATTATAGGAGTTAAGAATGTTGTTGGACTGAGAGAGAGAAAGAAGGTTATAGCTACCATGGAGAATAGAGGTTTGGAGACGAAGGGAGCGAGGAGAGGTAAAGGAATATTGTAAGTTACCGACCGCGTCACTCGACCAAACGGTGTTCGGTAAGTTATAATCGCCGACGAGTATTGGGTCGGTATCGGCAGAGAACGACAACATCAGCTGTTCGATCGATCTACAGTGATCTGTAAACAAACTGGGGTCACTGGCCGGAGGTAAATACACGCAACCGATGACAACAGATTTAAATGGCAAACGAATTTCGACTAGCACCTGTTCAACACACGATGGAACTGACAATAAGCGGCTAGGTAGGGATTCGTGTATCGCTACCAAAACACCCCCGCCCATACGGAATTCGCGAGACACAGAGCACCTGTCACATCTATATATATTGTAAGGATTTATTAGGATATATGTATTTATAAAAATCGTTGACGACTGTTCTCGTGAACTTCCTTCGCAAGACTGCCCGCTTGGACACGCGAGAGCCGTGCTGCCGCTAGAAAACAAACGCGCGTCGGATTTCCTCGAATTTCTCCGCAGTGGACCGGTCGTTGCGCGTCGACGATTATTGAGAATTCTCGTTAACAGATGGTCGACGCACGTGTTCAAGACGTACGTCTTAAGATAATTTCGTTACCTACAATATTATACCCATCTAAACCTAGTTCCGAGTTATACAGGGTGTCCCACTTCAGGTTACGCACCGGTGATCTACATGTGCACAAGTATGGACTGAGTCAAAAAGTCTAATAAACTTTTTCGAAATTCGGCTTAGTTATCGAGTTATTAATTAACAGAAATCAGCGAAAGAAGGCGGGACGAAGGCGGTCTACTCAAGCTCGTAACTAGGTGAGTGACGAAATAGCAGGAGGAGCAATCCACAATAACCAATAATCGGAACGTAACGCTTCAACACGTGTTTACTTTTCTCCCTTATCTCTCTTTCTCTCTCGGAACCAAAGAAGTCAGCGCGAGCTTCCAGCGTTCGGAAGTGCGTAGAGAGAGAGAGAGAGAAAGAGAGATAAGGGATAAAAGTAAACACGCGTTGAAGCGTTACGTTCCGATTATCGTTATTGGTTATTGTGGATTGCTCCTTCTGCTATTTCGTCACTCACCTAGTTACGAGCTTGAGTAGACCGCCTTCGTCCCGCCTTCTTTCGCTGATTTCTGTTAATTAATAACTCGTTAACTAAGCCGAATTTCGAAAAAGTTTATTAGACTTTTCGACTCAGTCCATACCTGTGCACATGTAGATCACCGGTGCGTAACCTGAAGTGGGACACCCTGTATATGCCATCGTAAAGCCAGGTTTCCGTTAACAAAATTATTTTATAATTCTCGGAAGCAGCCACTGCACATCTCAAAAAATCTAGCTTGGAGCGTAAACCTCTGACATTTTGGTAATAGACTAAAGGGCCAGTGTCGCGTTTTTTTTATTTGCACGATTAGATCGATTAATGTCTACAATACGTGGGAAGCCGTTTAAAAACCGAATTGTCTTATTTAAATCACCGCATTCTTGAAGTCGGTTAAGTTCCTGTCGTAACTTTTGAAGGTGAGCGCGTTGTTTGGGAGTACGATCTTCCGAGATGCGTGCAGGCCTCTTGTAGTTATTTTTCCCACGAAGAACCGGTAAGACGTCTTCGCGAGATTTGCAAATGATTTTCAGCGGTCTCGATCGATCGCTACGCCTCGCTCCTATACGATACGTTTTCAAAAACTGGACGCCAGGAGGATGGATCTGTCTTAGGAGATCGGAGACAAAATCAGCGTCCTGAGGTCCACTATCCATGCGGTCGGTGTTTCGTGATGTAGAAGCCGGAGGGTCACTAGCTTCCTCCAAATTGAAAATAATAAGATTGTGAGAACAACGGTCCCGATCGGCGATTTCGACGAGAATATCCTCCTCCGCATTTGAATTCCCAACGACCGACGAGACAGTTGAGACTTTGTTTTCCAAACAATCGACCCTGCTCCTTAGGTTGTCTATATCTGATTTAAATTCTGCTTTGAGATCGTTGAAGGAATCCATGATCTTTTTCTCAAATGCATCCAGCCTCCGAGAGAATATCTCATTAAGCTCTTCCTTGAAGATTGCTCGCACTTTACTGAGAAGTTTGAAATCTCCTGAATCCGTTGTGGGCGGAGAAGGTGAGCCGCGGCAATCCAAGAAGCGACCGTTTGAAGCTGGATGACCCGTACGAATAATGCTTCCCGGATGGGATGCAATACCACATAATGTACAGATAACAGGCTTGGCGACCTTGGTGTTACAGCCTTTGCAGATTTGAGTATCCATTATACCGAATCTGAGAAAAATTTTTCGAGACTTTCGGGAAAATTTGACAGGTAAACTAGACGCGCCGAGTCAATATAAACACGTCCGACTCCCGTGACTTCTGTGTATAGACTGTGTATAGACAGTGTAAATGGAATACTGCAGGAACGAGGACTTCGTTACAATATCTGTTCCATTTACTAAGTGATACTAATATTCGTCAAGTAAACAGTGGAATTTATCATGTTTTAAATATTATTAATCCTTGTGAGCGATATACAGCAAAACGTTACTTAGATCGCTTAAACAAGGGTGAATTGGAAGGGAATTTAAATACTATATTTGGGCGACTCAGAAATTCGGCACAGTTTTGGAGTCGTCCACAAAATAATTTATTGTGTTGTAACGTGCATCTCTGTGTACGCCACGCGGAGAACGGGAACGTCCCGCCGTCCGCGGTTCGGGAGGAGGTGGTAGCGATTTTTTTCTCTAGGGGAGATGGGTGCTAGTTGTCACAAAAATCATATGAACGCTTATAATTGCAGAAAACAAACGCCAATTGTTAATTTAAATGTATAAAACTTATATTTGGTCCTTTAGCTTTAATTAATAACATAAATAATACAGAAAATTTAGAAGCAATATATAATTATTTCGAAATTTAAAATTTTTGTCGACTGTGACAAGTTACCCCACGTCTGGGGTAAGTTGTCCCATCACACTGTCCTCGTTGTCACAGATCGCTTTTCTTCTTTGTAAGTTTTCTCGGCTTTAGTTTTTTCATTTTTCGTTGTTCTGCTAATGCATTTTTAACGGGAGTGTCAGTTAATACTGCGCTACTTCTTTTCCTTCGATTTGAAGTGGTTTTCTTTGGAGGAGCTTTAGGAAATGGTCGTAAAGTTTCAGGCGTTACATCTGCTATCACGGGAGGAGTATTTGATCTTAATGATAAGGAATGAGCATTACTGTCGGGAGTTGGAGATGGTGTTCTGCATAAAATTTCGGGATTTTCTGAATTATAGTCATGAATAGATAAATCAGTTGATGACTTTTTGTGGAGAGGTTTGCTGGAAAGTTTCGGGTCTATCAGTGACATAAGCTGGTACAAAATCTATATCCGTAAAAATATTACGGTTAAAAGGCCATATACCACTCACTGAAAATCCTGACATAATGTTCTGAGGACTGATGGCTGATGGCAAACTAGTCTTTATTATCGATGGTATGTCATATATAGTCATAGTTTTACCCGGATTATTCTTTATCCAATCGTCACAAGCTATGTTTACATATCTTTTCAAAGGCCCATAAACACTTCGGTCTAAAGGCTGCAGTTTGTGCGAACAATGTGGTGGAAATGACAAGACTACAACGCCATTTTCTTTGCAATAATTTAAAGCTTTAATTGAAAGATGAGAATCATGATTATCTAATAACAGCAATAGTGGACGCTCTCGACTGCAGCGAGTTTGTCGAACAAAGTGCTGTATAAAAATGTTGAAACAGTCCTCATTCATCCAACCTGATGGGTTAGTGCTACCAACCGAACCTGGTGGACCATTATTAACGAAATAATCTTTATTACAGACTAACGGCAGTTAGGCCTGTCCGTCGCAAAAAAATAGGACTAACGCCGGTGGTATATTTACAGCAAAATCGTAAATTTGAAGGGAGGGGGAAACCTTAAAATGCTAATATCTCATCGACGCGAAGTGCTACATAATTTTGGTTTGGTTCATCATAATCCTGGAACTTTTTCCGTTTCGTTGATATATAATTTATTAGGATCGCGGCTTACAATAAGTTAATAATCTAATTTATGTGTTTTGAAATTTTATGAAATATCAATTTTATCAGTCTTTTTTTTTAAGACCTTTTTCGTTAACATTGCGACTATATCTATATATATCGAATTTTGTCCCCTTTCCTAAATTTGCCGCTAGTGGTGCTAGCGTCGACATCAGGTGGAAATCTAGCCAGCGTTGGAATGTTTGACATGTCAATGTCCTTAACCTATCACATTTTTTTTATTTTTTTCATTAAGAATCAAGTTTCGGGTACTATGTGAATTTAACTCGATTTCCATGTTTATTGATTATTTCTAATTTTTCTTTAAATTGTATGATATATTTATTGGTGTTAACTGAGAAGCTGCTGCTGGACAAGACTTGGCGTACGCTGAGCGAGTCAGAGAATATCGTTACGATATCCAGAGCCTTAGACATTGCTATACTTTCGGCTGTGTAAATAGAGAAATCATTAAGAATACTGTAAGTCTCCTAGTGATCCAAATCTAGACAGGCTAAAGCAATCCGTGTGGAAGGTCCCACTTTAGATTTGGAACCATCTGAGAAAATATTAATGTACGTATTATTGAAAGTACTAACATACCCTATAAACTTTATATTCGGAATATGAGAATTTCTAAAAGTTCTACTGTCACGTCTCGGGTGAGGGCCAATAACACGTTCGTTACTCTGCACCTACCCGGACGGTTTAAAGATTTGGCCTGTTTTGGTCACGAGACCTACGCCTCGTCTACCGTGGGCGGCCAAGAGATCGGAGGAGAGGAATCGCAATGAGTTATTGAAGAGTAAAAGAAAGCGATAGAAATAATAATAATAATTACGTTTATTCTATAGGATAATGATAAAAGCAATAGCGGTCACTGATAGTATGAATAGCGGTACATGTATATAAATGCCTGAGTATCGTCCTTGCTCTAAGGTGATTGTCTCCGGGTCGGGGGAATGGGAATTTAGGAGGTTTAAAATCTGCCTTTCGTTGGCTGGTTAAATAATGAAACGTTCAGAAAGACTTCCTTGCTAGGAACTGGCGCAGGGTGTATCCCGCCGCTGCTCCTAGCTCGTATGCGCGGTGAGTGTTCCCAACACTGCTCCTAGCTCGTATGCGCGGTGAGTGTTCCCACCGCTGCTCCTCGCTAGTATGCGCGGTGAGTGTTCCCAACGCTGCACCTCGCTAGTATGCGCTGTGCCAGATGGCAATATGCAGAGTGAGAAAAAGAGTGAGGTAGTATTGTAAGTAGGAGAGCTGAAGGTTGGATAGGAGTTTGACGAGACCGTGATAGAGGTATCCGATCCCGGAGTCTACAATGATTGACAATGGTTATAGTTATAACTTACAGTAGATGTTGGCGCTTTGTCTTAGGCAGTTGGACGTTCGGTAGAGGGTCGCTGGTATTCTAAGGTATACACTACACTTTCGCGATTGACTATTCGGATTGACAAGAAGTAGAAAGTAGGATATAGACTTTGCTTGTAGACCTTGCTTGTAGACTTGTAGACTTGTAGACTTGTAGATTAATGGGTAGACTGTGACAAAAGGTAGACTGTGTGTGCTTGTAGACTTGTAGACTTGTAGACTTGTAGACTAATGGGTAGACTGTGACAAAAAGTAGACTGTGTGTGCTTGTAGACTGATGATTCTTTGCTCGTTATGGGTTTTTAAGTGCTTCTGATGCTGCTGAGGAGGGGTAGCTTTGGTGAAGAGTGGGGCCTGATGGCGACACTTTGTGAGATTTTCATTGGTTGTTGATGTCGTAGGGTCTGGCGCATCGTTTGCTAAATCTTGGTTTTTTGTGGAAAGGGGGGTGTTGTGGTGGATGCTGATGCGGCTGGGAATCTTGGTTTTAGCGGACTGTCCGTTCGTGTTTTATCCGTTGGTTTCGAGTTGTATAGGCCGGATTTCGAAGTTCATCTTGCGTCTTTTTGAGTCCAATTTCTTCTTGAGTCTGGTTTTCTGTTCTGCGTGTTGGGTTGCATCCGTTTCCTTTGATATTGCGTTTTCGTGGTGTATTCTTCACGTTGATTTGGCGTTTTTATGGTAGATTTATAATGGTCGAACTCTTAATAACTAATTTGAGGATCTTCGAGGGTTAGTAAAGAGACTAATTAAATAGAATTGGATTTTAGGTACTTTGCTATTGATCAATGAAAATGTTACTCCTTTATCTTTCCCTTGAAGATTCTCTATGTTTACTAATGTACTTATAGTTGTTACGTATGTGACGCGAGATCGAGCGGGTGTCGGGTTCCCGTCGCGATATCAGGCGGCTCGAGCGCTTGGGCCCGTGACGTCGTTGCGGAGAGGGGTCGCGTGTCGACTCGCGTAGCGCAGCGCTTTCTTATCTCTCGTGTGAGATGTACGGCGGACACGCTTCATATTCGTAAGCGTGGCGTTGCATGAAAATTCTTAAGTTTGAATTTAAGCTGTGAATTATTAATAATATTTGTTAACTGAATTTTCATGGGACGTCACACCTCCCCCCTTGGAAAAAGAACAAGCACTACGTGGTTGTTCTTTCTCATAAAGTAGTAGTGCGATATTCTAATGAGAAAGAAAAAGTAAATGTATATACGCGTGAATGGACTTAGAATTGAAATACTTAATTTATAATTGATTTATATATGTTTGAGTATAAGTATAAGAGAATAAGGTAAGTGCCTATAGTAGGGTTTACAATGCTTATGAGAACGAGATTAAAATATAATAATTTGAAAATTAAAATAAAATATAAATTGAAATATAAAATAGATATGTAAAATATGGTAATTCGAGAATTAGAATAAAATATAACTGAATTAGAAGATAGATATGTAATATACGATATTTTGAAAATTAGAATAAAATATAATTGAAATATAAAATAGATATGTAGAATATGATAATTCGAGAATTAGAATAAAATATAACTGAATTAGAAGATAGATATGTAATATACGATATTTTGAAAATTAGAATAAAATATAATTGAAATATAAAATAGATATGTAGAATATGATAATTCGAGAATTAGAATAAAATATAACTGAAATAGGAAATAAATATGCCTTCATAGAATAAATAGGATTCGAATTTACAAAAGTGATTGTTTACGTGTGGGGGCGATTTCTTCTTTCTTCTGGGGACTGATAGTGGTACTCAAGGCCTGTTGATTCGATAGAAGAGAATGACATTGGATTTGTTGAAAATCGGATCCATGGGTCTTCGATGAGGTACATCACTGGTAATAGGCTGTTGTTTCTGCTTTTTCTTGAAATGAATAATCACTCTTGATTTTGGAAGAAAGAGGTTCGTTTTTTCCTCTGCACTGGGAGCATGTCATATATTACTTCTCCTCGGTGTTAGTTCGATTGGGATACTCCTTACTGGTTGTAAGTGTATCATCTCTCCAGCTGTCATTGCCATGTAATCTGGCGCTTCTCCGAATTTACGGATGCTGAATACGTCCAAGGATGAAATACGTTCAAGTTGATTATGAATAAATAGAATATTCAGTGCGGATGAGAGTGTAATCAATTAATGATTCCTCTTGTGTTTTGTAATGTCTTTGCTCACTACTGTATACACGATGGAGGTATGTTGTTGGCTATTTTCTTCTTTTAATTGATGTGCGATGCCTTTTGCAAAGGACGTCGTATTGGTTGATATTGGTTTCCAAAATTTGTAATCCATCAGGTAAGTGTGTTTACCCTTGTGTATTACAGTCACACGTGAGTGCATTACGGAGTAGTAAGAATTTGGCCTTGCGCCGTATCATCTTGGTGGTGTCGTATTCCGACAGCTGTGGATATTGTATGTGAATGTTAGTTGTTGAGATGGTCAGGTCGCATTCCGCTATACCTGAGAGTGATGCCGTGGTGACGTTGAGATGATAGTCGGTGCAATGGGATCCGATAAGGCCAAGAGTTCCGTATGTGGGTAAGGGGATTACAATGATGATGGCTAAAAGTGCCATTTGGAATGTGCATATAAGCGAAGGCATAAATATTGTAGTATTCTATTAAAATTGGTAAATAGAAATTTAGTGTGCGCTGTCTCTTATTCTAGAAAGTTTGAGTCTATTTTTATGCATTACGCGGCGCTTTCCTGACATTAAGATCCGAACATTATTATCGGGCATGATTTCGACTACTTCGTGAGGACCAGTGTATTGATCTGACATCTTCCCTGTTTGGGGTAATTTTAAACAAAATACGAAGTCTCCAACTTGGAAATTTTGTGGATTTAAATTGCGGTCGTAATAATGTTTTGATCTCTGTTTCGCTTCTATAAGATTTTGACGAGCTAGTTCCTGTGAATCCTTAATTTTATGAAAAAGGTTTGTTAAGTAATCTTGATAGGTGAGGTCTATGTTTTCCTCGATCGGTGGATCAGAGGATGGTTGACGTGCGATTTTTCCAAAAACTAGTTCGAATGGCGTATGACGAGTACCTTCATGTACATTGGTATTATAATTAAAAATTGCTAAATCGAGCCAATCGTCCCAATCTAAATTCCGATCGACGTGAGTTTTAAGATATTCGGTCAAAACATGATGTGACCGTTCTATGGATCCGTTTGATTGCGGATGATACGCGGTTGTTTTAAAATGTTTGATTTTGAATTTCTTTGTTAAATACCGTATTATGGTGCCAACGAAATTGGCTCCTTGGTCGGTCAATATTGCCTGAGGGGCTCCATATCGACAGATCAAGTTTTTCAAAATTTTATCTGCTATGGTTTTGGAGGTTGCTTCGATTAATGGTACTGCAATACAAAATTTGGTTAACAGATCTTGCATGGTTAGTATATATTTCCTTCCTTTTCTGGTTAGTGGTAGAGGACCTACTATGTCTAATGCTATTTTGTCAAAAGAACTACCGGGTGTGTCTGTTAAAACCATTGGTTGTTTAGTTTTGATTCGAGTTAGTTTTTTAATTTGGCAATCGCGGCATATTTGTATGAATTCCTGTATATCCTTTTTCATGGTGTTCCAATAGTAATTTTGTCTGAGGCGTTTGTAAGTTTTATTTACTCCTTTGTGTCCTCCTGCGGCTGATGAATGTTTTTCGTGAATTAGTTCGTTCCGTTTTTCTGTTGGTGGTGTTTGTATGAGGCTTTTGCATACGCGGATAGTTATTTGAGAATCGCTGAGAATATTTTTAACTTTCTTTTCAAAATACTTCCATGGTATTTCGTCGAAGTGATTGGTTTTTGTTATTGCGATGGTTGTTAGTTGTAATTCCATGACTACGTCGTAAAGAGATCTGATTCCATTTAGTAGATTTTCCGTGGTTATTGGAGTTCGAGAATTTAGTTTTATTGGAATGGCGATTAGTTTTTTGCTTTTTATAGATGTGACTTTTGCACGTTCGAAAGTAAGGTTTTGGTATTTGGGTAGTATTCCTTCCTTTTGGTAATCCAGTGCGCCTTGATCAAAAGGTGTTCCGTCGGAATATAGAAATATTATGTGATCGCATTTTTGTGTTAGCAGACTATCGCGAGTTTCGATGAATTGTGGTCCCTTTTGAGAAGTGTTGAAATCGTATGGGATTGAAGCAGGTGGAATAAGGGGTTCGTCTTCATCGCTTGACGGTTCCGGTGAGGAATTGGTATGAAAACTTAGATTGTCATCATTTTCTTCTTCTTCGTCTTCCTCTTCTTCATCTTCTTCTTCTTCCTCTTCCTCTTCCTGTTGTTTTTTCCTTTTTGATGACTGTTCTATGTGGGTGGGTTTGGGAGGGTTCTGTCTCGCCATGCTCCTTGTGACAGGCAGCATTCTAACTTCTTCTAATTCCTTTTTCCATTCAATTGCTAGTTGTTTATTTGCTTCAATCATTAAGATAGATGTTGATTCTTCAATTTCATCTGTTACGTCTTCGATAGTCACATAAGAATGCGTTTGGTAAATTGGAAATATTGTGGTTTCTGGTGGATTTCTTGATAATGCGTCTGCGTTTAAATTTATTCTGCCTTCCTTGTATAAGATATCGTATTCATATTCAGCGATTTTTAATCTCCATTTACAGAGTCTAGATGAGGGGTCTTTTATGGAGTGTAACCAAATTAAAGGTTTATGATCCGTTATTATTGTGAATTTTCTGCCGTATAAATATGGTCGAAAATGATTGATGCAATAGACGATAGCTAAACATTCTTTTTCAATAGTGGAATAATTTTGTTCTGCTTTATTTAGTAAACGTGAAGTGTATGCGATGGGAAGGTCTTTTCCGGTTTGACCTTGACTTAATACTCCTCCTATAGCGTAACCTGATGCGTCGGTAGTGAGTAAGAAAGGTTTAGTAAAATCAGGATATTGTAGAATTGGTTCAGTGCAAAGAGCTTTTCGAAGAATGTTAAATGCGTTTTCCTGTGTAGTTTCCCATTTGAAAGGTTTATCCTTCTTCAAGAGTTCGGTTAATGGTTTCGCTGTTTTAGAAAAATTTGGAATAAATCGACGATAGTATCCTGCGAGTCCTAGAAATTGTTTAATGTTTTTAGCATTGCGTGGTTTTGGAAAGTTTGAAACTGATTCTATTTTCTTCGGATCGGGCTTCACGCCTTCTTCGCTTATGACGTGCCCAAGGTAACTGACTTCGCGTCTTAAGAATTCGCACTTATCAGGTTGGAGTTTCAGGTTCGCTTCGCGTAATCTCTTCGTCAGCCGGTTGAACTTGGCTTCGTGCTCCTGGAGCGAGCGAGCGTATATGACTACGTCATCAAGATAGACGAAGAGTTCGTTCCCCTGAAGACCTGATAATACGTTGTCCATGAGTCTTTGAAATGTAGCAGGTGCGTTCTTTAATCCGAAAGGCATTCTTTTGAAGTGATAGTGACCGTGAGGCGTAGAAAAAGCTGTCTTCTCTCTATCCTTTTCGGCCATTTCGATTTGATGAAATCCCGTTGCGAGATCGAAACATGAAAAATATTTGGCTCCTCCTAATTGATCTAGAATTTCTACTATATTTGGAAGTGGATACGCATCTCCTATCGTTTTTTCGTTTAAAGCGCGGTAATCTATAACCATTCGCCATCGTTTGTTTCCGTGAGAATCCGGCTTCTTCGGTACAATCCAAACTGGTGAGTTGTACGGTGATTTAGAATGTTCTATTACTTTGTTTTCCAAGAGTTCGCTTACTTGTTTGTTGATTTCGTCTTTATGAATCGGTGGGAACCGATATTGTTTAGTGTTTATAGGGATTTCGTCGGTGAGATGAATCGTGTGATTCATTCCTGAGGCTGCTCCGAGATAATCTCCTGGTATGTGGAATCGATCAGCGTTTTCTTGGATTAGTTTTTCGATGTTTGCACGTTCTTCTGGATTTAAGTGTTCGAGACGTAGTAAATTTTTTATTTCGGTGAAGCGTTTGTCGCGTGTTTCTTCTGGATTTTGAACATATGGTATGGTCATTACATCGTGACCTTGTTGCGTGATGTCGGCGTCGTCTCGCTGCATATCATATTCTTGCAGGGTCAGCGTTGGCACTTGTATTTCAATATCGTCCTCGGAGGTATTGAAAACAGGTAGGTAGGCTTTACCCTTATGATTTGTAACGAGAGCTTCGCCTACATAGACTCCATCACCTGGCTTAAAGAGAGGTATGTATCCGAATTGAATTTCCGGATTAGAAATGTGGAAATAGAAGGGAGTTACCGATCGTTTGTCTACGAGTACTGTCTTGTACTCTTGAAATGGTACGAAAACGTTGTTCCAACGTATGCATTTGTTTTCATAGTCGACTGTAACCGCTTGTTTAGCGAGGAATTCGGATCCTAAGATTCCGTTTTGTTTAATAGGAAATGAGTCGTCGACGATATGAAATGACACGGGATGTCCTAGGAGAGAGACTGTGACGAGCCCTAAGGAAGTCACGTGATTAGAAGATATCCCGCGTAGATTTAGTATAATTGAACGATCGATATTGATATTTGATTCGAGAACCTTTTCTTTAAGTACGTTGATTTCGGAGCCAGAGTCGATCATAAAAGAAGTAGAACGTGGTAGATTCGGAGATTTAATGAGAACAGAGGGGACGGTGCCTTTTTGATCTAGCCTTATTGTGGCAACGTCGCGGTGCTTGTTGATGGTTTTTCCTCCATCGTCATGATCTGACGCCCTTGCTCTTGGGCGACCCGGCGGACGTCGCTCGGTTCCGGGCGGCCTCGAGAGTTTCCCGGATTATTATTTTCGGTTTTCGCCTTTGCTTCCATCGAGCGTCTATACGCTAATTTTCGGCATTCCGAAATTTCGTGACCCAGGTTTTTGCAGTAGCGGCAGATTTTAGAAGCGGCTGGATCTCCTCCAACAGCTTGCGAGGTGTTTCGTGCTTGATTGTTGGGAACGTACTCGGTTCGAGGCGGTGTTTTATTTAGGTTTCCGGTGAATTGAGGCGACGCGTTGCTATATGAAGTAGCAGGGAGTTGATCGCGAATCGGTGGAGTATATCGTTTGTCTTCGTTCCTGTTGCGATATGAATCAGTGTAATCCCTGCGTTTATGTTTTTGAGCTTCGGTTTCCATGACTTTGGTCGTATGGATAGCCTTTAGGAATGCGTCGTCTAGATCGTAGTAGCCTTCGACTTTCATGCGCATTTTTAAATCCGGTGGTAAACCGTCCATAAAACCTTCTAAAGCATCTAAGTCGATTTCGCGTTTAGCAACGCTCGACAGGGCGTCTCCACGGAGGGCCTTTTCGCCGTCCATTATAGCTGCTCTAATTTCCTTGACTCGACCGATGTAGTCCAGGATGTGTTCGTTGTGCCTCTTTACAAGATTTCCCAATTCTCCCCTATATTGATTTAAAGATTTTTTCGGCGCGAAAATTGATTTTAGCCTATCGATGAGTTGATTTACGGAGGTGACGTTGGCATCTTCTACTGCTTGGTACGCGTGTCCATATAATTTATTTATTATTAAATTTACTAAAGCCGGTTCGGCTTCTTCGGCTACCATGTCGCGTGCTCTTTCGCAGGCTCTGGCAAATTGATATACGGGAATTTTATAACCATCGTAGCGCGGTACTGATTCGATTGCATCTTTTAACCTTAGCATTGGGCGAATAGGTTCACGCGGTGCTATTGAAGGTGGATTAAGCTCTGAAAGAGTCTCAGCGTCTATGTTTCTCGGCGGTGGATCGCGTGTCCTTCTTTGAATTTCCTCCATTTTGTCTTGTAATTCTGTGATTTTACCGCCTAAGCTTCGTAATGGGTTTAACTCTGCGCGTACTTCTGCTAAGATCTGATCTAGTAATCCTGTTTCGTTGCGTTTCGATTTTTCAATAGCCTCTTTTTCCATACGTAATTGTCTGGTTTGTTCTTCAATTAATGTTGCCTGTTCCTGCATTCTTACAGATTGTTCCTTTAAACGAGCCTCTTTAGCGAGTAGTTGTTCTTGAATAAGTGCGATTTCTGATTCCGTAGTCGCGGTAGCCATTTGACGCGTTTGTCGTTTGTCCGTCATTTTGATTTAAGTGAATTTAGTACGAGTTAGAAGATTTTCGATTTACGTGAATGTAGTAAGAGTTAGTGGATTTAGAAGTTGCTAATGATTAATTTTCCTAATCCCTCGGTTATTCCTATCCGCGGATTTTAGTAAATTCTATCAGTTTCTTAGTTTCTTAATGGTTTTAGTAAAACTTCACGCTGGTTCCTATCCTTTTAACGATCTCTTTTATCCCACCGCTGCCACCATAAAAAATTATGTCACGTCTCGGGTGAGGGCCAATAACACGTTCGTTACTCTACACCTACCCGGACGGTTTAAAGATTTGGCCTGTTTTGGTCACGAGACCTACGCCTCGTCTACCGTGGGCGGCCAAGAGATCGGAGGAGAGGAATCGCAATGAGTTATTGAAGAGTAAAAGAAAGCGATAGAAATAATAATAATAATTACGTTTATTCTATAGGATAATGATAAAAGCAATAGCGGTCACTGATAGTATGAATAGCGGTACATGTATATAAATGCCTGAGTATCGTCCTTGCTCTAAGGTGATTGTCTCCGGGTCGGGGGAATGGGAATTTAGGAGGTTTAAAATCTGCCTTTCGTTGGCTGGTTAAATAATGAAACGTTCAGAAAGACTTCCTTGCTAGGAACTGGCGCAGGGTGTATCCCGCCGCTGCTCCTAGCTCGTATGCGCGGTGAGTGTTCCCAACACTGCTCCTAGCTCGTATGCGCGGTGAGTGTTCCCACCGCTGCTCCTCGCTAGTATGCGCGGTGAGTGTTCCCAACGCTGCACCTCGCTAGTATGCGCTGTGCCAGATGGCAATATGCAGAGTGAGAAAAAGAGTGAGGTAGTATTGTAAGTAGGAGAGCTGAAGGTTGGATAGGAGTTTGACGAGACCGTGATAGAGGTATCCGATCCCGGAGTCTACAATGATTGACAATGGTTATAGTTATAACTTACAGTAGATGTTGGCGCTTTGTCTTAGGCAGTTGGACGTTCGGTAGAGGGTCGCTGGTATTCTAAGGTATACACTACACTTTCGCGATTGACTATTCGGATTGACAAGAAGTAGAAAGTAGGATATAGACTTTGCTTGTAGACCTTGCTTGTAGACTTGTAGACTTGTAGACTTGTAGATTAATGGGTAGACTGTGACAAAAGGTAGACTGTGTGTGCTTGTAGACTTGTAGACTTGTAGACTTGTAGACTAATGGGTAGACTGTGACAAAAAGTAGACTGTGTGTGCTTGTAGACTGATGATTCTTTGCTCGTTATGGGTTTTTAAGTGCTTCTGATGCTGCTGAGGAGGGGTAGCTTTGGTGAAGAGTGGGGCCTGATGGCGACACTTTGTGAGATTTTCATTGGTTGTTGATGTCGTAGGGTCTGGCGCATCGTTTGCTAAATCTTGGTTTTTTGTGGAAAGGGGGGTGTTGTGGTGGATGCTGATGCGGCTGGGAATCTTGGTTTTAGCGGACTGTCCGTTCGTGTTTTATCCGTTGGTTTCGAGTTGTATAGGCCGGATTTCGAAGTTCATCTTGCGTCTTTTTGAGTCCAATTTCTTCTTGAGTCTGGTTTTCTGTTCTGCGTGTTGGGTTGCATCCGTTTCCTTTGATATTGCGTTTTCGTGGTGTATTCTTCACGTTGATTTGGCGTTTTTATGGTAGATTTATAATGGTCGAACTCTTAATAACTAATTTGAGGATCTTCGAGGGTTAGTAAAGAGACTAATTAAATAGAATTGGATTTTAGGTACTTTGCTATTGATCAATGAAAATGTTACTCCTTTATCTTTCCCTTGAAGATTCTCTATGTTTACTAATGTACTTATAGTTGTTACGTATGTGACGCGAGATCGAGCGGGTGTCGGGTTCCCGTCGCGATATCAGGCGGCTCGAGCGCTTGGGCCCGTGACGTCGTTGCGGAGAGGGGTCGCGTGTCGACTCGCGTAGCGCAGCGCTTTCTTATCTCTCGTGTGAGATGTACGGCGGACACGCTTCATATTCGTAAGCGTGGCGTTGCATGAAAATTCTTAAGTTTGAATTTAAGCTGTGAATTATTAATAATATTTGTTAACTGAATTTTCATGGGACGGCACACTACCAATTTAAGTATTGCAGTCTACCGATTTTATCATTATAATATGAGATATTTCACACAAATTCATTTTCAGAGAATATTATATCAGCATATTTTTTAACCTGATTAAGGCATAATAGGAATAGTCTATCTCTATTGTTAATTATCCTACCCTTATTATCCTATCACATTATATTTATTTATTGTACCTGTCGGTACTTTCACCACCTTGTCTATGGAAAACATAGAGGATATGTACGGTTAGAAGGGATAATTAAGAAAGGCAGTTTACTTAAAATCTGGCTTCCATTCTAATCGAGGTAAGTCTAGTAGTCAAGTCGAGTAAAGTTTTGTAACCATTCTAGTTGACGTGCAGTATGACTACATTTTCAACCGATGTAAAGTCTGGCTATCATTCTAGTCGAGGTAAAGTCTTGTTACAATTTTAGTTGACGTACAGTCTGGTGACTATTAAACAAATACATTAATACTTTTTCAGATGGTTCCAAAACTAAAGCGGAACCTTCCACCGGAATTTCTTCAGCCTGTATAGATTTGGATTACTATGAGATTTACAGTATTCGCAATGACTTCTCTATTTACATAGTAGAAAGTATAGCAATATCTAATGCTCTGGATGTCGTAATAATGAATCATTTTTATGTATTTGCAATATTCTCTGACTCGCTCAACGTACTCCAAGCCTTGTCCAGCAACAGCATTGTTTTACTAGAAGACCACACGATTTGGGAAATGAAGTTTGGCACGAGACTTCGCGTGGTTGTAGTAATGCCTTAGGATGTTACTATGGCAAACGGAAAAAATGCACTTGCCAGCCAGTTTTGAGAAATAACGCTTCAAAGATTTCATCTACCCTTACGTACGAAAAGGATTTAGTCTTCATCAAGCGCTTCAGCGGTTGAGGCGGTAGCGGTTCACTCTGTTAACCCAGCAGAGGTTCCATGTTCGAGTCTCGACACGGGCACTTCTTTTTTCTTTGTATTTTCTTATTTGTGCATTTTATTCAATCATTTTTGCTTTTTACTTTTTATTTGCACTTTTTCACGTATTTTGTTGATTAAAAAATAATTTGTGCAATGATGTAAAAATTTTACTTTTCGCTTGAAATATTCAAATCGTATCACGTATAAATATTGTGTTTATGGTATTTTTGGGAACACTGTTCGTTTGAAGTACACAATATTTAAAACGTGATACGATTTGAATATTACAAGCAAAAAGTAAAATTTTCACATCATTGCAAAAATTATTTTTTAATAAACAAAATACGTGAAAAAGTACAAATAAAAAGTAAAAAGCAAAAAAGATTAAATAAAATACACAAATAAGAAAATACAAAGTGCACGTGTCGAGACTCGAACATGGAACTTCTGGGTTACCAGGGTGACCCGCTACCGCCTCGACTGCCGAAGCGCTTGATGAAGACTAAATCTTTTTCGTATGTAAGCGTAGATGAAATCTTTGAAGCGTTATTTCTCAAAACTGGCTGGCCAGTGCATTTTTTCGGTTTGCGATAGTAACACTCTAAGGCATTACTACAATCACACGAAGTCTCGTGCTAAACTTCATTTCCCAAATCGCGTGGTCCCCTTGTTAGTTATACAAGAGAATTTTGAAGAGTTCTACCAGTTGAAGTATTGCAGTTTACCAATTTTATCATTATATTATAATTTGAGATATACCCTGAGATTTTGTGTCTAAGGAAACATAAGGGATATGTATAATTAGAAGAGATAGATTAAGGAAGGCAGTACATTTCTACCTGATCAGTGTTAAAAAAAAAGAGAATGGACATAGAGTACGCCTGAGAAAGAATTAAATGGACCATGATGTTGGGGTTGTGAGACTTATACATCTTTTTACATAGAATTACACATAATTTTATAAACTTTCCAAATTTTTTTATATTGTAGTTATTTAATTGCTTATTTTGTAATTGAAACAAGAATTTGTTATTATAACAAAATGATGTAAAATCAACACAAATAACATTAAAAATGTAAAGTGGGCCGTCGCTGTAGTTAATGTAAAAAACAATCGCGCTTTCTTCTGTAACATAATAGCTATTTATGCTACAAGTGGGAAAAGTGGCAAATTATGGTATGGGTTAAATTTCCGAAACGAGCCGATAATGCGTGCTGTGGAACAGGGGAACGAGTGGGAATTTAATCACACGAGTTCCCCTGGAACACAGCACAAGCAGAGGCGAGTTTTGGAAATTTGACCTATACCAGATTTGCCACTTTTCCCACGTGTTGCATACAAGATTTTATGCAATCCATGTTTGGAATGTTCAATTTTTGGAGAAACATACTTATATAGGCCATAAACTAAGGCCTAAACATAGTTATAGGCCTTAGTTTAAGATAGTTTCTTAAGAACTGGTCAGTTTGTAGTGGTTCCCAAGAAGCGTCGGTAGCCCAGTGGTCTAGATGTAAGACTAATGCGCTGGCGGCCCGAGTTCGAGTCTCGCCAGCGCCAAAATTTTTTATATTTGTACGTGTCGTAAATTAAAGTATATATCGTGAAATAATATTGCCTTGATTGAACTGTGCGGGAAAGTGATGACGTAGCGTGCGGCAAAGTGCCAAACTGTGCGGGAAAGTTCTACCCTGTGAGATACTAGCACATTACAGTATACCCATCGGATATTGGTCACTTTGCGCACACTATCCAGCGCTCAAAAAGTGAACTTTCCAAGCATGGATTGCATAAAGATATTAAATCAATGATGCGTCGCATCTTTATTAATAACTTTTTATCAAATATCTATAATTTTAATTTCCATATTGGTTCTTTAGACAATGTTAAACATTGTTGACTTCATAAATTACACATTCTCCTTCAAACAATTTTACTGAAATAACAATCTCTGTAAAAAACCTTGTACAAAGTACGCGACGGCCCGCTTTTTTTTGAAAAATGAAAAAATACAACCTGGCAATCTGCAAAGCCTCCTTTTTTGTATTTAATAATTGAATGAATGGAAGCATGGGGTGGAGCAACTCTAGCGCAGGAAAATGAAGTATGTACTTGATTCAGGTCATTATCATACTAGAAGAATCATCCTACGTTATACGGTTATTTATGAACTAGGAAACAATAAAAATTGAATAAATTCATTAAAATTTTTAATAAATTAAATGTTATCATAAATGCATCGATTGGTTTAAATTTGAGATTAAAGATTAGTAAAATAAATTTTTTTATCCCTACTGTAAATAAACAATTTTCAAAAATTATCTAAAAATTATATACGCCTAACATTCGAAAAATGAAAATTATTTATTATCTATACAAACATGTTAAATATTATTCCCTGCTTGATAGATGTACAGAGAGATGCATTAATGGCGCAGGGTGGGGATGCCCTCTCCAGTTACCCAACGTTCCCTCTCCATATGCCCACTTCTCCGTTTCCGCTGGTATCCTACGTCACGCGCAATGCTGCGCGCGTCGGGTAGCTGGCGAGAGTCCCCCCACTTCCCTATCCATGTCGCCGCCGCTGTCGGTTCGGTTACGAAGTACCCAACGTTATCGACACTCATATCGATTTTCTTAAAATTTCGATTTCGTAAAATCAATTCGATACCAAAGTACTTGATTTTGAAGTATCAATTAGTATCAATTTTTGACACTGATACTTTCTCAATATCGATATTACAATATTTTCCTGTTTTATATCGACATATATCGACACTTTTATGAAAATGCCAAAATACAAAAAACTTATTTGATACTTCTGTGAAAAGAAGAATACAATCAGCTAAGGTCAATTCGTTCGATCATTCGCATAAATAAAAATTCTAAGAGAATTGATACTTTTCAATACGTCGCTTACGTCATCGATAATAGCGAATCAATATTTGTAAAACGGTATCGATAGTATCGCTGTGGTATCCTACCTGTAGCAGTGCTTCAGGCGCTTGGGGAAGAAGCGACGATCGCTAATAAAAGAGTGGATCTCAATATCTTTTTTTTTATTAGAAAAGTGCAAGATATGATAAATATTATACTATTTTCATGAATTTAATATTGAAAACAACAAGAGTCAGCAAATTTCTTTAAAAAAATGACAGATTTTATCTTTCTTCTTTTAAAATTTTAAAAAATCTTTATATCTTTATTTCGCGTCTCTGAAAAAAATCTGAGAAGTCCTGAAAAGGACTAATGTTTTTTCGACCTCGTAAACTTACGTTTTCGAGAGATGTTCTTTTTCTGAATATATTGGTGGCTCTGAAAAGAACCTGTTGTGTATTTAAGCCTAATAGTCTGTCCAGAAGCCGTTCCTTTGGATTACTTGATCCAACCTTGCTGGAATTGAGCGGTGAAGATTCTCAAAAAATTGGGGCTCTTGGCGCAATCCCTCCCAAACCATTTTCGCGTGCGCAATAAGGGCAGCCTTGGTCCTCTCGTTCTCCGGTTGCCACATATTCACAACTCTCGCCCAAACATTTTCGATTAAATTCAAATCGGGAGATTTGGGTGGCCAGTCGATTACTTGAATTTCCGGGTGACGGCGGAACCATTCCCTCACGATATGTGAGGTGTGGACAGCGCTATTGTCTTGAACTAGCCGAATTATCGGCACATCTTCCTCGGAATATATCGCCCGAACACTAGGGAGTAAAACATGCTCGAGAATATCGATATATTCCTCGGAATTCATATGTGCCGATACTTCGACTAGTTCACCCGGACAATGAGCGCTAATCCACCCCCACATACCGCAAGTTATCCGACCACTTCGGTCTTGCATGGCTACATGTCTCGGATCTAGCCTTTCATTATTTTGCCGCCACACTCGCAGGTAGCGACTATCCGACGAACAAAACACCTTCTCGTCTGTCCATATTGTTCGCTCCCAATCTTCCGCCGAAGTACCCAATTGCTCGAGCGCGAAACCGACGCGAGTTTCTCTATGATTTGGCGACAAAGTAATTTTTTTCGCCACTCGACGGCAATGGATCCCCTCCTCGTGTAATCGCCTACGAGCTGTAGTCGCAGATATTTGGAGCTGCAATCGATTTATTGATTCGGACACCGGCTTAAACGGACTTTCTTGGACATTATTTTTCAATAACTCTATTTCTTCCGGAACTGTGATTCGCGGTCTGCGATTATCTTTCCGCGCGTCCAAAAGTGCCTCCTCTCCACCCTCTTCCCACCGATCTATCCACCGAGCCACGATGTTTTCATGGCACCCCGTTCTCCGTGCGATGGCTTCTATAGTCCAGCCAGCCTCCCGCAAACCCACTATGCGTCCACGCATCACGGTACTTATTACTGGTGCCATTTGAATATATATTGCAAATCACTTTTTTTTTACTCTTTATGAATCTCCGTCCGCCGTTTATACCGTTTTTACACGGTCTGAAACTATCTCGATAAAAAACAATAGAACAATATCGCTACTTTTTTGTTAAACTCTTGCTGTAGTGATATTATTCTATTGTTTTTTATCGAGATTACCTAGATTCAGACCGTGTAAAAACGGTATAAACGGCGGACGGAGATTCATCAAGTGTAAAAAAAAGCGATTTGCGATATATTTAAATGGCACCGGTAATAAGTACCGTGATGCGTGGACGCATAGTGGGTTTGCGGGAGGCTGGCTGGAGTGATTATTAGGCTTAAATACACAACAGGTTCTTTTCAGAGCCACCAATATATTCAGAAAAAGAACATCTCTCGAAAACGTAAGTTTACGAGGTCGAAAAAACATTAGTCCTTTTCAGGACTTCTCAGATTTTTTTCAGAGACGCGAAATAAAGATATAAAGATTTTTTTAAATTTTAGAAGAAGAAAGATAAAATCTGTCATTTTTTTAAAGAAATTTGCTGACTCTTGTTGTTTTCAATATTAAATTCATGAAAATAGTATAATATTTATCATATCTTGCACTTTTCTAATAAAAAAAAAGATATTGAGATCCACTCTTTTATTAGCGATCGTCGCTTCTTCCCCAAGCGCCTGAAGCACTGCTACAGGTGGGAATGATACTGTATCGATACTATCGATACCGTTTTACAAATATCGATTCGCTATTATCGATGACGTAAGCGACGTATTGAAAAGTATCAATTCTCTTAGAATTTTTATTTATGCGAATGATCGAACGAATTGACCTTAGCTGATTGTATTCTTCTTTTCACAGAAGTATCAAATAAGTTTTTTGTATTTTGGCATTTTCATAAAAGTGTCGATATATGTCGATATAAAACAGGAAAATATTGTAATATCGATATTGAGAAAGTATCAGTGTCAAAAATTGATACTAATTGATACTTCAAAATCAAGTACTTTGGTATCGAATTGATTTTACGAAATCGAAATTTTAAGAAAATCGATATGAGTGTCGATAACGTTGGGTACTTCGTAACCGAACCGACAGCGGCGGCGACATGGATAGGGAAGTGGGGAGACTCTCGCCAGCTACCCGACGCGCGTGGCGTAGGATACCAGTGGAGACGGAGAAGTGGGCATATGGAGAGGGAACGTTGGGTAACTGGAGAGGGCATCCCCACCCTGCGCCATTAATGCATCTCTCTGTACCAAAATGTTATATTCAACGTTTACGAAGAAAGCGGGCCGTCGCGTATTTTGTACAAGGTTTTTTACAGAGATTGTTATTTTAGTAAAATTGTTTGAAGGAGAATGTGTAATTTATGAAGTCAACAATGTTTAACATTGTCTAAAGAACCAATATGGAAATTAAAATTATAGATATTTGATAAAAAGTTATTAATAAAGATGCGACGCATCATTGATTTAATATCTTTATGTTACAGAAGAAAGCGCGATTGTTTTTTACATTAACTACAGCGACGGCCCACTTTACATTTTTAATGTTATTTGTGTTGTAGTTTTTACGAGGAAAAACGAAAAAGGGAGGAATAGAATTCCCTGTACCGGATACTGCAAGAGCTAAGGTTACCAATATACCACGCTCAGCAGACGTGATGGCACCTATTTGTTTCATTCCTTTTCGAGCAACAATTCGTTGTGGTTTTCGAACAGTGGTGACGCCTGTTTCGTCCATATTCCAAATATCACATCCTGCAAATTTATAACGATCTAAAACTTTGGCAACGTTATTAAAAAATAAATTCACATTGTGAATGTTAAAACTTGTTGCTCGAGCGAGACTGGTTGCTTCTGATTTTCTAACACTAAGTTCTGAATGTCGACGCATAAACCCCTTCAGCCACTCTTCACCAGCCATAGAATTTGTTGACCATGATTCTGGGAATTTATGATTCAAGGCAACGACATATTGGAAAGCTAATTTACGAACTTCTACAGGAGTCAATCCAAAATATATGTCGGCAGCTCTCAGTACATATTTTGACAATTTTTGTTCTTTGTCATCTGTGAAAATTTGTCGTACTTTTACATATCCCACGGACAATATAGGGGATTCATTATTTTCTTTATATTTTTTCCAACAACGAGTAAGAGTTCTATAATTCATATTATAATCTTTCGCTACACTTCGAATTGAATTTCCAGAATCCACTGTATTTACAGCTCGCATCATAACATCTACGGAAGTCTGACCTCGGTTTGTCAGTCGTTTCCGATTTCTAGGCATTTTCTTCATGAAAAGAAAGAATAAAAATAGCCTTGTTAGTAAGAGAACAACAAATTACGTTGAATAGGGTTAGTTGTCACTGTGACAACTAACCTCAGAAACATTGAGACAACTAGTACCGGCAGCCAACGTATATTACAAATTAATATTAACCTATAAAGTTGTAAGTATAACCAAAATCCGCATAATTATGTTAAAAACAGATAAATATCCTAATAGAAATCCACAAAAGGTGGGATCTATCTTTATTCTATAGGGCCAATAAACTAAATCAAAGAAATAATGAAAATTTACTCACTAGTAAGTTTTTTCTTTTCTCGATGATATTTTATAATATAATAAGCCGGCGGTAATGAGACTTACTGAAGTTAGTAGCATTGAGATGCGCTCTGAAATTGCAGCGGCAGCAATAAACAAATGCATCTACATCAAAAGATATTGCTATTGTGACAACTAGTACTTGTGACAACGAGGACACCTCTCCCCTACTCGTCGTTTTTACTCGGTGGCGGTGTTCGGAGGAAGGGAGGGACCTTCGTGGCTCGCTGATTCCCGATCTCCACCCGTCCTCGGTTGCAGGGAGCACCTCGACCTGGTCGGGGAGCGGGGAAATCCAGAGAATTCGCGACCCACGAGGACCTCCGTTCCGACTTACTCGCTCGCTCACAGTTAACATTCCCCGATATAAAATTCCTCTCAATAGTTTCACCTACGCTCCGCTCCTCCTTCCGAAACGTTACACTTCGGAACGTTCCTCTCGATCGCGTGACCTCCTCAAGGGTTATCAGTCTTCCGAGCAACAAAAAAAGAAGTTCACATGATTTGGGCGCCAGATGCCAACGGCGTCGAATTTATTTCTATGCCTTTCAGGAGGTGGATCGAGAGCATCGTTGACCGGTATTTCCCGCGATAGCTCAGCCCCGCTCGGCGGTGCGGTAGAGGGGCCGGTCCGTCAAGGAAGACGATCCGTCGGTCGGTTGCATGTACGGGTTCGGACAAGGATGGGAAACGTCTATGCCCGTCACATTAATAAAATTCTACCGTTTTCCCATATTTCTATCTTTATTTATACTATCTTTTTGTCGGCTTACATGCGCTCGCGTTCGGCGGAGTCGCGAGGAATAATGCGATGAATCGCGTACAACCGTGGATGCCGTTGCATCCTTCGACGACTTATTACTAACGGGGAAAAACATTCCCGTCGCTCCCTATCCGCGGCGTCTTTGATCTTCCGTCGCTCTCGCTCGCAATTACCCTATTCGCGAGTCCCTCGTTTTTTGCTATTCGCGCCTTCTTTTCGCGTTCGGCCCTTCTCATTACATGAAATTCTCTAAAAGCCCTTCGGATCCGTAGGCTACGCCGCGTGACCAGACAGCTGACCGTTATGAACGTCAAGTCGGCGGCCGTTTAGTCGGTCCGTTCGCGTTTCGCGTACGATACAGACAGCCCTCCACCTCCGCGCCGGTGTCGACGGCCTTCCTTCCTCGAACGCTATTTTTAGGAGTCGGTCGCGCCATCGGTGGCCGTCCACGACTTGGAAGGTCGCCGGCGCCGCGCCTACGATCGTTTCCCGCCTACGAAAGCATTTTATTTTGGCCTACCGCGTTAGCTCTTTCTCTTCCTCTTTCCTCGTCCTCTCTCTCTCTCTCCCTCGTCCTCTCTTGCCCTCTCTCTCCCTCGTCCGCTCTCCCTTAGTCTGACCCTGGCGGTCACTCCACGCTCTCGCACGCCTCGCTCCTCGCTTAACTCCGTCCACTCTCCGTCTCTCACTCACTCCTAATCGCACGACTCGCGTCTCTCTTTTTCTTCCTCTCGCTCTCTCGCCCTGAACTCGACTATCGGACGATCTACGGAGCGGTGTCTTGCCGGTTTCCCCCTCCTTGCCGGTCCTGCGATTACTCTCTTTTCGGCCACGCGTGGCGCCTGCTCCCGGGCGTGCCGCTCTTCGGGTCAACGTCGGCCGGTTGCCTGCCTTCAGGCGGTCGTCCTGCCCGCCGGCGAGGCCTGCCCCTTCCGATGTTGGGGTGCGGTGGTCGCTTGCCCGGGTGCAGCCGGCCCCGTTTGGGCATCGGGTGCTCGGCCACCCGCCGCTGGACGCTTCCGCCACCCCGAGTCGGGGAGGGGCCTCGTCTACCTCCACCCGACTCACCTCGGAGCGAGGTTACTCGCCGGTCCGAGCGTCCGTGTTCCTTTCCATTCGATTCTCTCCCGTGGCTCTACCACGCTCTCTCGCCGGTCCTTTCTCGCTGTCTGCCGGCCTCTATCGCTTTCTTTTCGTAGCAAGCGGCTCGTCGGGGTACTCGAGCTTCGACACCTCCGTAGATCGCCCTTCCACCTTCCTGGTGTCGCCTTCTCCGTTGGCCTCGGCGTTGGTTCTTCGGAGATCGCTCTTCTTTTTACTAGTCGTCGCTTCTTTTCTCAGTCACTCACCCATTCATACACTCATCCATACCCTCTCCGCGTATTTCGCCTTGTGACGCGCCGCTGCAATATCACAGTGTATGATCCGTCATTACGGACCAGCGACATGGTTTCTCACGTTAAGTCCAGCGGAATATAACTGGCCCGATTTAATTCAATATGTCCGAGATGTACCCAGTCAGCCAAGCCTGCTATGGCAGATTCTGTCGGGTTTCTGTTGCCAGGTTTTGTACGCAGATTGGCGACAGATTTGAAGCAGGATCTGTTAAATCCGACTCTCGCAGCAAATCGGCAGATTGGCAGATTGGCGGCAGATCCTGCAACATAACCTGTCGGCAGATTGGCGGCAGAAACGCAGCAAAGCCTGCGCGCAGACCATGATGGCAGATTTGTAGCAGATTGGCGACAGATCCTGCCACTCGGGCCATTTAAATTTTGAAGGGACGCGCATATATATATATATATATACGGGCATTTAGATTAGAGCCGTCGTTCCCCCCCGTAGATTGCCACCTTGACGTGGTGGGGGGGCTTATGTGGCACAATGATTACACGGGCTATGCCGGCTGCAGCTTCGGCTCCTGGCAGGTTCTACCATGCCGGACAGGTCGTGTATGAGTGTCCAGACTAAGAGCAATCCGGGGAAAGGAAACCTCCTTATAAAACCCGGGCAGGACGGGCACGTTAGCTTTTTAGCAGCCGTCCTAGGTGAAGGACACACCGAAATCAAACCAAGAGAAGAAAATATGGGAATGTCTTTCCCATGGGAAGGAAAAGTTACCGAACCAGAGAAATCGGAAATCTCAGGTCCCGGCAGAAGGGGGGTGTCGTCCCTGCCCCCCCCCCCCTGTCGTCATCACATGATGGGCTTCCTGGAGCGTGCCCCGCGGGCGCTCTATGTGAACGTACGACTGCGAAGGCTGGACGAGGGCGGAATCGAGAACGAGACCGGGCGAAGAGTCAAGTGATAGGTAATGACTCGGATGTATCCACTGACGAGGAGTTCGAACGGATCTGCGTATTGCGATTCGAGAAGAGCAAGAGTGTGCCTAGGCAGGACCCGGTGAATCCCGTAAGGCAGGATCTGAGTGTCGGAGAAGGATCGGCCATAGAGACTCCGGAGCGAAACTCTGAGATGAGAGACTGTGAGAGGAAGGTGAGCGATGCTTCGCAGCCCCCGGTGATAAGCAGCGAGAAAGTAAAGAGCGCTGATGAGTTGAATGTCTCTTGGGAGAGCGATCGTGATATGGTATGGAGTGAGACCGTCAAGACGGAGGTTCAGGTGGACCCTGTTGAGACAAGTGAGTGTGTGTGTCTTGGTCTGGAACAGAGTGCTTTGAATAGTACTATAGAGAGTATAGACCAAGTGTCGGTGGAGACTGTTGTGAGTGCGGGTGGAGATAGAGAAGTGACAAGACTCGAGCCTAGTGGGAAGCGTGGAGATCGATCGCCATCGGAGGAGCTGCCGGACGTACAACTGTACCGTGCACAGGATGCGAGTACTGAGAAACGAGATACTGAGTCTGGCAAAAGGCTAGCCTCAGAGTCTCCGGAGGTGGATGCTAAAGTGCGTGTACTCGATGAGCCAAGTTTCAAAGAACTTGGTCGACCAACTGACGATATGGACGTAGGCGCTGATCGTTGCGGTGTGAGGACTATAGTGATAACTCAGGAGAGGGATAGTAAGGAGAAGACAGTGGTTTCGTCGGCCCCGGTGTTAGAGGAAAGCTGTGAGGGAAGAGCTATCGAGTCGGACACTTCCTGTGGGAATGGTTACGGGATGTTGAGGAAAGAGGTCACAGGATTAGAGGACCAAGTAGCAAGGTTGTACAGTGACTGCGTGAAGAGCTATCGCGAACTGTACGAGTATCTACAGGGGAACAGGAATGTGCATAAGCATATCAAGGAGAAGGCATCAGTATGGAGACCATAACTAAGCTGGGCGCTGCTATTGTGGAAAGCAGGAAGGCAAGACTTGAAATGGATAGGCAATTGTCTGAGGATGTTGCCTTCGTAAGGAAGATAAGACGTGAACATGAAGAGCTGCGTCCGGTTAGCGGCAGGACTAGTGACAGGACTAAGACGTTGAGCACTGGCACTTATGCTAACGTGCTCAAAGGTGTGACAAGAGTGACGAACGGTTCGCACCGGCAAAGCGAGACCGTATCCAGAGATAAGGACCTGGCGAATGATATAGGGAATAGTGATGTGCCTGATAGAGAAAGGTGGGTTACGGTGGAGAAGAGACGGAAGAGTAAGAAGGAGAGCAAGCTCTTAACAGTGGAGGTAGATAAGCGAGTAGACAAGAGAGTGAGTGCGAAGCAAGATGGAGTGGGGTTACAGACTCCTAGAAGACCTGCAAACGATGCCATTAGAGTCAGAGGCCTGGAGGGCAAGACGCTTGATACAGTGGTAGCCAGTAGGAAAATGAGAGCTGACATTAATGTCAATGAGTTGGGCGTGAAGCTAATAGGCATTAGAACATCTAGAGCAGGGAACTTGCTAGTTGAGATGGACAGAGACTGTCTTAAGGATGCAATTGGGAAATTGAAGGAGGCGATTGCTAAGTCCCTCCACGGCGAGGCTAGAGTCGATGTCCTCACACCGAGGGCCGCAGTGGAGATAATTGGCCTTGATGGCTGCACTGTCGTGGAAGAAGTGGTGGAAGCGGTAGTAAGGGAGCTGGGCTGTGCACTTGAAGTGCTATCGAGTGTCTCAATGCGAGCAGGATGGAGAGGACAGAAAATCGTTGTCGTTACCATGGGCGAGAGATGGGCTAAACAGCTGCTCGAGAAAGGGAGAATATTAGTGGGCTGGAATTCCTGCCGCGTTAGGTTAAGAAGTGGAGTGGGGAATGCCAGATGTCTCAAGTGCCACGAACTTGGGCATCTTGTGTCCATGTGCAAGTCCACGGTGGATAGGAGTAGACACTGTTTCCTGTGCCGAGCTGAAGGACATAAAGCATTTGAATGTCCGAAGAGGGCTGGGGGCCGCATGACGGTACCGAGCCATGAGGGTGGGTAAGAGTATGAGTGTATGTGTGCGTACGTGTTTGTGTGTGATTGTATGCGGGTGTATGAGTATGCCTGTGTGTATGTGAGTGTGCACGTATGTGTCGACCGACTTTGGCGATGCTGGGGGTAACACCCTGGATCGCCTTGGTTGGTCGACAGTGTGAATGGGCCGGAGAGTGCGTGACCACCGCGGCCAGGATGGGTCATGCTCGTGTGTGTGTTTGCTCGTGTGTACGAGAGTGCGTGTTAAGCGAATGTGTATGCGTGAGTGCCGACTGACCTGGGCGACGCCGGGGGTAACGTTCTGGATCGTCTTGGTTGGTCGGCAGTGTGTGAATGGACCGGAGTGTGAGAGATCACCGCGGTCTGAGTGTGGGGGGAAGTGCTCTTGGCGGGGATGGTGTAACAGCATGAACCGTCTCAGTGCCTCCCCTGGTGTGAATGGGTCGGAGAGGGGGGAAACCCCACGCGACCATGAATGGTGTAGTGATGGGTGTAGTGCCCCATCACCACGGTATGGAAGGGTATGAATGATGAAGCGGCTCGGCCGCAGCCAAAGGGCCCGGCCTGGCGACGTATGCCTAACGGCGATCCCACAGGCGGGGTCCGGCGGTAGGTGGTGCTGCTGGCGGCGCGAGTCGACGTCAGCAGCACGCTTCCAGAGGGGTTTTTAGTCGGTAAGAATCCGACACTCATCGGTGTTTGCCTGCTAGGCGAACCCGGGGGGTCTTATACAAGATTTTCCCCCCTGGCCAACAAAAAAAAAAAAAAAAGATTAGAGCCGTCGTTTCGGAACTCGTTTATTGTTTTGTTTAATAAAAAATTTACCCATTTTCCTTTATATGATTTCTATTTAATACGTAGACGTAGGTATGGAGGATTATCCAGGCCAGGTATTTCCTCATACCCTGCCAGTTGGGAGATTAACTGGCTCCGTCTAGCTTGAAGTTGTGGGCCCCTTTCTCGGAAAAGGAAAGGGTAACCCACCTCGATAGGGGTGACGTTAAACCTTTAGCATCAGGCGGGAGCGCTAAAACTCTAACCTTTTCAGTCGAATCGCCCGTACGAATAGGGTTGGCCACCCGATAAACCGCCTCTCGGCTTCCGTACGCTTCACCAGGGAAAGGATATCGGCGGGGATAGTGGCCCCACCGCGGTGGGGCCCTCATGATGGGCGAACCGTCGTTAACAAAAAAAGACTATAACATGGATTCAATTAAAAAGCACCAAGGATGGAAAGGGACGGAGAGAAGCAAGGAGGAGGACCAGGGGGCTGCTTGATCGGAGGTGGCAGCCCCGGGAGGCGCCTTGGAGATCAACAGCAAGGGAGACGGCACAGGAGCCGGAACACCATCTTCGCGAAGAGAGTCGACGCTGCCATCGCTGCCGGCGGGCATCACCTTAGAGAGGGTGAGGAGTCCCGTCTGCTCGGAGGACGGGTCAGACGCAGACCAGATCCTCGGGACCAGCAGCCCGCGAAGGCGAAGCCATGGGAAGGGCAAGGCGAGGGCGACCATCATCCGGGAGGAGGTGATGGTCCCCCCCATGTCGCCGATCAAAGACGCATGGGTGCTACCTCGGCAGCCTGGCGATAGGAGCGATACCGTTCAGGCCCTCGCGGAGCACGCGGAAAAAATTAAGCGTTTATGAGAAGGAGGAGCGGAGTCGCTACACGATGCTTCGCGAGCGGTTGACCTGGCTCATACCGCTCGCGGGCGCCAGCCGCGACTTCCACGGTGAACGGAAGAAGGACCTCCACAGGGCGGTAAGGGAGCTCGACGCCCTAGGTGCAGCTATCAAGAGGAGGATAGCCGCTAGAGAGGAACTTGACATCAAAATCATGAACCATATCGGGGACCTCCATGCAGCCAACGACGCCCTGGAGAGGGCAGCGGCGGAGAGGGCCGCCACGAGAGAGACTGCCACCCAGTCTGAGGCGCCCACCCAGGCCGAGGCGGCTACCCAGACGGAGGGACAGGGGCCGAAAGTAGCGACGCCACAGGCGGCCGCCTCCACCCCGGCCACGGCAGAGGCCGCGGGCGGCAAAAGAAAAGAGATTTCGCCGGTGGAGGACGCGAGGGGGAAAAAGAGGCAAAGGGAGACCGGACCGCCCTGCGAACCAGAGACAGGGCTGGGTCCTGGCCCGGCCCCGCGGGACCGGGTACGGGACGAAGAAGGGGCCGAAGAAAGGCCCGCGCCAGGGGATGTCCGCGGAGTACTCGCCAGCATGCAGGAGATGCTGGCGGGACTCCAGCGGCAAGTGGGACAGGGCGCGGAGACGGAGGAGGCGGGGCCGCGCACACCGGGCCCTACCCCCACACAAAGAAGGAGGGCGAGGCGCAAGAGGAGGAAGGCGGAGGAGCCGCAACGGCAAGGGGGAACGGGGGTGCAGACCGAAGGGGTGGAGCGTCAGGCCCCTGCCCACCCCCCCACCACTACCGAGTCCCCAACATGGGCCACGATTGTGAGGAGGGGGGCGCGCAAGGCACCCCAGGCGACCTGACACGGACGCCATACGCGTCAGGCCGAGAGGGGACAAGCCGATATCCACGGCGGAGGCGGCGTCAAGGATGAGAGCGGCCATTGACATTGGCACCTTCAACGTGAGAGTGGCGGCGTTCCGAGGGACTAGGGCCGGGGACCTTCTGGTCGAGATGACTAAGGAACGGGGGACCGACCAGGCGGAGGTGCAGCGACTGAGAGACGCCATCGCTGCAACCTTCGGCGGACAGGCGGCGGTCGACGTCCTGACGCCAAGGACGGGCCTCGAGCTCGTCGGGCTGGACGTCGCCACGACGAAGGCCAAGGTATTGGCCAAAGCCGGCAGCATCCGCGTGGGCTGGTCATTGGCCAAAATTAGAGAAAGAGAGCGGGAGCAGCGGTGCAAGAGGTGCCATAAGGTGGGGCACATCGCTGCTGCCTGCCAGGCCAAGGAGGATAAGGCCAAACAGTGCTTTAGGTGTGGCCAGGAGGGGCACCTGGCGCGACCGTGCGCCGGACGAAGACCGGCAGCGGGGGAGGATACAAGGAGCGTGGAGGGAACCGCAACCCCCCCCCCCCAGAAGACGACGGCAGAGGATCTGGGCGCAGCAATGGCCCACACGATTCTGCAAATAAATGGTAACAGGTGCAGCACGGCCCAGGACCTGGCCTGTCAGATCGCCGCGGAGAGGGGTGCACAGGTTTTGGTCCTCAGCGAGCCCTACAGGGCCCCTGAGGGTCGCACCTGGCACTCCGATCTGACCGGCCTGTCAGGAATCTGGGTCCTGGATCGCGGCCTGGGACGGGTGAGACCTTTGGAGAGGGGACAAGGTTTTGTCTCGGTCGGAGTGGCGGGCATGTGCATCGTCGGGTGCTACTTCTCCCCCAACATACCGCTCTCGGAATTCCGGGAACGGATGTTGGATCTGGAGGGGTGCATCCGGCGATGCACGGGCCCGACCCTGGTCGCCGGGGACTTCAACGCCAAGTCGCCGGCCTGGGGAAGCCATTTGGAGGATGCGAGGGGGGCGTCGCTGGCGGGGCTGATGGCGTCACTTCGGATGGTGGTGGCCAACTGTCAAGGTTGTGCCAACACCTTCCGGAGGGGCGGGTCCGGCTCCGTCATCGATGCCACCTTTGTGAGCGATGGTCTGGCGAATCGACTGAGCGGATGGGAAGTCCTGGAGGACCCCACCCTCAGCGATCACCAAGCCATTGAAACTAGGCTGAATCGACCGACGGCGGGGCGTGGAGCCCAGGCGACCAGGGGCTGGGCGCTGAGACGACTCGACCCGGAGAAATTCAGGGAGAGGATCGCCGTGGCGCGAGAATACTGGTAGCCGAGAGGAGTGAACATTGACGGGGAGATGGCCGCGAAAGGGCTGGTGGCGGGGGTCGCGGAGGCATGCGACGCTGCCATGCCCCGGAGAAGGCCCGGGAAGCCGCGGAGGGCCGTCTATTGGTGGAGTCAGCAGATAGCGGTCATACGCGACGAACTTAAAAGGGCGTGGCGCAGAGAGGCAAAGGGTGCGAGCAAGGCACCGGGACGACCTGGAGAGGGTGTCAGCCGCGGAGACGGAGAGGAGGCGCGCCAAGGTAGCCCTGAAAAGGGCCATCAAGGCAGCGAAAACTTCGGCCTGGTCGGACCTCATCGAACAAGTCCGACCCTAGTGGGGACCCGTGGGGACCCGTGGGGACTCCCGTACAAGATCGTGCGGGGGAATCTGCGCAACCGTGACGCGGGGACGGGTCCCGACGATCTCGCGGATATGCGAAGGATCGCCGGGACTCTGTTTCCGCGTAGGGAGGAGCGTCCTGTCAGGGCTTGGGGCGACGCGGGCGAGTGCCCCCCATTCGATGCGGGCGAGTTGGCCGCAGCCGCTAAGAGGCTCGCTCCGGGGCGTGCTCCGGGACCGAACGGGGTCTCTCACGAGATTATCCGCCTGGTCGCGGCGCACGAGCCGGAGTGGCTTCTGGCTGTGGACAATTCGCTGCTTCGGAGGGGGGTCTTCCTTGCTTGCTGGAAGATCCAGCGCCTCGTACTAATACCGAAGGATAAGGGAGGAAACGCGGATGAGGCCGCCTCGTACAGGCCCCTCTGCCTGTTGGACGCCGCTGGTAAGCTCTTCGAGCGCCTCCTCCTGCCTCGGCTGGAGAGGGCGGTCGAGGAGGCCGGCGGACTGTCGCCCAGGCAGTTCGGCTTCAGAACCGGGAAATCGGTCCTGAACGCCCTGGGGGTACTGGCCGAGACGGTCTCGGGCGTCTACCGTGGTCCTGCACGCACAGCTAATTGCTGCGCACTGATCACGGTGGACGTCCAGAACGCGTTCAACTCGGCGGATTGGGCTCGAGTCATCGAGGCACTGGAGCAGAGGTGGCGGGTTCCACCATACTTATTGCGTATGGTGGACTGCTACCTCCGCGGCAGGATGATCCTCCTTGAGGCCAAGGACGGCAGTGAACGTCTTGAGGTGTGGGCTGGGGTGCCTCAGGGCTCCGTCATGGGTCCGTTCCTTTGGAACGCGACGTTTGACGGTGTCCTGTGGCTCCCCATGCCGCACGTGGTTAGGCTAGTGGCCTTTTGCGACGACATTGCCGGCCTGGTAGTGGCCCGCACGGTGCCAGGCCTAAAGGTATTGGCGGACAGAGCGGTGGAAGGGGTGGTGACGTGGATGGGGGAGCAGAGGCTCACCGTCGCCGGGCAGAAGACAGAGGCGGTGGTCTTCTGCTGGAAAAGGCGTCCCCCACCCGTCGATTTCAGCGTTGCCGGGGCAACCGTGATACCAGGGGAGGTACTGAAGTATCTCGGGGTGAGGATCGACGCCCGGTGGAGCTTCCACCGACATGCCATTGCGACAGCAGCAAAGGCATCGGTGGCGGAGGCTTCCATCGGGCGCTTGATGCCGAACATCGGGGGACCAAAGCCTCCGAGGCGGAAGCTGCTCGGTGCGGTGGTGCAGGCCACCCTTCTGTACGCGGCTCCCCTGTGGGCTGGGGTCATGCGGCCCGCAACCATGCGACGCATCATGGCTCCGGTGCACAGGTAGGCGGCGCTGAGGGTGGTCAGCGCTTACCGCACCGTGTCGGCCGACGCCATAGAGGCTATCGCGGGGATTCCCCCCTTTGACCTCCTGGCCAAGGAGCGCCATCGTCGGGCGTCGAGAGGAGGATGAACGGCGACGTGAGTGGCAGAGGAGGAGGGGCCACGAGCCTTCCCCGAGGACCGCCCGCCGCAGGAGGAGGAGGAGGTGGTGAGGAGCAAGTGAGCCCGCAGTGCCCGGCGGGAACGGTGTCGGCCTAGGTCGGCCCGAGCCTGCCGTGGCGCTGCGGGGTTATGAGTGTGGTGGCCGTGACCCGGGCTGGGACTTGCCCTGCGAAGAGCAGTCAGTCCCAGTAACCGGGTCGCCTGCATGTATGAGTGGGGGCGGCTCGCGGCCCGCGGGGGGGAGTCGGTGAAGAGCCGGCCCCCGCCAGGAGGTGGCAGCCGCCGTATGAATGCGCGCGAACCGGGCACTCGGACTGGAGTCAGCATGAGCTGGCCCGGACCGGGACTGGGGAGTGCGAGCGTGCGGGGTCCTGGGGGGCGAGAGTATGAGGCCCGTGGCGACCGGCGGGAACGGTATCGGTCTAGGCCGGCCCGAGCCCGTCGCGACGCCGCGGGGGTGAGTGAGTGCGATGACTTTGACCCGCGGGGGGACCGGTGAGAGCCGGACCCCGCCGTGTGGTCGCGGCCATGTGTGAACGGGCGCAAACCACCTGCCCGGCCTGGCGTCGGCGTAAGTCGGCACGGGCCTGGTAGTTAGTGAGCGGGTATGTGGGATGCGGCCGTAAGGTCGAAAGGGTTCAGGGGCTGAGTCCCCACGTCAGGATTTTGGGGTGCCCTTCGCCGGGCACGATCCAGCACAAGGTGCGTCCTGACGGCCCATACTCCCACAGAGGCCCCCCCTCGTGATGTAAACCCTAACAGGTGATCCCAGGGGGTGGGGTCCGGGGAGGCGGTCTACTGGCTGGGCCAGAGACCAACGTGGAGGTTTTAGTCGGTAAGAATCCGACACTACCTCGCTTCGGCGAGGTGTCTTATGCAAGATTTCCTCTACGTAAAAAAAAAAAAAAAAATTTAATACGTAGACAGTGTACGATCGCATTTCGCACCTTGTTTCGTAAATTTATTATTACTTCGTAGTTTATAACGTATAGCAATTTATATAATGGATATATTAAATAACCAAAATAAAAAAAAATATTTTTGCCTCAGTTTTTTAGAACTACCTAAGCGGTCGAAATTACTGATTGCGTGTTTCTTAGATTACTATTTATGTAATAACTAAACGACTTTTGTACTAATTATCTATTTTGTTTATTTGATATTTATCATAAATGATAGGAAATAACATGTTTCTTTTTTTATCCATAAAACAAACATATATATATATATATACAGGGTGTCTCACGTAAGCTACAACCGCGGAAATACACGTGTCCACATGGATAATTGGAAGCGAAAAGTGAAATAAAAAGTAATAAAATTTGTCCTCGTTAACGAGTTATTAAATAAAATAGATCAGCGAATCAGGAAGCACGGAGCGGTAGGCGGTGAGCTGCGGCCATGCTAGTCTGAAGACAAGAAGCGATAGAGAGATTAGATTAGATTTTTGTTGTACGTAAGGTAGCGTCGTGAAAGAAAGGTAGAGAGAGAAAGAGTGAGAGAGGAAGAGCGAAAGTCGACACTGACCACTATCTTCTCACGCCTGTATACGTGCCAGAACGCTCCGCCCGTCGAAATTATCGCTTCTTATCTTCAGACTAGCATGGCCGCAGCTCACCGCCTACCGCTTCCGTGCTTCCTGATTCGCTGATCTATTTTATTTAATAACTCGTTAACACTTTCACAACCGGTGACACCAACGTGGTGCCATCGGCAGGCCAGTCGTTGTTTGCCGGTGACACTCATGTGGTGCCATCGGTAGGCCAGTCGTTATTTGTCGGTGAATCACGTGGTGCCGTTGATAGGCCAGTCGTTATTTGCCGGTGTATAATAATGTTGAATTATTTCCTAAATTTACGTAAAGTTTTTTTCAAACGAAGAAATGTTTACAAATAGTGCGGACGGCAAAGTGGTTCTTCAAAAATATTGCCGGCGCCTGGCGACGTTTCACTGCGCAAACGTGCGGTTGTGAAAGTGTTAACGAGGACAAATTTTATTACTTTTATTTCACTTTTCGCTTCTAATTATCCATGTGGACACGTGTATTTCCGCGGTTGTAGCTTACGTGAGACACCCTGTATACAGGGTGTCCCGCTTCAGGTTACGCACCGGTGATCTACATGTGCACAAGTATGGACTGAGTCGAAAAGTCTAATCAACTTTTTCGAAATTCGGCTTAGTTATCGAGTTATTAATTAACAGAAATCAGCGAAAGAAGGCGGGACGAAGGCGGTCTACTCAAGCTCGTAACTAGGTGAGTGACGAAACAGCAGCAGGAGCAATCCACAATAACCAATAATCGGAACGTAACGCTTCAACACGTGTTTACTTTTCTCCCTTATCTCTCTTTCTCTCTCGGATGCAAAGAAGTCAGCGCGAGCTTCCAGCGTTCGGAAGTGCGTAGAGAGAGAGAGAGAGAGAGAAAGAGAGATAAGGGATAAAAGTAATCACGCGTTGAAGCGTTACGTTCCGATTATCGTTATTGGTTATTGTGGATTGCTCCTCCTGCTATTTCGTCACTCACCTAGTTACGAGCTTGAGTAGACCGCCTTCGTCCCGCCTTCTTTCGCTGATTTCTGTTAATTAATAACTCGTTAACTAAGCCGAATTTCGAAAAAGTTTATTAGACTTTTCGACTCAGTCCATACCTGTGCACATGTAGATCACCGGTGCGTAACCTGAAGTGGGACACCCTGTATATATATATATGCGCCTCCCTTCAAAATTTAAATGGCCCGAGTGGCAGGATCTGTCGCCAATCTGCTACAAATCTGCCATTATGGTCTGCGCGCAGGCTTTGCTGCGTTTCTGCCGCCAATCTGCCGCCAATCTGCTGCTCGATTCTGCTGGCAGATTCTGCTTGCAGATCCGCAGCCGATTTGCTGCGAGAGTCGGATTTAACAGATCCTGCTTCAAATCTGTCGCCAATCTGCGTACAAAACCTGGCAACAGAAACCCGACAGAATCTGCCATAGCAGGCTTGGCTGACTGGGAATGGATCGCTTAATATAAATAGATTCTCTATTCAGGTGACTAAGTTTCTGAGCTTTGCAGTCATGTTATTTACTAGTCAAATTAATCCAGTTTTACATCAACTAAATATTTTTAAAGATATAATATCATTACTTGAATTGACTTTTGAGGTTAAATGGATACAGTGTCAAAAAGGACATGCACAATTATTGAAAAATCGATTTATTAATTGCCTTGCAACAGTCTTGATACAAGCTGAATGTCACAGGAGAAATGAAAAAGTAAAAGCAGCTGAAGTGTGCCAAGCTAGTGCTTCTAAAATAGCACAATTAAAAGGAAATGCTAAATAATATGGTACTTTTTAAAAAGTAATAATATATATGAATAAATTCTGTTATTGTTTTTTATTAAAAATATTTACAAATGTTTCAATATATAATACTTATTAATAAAGAAAATTGATATTTTTATATTTTTTCTTGTAATTTCTATTTATTATTACTTGGATCACAGATATTGTTAATTAAAAAAAAAAAAATAAATCGTGCCAGGATTCGAATCCAAATTTTTAAAGTTGTAAATCGAAAACTTCTTCTGCCATAATGTTTATGTAACTTCAAAACGAAAGCTACATAGCTACATTTATCTAGTTTATAGAGTGCGCCACTGTGAATCTGGGCTGCCACCAAAAATGGTGGAAAACTAAAAATATCTGCTTCTATTCCGAGATTTTATTGCTTTCAGCCATTTAAGTTGGTATTATATTGGAATAGAATGTCATATAAGGCTCCTATCCTTTAGCATTGAGTGGTAACCCGCTGTCCAGTACTGTCAGTACTGGATTTCCGTTCACAAATGCTTGTCAGTATGGCTGATGAGAGTCTAACGTACTACCATTTTAGGCAGACATCGATCCTAGGAAATTGCTTACTTCCGGCTGTCGAGACTGTCAGCAGAGAGGTAGTGTAGAGTCAGTATTGCATATGGCGGGGTTTAATGGTTTGTTTCTGTCTGCTAGAATGAGTTTATGACGCACAAATATATATACAGTCTGTCACGAAAATATTCGGACACTGTATAAATTTAAATAACTTTTTTATAATTTAATCAAACGACTTGAGTTTTTGCAAACATATAGAAGGATTAGTTTACTATATATCATATTTCTATTGTATTGAAAAAATTACGATCTTCGAAGTTACAGAGAAAATAAGAAAACTTATTTTTAAAAATTGTTTATCTGAGCTTGTAATAAAAATTAAAAAACTGCATTCCGTAGATATAAGTTATATGCTTATTGTAAATTTCATAAAAATCTGCAATGGTCGTCCCGAATTACAAACGTTTGAAGATTCCAAAAAAGGTCGAAAATCACCGATTTGGGCGGATTTCAGCGATTGTGTACCGTATGTTACAATGTTTAAACATTTGTAGCTCGGAACCAGGTTACCCGATTTTTATGAAATTTACAATATGCATATATCTTACTTATATCTACGGAATGCAGTTTTTAAATTTTTATTATAAGCTCAGATACAAAATTTTTGTTTAAATAAGTTTTTTTATTTTCTCTGTAACTTCGAAGATTGTAATGTTTTCAACTCAATAGAAATATGATATATAGTAAACTAATCCTTCTATATGTTTGCAAAAACTCAAGTCGTTTGATTAAATTATAAAAAAGTTATTTAACTTTATACAGCGTCCGAATATTTTCGTGACGTACTGTGCTGGCAGTGCTGGAAAACGCGTTCACATTTAGCAGTTTCGGTAGCACTGTCAGTAAAACAGAATGCCTATTTTTCAGTAAAACCAGCGTTGGTACTGACAGTACTGTCTGCACATTTATGAACACAGCCTATATTTCATCATTTCCGATGTACTTTTAGAAACAGTTTAGGAACACATGAACATTGACCGGGAAATGTGCAGATTTACGTACTTCGAACTTTTCCCGTAACATATACACCGATTCTGCGGCCGACCTATCGGCGATGAGCGGTCTAAAGCACACTTCCTTATGGGAGAAAACGTTCAAATTACGAGGACAAAAGGCGGACCTCGACAAACTTTGAAATTTTTTCGCAGTCGCATTCGTCTCATCCGAAAACGGAAAGTATATGCACGAGTTTTATAGGGTAGATTAGAATATAGGGTAGAATAGAATATGTATCCATACAAAAACATTTAAGATCACTTAATGTTGCCGCGATCCTTGTCGGTTGAATATTATTTATAACAGACCGTGCACAAGTTACATGTAACGATAGAAAGTTATTATAAAAGTTTAAAAAATCCGTATGAAAAATACTTGGTGCAAGAAATCCCATACGTTGGACAGTAATTATTAGTAAAACAAATTAGAGAAACAATGGTATACAGTATGATGCGCGTTCCCGGTTTGAACGTGCATCCTCTACGAGGGATTTCTTGCGCCAAGTATTTTTCGTACGGATTTTCTAAACTTTTATAATAACTTTCTATCGTTACATTTAACTTGTGCACGGTCTGTTATCAAGAGATGCGGTAGCGTCTCGAGCCAAGTATATGACGTTCTGGCCGCGTGACCTAGTCGTCCGACCGACCGAAGACCGACCGAAGACGCTAGCGTATATCTCAGCCCTATCCGACTCCGCCCCCACTTCGGGTAATATATTGCCGCCGTCCACTATGTGGCGCTGCAGTAGATTACGGCTACTGTCTTATGGACTAGTCGAAAAAGTTATGACCACAAAAGTTTTGATTGTAACCTGGTCAGGAAGTATGAGGTATCAGGATACCCAAATCCGTTCGTTAGGGCCACCGGCGAGCTTCGACGATCCGAAATCCCGTATAACATACGTGTCACGTTGCCGTTTATGCAAGACGCATAACGCACTTCCTCTGCTCCTCGGAGCAGTTGCAAGTGCCCAGAAATCCCCACTCTACCTACTCATAATCACTTAGTTCCATAAGGTTTTTGAAAATTTCCTTATGTCCACTCACTAGGCTTTTTAGTCCAACTCCTTGCTGTGGGTAACACAGCATTCATTTTTTGCATGTTGGTAAAGCAGCTGTCGCTGCTAGGGACGACTCTCAGCGCTACAGTCGTGGCGCAGCTTGCACCAAGCTGCAACCATCTATAGCTGCCGCGCTACTCATAGACACTTAAAAAAAAAAAAAAAAAAAAAAATTATGACCACAAAAGTTTTGACCGCTATGACTTCTTCTCTTCCCCGCTTTTCCCCTTCTCTACTCTTCAGCCGTAATCGACGAGAGCGAACCTAGCGGATTTGTAGTTTCGGCGACAAAATCGGACCACGTTTTAAGTACATGCGGGATAGGGCTGGTATATCTATACGCTGAGCATGTAGCCAGTTTAAAGGGCCAGAAAAATATCTCCTCATGGACAGCAATTTTCCGTGATGTTATGACTCGAATTTATTAATTACGATACGCTGAATTGATTGCGACACTGAAAACAGTAATCTTCATACATAATAGAGAAGATATTAAGCTCTAAAAGTGAGGCCGCGCCCCTTTTCCTCAAAATCTCTCTTTTCCAAAGATTTCGATTACATCCCTGAACTATATACTTCTAGACACGAACTCGATGGGTCCAATATAAAAGCGCTACCTAGCAGTCAATTTCCAAAATTTTTCTAACCTTTGAAGTGATGCATGTGTAATTATATGCGTCCTCGGAAGTGATATTTTAATAAATTTACATTGGAATATTGAAATGAGCGATAAGGTGAGTCCTTTAGAACCGATTTAACATAATATGCCGTTATATAAAATGAAAATCGCACTTTTGAAAAACTTATTGGTGAATTTTTATATTTATGGAAAAAGTCGGGCTAGGCTTATTTAAAATTCGCTAACTTTATATCAAATTATTATATCCACGTAAATTTAATGTCCTAATCTCTAGAATTTACTCTTGCAGGAAAACACCATACATATCCTCCAAGGGGTAGAAAAATTGTGATGACGGTATGTAAAATGTATCGCGCGGACTCTCTCTCTCTCCCTTCTTTCTCTCTTTCTTCTACGGCTGGAGCATCGCGTAGCTTTGCGTAAAACATCTCGTGGAACACCCGCGTCGCGGGACAGAAGCCGAAATGCGTGCAGCAATCGCACACGCGTTTTTTACGATTCCGGCACATATGATTCAGCGTGCAACGCGTAGTGTTGTTACACGGACTGAGTTGTGTGTGAGAGAAAGAGGGGGACATTTTGAACAATGTGTACGCGATGCTCCAACCGTAGAAGAAAGAGAGAAAGGAAGGGAGAGAGAGAGTCCGCGCGAGTCGCCGTCGAGGAAAGGAAGAGAAAGAAAGAAAGAGAGAGGAAGGAAGAGCGAAAGTAAACAATTCGATGCTCCAGCCGTAGAAGAAAGAGAGAAAGGAAGGGAGAGAGAAAGAGTCCGCGCGAGTCCCCATCGTAAGGTAGCGCCGTGGAGGAAAGGAAGAGAGAGAAAGACAGAGAGCGGAAGAAAGAGGGAAAGTCTACTCGATGCTCGAGCGTTAATGCCCCACTGCTTGTCACTTTTTCGTGGAAAGCTCCTCCCGATCGCTCATCTCCTACGTATGTAGACGAGCTCGGGCGCCCCACCCGCTCGCCACTCGCCTCGCGCCGCTAGATTAGCATGGCCGCGGCTCGCCGCCTACCGCTTCCGCGCGTGGTGATTTGCCAATCTCTTATAATTAATAACTCGTTAACTTACCTACCTTATGTTAACTTTTATGACTTCTTTCGGCTCTATTTATTCCTGGCTACAACGTGATATAGCTCACGACTATACGGTCGAACACACCCTGTATAATATGAAAAGAAGTTACTTTCCTGGTAAGCATATTTTTGACCAAAACGAAGTAGTCCACTGAAACAGAATAAAAACATCAATATCTTTAATAATAACGTTTAATATATATATTTGTTGTAGCGGAGAAATGAAACAGTTACCATGTATTAACGACGTAAAATCCTGGTCTTCGAAATGGCAACTGCATACAAATCTTAATTAGTTCAATTTCTCTAGCGGTGGACAAGCAAAATCTTCCACTGCTAAGTTTTGTACCCAGGTTTGCATCTGTATCAGAAAATGTATTCATGTAAAGAATGTCTGAAGTATTTTTATATTTAAATTACTTAATCTGTATTATATTAATTGATATGTTGTATGTTAGAAAAGGTAACTGAACCAATTTGAAGTTACTAACGACATCTCTTAGTATTAAGAAACACTGTATATATATATTGTATTCTCACCTGTATTACCTACAAGTTTTTATGTTCTCACTCTCGTACGAACAGTTAAGGTCGACGCTCACGTGCTCCGTAATACTTAAAACTTGTATTGTTAAAACCAAAAGTGTATTATATAATAAATCCTGGTAACATTAAAAATATACTGCGCACCTAAATCTAACAGGTTATGGGCCCAGGTTTGTTAAAAATAAAATACGTAAAACAGTAAACCTTAAAAGGATTACACGGATCTTCTAGAAACGATACACGTTGCCAGGAAGTACGATTAAGATGGCCGTAAGTAACGCTCATGAACTAATACAAATAGAAAAACTACAAGACGGTTCGAATTTTCAAATATGGAGATTTCAAATAACAATAGTATTTAAATCCATGGATATTTATGAAATTGTGAGCGGAGAAAAAGTATTGCCTGCAACACCAGACAAAGAGCGCATGGAATGGAGGTCGAAGGACGCAAAGGCGCAAAAGCTAATCGTGACATCGGTGGATAAAAGGCCCTTAACACATTTGCTGAACTGTAAAACGTCTAATGAAATGTTTGATAAACTAACCGTAATATACGAAAGAGATACGGAGCAACAGAAGTGTTCATTGTTGGAGGAATTCTTTAATTATACATATAAAAAAGGAAGCGATATAGCCACTCACGTATGTACACTAGAAAATCTAGCATACAGATTAAACGCACTAAAACAACCGATAGATGATATTATGATAATAACTAAAATATTAGCAACTTTACCTCCACACTATAAACATTTTGCTACGGCATGGGAGTCATCCTCAAAGGAGGAGAAAACGTTAACAAACTTAACGTCAAGGTTGCTTGTCGAAGAATCTAGATACAACGCGCAAAATCCCTCTGAAGATCAAGTGGCCTTCAAATTAGCGGTAAAAAAGGATAATAAATACAATAGCTCGAATCAGAGCACGAGTAACAATCGGAACACATCGACGGACCAACGATGCTTCAAGTGTGGAAATAAAGGGCATATTTCTAAATATTGCAGGAGTAGTCAGCATAATGATGCACAAAGATGTGGCATCTGCAAGAAAACTAATCATCTAGAAAAAAATTGCTTCTTCAGGAAAACAAAAACAGCGGTAAATGAAAACCATAAAACAGATAAGGTATGTTTTTTAACCGATAACAGTAATCTTAAGAAGGCCGAATGGGTAATCGACTCAGGAGCATCCAACCATATGGTAAACAATTTTAACTTAATATCTGAAGAAAAATCAATAAATTTAGAAATCGAAACTGCTAAGAAATCCGTCACTATGGAAAGTAAAGCTATGGGAAAGGTAGAATTAAGTAATTGTATTTTAAACGAAGTAATGTTAGTTCCAGAGCTGACCAAGAATTTATTATCCGTGAGTGCGATCACGAAGAACGACGGCGAAGTTAAATTTACAAAAGGAAAAGTGCAAATATTAAAGAATGATAATGTTATCTTAGAAGGCACACAAAAACCTAATGGACTATATGTGATTGAATCGGAGCAGATGAATAAAACGAAAGCACTATTAACAAAAAACGAAAGTATAATTAATTGGCATCGGAAACTTGGTCATTTAGGCTTCTCCAACATGAAGAGACTAGTAAATCTAAGCGAAGGTATGAATTTAACAATTAATAATCTTAACACTCCACAAATTTGTGAAGTATGTGCTAAAGCGAAACAACCCAGGAAGCCTTTTGAGGGAGAACGAAGTAAAGCTGTACGACCGTTGGAAATAATACACACCGACGTGTGCGGCCCGATAGAACCAAATACATGGGATGATATGAAATATTTTATAACTTTCTTAGATGAATACACCCATTTTTCAGCAGTATTCCCATTAAAAGGAAAATATGAGGTGAGCGAAACTGTCAAAACATATATAAAACAATGTGAAGCAGCTTGGAACCTGAAAGTATCGAAATTAAGATGCGACAACGGAAGGGAATACGCAAACAGAGATTTGCAAAACTGGTGCCGAAATAATGGAATTATTTTAGATTTTACTATACCGTATACGCCTCAGCTGAACGGCAAAGCGGAAAGATTAAACCGAACTATTTTAGATAAAATAAGAGCTCTGTTGATTGACTCTAAATTAAATAAAAACATGTGGGGTGAAGCAGTACGCAGTGCAACATATTTAATAAATAGAAGCCCTACGATAACAAATAATAAAACACCAGCAGAGAACTGGTATAAGAAAGTGCCAAATCTGTCAAACTTACAAATATTCGGATGTGATGCCTACGTTAAAGAACTAAGATACTTAACAAAATTGGAAAATAGAAGCAAAAAATACAAATTCGTCGGCTACTCGACATGCGGCTATCGACTATGGGATGAAAAGGAAAAGAAAATAATAAACGCACGTGATGTCGTTTTTGGACACATAACAAATAACGATACAGAAACCATAAATAAAACAATTATGCCAATTAACATGGATGAGACAAATAATGACAATTTTATGGAGTCGTCTGAAACTGATAAAACAACTCAAGCTAATGAGGAAGAAAAAAACAGAAGAGAGCAAATGACTGAAGAAATAGAAAGATCTTCAGAGTCAGAGGAAGATAGACCGAAGACAAATCAAGAAGTACGAAGAACAAGAAGAGAAAGTAAAGTTCCACTAAGATACGGTGACTATTATGTTCATCTGACATATCGCGAAGCGATGGAAGGTCCAGATGCACAAAACTGGAAAAAAGCTGTGCAAGAGGAAAAGGAGTCTTTAAAACTAAATAAAACGTGGACACTAGTAGACAAAATTGAGGCAAAAGATAAAAGGACTTTAACTTGCAAATGGGTCTTTAAAATAAAAGAAGACGGAAGATATAGAGCTCGTTTAGTAGCTAGAGGCTTCGAGCAAGAAAAGGGAGTAGATTACGAAGAAACCTACAGCCCTGTACTGAACTCAAGTGCGTTCAGATTAATAATGGCTTTATATGCACAAAGGAATTACGAAATCGTAAAATTCGACATAAAAACTGCATTTCTTTATGGACATCTCGATGAAGAAATATATATAAAATTACCGGAAGGGTTCGACCAAACTGATAAAGCTTGCAAGCTACAAAAGGCGCTGTATGGCTTGAAGCAAGCACCAGCAAACTGGAACCAGCGATTTGAAACCTTCTTAGCACAGAATGGACTGGAACCTATTCCTTCAGAACAATGTATTTTTATATCAAAAAACGGGTTTTTATTATTGGCTATCTATGTGGACGACGGTATTGTAATAAGTAAGGATAAACAAAAGGTAACACACATATTGCAACAATTATGCAATGAATTCAAGGTAAAAATTTATAACTCACTTGAAAATTTCTTAGGTATTAACATTAAAAAGGTAAACTGTAAGATTAAATTAAGTCAGACTAACTATACAGAACAATTATTAACGAAGTTTAATATGGAAAATTCAAAAGCAGTAACAACTCCTGTTACTAATCAAGAATCTGAGTTAAATAAAAACACAACAAAATTAGATAAATTTCCCTATAGGGAATTAGTAGGCTCTTTACAATATTTGTCAAACAAAACACGTCCCGATATTTCGTTCGCAGTTAGCTATGCTAGCAGATTCATGGAAAATCCAAAGGATCAAGACGTAACTAACATAAAACGCATTTTAAGATATTTGCAGGGCACAAAAGAACTAGGAATAAGTTATACTTGGACATCGGACACACGAGATGATGAACTAATTGCATATTGCGACTCGGATTTTGCCGGAGATCCAAATACGAGGAAGAGTACTACCGGATATGTTATAACGTACTCAGGAGGTCCAATTAGTTGGTGCTCACGCAAACAACCGATAGTTTCACTCTCATCAACTGAAGCCGAATTTATAGCAGTCGCCGAATGCTGCAAGGAACTCCTACACATTAAAAACATATTGGAAAAATTAATTAACAAAAGGGTAAAGGCCAAGCTACTAATAGATAACCAAAGCGCAATGAGCTTAATCAAGAATGGCATTGTGCAACGTAGAAGTAAGCATATCGACGTAAGATACCACTTCATTACTGAAAAATATAATGAAGGGTGAATAAATATAGAATACTGTCCAACTGGACAACAAACCGCAGATATTCTAACTAAACCTTTAGGCGGAGTAAAATTCGGAAATCTGAGAAATAATTTGCTAGGTCTAATATGAGAAAAAAATAAAAAATAAAAATAATAAAATAATTTAAATAATGTATAATTAAGAGGAAGCATCCTATAAGAGGTGTAGTTTGATATTTAGCATTTAGTAAATATAGCTTATAAGGAATTTAACAGTGTAAGTAATCTATGTAATAAAAAAAAAAAAAAAAAAAAAAAAAGGAAAAAAAGAGAAGGTAATAAGGTATTAGTATTATATAATAATTAGCAACTTAAAATTAGTTAGTTAAGGGGAAGTGTTAGAAAAGGTAACTGAACCAATTTGAAGTTACTAACGACATCTCTTAGTATTAAGAAACACTGTATAGATGTAAACGAGAAGTTATTCACGTTTAAATAGTTTCATATGTCTGGGGGATAGGGGGCGATAGTGCGTCTCGAACGTAAATAGAATTATAGTATATCTGCAATGAAGAAAAGTAATTGCTTCAAAAACCAATTTTCTTAGGTAGGATATTGTAGTATGTGTTTGTATTTGTCACTTATTGTACAGTTTATGGGTTTAGAAAACCTAATAGGATGTTATTTTAAATAAATTTCTTAGGAACATTGGTCTGGAGTTATTTACGGAGAACTAACCTACAAATTGGTTTTTGTCATCATGTCTACAGTTCAAGCGAGATTTCGTCTGGAAAGAGACGAAAATAGCAAGAAAACGGCCATCACAAAGGTGAAATCGATTAAATTATTGAATGAGAAAGTGACTTATAGTTTTCCAGCGGAATTTCAACTACCGGAACACCACATAGAATTGTTCAAACTGAATACTGTCGCCAGTATGCAGTATTTAAAGACCTATACCTAGAAGAGGAAAATAATTCACCAGGTAGCTATCGTCAACCAAGCAGTAGCGAAGAAGAACTGCAAGCACTACTACAAACATTAGTACTTGAAAAGGAGAAGAGAGAAATCAACCTCTCTCAAATTACTAAATTGTTTGTATTAGATACATTCACAGGGAAACAAAACGCTGCCGAATGGATGAAAAATTTCGAACGTGAATGTGATCGTAATAAAGTACTGACGGAGGTTCAGAAAATCCAGACACTGCGGTTATTTTTAGAGGAAACTGCAAAAGACTGGTATTCAACAGTACTAACACGATTATCAGTAGAAAGTGAATGGACTGAGTGGAAAAGAATATTCTTGGAAACATTTGCTGATAAAAGCTGGAAGCCAGTTCATTACGCTTACACATTTAAATGGATTTCAGGTTCCCTACTCGACTATGCGTTGAAGAAGGAAAAATTATTATTGGAAACAGAGCCAGAAATGACAACTAAATCAAGAATAAATCATATTGTGGTTGGACTATCTTCAGATGTATACGAAAAATTAGATAAAGAAGAGATTACGACGATAGAAAAACTGATGAATCAGTTACGGAGATACTCACCAGCAACTGATAAAATACCCAGTAATTCTTCATTGAAATTAACACCCAGTGTAGCGGTGCAGCAATCAAGAAACAAGAATAAATTACCAAGTACAGTTGGACGTAAACCGTGTTCGATTTGTGAATCTATAGGAAAACCAAATCGATATCATCTACCGGAATTATGCTGGAATGCAAATAAAACCAAGGAAAAGAAAACAGATGAGAAAAAAATGGTGAATTTTATATCAGCGCAAGAAGAGGATACAGAAATGTCAATAGATTCAAAAAACGAGTAACACCACCACTAATTAAGCTCAATGTTCTTTTGAATAGGAACAAATCGATCAAAGCTATATATGACAGTGGATCGAATGTCACATTAATCAATGAAAAGCTGATCAAAGATTTCGAATGTTCAATGAGAAATAATACCGAATTTCTCCGGACAATTAGTGGTGTACAGAAAAGCGACTCTCGAGTCAGATTGCCTCTGAGGATTCATAAAAGAGAATACCTAGTGGACATGCACGTAGTGAAAAATAATAATTTCTCCTACAACATTCTGCTTGGATTAGATGCTATCAAGCAATTTCGCCTCAGCCAAGATGAGAATCTCAATATTCTTCAACGAACAGAGAGAAACAAACTTGAAAAAGTTTCGGCTCCAGAAAACGGAGCAAGATTATCGATGAGTGACCTGAAGATAAAATTACATCATCTTCAGGATTCAGATCAAAATGACCTGTTAAAGGTTCTTCGTACTCATTCAGCTGTCTTCACGAATAATAAATATGAAGTGGGACAAGTTAAGAATGAAGAAGCTCAGATTAAATTAATCGAGCACCGTTATATTTCGAAAAAACCATACCGTTGTTCCATTCCTGATCAGGAAGAAATCGATTCGCAGATATCCAACTTGTTAAATGCAGATCTAATAGAAGAATCGTCATCGCCTTTTACTGCTCCTGTGACATTGGCATACAAGAAAGAAGATGGAAGAAGATCAAGACTATGCATCGATTTTAGAGGTCTAAATGAAATACTAATCCCAGAATCGCAACCTTTTCCAAGGATTGAAGATACAATAGTAAAGACAAGTAATTGTATGTGGTATTCGGTTGTAGATATTAGTTCGGCGTTTTGGTCGATCCCTATTAGAGAAAAGGATCGATATAAAACTGCATTTGTGACTCAATCTGGTCATTATCAATGGAAGAGATTGCCATTTGGGCTAAAGATATCGCCTGCAATATTTCAAAGAATTCTAGCAAATATACTGAAGAGATATAAGTTAAATACGTTCTGTTGTAACTACATTGACGATATTCTTATTTTTTCCAAGTCTTTTACGGAGCATCTAAAACATCTGTCAATGTAGTTACAAGCACTTATAACTGAAGGTTTTCGATTAAAGTTGAGCAAATGCGACTTTGCTAAGGCAGAGGTGAAATACCTTGGTCATGTTTTGGGTTTTAACACAGTGCGTCCACAGTCAGACAACCTTATGTCGATTCGGAATTTTCCAGTACCGACGTCGAAGAAAAACGTCAGACAATTTTTGGGAAAAGTCAACTTTTACCACAAATATATACCTAATAGCGTAAAACTTCTAAATCCGTTACACGAAATACTAAAAGAATGTAATCCATTCATATGGTCGGCAGAGTGTCACACAGCCTTCCAAATTGTAAAAAATATGTTGTGTCAAGCACCGATTTTGGCGATCTTTGACCCAGTGAAGACAACCTTTATTTTTACAGATGCCAGTGGAATCGGAATAGGTGCAATATTAAAACAAGTTCAGACCAATGGCGAATTGTTACCAGTAGCCTATTTCTCACGAAAATTATCACCCTCACAGAAAAAATGGAAAGCAACATATCTCGAATGTTACGCTATCAAAGAAGCGATACGGTATTGGCAGCACTGGCTATTAGGAATCAAATTTACTGTTATATCAGATCACAAACCGCTCGAAAATTTGAAACTGAAGTCCAGAACCGATGAGATTCTTGGAGATATGGTATATTATCTATCACAGTATAATTTTTCTATTCGATATTCACCTGGTATAACAAATCAAGAAGCGGATGCGTTATCGCGAAATCCGGTACTCGAAGAATTCCAGAATGAAGACGACATCCTCCAAATAGTTAATATGGTAACATTGGAAGAAATCAAGAAAGATCAAGCCGAATCAGAAGCAGGAGAAAGAAAGAATGAGAACTTCTATCAGCGAAACAATATATGGTTCAAAAGACAAAGTAAACGAGAAAGAATCATAGTTTCGCAAGATTTCGGTAAGAAATTGATCCATAGGATCCATCTGTATTATGGACATATAGGTACCACCCACCTGATCAACAAAATCCGCCAATACTATTACTTCCCAGCGATGGATAAATTAGTTAAACAATATTATGAGACATGTGAAATATGCAAGAGTAGCAAAACTCGCTACGGCCGTCCAACAGGTTTTCTATCGCAGTTAGGTCCAGCAGAAGAACCATACCAAATAATGTCTCTAGATACAATTGGTGGTTTTACGGGATGTAGATCACCGAAGAAATATTTACACTTACTTGTTGACCACTTTACTAGATATGCTTTTGCATATGCATCAAAGACTCAAAGTGCCAAAGATTTTATTAGACTAGTGCAACCGATTCTAAAGAAAAATCAGATTCAGGTTATGCTAGCAGATCAATATCCGGCAATTAAGTCTGGCGAATTCCAACGTTTTTTGAGGAAAAACAAAGTGAAAATGGTCTTTACAACCGTCAACTGCCCTTCATCTAACGGGCTGAACGAACGTCTAAACCAGACATTGGTAAACCGAATTCGCTGCAGGATGCAAGAAATACCAACGAGACCATGGACATCAGTTATGACAGAATGCCTACAAAATTACAATAGCACTACACACAGTGCTACACAGTTTTCACCGGAGTACCTCCTCACAGGTAAATGGCCATCGATCGTACCAATCGAATTGGAAGCCCATCGATCACTAGAAGAAGATCGAAAAGAAGCTTTCCAAAACTCACAGAAACAACACACTGCGAATAAAGATCGTTTCGACGAACAACGAAGAAAAAATGATTTTCAAGTGGGTGATTTAGTTTATGTTGAAAGAGAAAATAAACTCAATCGAAGTAAATTAGAACCTATCAGGACAGGACCCTACAAGATCCTACGGCGGGTATCTGGTTCTATTTATGAACTTCAAATAGAAAGAAGTCGTCGGTGCAATAATTTTTTCCACTGCAGCAAATTGATCCTGTTTTCAAGGGCTGTGGGTGGGGTTTTGGTCCCAAGTGCGGGGTTGTAAACGAGAAGTTATTCACGTTTAAATAGTTTCATATGTCTGGGGGATAGGGGGCGATAGTGCGTCTCGAACGTAAATAGAATTATAGTATATCTGCAATGAAGAAAAGTAATTGCTTCAAAAACCAATTTTCTTAGGTAGGATATTGTAGTATGTGTTTGTATTTGTCACTTATTGTACAGTTTATGGGTTTAGAAAACCTAATAGGATGTTATTTTAAATAAATTTCTTAGGAACATTGGTCTGGAGTTATCTTAAAACTTGTATTGTTAAAACCAAAAGTGTATTATATAATAAATCCTGGTAACATTAAAAATATACTGCGCACCTAAATCTAACATTGTAAATGATAAGGTTATAGACATTTTTAATCACTTACCTTGATGGATTCATCAGAAATTTAAAAAAACTGCATTCCGCTGATCGCTTATTATGTTCACAATACGGTACATAATATTTTCCTGCATGAATCATGATTTTTCTCTTCTAAAATATTCCAGACAAAAATTCACTCTTACTCGATTTAAATTCCATTGCTAATGCTTCGACGATCGCGCACATTTTCGACTCTCGCGGGCGATTGGTCGAAACGGTCACACTCACTGAGCGCCTCAGCTTGACAAAGAACTGTGATTGGTCCTAGCGAGAGACCCCTCTTGCTCCTGTGCCATGCCGATACGCTTTTTCCGATGGTTCTACGGTACACTCATAAGACGCTGTGATCGTAATCGACTGCAGAGCCACATAGCGGACGTCGGCAACATATGACCAAAAGTAGGGACGAAGTCGGCACGGGCTGGCTACAACTAAGATTAATTATGACGATGTTTAAAATAATTAGTTAGTAGTCATCGACATAGATTAGTTAATATTTTAATCATTACTTTTTTGTCATTAGTCTGATTAAGTTATGTCCAGCACTGTAATATATGTCTATATGATATATGAGATTAAAATAATTTATTAGAATTTATAAAATATCTCACATTTTTTAAATAAAGTATATTTGTCATGAACTATACATTAACTGCCTCTTATCCCTTCAGAGTGCAGGGAGAATTTTTTAAGCCAATGAGGCAAGCAATTGACAAAAAATTTAATTTTTAAAAATTAACTACCTATTCCCCTTAAACTAAATTATACGAAAATTGTAAAAATTCACTCAGTGTTGAGAGGGTTTTCATATAAATGTCGATATCGATGTTATCCATACTTTTCGTTTCATAAGTATCTATATCGATAATATGCGTACTTTTCATTCCAGACATCATGTGTATCGATATTTAGTAAATTAATATGTTTGACATCTCATAGGTGGAACATACGTAAATAAAAACATACATACATACATTCATACATTCATACATAGGGTGCTAAACTCATAACTCTACCTTTTGGCTTTCCCGGAGTCGGGTAAAAAATGGTCTGCCGTATAAGATCTAATAGCACTACTTTATACCTATAAAAAATCCTGTGCAGATTAGTTTATCAGATTCCGAGAAAAGGGAACATTTATATGAAAAAACTTGATTTTTCAGGAGAGGCAAAAAACTCTGCGATTTATATTTCCCGGTCGTAATGACGTTTCGGATCGATTTTTCTCACTCAAATCGATAAATAAACTGCCAAAAATTTTTAACTACCAATCCCCTTAAACTAAATTATACGAAAATTGGACAAATTCACTCAGTGTGGACAGGATTTTGTTACGTCCCGCGCTAACGCCAGAGTGCGTAAATAAAGAAGATTTGCTCCTTTTTGAACGGCCTGCATACACCGGCTAGTTCTGGGACGGAGCGCGTTATCGTATTGGTTGGATGGTTACTTGTCCGACTTTTACTTATAGAATTTATGCGAACTTACCTTGGTTGTTGCGGATCTGCTTTTCGGAACTGACGCTGGAGTAGTAGTAGTAGTAGCCGTTGTAGTAGTAGTAGTAGTGGTAGTAGTAATAGTTGTAGCTGTAGTTAGCGGGTTGCCACTTCTTACCCCTTCCACTTTCTTATATTACTTTCTATTCCAGAGCAATACCACTACACAGAAATAACTTTAAAAAATAAAATTGAGTGATACGAGTGGTTCTTGTAATTTCTATTAATTATTACTTTGATTAGAAAAGTTGTTAATTAAAAAAAAAATCTGAGCTGCCACCAAAAGGGTGGAAAACTAAAAATATCTGCTTCTATTCCGAGATTTTATTGCTTTCTGCCATTTAAGTTGGTATTATATTGGAATAGAATGTCACATATAAGGCTCCTATCCTTTAGCATTGAGTGGCAACCCGCTGGCTGTAGTAGTTGTAGTAGTAGTTGTAGTAGTAGTTGTAGCTGTAGTAGTTGTAGTAGTAGTTGTAGCTGTAGTAGTTGTAGTAGTAGTTGTAGCTGTAGTAGTTGTAGTAGTAGTTGTAGCTGTAGTAGTTGTAAGGTGAGGTTGCCGATGATAATGATTGTTCACTGATTTTACGTTAGAAAATCTATATATTCTGATAATTATGGTTTTACACTTAAATTCGCGTACTACGAATTGTAGAAATACTTAGAGCGCGTGTTCTTACGATATGTCAGGAACTAGGATGAATGTTCACGAGAAATAAGCGAACTTATTAAGTTAAACTTCTGATCGGAAGTCGCGTAACAAAGACGTGCATGTAAGCTAAGGTAAAAGTCGATGTCAGACAAACGTAGAAAGAATCGTACTCAAAATCGCAGGAAAAAGTGAGTCGAGCGTTCGATGCACGCTGTTTTAAAGATTCGTATGCGACCTGGTGGGGTAGCGCATACGTTACATGATTGGCGTAGAGCGAGTGAAGGAAATGGCGGCGGCGAATCAGGAGTCTTCGCGCGGACGCCCGTGCTACGTCACGTGGTCAAAGCGTGGGCGAGGTTCTCGCGGGTGAATCCGAGTCAGCAAGGGTGGTGTGACGCGGTATCAAGGAAATGGTTTACATTAGGATTCGGAGAATTGATCTCAAGTGGCTGAGGATGTTTAGAAATGAGATATTGTATGTGAATACGATATTCTTAAGGATAAGGCGGAGATGTTGGAAGGAATAAGGTGTCATCATACTGAAAGTACTTAGATGAGGGGGTGGAGAGGCAGGTAGCGTTTGTTCGCACGTGTAGCATTATGGAATAAGAATATATTTTACTGGAAACATCGTTGCCGTTATTCCTTTACTGCTCTAGGTTTCTTAATAACTATTTCACGCATTAGCGGTGAGGTATTAACGGTACGAGATAACACTAAAATGTTTATGTCTCGATTCGACTGTTCGCCGTATCGCTCATCGGTCCTCAAGACAAAGCGGAGATACTGATGATATCGGATACCATTGCCGGTTCACGGTGGTCTCGTCGCGACGGCGTTCTTTCACTATAGAATTAATTATTATTCTTAGAATTAAGACATTATTCGTTTGTTCTTTTATTAATTGTAGTTATGTTAAAAATGTTGCTGTGATTGCGAAGGATACCAGTAATACCTGATGGTTCTTTAATTGTTATTGTTAATTGTAGTCGCTGAGAATTTACTCTTTTAATTATCCTGTTAATTATTGTAAAAGTAAGATTAATACAAAGGGGTAGAAGACAAGGCTTTCGCATCGCTAAATGGCCGCATTTACTGTATAGTATTTGCTAAGAAGTGTAGATGGCGCAAGAAGTACCTTAAATCTAGGCGCTCGCTGGCACTTAATGAGAGTAAAGCTGATCACAGACACTTTTACATAGCATAGCATAAGTGATTTCGACCAATCACGTAGCGGTGGCTGCTATGCGTTGTTCTATATATACGCGAATAGAGCTACGTGATTGGTCGAAATCACTTATGCTATGCTATGCTATGCAAAAGTGTCTGTGATCAGCTTAAGAGGTGATAGATGGCGTGAGAGGTGACTTGTAAAGAAACAGGGAATTTGGCGTATAGTCGCTAGACGTTACAATTTACATATAAATACAGGGTTGCCAATTTGGCGATTTTGTAGCTATATCTGGAGATTTTCAAACCTGGATTGAGATTTTTTTACTCGCTTCGCGACACGTCTCAACCTTGGCGATTTTTCATTCGAGTTTGGAGAAATCTGGAGATATCTCACGCAAAGTGGGGATTTCTAGCGATTTATGATATAGATGTTTCCTCAAAATCGTTACATTCTTATTTGAAATTAATTCGATTCAGAAAGAAGAATAATAGGTAAGTGATAATGACGCCAAATTTTTATTTGAGAGAAAGATTAAGGGATTTATGCAGAATTACGTTGTCTTATATTCATTTAATTATAATAAATAGCAAAACGGACTCGAAACTGAAAACTGGAAACTGAATAACTCGGCGGTCACTGGTCGACTGATCACATAACTTTGTCTAAGCACACAATATAAATGTAGCAGCATTAATAAGTAAAAACCCTATTTTTAGTTATGAGCATGAAATAGGAAATTTTCAGAAAACTTCCAGAGTTTATAACAAATCGTTTATTTTTTCAATATTTTCGAAAAAGAGAACAAATTGTTTCTCAAATACTGCCTTCAGAAAAAATCAAGAAAAGGAATTGAAAAGAAAAAAATTAAAAGCATTCTAAACAATCAATGAATTCATTCCATGCGACGAATAAAAATCATTTGTTCATTTGTTAAGCAATTTTTTTTAACACTAACAAGGGAACTACTCCAACCCGAAAATTCAGAATTTAATGAAACTTTGTGGGTATGTACAGTTCATCGAGTAGTGCAAGGAGCAATTTTTTTTTTCCTGCGGAAATTCACTTTAAGGGGGTGGAATCACCCCTCAAAGTTTTCGGAATTTTTCGTTTTTTCAATATAACTGCCAAACTATAAGAGATAGAAAAAAACTTTAAATGTAAACCTTGCATGGTTTTTAAAGATCTGTCAGACTGCGGTGTGTTGTACCCGCGAGTCGCCTAAGCGACACAGTAGTATCATATTCAAGGCCGCCTTCCGAAGAGGCGACCCAAAAGTAATGTGTAAGCATTGCATCACCCAAGCGCCTGGACATCGCGAGTCCCGACCCTAAGATGCAATTCAGCGATTCTCCCTTCTTAGCACCGAACGCTAAGGAGTGGTACGCGTAGAAGCGAGGAAACGAACAGACAGATCATCGAGAGCGAGCAAAGAGTTAGGAGGGTTACTTGTGCCTCACCAATAACCAGTTATTTAATAAAAGTCATACTTATACTCAAGAAGAACCTGATCTATACCTCAAACACCACCTTCCTTCCGCTTCCAAAGATAACCGGTAGCCGGCTTACGAGCGCGGGTTACCACATTGGTGGCAGCGAGTGGGATCGTTTTGCAAAAAATTTTTCTGCAAATACGTGGCAGTTATCGCCAGAAGAAGCAAAGGCCAAGGTGAAGGACGGTGTAAACTACACCGAGACGGAGGAAGCAGACCAGGCAATCTAACACCAGGCGGCAGCCAAGGTTCATACGAGGAAGTAGACGACTGGACGAGCGACAAGGAGGAGACGAGCCTTATCGACAGCTCAGCTTACGGCACGAGCCAGTTCACCGAGCTTATCTGCGGACGGCGCGGAGAACGAGAGATAGGGCAGCCAACTCCCAGCGAACAGGTGACAGCAACGACGACAGCCCAGCAGAATGTGGCGAACACTTCTACTGTGAGTAACATCCACACCTAGCTCAGCACGCAAGACAAACGTAAAAGTAGCGACCGTATGTCCGACCAGGGCAAATCCGCAAAAGTATATTTCCTGCCAGACAAACAGCAGTTTAGTCGATCACTCGAATCGTTTTTCGACGAAAAATTAATATTTACCACCCCAGAAAGCGAATGTAAACGTAGGAAATTGTCCGCGACAGCCGTAAAACATCTCTGTACGGATAGCGATCTTAGCGAATCAGACCACGGCGCATCGGGATTACAATCACCGATTAGTGACCGAATAGAAACCAGACGAGAATACCCAATAGAAACGCTAGACTTTTCGCTTTTAGAAATTGAAGACGACGAAATGACAGAACAATTAAGCCTCAAGGAAGCACGCAAGTGCATAAACTCTTTTGACGGGAGTTCAACCACCAAACTTTTAGAATTCCTAACGGCGTGCGACTATACATTTGCGCAACTTAAAGAAACCGATAGACCAGCATTATTCGCGTACATAAGAAATCTCAAACTCGTAGGAAAAGCAGCAAAAGAAATGCGATATAAAGAACTTAATACGTACGAAGAATTAAAAACGGAATTAGAAGCAATATTTTTAGAAAAACGCTCAGTATCGGCAGTACAAGCTGAGCTACATAGAAGCTATCAAAAACCAGGGGAAAGCGCGCAGGCGTTCGGGCAACGCGTAGAAAAGCTATACATGCAACTCGCAAGATTAACGATAAAACCGCATCACGACGCGAATTCCAAGCGAAACCTAACCGAGGTTCTAAGAGACCAGGCTAAACACGTTTTCGAGAATGGCCTGCAGGGGCGAGTAGGGACGCTTGTTCAGGCTAAGGGATACAAAACCCTGCAAGAAGCGATCGTAGGAGCGGTAGACATAGAAGCGACGTATCAAACATCCAACCGGTCCCGACCGTACCAACCCGAGCAAAATTCAACCCTCCGATGTGGAAATTGCAACCGAATAGGGCACGCGACTAGTGACTGTTACGCGCGAACTAGAATAAACCCGCGAAATACCCCAAACCGTACAGGAGGCACGGGCCCCGGCAGGGACCAAATCGTGTGCCTCACCTGTGGACGGCCCGGGCACATGGCGCGAAATTGTCGTACTAGACCAGAAAATAGACTGACTAACAGACCAAACGAAAGACCGTCGACACCAGAAACGCCGACGACGACCAACCAAAACGAACGACAGACGCAACCCAGCACAAGTAACGCGACTGACGGTAAAGTAAAGCAATATAACGTAAATAGCCTTGCGGCAAAAACGGAACACAAAAATCACTGCAAAATCACGTCCGAAGACATAATAGGCGGACACGCCACCATGTTAGTAGACTCAGGAGCCCAAGTAACGCTCGTAAAAATCGGTCTAATAGACGAGGAAAAAGATGCACGCTCGACAAACATAGAATTAACGGGAATAGGATTAACTGTGCAGAAACCCCTGTGCCAAGTAACATTAAATATACAACTAGGGAAGCAGACAATACAGCATCCATGCTATTTAGTCCGAAACGACTTTCCGATAGAAGCCGACGGACTATTAGGGATTGATTTCATGGAAAAACATAACGTAACGATAACGCCGCGCAAACATTTGGCATTATACGGAGAAATAATACCGTTAAAAAATATAGGAACAAACGTAATAGCACCGCGAACGGAAAAAATTATAACAGTACGAACAACCTCAGAAGGGGAAGGATTAGTAGAAAAAAGAGAAATAGAATCGGAAGTGTATATTGCAAATTGCTTAACCAAAGCTGAAAAAGGGGAATGCGTTGTCAGCGTAATGAATACGACCGACGACAAAGTCGAGCTCACCGGCATATCAGTAGAAGTTAAAGACCCCGCGATTCTCTTTAAAGAACACGCGAATAATACAGTCAGCGCGAAAATAAATACGCTACAAAGAAGCAGCGGAGCCGAAAGAATGGAAAAACTTAGAACTAGCATTAGAACAGAGCATCTAAACCAGGAAGAAAAACAAAAAATATGGGACATTTGCGAGAAATATAACGATTTATTTTACCTAGAAGGAGATATATTAGAAAGTACTAACGCGACCGAGCATTGCATAAATGTAGAATCAGGAACGGCACCCATAAATGTGGCGCCATATAGGTTACCACAAAAACAAAAAGAAGAAGTAAGTAAGCAAGTAAAGGAAATGCTCGAAGCAGGGATAATCAGTAAGAGCAAGAGCTCATGGAACGCACCATTACTGGTAGTACCCAAAAAACCAGGCAACGATGGACAAGCAAAAAATAGATTTTAGGAAACTAAACAACGTAACGATAGGAGATTCTTTCCCATTACCAAATATAGCAGATATATTCGATCAATTAGGCGGTGCAAAATACTTTACAACGTTAGATCTGGCATCAGGTTACCACCAGATAAAAATGCGAGAAGAAGATAAATGCAAGACAGCATTCTCTACACCGTTCGGACATTACGAATATAACCGTATGCCGTTCGGATTAAAAAACGCGCCCGCGACTTTTCAAAGATTAATGAATTCAGTATTATCAGGGCTACAAGGAATTCAATGTTTCGTATACTTGGACGACGTGCTGATTCACGCGGCAAGCCTAGAAGAACACAATAAACGACTAAAAGCAATATTTGAGCAATTAAGAAAACATAAATTGCCTTTGCAACCAACAAAGTGCGAATTCCTCAGAAAAGAAACCGTATTCCTAGGGCATATCATTACACCGGAAGGAATTAAACCGGATCCCATGAAAACAAAAGCGGTGACGGATTTCCCCAAACCAAATAACGCAAAAAACATTCAGACATTTCTAGGATTAGCTAGTTACTACCGGCGATCCATAGAGAATTTTTCAAAAACAGCGAAACCATTAACGCAATTATTAAAAAAGGGAACAACATTCCAGTGGACCGATCTAGAACAGGAAGCATTTGAATTATTAAAACATAAACTAACATCTACACCTTTACTCCAATACCCAGATTTCTCAAAACCTTTTGTGCTAACCACGGACGCGTCAGACAAGGCGCTAGGGGCCATTCTATCCCAAGGAGAAGTAGGAAAAGATTTACCAATAGCATACGCGAGTAGAATACTCAATAAGGCAGAAATAAATTATAGCACGACTGAAAAAGAATTATTAGCAATAGTCTGGGGAGTAAAACATTTTAGACCATATTTGTACGGAACGAAATTCACGATAGTAACAGACCATAAACCGCTGACGTGGCTATTTAATGTAAAAGATCCCGGATCACGCCTCATGCGATAGCGTATGATGCTAGAAGAATACAATTACCAAATCACGTACAAAGAAGGAAAGAGTAACAGCAATGTTGACGCGCTAAGCCGTGTATACGTTACAAACGCGATACCCGACACCGAAATTAAGGAACATAGAGAATTTTCCGCCGATTGAAAGAAACAAATCTTATATGAATATCACGACTCCCCCCTAGGAGGCAATCAAGGAGTCGATAGAACATATAATAGAATTAAATTAAAATACAATTGAACAGGACTTCGAAAGGACATAGAGAATTATATATCAAAATGCGCGAAATGCCAACAAAATAAATTAGGCACGCGAACAAAAATGCCAATGGTAATTACGGATACGCCTACCCAACCTTTCGAAAAATGTAGCCTAGATATAGTAGGACCATTACCAGTTTCTAATAGAGGCAATCAGTATATACTCACATTTCAAGATAATTTAACAAAATATAGCAAAGCCATCCCTATACCAAATCAGGAAGCCAATACGGTGGCGAAAAAATTTGCTAAAAAAATAGTTTGCGAATACGGAATACCGCAAACAATATTAACAGACCAAGGAACTAACTTCGTATCAGATGTTTTTAAAGGAGTATGCAAAGTACTTGTAACCGTTCGATTACATAGAGATTGATCTTACCGACTGAAATCATTAGTCATACCGTTCGACACATGACGGCGCTCTAATTATTCACCGATCTCCCCACTTAGGTCAATTTTAGGCGCATGCGTATAGATCATATCGATCCGAAGGAGTAGAGCGTCGATCGTGATCTCGTCACTCTGCTCCGGAACGTTAGACAAGTAGTTAGTCTCCTAGATTCAGAATTGTTCGGTGAAAAACAACGCGGTAACTGCAGGCCAAAACCGGCTTAGACGTAGAACAAACAGTTTGCGATCTTTTGGGTTCCGTGGGTGCCTCAAACCGAGGAGTCGTGAGAGCAAGCCGCTTCACGGCACAACCAATATATTCTTGATTTCTTAATTCTTAACTTCTTTGAAACTTCTTTGGACAGAGTCACGCGTATAATACTTTATTACAAGCCGTGTATGATTCGCAAACTTGCGCCTCATACACTAACTGTTAAATAAAGTATCGTTAATGTAATTCTATTGGAGAAAGAATCGATTCCCGGCTCTAAGAACCCTTGAACGAATTTCCTTCTTCCAATAGCGGCACATTTATCACACATTAGATAGATTTTTAATACTTTATTCTGACAGGCATTCTCCACGCTATTGTCGTTCTGGATGCTTGACCGTTAATAAAGTATCGTACATTAAATAATATTGGAGAGGCAAGGATTGGTCCCTGGTTCATTGTACCCTTCGGCCAATCATCTTCCCTTTCTCCACTATTATTCACAATTGCATGTAAAATTTAAATACTTTATCTTATGAAGCTTACGATCGACGTAATGGTCTCTTGTATGCCGAATTCTCGATAAAGTATCCGCGTTAGTAACATCGTCAGAGGTCAACTGCCAAACTACCGGACTTACGAAATCCTCTAGTTAGGCAGGCGTATCTCCCGATATTACTCATTATTTATTTTCTCATATCGTAGTGTATATGCCCGGCTTCTCGGTTTGGGGCATTCAAACTCACGTACAACACACTAGGCCGAGTTCTTCTTCTACGAATATAGGAGACGCGCTACCGGTAATTAAATACTAACCACCAGAATTGATTTCTTCATTAACTAGCGTATTCCGTCTGAATAGCACCATTGTAATCCGCGTAGAAGGAGCAGAGTCACTAGCGCGTTCCGCGAATCGTTCCGTCTTCGAGAAGGGTGTTTGCGAAGAGTATTGTTTTTTTTTGTTATTAGAGTCTTTAAATTTAATAAATTTGCTTTATTAGAATCAATAAATTCCAACGTCCGACAGTTCTCTGCCGCGACGTTGCATAACGTAGAAAAAGAAAAAGAGTAGCTGTCTCCGAGTGACAAACGTCACACGCGTCTCTAGATCAAGGTCATTCTGTTAACCGAATTCGATTACGAAAAGTCTAAAGAAATATTCTGTAAACCGCATAAATCCGTCAGTACGTTTATTAGAAGAATAAATATAATTTTCTCTTTATTTCTTACCGAAAGAACCTTGATTTATTTTCCCAATTAACTTTCCACTTACCTTATCGAGCTATCTCAATTAAAAAAGAAGATCCGAACTCACCCCGTAATCGTACCTTTCTCTCTCGTAAGACGTACGCGAAAGAAAGTGGGGGTTACATACTAAATATAAAAAAGATACAAACAACAGCCTACCACCCAGAATCCAACGGTGCGCTAGAACGAAGCCACAAAACATTGGCAGATTATCTAAAAAATTATGTAGGAAAGGATCAAGCGGATTGGGACGAATGGTTACCATACGCGATGTTTACATATAATACAACCCCACATACGGCGACTACCTATACCCCGTACGAATTAGTTTTCGGAAGATTAGCTGAAATGCCTACCTCTATCAAGCGCGAACCGCAACCTTTATATAATTACGATAACTACGCTAACGAAATACGCGAAAGAATCCGGACGGCTAACACGTTCGCGAAAGAGAATTTAACACGCGCGAAAGAACACGCAAAAGAGTATTACGATAAAACGTCGCGACCGAGAACTTTCGACGAAGGAGACAAAGTATTACTATATGACGACGCGACGAGACGAGGACGGTCAAAGAAACTAGATAATTATTGGATCGGACCATACACTATAATAAAGCAGAAATCCGCGGAAAACTATATTATAAAGAAAGGAAAGAAAACAATTACGGTACACGCGAACCGGTTGAAACACTTTAACGAATAAAAAACTTAAAAACGAAAAGAGAGAAAAACGGTGGAACGAAATCAAGCACTAATAAATTATCAAATTTTGTTTATAAATAAAAACTAAACGAACAGAAACAAATAACCACCGTACGCAACGTGCGAATGTAACACGACACCGCGTACGGCTACTAACTATAAACCTTCCGCATCAAGACGGGGCACGAGCGTAGCCGAGAGCCCGAAGAGCCCGACCAGCAACTCGGTCCTTCTTACCATAGGGAACCGAGTTCGAAGCCAACCACCGCTGAAAAAAAAAATCACGCATACAAACGCAACGACAGAGCAGGAGAGGAAAGATAACACAAGGGGTATAACGCAGTGATTACAACATGAGAATAAGCACAAAACTAATTTATTAAAATAACAAGAAAATCAGAAGCTACATAAAAGAATATAAAAGAACTAAAGAAGATAAGAAAAAAGATGAAAGGGCTAGTCCCAACATTCGTCAGCCTCCTCGTACGGAGCCTCCCCAAAAAGGTACTCCAGGTAGAGGCTGCCACTCCACTCCCAGAGTACCTCCTGAAGTTCAGCGACCCAGGCCCGCATCTCGCGACGCTCACGGCGACGAGTGGCCATATCGGCACGGCGAATAAAGCCGTCCAAACGATCGACAGATATAAACTAGAAGAAAGCATAATATCAACTAGTGAGATATAATCGAAAAAAAAAAAAAAAAAAAAATAATAATATATTTTTTTAATTTTTGTATAAATTTTCAAAAACACTCACCAAGCTCTCACGGCTGCAAAGCAGTTGCACCGGCCCAACGCACCGGTAAAAGCCACACGCCAATTTGCGCTCCATTTTTAAAAAAAAATCAATTTAGAAAGAAAAGACAAAAACTCGTACTCCTGACTGTCACGTATGTTAGTAATACTTCACGGACTGCTGAAGTTAAAATGAGCTCCAGGGCGAGCGAGAGCCCTGAAGAAAGCGCATCCTCCGAAAAGCTGACGCGAAAGAAAATAAATAAAAACAACACATACACGGCGAACTAATACACTAACTCATCTTACAGAATACTTGCGGCAGCAAGAGCAGCGAGCCCTTATCTAACGGGTAACATAGAGAACTCCGTAGAAATTCGGAACTTCGAGAACCAACCGGGAATATATTTTGAAAACGTGGGAAACTTACACCTCTACAAAGACACGTGGAAATTAGTGTTAAAAATCAATATGATACCTTATTATCTTCGCGAAGAAAAATTAGCATCATATTGCAATAAGTTGACGCAAATTTGTTTGGCGCACCAGGCATGGCACGCAACAATTTGCCGACCATTTATAAATACAATCACGCCGAAATTACGATCGATTACAGGGAAATTACATTCCATACGAGCGACATAAGGAGTAGAACAGAGACCAAAACGCGGTCTCATCAACGGCTTAGGAACAGCAGGAAAATATTTATTCGGATTAATGGATGCTAACGACGAGGAACGTATAAATGTACACCTCGAAAAATTAGAGAAAAGCGAAACAAGAGTTTGGCATGCATTATCGCAGCAAATACAAATAATTAATTCCAGTATAAAAATATTTAACGATAGCTTTGGTAACGTAGAGCAACGAGAAAAACTTTTAGCAAAAGCAATTTTGCTCGGGACTCGCGATGTCCAGGCGCTTGGGTGATGCAATGCTTACACATTACTTTTGGGTCGCCTCTTCGGAAGGCGGCCTTGAATATGATACTACTGTGTCGCTTAGGCGACTCGCGGGTACAACACCCCTCCCCCGCGGGAAAAAAGAATGTGCCACCATTCTTACGCTTGATTACCTTTGGGTATACTTGTGCATTTATAAAGTACAATTTTTTAATTATTCCCGATAACATATGTGTAATATAATCGTTTACCTATATATATATTCTTTTCTTACGCTTTATTCGTTTATTGGTATTTATTTTATTTATACATATATTCTTCATTTATATATTATAGGAAAATATATTTCTTTATTTCTTTATTTTATTTTGTTATTTTAATGTGTTTTTTTTTTTTTTTTTTTTTTTTTTTTGACAATGTTTATTTTTCCCGATGACATGTTTTAATATAATCGTTTATGCTTACATAGATACTTTTCGCTTTTAAATACTACGTTAGTTTTTTGTTTCTTGTTAGTTTCTACTTCTATTGTTAACTCGCGGTTTTTACGCTGTTTTCGCTTATAGTATATGTTATAAAGCGCTACTAGTACTAAGATTATAATTCCTATCGCCACAAGTGGAGCATGATTAAATACGTGGTTATTATTTTTATACTTGTTAGTATTTGCCTTCCTATGGGAGGTATTCCAATTATTACCGTAATTATTGCGCGTTATCGACTATACGCTTTTACTTCTGTTACGCGATCTAAGAGGTATCCTGCTTCTATATTTAAGGAATCGGAAAGTTTAGTGCTATCTATAAGTGTGGTAATGCTTTTTGCGAGTATTGAACTATTTGGGTACACGATAATAACGTAATTGTTGGTCTGTCTGTTCAATGGTGTCAACTTTTGAAGAGTGTGTTCTTAGATTTCGTGCAAAATCTTTACTTATAACATGTTGTAGGTAATCCGCTAGTATTTTATGATTTCGTTCTACCGTTTTCCTCTCTTTAGTTGTTAATTTTCATTCATTAAAGTGTTTCAATCGGTTCGCGTGTACCGTAATTGTTTTCTTTCCTTTCTTTATAATATAGTTTTCCGCGGATTTCTGCTTTATTATAGTGTATGGTCCGATCCAATAATTATCTAGTTTCTTTGACCGTCCTCGTCTCGTCGCGTCGTCATATAGTAATACTTTGTCTCCTTCGTCGAAAGTTCTCGGTCGCGACGTTTTATCGTAATACTCTTTTGCGTGTTCTTTCGCGCGTGTTAAATTCTCTTTCGCGAACGTGTTAGCCGTCCGGATTCTTTCGCGTATTTCGTTAGCGTAGTTATCGTAATTATATAAAGGTTGCGGTTCGCGCTTGATAGAGGTAGGCATTTCAGCTAATCTTCCGAAAACTAATTCGTACGGGGTATAGGTAGTCGCCGTATGTGGGGTTGTATTATATGTAAACATCGCGTATGGTAACCATTCGTCCCAATCCGCTTGATCCTTTCCTACATAATTTTTTAGATAATCTGCCAATGTTTTGTGGCTTCGTTCTAGCGCACCGTTGGATTCTGGGTGGTAGGCTGTTGTTTGTATCTTTTTTATATTTAGTATGTAACCCCCACTTTCTTTCGCGTACGTCTTACGAGAGAGAAAGGTACGATTACGGGGTGAGTTCGGATCTTCTTTTTTAATTGAGATAGCTCGATAAGGTAAGTGGAAAGTTAATTGGGAAAATAAATCAAGGTTCTTTCGGTAAGAAATAAAGAGAAAATTATATTTATTCTTCTAATAAACGTACTGACGGATTTATGCGGTTTACAGAATATTTCTTTAGACTTTTCGTAATCGAATTCGGTTAACAGAATGACCTTGATCTAGAGACGCGTGTGACGTTTGTCACTCGGAGACAGCTACTCTTTTTCTTTTTCTACGTTATGCAACGTCGCGGCAGAGAACTGTCGGACGTTGGAATTTATTGATTCTAATAAAGCAAATTTATTAAATTTAAAGACTCTAATAACAAAAAAAAACAATACTCTTCGCAAACACCCTTCTCGAAGACGGAACGATTCGCGGAACGCGCTAGTGACTCTGCTCCTTCTACGCGGATTACAATGGTGCTATTCAGACGGAATACGCTAGTTAATGAAGAAATCAATTCTGGTGGTTAGTATTTAATTACCGGTAGCGCGTCTCCTATATTCGTAGAAGAAGAACTCGGCCTAGTGTGTTGTACGTGAGTTTGAATGCCCCAAACCGAGAAGCCGGGCATATACACTACGATATGAGAAAATAAATAATGAGTAATATCGGGAGATACGCCTGCCTAACTAGAGGATTTCGTAAGTCCGGTAGTTTGGCAGTTGACCTCTGACGATGTTACTAACGCGGATACTTTATCGAGAATTCGGCATACAAGAGACCATTACGTCGATCGTAAGCTTCATAAGATAAAGTATTTAAATTTTACATGCAATTGTGAATAATAGTGGAGAAAGGGAAGATGATTGGCCGAAGGGTACAATGAACCAGGGACCAATCCTTGCCTCTCCAATATTATTTAATGTACGATACTTTATTAACGGTCAAGCATCCAGAACGACAATAGCGTGGAGAATGCCTGTCAGAATAAAGTATTAAAAATCTATCTGATGTGTGATAAATGTGCCGCTATTGGAAGAAGGAAATTCGTTCAAGGGTTCTTAGAGCCGGGAATCGATTCTTTCTCCAATAGAATTACATTAACGATACTTTATTTAACAGTTAGTGTATGAGGCGCAAGTTTGCGAATCATACACGGCTTGTAATAAAGTATTATACGCGTGACTCTGTCCAAAGAAGTTTCAAAGAAGTTAAGAATTAAGAAATCAAGAATATATTGGTTGTGCCGTGAAGCGGCTTGCTCTCACGACTCCTCGGTTTGAGGCACCCACGGAACCCAAAAGATCGCAAACTGTTTGTTCTACGTCTAAGCCGGTTTTGGCCTGCAGTTACCGCGTTGTTTTTCACCGAACAATTCTGAATCTAGGAGACTAACTACTTGTCTAACGTTCCGGAGCAGAGTGACGAGATCACGATCGACGCTCTACTCCTTCGGATCGATATGATCTATACGCATGCGCCTAAAATTGACCTAAGTGGGGAGATCGGTGAATAATTAGAGCGCCGTCATGTGTCGAACGGTATGACTAATGATTTCAGTCGGTAAGATCAATCTCTATGTAATCGAACGGTTACAAGTACTTTGCATACTCCTTTAAAAACATCTGATACGAAGTTAGTTCCTTGGTCTGTTAATATTGTTTGCGGTATTCCGTATTCGCAAACTATTTTTTTAGCAAATTTTTTCGCCACCGTATTGGCTTCCTGATTTGGTATAGGGATGGCTTTGCTATATTTTGTTAAATTATCTTGAAATGTGAGTATATACTGATTGCCTCTATTAGAAACTGGTAATGGTCCTACTATATCTAGGCTACATTTTTCGAAAGGTTGGGTAGGCGTATCCGTAATTACCATTGGCATTTTTGTTCGCGTGCCTAATTTATTTTGTTGGCATTTCGCGCATTTTGATATATAATTCTCTATGTCCTTTCGAAGTCCTGTTCAATTGTATTTTAATTTAATTCTATTATATGTTCTATCGACTCCTTGATTGCCTCCTAGGGGGGAGTCGTGATATTCATATAAGATTTGTTTCTTTCAATCGGCGGAAAATTCTCTATGTTCCTTAATTTCGGTGTCGGGTATCGCGTTTGTAACGTATACACGGTGTTGTACCCGCGAGTCGCCTAAGCGACACAGCAGTATCGTATTCAAGGCCGCCTTCCGAAAAGGCGACCAAAAAGTAATGTGTAAGCATTGCATCACCCAAGCGCCTGGACATTGCGAGTCCCGAGCCGAAGATGCAATTCAGCGATTCTCCCTTCTTAGCACCGAACGCTAAGGAGTGGCACGCGTAGAAGCGAGGAAACGAACAGACAGATCATCGAGAGCGATCAAAGAGTTAGGAGGGTTACTTGTGCCTCACCAATAACCAGTTATTTAATAAAAGTCATACTTATACTCAAGAAGAACCTGCTCTATACCTCAAACACCACCTTCCTTCCGCTTCCAAAGATAACCGGTAACCGGCTGACAAGCGCGGATTACCACAACGGCTTAGCGCGTCAACATTGCTGTTACTCTTTCCTTCTTTGTACGTGATTTGGTAATTGTATTCTTCTAGCATCATACGCTATCGCATGAGGCGTGATCCGGGATCTTTTACATTAAATAGCCACGTCAGCGGTTTATGGTCTGTTACTATCGTGAATTTCGTTCCGTAAAAATATGGTCTAAAATGTTTTACTCCCCAGACTATTGCTAATAATTCTTTTTCAGTCGTGCTATAATTTATTTCTGCCTTATTGAGTATTCTACTCGCGTATGCTATTGGTAAATCTTTTCCTACTTCTCCTTGGGATAGAATGGCCCCTAGCGCCTTGTCTGACGCGTCCGTGGTTAGCACAAAAGGTTTTGAGAAATCTGGATATTGGAGTAAAGGTGTAGATGTTAGTTTATGTTTTAATAATTCAAATGCTTCCTGTTCTAGATCGGTCCACTGGAATGTTGTTCCCTTTTTTAATAATTGCGTTAATGGTTTCGCTGTTTTTGAAAAATTCTCTATGGATCGCCGGTAGTAACTAGCTAATCCTAGAAATGTCTGAATGTTTTTTGCGTTATTTGGTTTGGGGAAATCCGTCACCGCTTTTGTTTTCATGGGATCCGGTTTAATTCCTTCCGGTGTAATGATATGCCCTAGGAATACGGTTTCTTTTCTGAGGAATTCGCACTTTGTTGGTTGCAAAGGCAATTTATGTTTTCTTAATTGCTCAAATATTGCTTTTAGTCGTTTATTGTGTTCTTCTAGGCTTGCCGCGTGAATCAGCACGTCGTCCAAGTATACGAAACATTGAATTCCTTGTAGCCCTGATAATACTGAATTCATTAATCTTTGAAAAGTCGCGGGCGCGTTTTTTAATCCGAACGGCATACGGTTATATTCGTAATGTCCGAACGGTGTAGAGAATGCTGTCTTGCATTTATCTTCTTCTCGCATTTTTATCTGGTGGTAACCTGATGCCAGATCTAACGTTGTAAAGTATTTTGCACCGCCTAATTGATCGAATATATCTGCTATATTTGGTAATGGGAAAGAATCTCCTATCGTTACGTTGTTTAGTTTCCTAAAATCTATTTTTTGCTTGTCCATCGTTGCCTGGTTTTTTGGGTACTACCAGTAATGGTGCGTTCCATGAGCTCTTGCTCTTACTGATTATCCCTGCTTCGAGCATTTCCTTTACTTGCTTACTTACTTCTTCTTTTTGTTTTTGTGGTAACCTATATGGCGCCACATTTATGGGTGCCGTTCCTGATTCTACATTTATGCAATGCTCGGTCGCGTTAGTACTTTCTAATATATCTCCTTCTAGGTAAAATAAATCGTTATATTTCTCGCAAATGTCCCATATTTTTTGTTTTTCCTCCTGGTTTAGATGCTCTGTTCTAATGCTAGTTCTAAGTTTTTCCATTCTTTCGGCTCCGCTGCTTCTTTGTAGCGTATTTATTTTCGCGCTGACTGTATTATTCGCGTGTTCTTTAAAGAGAATCGCGGGGTCTTTAACTTCTACTGATATGCCGGTGAGCTCGACTTTGTCGTCGGTCGTATTCATTACGCTGACAACGCATTCCCCTTTTTCAGCTTTGGTTAAGCAATTTGCAATATACACTTCCGATTCTATTTCTCTTTTTTCTACTAATCCTTCCCCTTCTGAGGTTGTTCGTACTGTTATAATTTTTTCCGTTCGCGGTGCTATTACGTTTGTTCCTATATTTTTTAACGGTATTATTTCTCCGTATAATGCCAAATGTTTGCGCGGCGTTATCGTTACGTTATGTTTTTCCATGAAATCAATCCCTAATAGTCCGTCGGCTTCTATCGGAAAGTCGTTTCGGACTAAATAGCATGGATGCTGTATTGTCTGCTTCCCTAGTTGTATATTTAATGTTACTTGGCACAGGGGTTTCTGCACAGTTAATCCTATTCCCGTTAATTCTATGTTTGTCGAGCGTGCATCTTTTTCCTCGTCTATTAGCCCGATTTTTACGAGCGTTACTTGGGCTCCTGAGTCTACTAACATGGTGGCGTGTCCGCCTATTATGTCTTCGGACGTGATTTTGCAGTGATTTTTGTGTTCCGTTTTTGCCGCAAGGCTATTTACGTTATATTGCTTTACTTTACCGTCAGTCGCGTTACTTGTGCTGGGTTGCGTCTGTCGTTCGTTTTGGTTGGTCGTCGTCGGCGTTTCTGGTGTCGACGGTCTTTCGTTTGGTCTGTTAGTCAGTCTATTTTCTGGTCTAGTACGACAATTTCGCGCCATGTGCCCGGGCCGTCCACAGGTGAGGCACACGATTTGGTCCCTGCCGGGGCCCGTGCCTCCTGTACGGTTTGGGGTATTTCGCGGGTTTATTCTAGTTCGCGCGTAACAGTCACTAGTCGCGTGCCCTATTCGGTTGCAATTTCCACATCGGAGGGTTGAATTTTGCTCGGGTTGGTACGGTCGGGACCGGTTGGATGTTTGATACGTCGCTTCTATGTCTACCGCTCCTACGATCGCTTCTTGCAGGGTTTTGTATCCCTTAGCCTGAACAAGCGTCCCTACTCGCCCCTGCAGGCCATTCTCGAAAACGTGTTTAGCCTGGTCTCTTAGAACCTCGGTTAGGTTTCGCTTGGAATTCGCGTCGTGATGCGGTTTTATCGTTAATCTTGCGAGTTGCATGTATAGCTTTTCTACGCGTTGCCCGAACGCCTGCGCGCTTTCCCCTGGTTTTTGATAGCTTCTATGTAGCTCAGCTTGTACTGCCGATACTGAGCGTTTTTCTAAAAATATTGCTTCTAATTCCGTTTTTAATTCTTCGTACGTATTAAGTTCTTTATATCGCATTTCTTTTGCTGCTTTTCCTACGAGTTTGAGATTTCTTATGTACGCGAATAATGCTGGTTTATCGGTTTCTTTAAGTTGCGCAAATGTATAGTCGCACGCCGTTAGGAATTCTAAAAGTTTGGTGGTTGAACTCCCGTCAAAAGAGTTTATGCACTTGCGTGCTTCCTTGAGGCTTAATTGTTCTGTCATTTCGTCGTCTTCAATTTCTAAAAGCGAAAAGTCTAGCGTTTCTATTGGGTATTCTCGTCTGGTTTCTATTCGGTCACTAATCGGTGATTGTAATCCCGATGCGCCGTGGTCTGATTCGCTAAGATCGCTATCCGTACAGAGACGTTTTACGGCTGTCGCGGACAATTTCCTACGTTTACATTCGCTTTCTGGGGTGGTAAATATTAATTTTTCGTCGAAAAACGATTCGAGTGATCGACTAAACTGCTGTTTGTCTGGCAGGAAATATACTTTTGCGGATTTGCCCTGGTCGGACATACGGTCGCTGCTTTTACGTTTGTCTTGCGTGCTGAGCTAGGTGTGGATGTTACTCACAGTAGAAGTGTTCGCCACATTTTGCTGGGCTGTCGTCGTTGCTGTCACCTGTTCGCTGGGAGTTGGCTGCCCTATCTCTCGTTCTCCGCGCCGTCCGCAGATAAGCTCGGTGAACTGGCTCGTGCCGTAAGCTGAGCTGTCGATAAGGCTCGTCTCCTCCTTGTCGCTCGTCCAGTCGTCTACTTCCTCGTATGAACCTTGGCTGCCGCCTGGTGTTAGATTGCCTGGTCTGCTTCCTCCGTCTCGGTGTAGTTTACACCGTCCTTCACCTTGGCCTTTGCTTCTTCTGGCGATAACTGCCACGTATTTGCAGAAAAATTTTTTGCAAAACGATCCCACTCGCTGCCACCAATGTGGTAACCCGCGCTCGTAAGCCGGCTACCGGTTATCTTTGGAAGCGGAAGGAAGGTGGTGTTTGAGGTATAGATCAGGTTCTTCTTGAGTATAAGTATGACTTTTATTAAATAACTGGTTATTGGTGAGGCACAAGTAACCCTCCTAACTCTTTGCTCGCTCTCGATGATCTATCTGTTCGTTTCCTCGCTTCTACGCGTACCACTCCTTAGCGTTCGGTGCTAAGAAGGGAGAATCGCTGAATTGCATCTTAGGCTCGGGACTCGCGATGTCCAGGCGCTTGGGTGATGCAATGCTTACACATTACTTTTGGGTCGCCTCTTCGGAAGGCGGCCTTGAATATGATACTACTGTGTCGCTTAGGCGACTCGCGGGTACAACAAATAGCACAAGTAGAACAAATGTTAAATACACGTCAACACACACAAGACGTTAGGGAACAGATGGACGAACAATTTACGTTAATCACATTAATGATAGATAACTTACTAGAAGACGTACAAGACTTGACGCATTACGTAACAGACATACGCAAAGGACTAATAAACACCAACGTATTATCATTCGCGCAAATAATTCAATACTTGCAAGAAGCATTACCACACCTGCCAGTAGGCTTAAATTTTCCAATCCCTCTAGACATACAATCGGGATATCTTTTAGATCGTGTAACAGAAGTCAAAGCATATAGTCGGCAACGTTCGATAATTACTGTAATCATAATACCCCTCATAGGGACACAAATATTTCAAATTAAAACAGTACACCCGATACCAGCGCGTATGAACAACAGTACATACGCTATAATCGAGACTAGCGAGCGTTATGCGATAGTCGACGAAATCAGACGCGAATATGTATCGCTAAGCGAAACAGATATACAAGCATGTAAGACAACCGAAACCCAGTTTCTGTGCTCATCAAGACATCCAATTTACAAAATTTATCCACACGGACCGTGCGAAGTACGCATGTACAATAAAATCAATAAACAACCAGAAAAGTGCAAAACAAGGCTCCTCAAATTAGATAGGACCCTATTACTAGAATTAGAAGCACCAGAAACATGGATTTTCGTTGCCCCAAAAGAAGAACCGTTAGCAATAACCTGCAACGGGAAAGGCACCATACATAAAATCTTAAAAGATTCAGGTATATTAGATATAAAAGGTAAATGCATAATTTCGACATCAGAAGTAACAATAAAAACGGTACAAGAATTCAAAGAAAAGAGACAGCTAGACTATTTACCAGCATATAATTTAACACTTAACATTACTCAAGAAGTAGCCGAAAAAATTACACGAAACCAAGTAGCAGAAATAGACCTCCAACCGATAATTAGAAATCCAGAAGAACTAAAACTAGCTAGCACGCGACTAACAGCGTTACAAAAAGAAGTAGATACGAATCTTTATAATAATGATTACCACACATTTGCGTACCCCCCACTCGTATCGATAGGAATTATAATCTTAGTAGTAGTAGCGCTTTACACCATATACTATAAGCGAAAACAGCGTAAAAACCGCGAGTTAACAATAGAAGTAGAAACTAACGAGAATAGACAACCGCCAAAAAGAAAACAAATAAAAAAAGAAAGAATTGACATAGCATGTAGAAGCGAACAAAAGCGAAAAGTATCTATATAAGCATAAACGATTATATTAAAACATGTCATCGGGAAAAATAAACATTGTCAAAAAAAAAAATAAAATAAAATAAATAAGTAAAGAAATATATTTTCCTATAATATATAAATGAAGAATATACGTATAAATAAAATAAATACCAATAAAAGAATAAAGCGTAAGATAAGAATATATATATATATATATATAGGTAAACGATTATATTACACATATTGTAACGTACCGCCTTTCTTACCTTTTTGTTTCTACGCTACTTTTTCTCCTCGTTCGGTCTTTTTGGGACTGGCAGTGGAAATGGACAAAGAATAAAATGATTCCCGTGAAATTGCTCTTTAATTACGTTTATTTGAAGCTTCTGTTGGTGTTTACTTCGATCAGCAGTCGCTCGTGAACAGCTGATCGCGCTCGCGATGTTTTCGTACGCCGACGAACTCGTCGTCACTCTCACTCCTCACACACGCACACACACTCTCTCGGATACGTCGCTCACGCATACACTTAGACTATACCTTATACTACCGGGATTTGAGGATGTACACAATAATTGTTGACACTTATCTGAGGCGACGTTGTAACGATGTCACGCTTTTGTTTCCTAATAGGATCAACAGCTACCTCGCTTTTGATTGCCCTGGCGCCGACACACGCGCATAACTGATTTAAAATCGAACACCGTCTTCTACACACTTCAAATTAAAGATTTACCGCAACACTATAACTTTTTGAAACTCTGAGAAAATTCTCGGTCTCGAGCTATTCGTTTCTCCGGTTTATAAAGGGCTATTCCCACTCTTACCTCATCTCGCGAGATTTGAATTCTATTATTTAATTGGGTCCCCCCCGTGTCCCCTTTCGTCGCGCGCCGCTGGCCTCGCGCGGCCCTGAACTTGCCGATCGACATCGGCACGCGTCGTCTCCGCTCGGGCTTCTTCGTGCCTACCCGTCTTAATTTCTTTCGCCGTTTCTTCCCTGTTGTTGCCTTTTCGCGTTCTAAATTTAGATTTATTCCCGTTTCTTATATTACCTATGATCTATTGTCTGATTAATCGAATTTCCTAGCTTGCCTATTTCTATTTCTATTTCTATCTTTTTAATATTAATTATTCTAACTATTATCTCAGCGTTACGTTACAATATGTTATCGGGAATAATTAAAAAAATTGTACTTTATAAATGCACAAGTATACCCATAGGTAATCAAACGTAAGAATGGTGGCACATTCTTCTTCCCGCGGGGGAGGGGTGTTGTACCCGCGAGTCGCCTAAGCGACACAGCAGTATCGTATTCAAGGCCGCCTTCCGAAAAGGCGACCCAAAAGTAATGTATAAGCATTGCATCACCCGAGTGCCTGGACATTGCGAGTCCCGAGCCTAAGATGCAATTCAGCGATTCTCCCTTCTTAGCGCCGAACGCTAAGGAGTGGCACGCACAGAAATAAGGAAACGAACAGACAGATCATCGAGAGCGAGCAAAGAGTTAGGAGGGTTACTTGCGCCTCACCTATAACCAGTTATTTAGTAAAAGTCATACTTATACTCAAGAAGAACCTGATCTATACCTCAAACACCACCTTCGTTCCGCTTCCAAAGATAACCGGTAGCCGGCTTACAAGCGCGGGTTACAACATGGGTATTACAGCCTGTTAATCGATGAATCTACGGATATTACCGTAAATAAAATGCTCGGTATTGCAATCCGATATTACAGTCTAGAGAATATGAAAATTGTCTTTACATTCTTGGGCTTAATTGAAATCGAGGACGGAATGGCCGAAAGTATTGTACGTGCAATAAAAAAAATGTTAAGTGATGTAAAATTAAACTTGATGAATTTGCAAGGTATTGGCTGTGACAATGCTTCGACGATGGTCGGCATTAATTCGGGTGTTTACGCGAGATTAAAAGCAGAGGTCCCACACTTGTGTTACGTCTTATGATTATTTCTTTCTTAAATATTTTTAATTTTAATCTGTCCGTTTCGGGTATGGGATCTATGCGATCCACCCTGGGATGGGGGAACAGGAAAAGGATATTAACTGAGGTAAAGGTGGAAGGGAAAAATAGAATATTTTTAAATTAAATTTATATGTATTACCTTTATAATCGTCCTTCTCTTTCTCTCTCTCTCTTACAATTCTGTTCCTGGTTGATATAACACTCGATCGCTCGATCTCTCTCTTCCCTTTTGCTTCCTTCCTTATGACTTTTTAACTTTTCTTTTTTTAAGGTTAGGTTAACGTTTTCTTCGCGCGATTGTTCTCTACTGAAATGCTGAGAGGAGGCTTACGCGTGCCTCTTTACATAGGTTTCGGTGGTACTGCGACCGCACCAATCACAGTTCAGAGGAATATCGATCCGTTTACGGGATTCTCGATCCCCTATGCTTAATGCCTATTGGTGGTGGTGCTCGCGCGCTTTTCCAGCCCTTCGTGGCTGGTCGGACTATGGTCATCGCGTGATTTTGGGGGGGGGAGTTGCTAAGGCGCGTGGCGTACATCGCCCCGTATCTCAAGTTGGGTAGGTGTTACAATTTTAGTTAAAAGGGAAAAAGGGTATTAACAAACATATGTGTACATACTCATACACACACGTATATATATATATATATATATGTATATACATGTACGCGTATACGTATTTACATGGACGTAACACCTCCCCTCTTTAAGATGGACGCAGAGCCTATGCTGTGCGTACTAGAGATCTTACATTCTAAAGTCTAAATACTAAGTCTATGAATATGTATATGTAGTAATAGAAAAGACGGATATTATACTCTAAACTTGCACTATACACTGTCTTCTAATGCTTGTATGGAGCGGTGGTTTCTCCCAATCGTCGCCCTCGTATTGGGATCTCACGCCGATCCATAAGCGCTTGCATATAGCGGGGATGATAGGCGCGGCACTCCTGGCAGGCGATGCTCACTCCTTTTATTTCCAGGAGGGGAATGTCGCAGTTGGTGCAGCACTCGTTGTGTTTTCGCCAGGCTGATAATAGCTGCATGGTGTGCCAAGTGGTGTGGTACCGTAGTTGAAATAAGTATCCGTATTTCGGCATGCAGGCCTTGCACAGTCGATGCTCGTTCCAGGTTGATGCCCATATCTCGGTGATTTCTTCTCGCATCTCGATGCATACAGCGATGTTGTGCTTGAAGTAGTCCATGCTATTGGTTTGAACAGATAGTGTGTTTAGTTTACACAGCGGGGGTAATAATAATTTTCCTTTGAGGAGGAAAGAAAAAAAACAATATTTGGTGAAAAAAACAGAGTTACATTAGTTTTATTTGAAGATATGTGTATATATATATATATGAAAAAGGAAAAACAAAACATGAAAAAAAAAAGTCTTCCGGCCACATCACCAACGAGTGATCACCGCCACACATCCCTCTCTCAATAGTTTATTTTTGCTGATGAGAAATTCTTCGGTACATTCGCGACAGTCACTTGCGCTGCACCTTGGTATTAATATGCGTCGAGGGCACGTGCTGCAATGAAGGGCCAGAAAATGCGCTAGATGGTCCTGGTACGCCATTATGTGGTACCCAGTTGCTGGCAGGTACCCGGGATCTGGGTTCGCCTCCCAACATTCCCTGCATTTTAACTCGCAGTTATGAGTAGCGTTGAAAAATATTACGGGTATGGTTGGATCTTTGGTGAAGCAGGTGGACTCCAACAGTTCCCTATATATTTCGGGATGCTGCCCCGGAACCACCCCATCGATCGGCCCATAAAACTCATTTTCCTCCTCTTCGGTCGCCAAATACGGCAGCTTCATGATGACTATAACATCAAAATTACGAAAGAATAAGACCTTAATGGGTTGTTTATTTTCGAAGGGGTAAGATATGTTCCCCCCTCTGATTCTGAGAGTTGTTCCTCATTGGAGTACTCATAGGCCAGAGCACACCTTTTGGAAATAACCCTTTCATGGTAGCCCATGTTTGTTATAGTTCGTTTTTGAAAAGTCATCGAAGCGTTCTTCTGACCGTGCCTTCTTGGAGCGAGTTCTTCTTTTATCGGACCCTGGTTCGTCCTTTCGTATCCTTGGTTGTGTTTTTTGTTTTGTTTTTTTTTTATAGTATTCTTCTTCTTCTTCCTTTTCGTGCTTTTTGCCCTGGACATCCTTCCACACATTCTCTTTTAATTAGCGCGTTTTCGTTTCTCTTTTGGTGCCCGAGGTTCTTTTATTCCCCCCATTTTATACAAATTAATAGGTTCCGGTGGTAGTGATTTCCCGTTGGGATTTACAATAATGGACCGATTTATGTACATGTTTTTTCCTGCGGACATAGTTTGTTTGATTATTGACGCGAATAACAGAGAGAAAAAGGTTTGCGTTTGGGAAGAAAAAAAAAGGAAAGTAAAATATGATTTTAATTAAAAGTAAGAATGGCGCAATTTGTTGGGGTGTACAACGCGATGCTTCCCCTTGGCGAGAATTTTTAGATCTCCACTACTTAATACTTCGAGCACTTCATGCGGGCCCGTGTATCGGTCACCGAATTTCGATCATAATAATACCCTTTTGATTTTATTTTGGATTCTATTAGCTGTTTCCGTGCTGTCTGTTGTGCGTCGTATAAGTTCGTCAGTAATTCAGTCAGATAGTCGTCGTATGTTCGTCCTGCGTCGTTATCGTCAGTCGGATGACTCGATGGTGTCCTTGCTATCTTACCAAAAATTAATTCATGTGGAGTAAACCCTGTTCTCTCGTGAACGCTGGTATTGTGTGAAAATGCTGCGATTTCTAATAAATCATCCCATTCCGAGTAACTGTCAACATAATGCTTAAGATATTCGATTAATACCAAGTGAGACCTTTCTAAAGAACCATTAGACTGTGGACGAAAGGCAGTAGTTTTATACTGTTTGATTCTAAAATATTTTGCAAATCTTTTCATTAAATTACTTATAAAATTTGTACCCTGATCGGTTAATATAGATTTAGGAGCTCCGAAAATGCAAATGAAATTTTTTGTAAATACTTCAGCCACATTTATCGAAGTTATAGTTTTTAAAGGTATTGCCAATGAATATTTGGTTAAATGGTCTTGAATAGTTAAAATATACTCGTTTCCCTTGGAGGTTTTGGGAAGCGGTCCGACTATGTCCATAGACACTTTGTCGAAAGCGGAATAAGGGGTGTCGGTGATTAGCATTGGCTGGCGTGTTTTCACGCGAACTAACTTCTTCAGCTGACATTGCAAACATCGCTGAATAAAATGTTGGATGTCGGTTTTCATGTTTTTCCAATAATAATCTTGCCTGATTAGATGGTAAGTCTTCGTTACACCCTTGTGTCCTCCTGTTCTGGATGAGTGTGCTTCTTCTATTATTTCTAGTCGTTCTTGTGGTGGCACGTCTTTTACGATTCCGTGGCAGATCGTTATTTTAGAGATGGTTCCTGTCAGAGCGTCGCGAAGCTTCGGTACTATTTCTTCCCAGGCAAACGCATCGATCCTTGGTGTGTAGGCGATACTTAGTGTTTCTAGATTCGTTGTCTTAATTACTTCCTGAAGAGATCTTGCTAAATTATGAAGAGTCTGTGCTGTAAAGCAATCGTTCACATCTTCTTTGCATATTAAACCAATTTGACATCTCTTCCCTATTTTTATTATAGACGCACTACCTACAGACGGACTTTTGAATTTTGGTATTCCTAACTGATCTCTTATTAATTGCGCACCTCTGTCACATGGGTGACCGTCGAGAGTTATAAAGTATAGATAGTCGTCTTTTCTATGGGTTAAAGTATCGCGGCTATTTATTAAGTTCGTTTTAAAATTCCTAGTTTCTCGCGTTAATGTGGGTGTATTTAGGAATGGATCGCATAGTTCGTCTTCATCGTCGGATTCCGATGAACTGTCGAGTACCTCGTTAACGTTATTATTATTTCTATTTTTATCGAAGATTAAATGATCCGCGATTTGTAAAAGTTCGAATGGTACTTGAATTTTATTTTGTTCCGCGTCGCGTGTATTCGGGATTCTATTCTCATTTTCGTTATTTATAATTGGTCCGGAAGTGTGATGTATATCGGCGCGAACAACTTCTTCTTCGTGATCGGAATCATCGGTAGAAGTATCGGTGTTTTCGTACGCGGATGCTACCGGTCGATACGAGTCTATGTCGTCATCCGTGCTAGGGGACGTGTCCCGTTCACGCTCGCTACGTCCCTCTCTTTCTCGCCCGATATCTCCCTCTCTCTCGCGCTCGACCCCTCTTTCTTTCTCGCGCTCGCCTCTCGTCTTACTTCGCGTCATTATCGGATCGTCGCGTTCTTCCGATTTCTTTGGCGGGGCGGCTGTATAACCTTCGGTATTATCTAGAGGGATTTTGCGTGGTCTTCCTCGCGGCCTACCGCTAACCGGTACTTCCTTCGGTACTTGTTCCGATGGCGTGCTTTCTACATGCGGAGAATGGCGGTTTTCTTTTAAAGCGCGACTTCGCGTTGTTACCGGGCAGATTTGTGTCGCGTTAACATCCACGGGGTTGCGTGACAACGCGTCGGCGTTCACGTTTGTTTTACCGGCTTTGTGTATTATTTCATATTCGTATTCCGCTAGTTTTAGTCGCCATCGAACGAGTCGCGACGTCGGATCTTTTACGCTATGCATCCATATGAGCGGACGATGGTCAGTTACTAGTGTGAATTTTTTCCCATATATGTAAGGACGAAATTTTTGTACGGCGTAAACGATCGCTAAACATTCCTTTTCTATTGTCGAATAATTCTTTTCCGCGGTGTTCAAAGTGCGCGAGGCGTATGCTACTGGTAAGTCTTTCCCTACGGTTCCCTGGCTTAGTATACCCCCTACCGCGTAGCCTGAAGCGTCGGTCGTAATTACGAACGGTTTCGTATAATCTGGGTACTGCAAGACGGGTTCGCTACATAATAATTCTTTTAATTTTTCAAACGCTAGTCGTTGTTCGTCCATCCACACGAAGGTGTTATCCTTTTTTAATAATTCTGTTAGTGGTTTCGCGATTTTAGAAAAATCTTTTATAAATCTCCGGTAATATCCGGCCAAACCGAGAAACTGTTTAATATTTTTGGGGCTTTTTGGCGTCGGGAAATCTTTTACTGCCCTTAATTTTGCGGGATTCGGTTGGACACCGTTTTCACCGATGATATGGCCTAAATAAACTACCTCTTTCCGTAAAAATTCGCACTTATCGGGTTGCAATTGAAGATTGGCTTCCCGTAGTCGTTTCATTAATTTCGTAAATTTATTTTCATGTTCTTCAAGGGAGCTCGCGTATAATACTATGTCATCTAAATAGACGAAGACTTCTATTCCTTGCATCCCTACCAATACCCTGTCCATCAACCTTTGAAAAGTAGCCGGGGCGTTTTTTAGACCGAACGGCATTCTATTGAATTCATAATGCCCGTGTGGAGTTGAAAACGCGGTCTTATGCTTATCATCGGGGTGCATTTCTATTTGATGGAAACCGGACGCTAAATCGAACGTTGAAAAATATTTCGCGCCTCCTAGTTGATCTAAAATTTCCGTAATATTCGGTAAAGGGTACGCATCTCCTATTGTTTTTTCATTTAATGCGCGGAAATCAAGTACCATTCGCCAGCGTTTATTGCCCTGTGAATCCGGTTTCTTCGGTACTATCCAGACGGGAGTATTATATGGAGATTCCGATTCCGCGATTATTTCGGTTTCCATTAATTCATTGACTTGTCGATTAATTTCGTCTTTATGCGCGGGAGGAAAACGATACTGCTTAGTGTGCAATCGGTCTATCATCTATCGTATTTATTTTATGACGTAGCAAATCGGTTGATCTCAAAGGTTCACCCGGCAGATGAAATCGATCTGCATTATCGAAGATTAAACGGTCTACGCTAGCTCTCTCTTCCGCGTTCAAATGTCCGAGTCGAAGTAATTCTTCTATATTTGCTGATCGTTCCCTTGTATTTTCTAAATCTTCGCGTAAATTATCTTTTTCTATATAAAAACATTTCCGAGTTTCTTCTTTACTATTTCCTTCATTTGCTTTTTCTATTTCGTATATTTTTTCTATTTCTAATAGTTCGAACGTCGGCACCGCGATTTTTATACTTTCTTCCGTCGTGTTTATCACTCGCAAGTATGCTTTTTTATTCTCATTTACTTTTAATAATGCTTCTCCACTATAAATCCCTTCTTTAATCTTTAGTTTCGGTAAATAACCTATTCGTATTTCCGGATTCGCGACGTTAACGTATATTTGAGAGCACGATCTTGCGGGTGCGATAATTATTTCTTCCGACTCGAAGGATATTATTTCATCGGCCCATTCCAATTGATTTTTCCCGTAATTAAGAATTGCACGTCGCTCCGCGAGAAAATCGGATCCTAAGATCCCGTCCTGAGAAATAGGGAAATCATTTGCTACAACGTGAAAAGGCGTTTCGCGTCCTAAGATACTCACTTTCACCCGCCCTAAGGAGGTTACATAGTGCGCCGTTATCCCGCTAAGCTTTAAGATTTCTTCCCTATCGATCGAAACGTCCTCACTGACCGCGTGTTCTTTTACGAGATTAGGACCGCTCCCACTATCTATCATAAATTCTGTCGCAGCTTTAAGATGCTGGCTATTTATTTTTACCGTAGGCACATATCCTTCACGAGTTAGATTTATTTTTACGTTATTTATTTTTCTTTCTTTGTTTTTATCGTTTTCGTTTTCTACTTTTATTTGTATATCTTTATTTCTGCTTTCATTAATCTCCTTATTTTCCTTTAAAATTTTATATTCTACGTTTTTCATCTGATCTTCCTTATTTTTATTTTTAATATTCTCCTTCATTTTTCCTTTGACTTCCATAATTATTGATTCTTTATTATTACTAACCTTCTTCCTTTTCCTTCCTATCTCTAAAGCTCCTACCTCCTCTTTTCCTATTTCATTCTCCTTATTCCTATTGATCTCCTTTTCTTCTTCTCCCTTTTCTATTTCTATAATTTTAATTTCCTTTTCCCTGACTCTTGTATCTTCTAATCGTCCACCCTTTATTTCTTTTTCTACGAACTCCGTTCCGCTAACCGTTATTTCCTGCCTAATTCCATCTTTTTCCGTAATTTCCGTATCCCTAAAGCTATCGATTATTTCGCGATTATGTTTCCTTACTTCGCTGTGCTCGATACTGGACGCTCGGTCTCCTCCGCGCTCAACGCGTCCACTTGGGGGCGGAATGCCTCGTTTCCCGAATTTTCGGTTTCAAAATCATTTTCCGTGGAACAACAATTACACTGGCGGATTCTATTATTATTATTAATATTATTTTGACTATTGTTATTATTATTATTACGCGTTTCTGGCCTATTACCGTAAAACGTCGGGTTTTGAATTGGAAACTGCGTCGTGGTCTGCACCGGTGCGGACGGTCTCGGCGGCCCCTGATTTTCGTACGATTGACGCGGATTATATTGTCTATTCGGATAAAAATTCTGTGATGGCGGTTGATTATTGTAATATGCGCTATTGTTTCTACCCTGATTTTGTTGCGGACATGAATTTTGAAGATTTTGATTTCGATTTTGCTCATTGACTCGCGGAGGTTGGTTCCGATAGTTCGAATTAAAATTTCCCGGATAATTTCTCGTATACGACCAGCAATTCAAAGCTACGTGACCATTTTTATTGCAAATCTGACATCTTGGAATATCGGTTTGTACATGTCTAACTGCGGCGTGATCAAATCTTTCGCGACTCCCACGGTTTCCTAGCGACATTTGCCTCATTCCGGCGATTGCTTCGATTTCCTTTTCTATATCTATCCGCGCGTAAACTATTAATTAAATTTTCATTGGTAGCTCCCTGAAATTCTAAAGTTATTCCCTTATTTCTTCGCTTTTCCGCGTCAATTATCCGTTTCCCTATTTCTCGGATTCTATTCGCATAAGTAATTACATTTTCGTCGGAATTTTGATACATATACGCTAATTTTCCTTGCGCTTCGTACACAGTTTCGCGAGGCCCATAAATATTTCTCAAATATTCAACTAAATCCTGCATTTTTCTAAATTGCGTTCCTAATATCGATCGTCCAGCATTTCCGCGTAATTTATTCCGAGCCGATTTTACCAAATTTTCTTCGTAACTTGGCGAGATCATATTTAAAGCTTCCTCACATCCTTCCGCGAAATACACAAATGCTAAATTACTACCGTCAAAAATCGGAATAGCGTCTAATGCGTCTCGAAAATATGTCAAATGGTAAATATGACTTACATCGGCTGCGGTAGTAGTAGGCGCTGCGGGTGGTGGTGGTGGTGGATCCTTTGTTGGTGTGAGAAGGGGTGAGCCCTGCAGTCGTTCTAGAAGCTCGTTGATCTGCCTTTGTTGCCTCTCCACTATCTGTCTCGCTTCCTCCATCGAGCTCGCCGAGTTTCCTTGTTCCGCGCGCTGTCCTTGTTCCTCTCGTTCTCCTTGTTCCTCGCGCTGGCCTTTATCTGCTGCTTTCTTCGACGGTGTATGTTTTAACGGCATTTTCTTTTCTTGATGTTTTACCAACGATGCTTGCAATGTGTGAAAAAGTTCTTGTTCCCTTTTTATTTATTATGCAACCGAAATTTTTCTTTTTGAAAAAAAAGAAAGATTTGTTCCCCTTTTTACGGAATATCCCACCGCGCTGTCACCAAAATTTGTTACGTCTTATGATTATTTCTTTCTTAAATATTTTTAATTTTAATCTGTCCGTTTCGGGTATGGGATCTATGCGATCCACCCTGGGATGGGGGAACAGAAAAAGGATATTAACTGAGGTAAAGGTGGAAGGGAAAAATAGAATATTTTTAAATGAAATTTATATGTATTACCTTTATAATCGTCCTTCTCTTTCTCTCTCTCTCTCTTACAATTCTGTTCCTGGTTGATATAACACTCGATCGCTCGATCTCTCTCTTCCCTTTTGCTTCCTTCCTTATGACTTTTTAACTTTTCTTTTTTTAAGGTTAGGTTAACGTTTTCTTCGCGCGATTGTTCTCTACTGAAATGCTGAGAGGAGGCTTACGCGTGCCTCTTTATATAGGTTTCGGTGGTACTGCGACCGCACCAATCACAGTTCAGAGAAATATCGATCCGTTTACGGGATTCTCGATCCCCTATGCTTAATGCCTATTGGTGGTGGTGCTCGCACGCTTTTCCAGCCCTTCGTGGCTGGTCGGACTATGGTCATCGCGTGATTTTGGGGGGAGAGTTACTAAGGCGCGTGGCGCGTGGCGCGTGGCGTACATCGCCCCGTATCTCAAGTTGGGTAGGTGTTACAATTTTAGTTAAAAGGGAAAAAGGGTATTAACAAACATATGTGTACATACTCATACACACACGTATATATATATATGTATATACATGTACGCGTATACGTATTTACATGGACGTAACACTTGCAACTAATCCGGTGTGTCTGCCATTCTTTGCAACTTGCAGTCTCAAAAGCATCCGAAAAAACTTTACCGCGCAATATTGAATTTCTAGTCAAAGAAACGTACAATTGGTTCGCTCAATCGTCTATAAGACAGTTGAATTATTCACAATTGTACAGAACCATCAACAATGGAGAAGAACCTTTGAAAATCCCGCAAGTAGGTGAAACGCGATGGTTGTCAATCGAATCTGCGGTGAAAAAGATTTTGGACCAATGGCTCAGTTTGAAAACACATTTCGAAATAAGCAGGCTGAAAGATAATTGTTACACTGCTGAGTTATTGTATTCGATGTATTGCGACAAAACAAACTACGTATTTCTCAACTTTCTGTACCCAATACTGAGTTTGGTACAAAAAACAAAGAAAAATTTCGAATCCAAGACTGCTAATCCTACGAAACTGCTTTCAGATCTTAAAATGCTTTATTCGACCGTAGTGAATAAAGTTATCCTTCCAATAGCGAAAATTAATATCTATGAAGATGATATTGACAAGTATTTAGATCCGTCGCTAGCCTTAGGTTTTGCTTTTGAATCAGCTTGTTCTGAGCATGAAATATGTGGGCAGGATAAAGCGAATCTTAAATTACGATGCGTCTCTTTCCTAGTAATGCTGACCAAAGAATTGAGAAATCGTTTACCGCAAAATTTCAAAATATTAGAAAAAATGAATGCCTTGTCTATATCAGAGTCTTTGAAACCAAATAAACTTCCAATCACAGACTTGGCTTTGCACTTCGCTACAAAAGCTGAGCGATTTACGGTCAGTCAAATTGAATTTGAATGGAATAATATTCATGCAATTAAGGGGTTAGGCCACTCTAGGATTTTCAAAAAATCGATTTTTTTTTTTTTTTAAATGGTCCCCTAGGACCTCAAGAATGATGTCTCAAAAGATTATCGCCGGGAAACATTTCTAAGTACTCGGTTTTTCAATTTTAGTACAAGGTCGCCTGGTCGACCGAGTACAAACATAAGCCAGTTCTTTCAATTGAAGTCTATAATGCTATCAAACCAGTCTATGAAGAACTGACGAGTGACAATCTTCTAACTCGATGCATCACTAACTCACTCTAACTCACACAATCTTCAACCGATTTCCTTCAAATATTGAATATATCTTTAAAAATGCATTGTCTATAGAAGTACGTGGCGATTTTTTTTTTATATTGAAGAGTTCATTTGTTATTGACAATTATCTGACGAGTTTTTAGGCAGATTTTACACTTTCCACTTTAGAAGTGCGCTATTTGGCCGAAAATCAATATATCGAAAAAATCCCACGTACTTCTATAGCAAATATTATACATAATCAAAAAAAAATCATTGGCTTATTATAATTCAAAAATTACAGGAGCTGCGTTTCCGGCAGTGGACGTTTACATCAACGGAGACGCCAGCGCAAAAACGCTGCACAGCCGCCATTTGCTTTAAAAAAATTAGGATATATAGCCAATGATATGTATAATAAACTCCCTCTTTTGTAATCTCGATTTATTTCGTAGTATTCCTAAAAAAAATTCCAAAGAAGGCCTATTTTTTCGGCCTCTAGAGTGGCTTAACCCCTTAATTGGAAAGAAACGAGAGACACGGAAAAATTTTGGGTGGAAGTGATTAATTTTCGAAACAGCTGTGGAGAACAGCCTTTCGAACACTTGATCGATCTTGCTTTAAAAGTTTTGTGCCTTCCTCATTCTAATGCAGATGTCGAACGCATTTTCAGCCAAATGAATCTCATAAAATCAAAGTTGCGCAATAAAATGAAGCTTCCGCTTCTAAATAATATATTATATATTCGGTTTGGTTTGAAAAGAGTTGGAAGATGCTGTCATAACTATGTGCTACCCGATAGCGTTTTGAAATCGATCGGCACAATGAATGTTTATAATAACAATGAAAACGAAGCTGAAAATGTGGAACAGTTACTATTATAAAATCGCGTCGTTCAAATCTTAATTGCTATTTAATGTGATCGCCTAATGTTGGCATAAACTTAATAATTCAAGAGTATTTTGTTATGTTTATAATATTTTTTATTTCTGAAGTTTATCGCGTAGAACATTCTCAAAGTTAATAAAAATATATTGATATTAATATAACTCCGAAAACAACACACTAAGGTAAAAGCACCAGTAGTTGACACTTTAAGAAATTTTTTGCCTATTTGTTCACATAGCTCAGGCTAAGTTCACTTTAGGCGAAATTTATGGTTAATAATCGCTGCACAAACTATTTTTTTATTATATTACCGCAGGTAATCATTCCTGATGGCGGTTGTACCAATTTTATTTATTTTTTTCTGAAAGTAAAATTTGATTCAATAGTTCAATAGTTGACCCGAGCGAGATCAAAAAATTTAGTAGTTGACACCTTTTCGTTTCAGTAGTTGACATAGGGAGAAAAAACAATTAATGAACTAGTCTTGGTAATGTATGAATACAGAAATTTATTAAATGTTTAAAAACGATTTTTCTTAACTAAATTTACAAAAAAAATATTTATTAATTAGAAGCACAAAAAATCTAACTTAGTTCGGCAACTGAATACATATTTCTGGTTCTGCTCATTTTAATGGGTTTATTGATACGAAACAACAAAGCTTCCCATTCATAATCGAGCTTATTCAGTCTTTCTGGCCACTTCCACAGTTTACCACACTTTGCCATTGCTGAAATGGTTGCAGTCGTTTCAGACACAGTAATTACAATTCCAGGGAACAACTCTTTTTCGTTGGAAAATACAACATATTCGCCCACTTTTCTTTCTATGGATAGATTGTTATTCTGCACTTGTGGATCTTCTTCCTCGCTCCCATCATTCGAACCACTACCATAAAAGATCTCATCATCAATGCAAGAGTCCCAACTCTCTTCACATCGGGGCGTTAGATTGATTTTCTTTGTTTTACGTTTTTTAAATTTCTCATGTTTATTCTTTTCTTTTTCGTCTCTTTTCCGTCTTCTTTCAGCAGCACGTTCCAATTTCCTTCTTTCCAATTCTTCTTTTTTGGCTATCCTTCTTTTGAAATACTCCTGGCATAAACTTCCTGAGACAATAGCGGGCATTTTTTCCTTGGCGCTTCTTTTCTTTGTTGGCTCTTCGCTGTTCCTTTCATAGAACAGATGTTTCTTAAACGCGTTGGGAATTTGGGCAGAAGCTGAAGAAGGTCCAGCTTCACAAGCATCAATAGCAGGGTCATCGATTGCAACAGGTGTGGACGTTTCAGTTTGCATATTATCCATATCCTCAAAATTCTGATTGGCAGGTGAATTAGGAGAACAAGACATACTGTCAAGTTGCTGCTTCGTTTTCTGCCACAGTTGAAATAGTGACATATCCCTTTCTTCTAATTCATTGTGTTGATTTGCATTTTTAAATTTATTTAATTTTAGCTCGTCGATCATTTTATTAAGAAACAAAAGTCCTTGTTCTAAAAAATGTTGTTGTTGTGTGATGTTAGTGACGGGTGGGTTATTGTGAGATTCAAGGGGAAGTTTTATAGCTTCCGGGTTCCAAGGATAAAGGCCACACTTCCGGAATCCATTTTGCAAAATGCTTGGACTGATAGTATCATCTATCACTTCTTTTAAAAGTTTTGGAAACCATTTTTTCCTTAATATAGGATTCTCCATATTTGATAACCTCCAAGTATGAACCTTCTTCTTCCACAGCTCTTTTAGAGGTCTAAAAACCGCAACATCCATCGGTTGAAGGAGATGTGTGGCATTGGGATAAAGAGCAATGAGGATTATCTCATTTTGTTCACAGAACTGGCTCACTTGTAAACTTAAATGAGACGCGTGCCCATCAACAAAAAGTACTACAGGCATACGAATTTTTTCTTTTACTAACCACGGATGGAAAATATCCGCCACAAACTCGAAAAACGCCTCGCACGTCATCCACCCTGAATCAGTCTTACCCAAGCCCCATTCTCCAGGAAAATTTTCGGCAATTTCATGCGGAATCCTTTTATATTTGAATAAAACTGTTGGTGGCGGTAAAGCGCCTGCAGCACTCCCTGTGACCAGGACGGTCAGGCATTCCTTTTCATCAGCATTAACTTGCTGATAGATTGTTTTGTCCCCCTTTTTCGCCAAAACTTTACCGCCTTTCGGATTTAAAAAAAATGCTGTCTCGTCGGTATTGAAAATTCTGGTAGGATCATTTAAAATATCTCCATTTCCACTCTCAGTAATGTACATCCTAACTTCGTTGAACCAATTAAAAAGGTTTTCCTTGGAAATAACAGACCTTGTTTTCGTCAGGTTTTGAGATATCCTAACGGAAATATCAGGGTGAATTTTCATAAACCCTTTAAACCACGTTTTTCCTGGACGATCGTCTTTAAAAGGATTGGGTCGGTGCAAGTCTTTAATTATACGTTGTACACTGTAGGTGACCTGTTCGGTTGTTACAGGGAAGCCTGCCCGCGCCATTTAGAAAATCCAGTTTTTAATTACATCTTCTTCTCCTTCGGTTAATACTCTGGCTGGACCCATTTTTCTTTTAACCGGGTGTTTACCCTCAACTTTGTATTTTAATGTCACTCTAGGAACATTAAATCTCTTAGCTGCCGTTTTATACGGGGTTTGATGCAGCCGGACATCTTCCACAGCCGCTTGCATAGCCTCTTCCGTATAATTTCGAAAATTACCCTTTCTCGGAGGCATCTTAAAATTGACAGAGGAATAAAGTCAGTAGTTGACACTTAGCAATTTAATAGTTGACACCCTATGTCAACTACTGGATAATAGACAATTACAAGTTTCAATAGTTGACACGAGGTTAATTGGACAAGTTTACAATCTTTGTTATTAAATTTGATAAAAAAAACCCTTTTTAAATGTCATACAACATCAACGAATGCCTTTTCACACACAATGATTAAAGAAAACAAACTTTGAATACTTACATCTCAATCAAGTCCTTAACGCTTTCTATAAGAAAATTAATCAAAAATCGTGGCCATCAAACACGGGTTTGTTGAATCGGTTTCTATGACGACCCTTAATGGCAGATTAAGCGCAGTAGTTCGCAATTAAGCCGATAGAGGGCAGCACAATGCAGTCGATTAAAGTTTGACGTATTCCGGCTTGTGGTTTTCTTATTTATTTAATTTCTTTGAAAGAGTGTCAACTACTGGTACAGTGTCAACTACTGGTGCGTTTACCTTACATGTATTATACTGTGTTAATATTGTATATTAATAATATACCTTAATGTACTGAGGATAGTCTGTGATATAGTATAGTGTGCTGTACAGTCGTAAATATAAAAAATGCTTCATTATTATTGAATAGTATAATATATTTATATATATTCTAGAATATATATTGTAACGTTAAGCCTTTTTTTTTTTTACCTTAGCTTCCTGTTACCTCCTCGACGAGTTCTTTCCTTTTCAGGACTGGCAGTGGGAAGTGAGAGGAAAACTTGAAATAATGAGTGCTCGAAATCCCTTTAATTTTCTTTATTTGGTCTTCGATGTATATCACGCCGAATTGACGCTAGGTCAACGCACTCGCCCAGCTGATCGCTCTTGTTGTCGCTTGCTAGTATCACACACACACTCACACTTCTACACGCGCTCACGCTTAGTCTAACGCTTAACCTATTGGGAAGTCAGGTATCCGAAAGAAATGTAAACACGTATCTAAGGAAGACGCTGTAACGTTCTCTTTCTTTCTCTTACCGACTTTCGGTGCCTGTTGCCTGGCTAGCTATCTCTCTCCTACTCACACCTTTGGTTTAAGCCGTCTCACGTCGTGATGTATCGTCACGAACACCGGAAAACACCTCTTCTCGGAAACCGATGTAAATTCTCGCACTTCTGTCTGCCTCCGAATTGTTCACTCCCGACTCGAATTTGAGATTTAGAAAAACGTGAGAAAATTCTCGATCTCGATCCTTCCGCTACCTGTCTCATATACGCGTTATCCCTACCTCCGTGATCTGATTTCGATTAGTTTAATTGGTTCCCCTCTGTTTTTCTATCGACGCGCGTTGCTGACCGCATTTGGCCTCGGTGCTGGTCTTGAACTTGCTGATCGTTCGAATTCTGACGTCAGCCCTTTTTATGTAAATTCGTATCTTCCGCGAGTATCCCCTTGCCTCATCTCGCCTCCCGTTTCCGAAGCTAGCGCGATCTAATTTCGCTTAGGTGTGTCCCTTTGTCACCTTTACGTCTATTTTTAGATTTCGACCGTTTTTCTTATTACCGCGCATCGAAATTTCGCTTCTTTCGTGCTATCTATATTTCTACGGCTTCGTTTTCCTTTTCCTTTACTTTCTTTTGGTTAATTTGATTGTGCCTTTGTTTGTAACGTTACAATATAGTAGAATATATTTATATATTTATACAGGGTGTGTTCGACCGTATAGTCGTGAGCTATATCACGTTGTAGCCAGGAATAAATAGAGCCGAAAGAAGTCATAAAAGTTAACATAAGGTAGGTAAGTTAACGAGTTATTAATTATAAGAGATTGGCAAATCACGACGCGCGGAAGCGGTAGGCGGCGAGCTGCGGCCATGCTAATCTAGCGGCGCGAGGCGAGTGGCGAGCGGGTGGGGCGCCCGAGTTCGTCTACATACGTAGGAGATGAGCGATCGGGACGAGCTTTCCACGAAAAAGTGACAAGCAGTGGGGCATTAACGCTCGAGCATCGAATAGACTTTTTGTAACACCCGCTGTGAAAGTTTGATTCTCGAGCACTGTATGGCGGGCGCAAAGTAGCTGTTTCCCAAATTTCAGAATCTTTCTGCACGCGTGTCGAAAGTATATACTTTCGCTATGGTGACGTCATACTTTTCCGCACACGTGCGGAAAGTAGGTACTTTGCGCACGCTTCTCCACACGAACTTCTGCTGACAACCACCAGATGGAGCGCAGATAGTCCTAAAGTGAAACGGTTTTCGAACGTTTGTGCGCAGGATTGTAATAAATTTGAAATTCAAATCTCTGTGAAAAGTTTATTAAAGTAATTACATAATTAATTTTTACAATCATGAGTCAAGAATTAGTACAAACTCTGACACCACCTAATCTTGTTGAGACAGCAAAGTCAGTTACTTTAGATCTACTACCGGAAAAATCTAAGCATAAATATTTGCAAACTTACAACAAATTTCTCGACTGGAGATTGTTGCAAAAAACAACCTCATTCTCCGAAAATGTATTGCTGGCATATTTTGATTATTTATCAAGTTCGATGAAATCATCTACATTGTGGTCAATTTACTCAATGTTAAAATCGACATTAAGAACACATGATAATGTTAACATCGAAAATTATTCGAAATTAATTGCTTTTATTAAAAAAAAGAATGTTGGTTATAAGCCTAAAAAATCTCGTGGGATAAAGTTCCGAAAAGGACCCACCCCCGATTGAGCTCATTTTTTGTGTGAAGTTAGTATACATAGAGATAAGTAAAAAACCAAAAGGATTTTTGGCGCGTCGCAACCGTTTTGGAATTATCAGGTTTTTTATTTTCGATTTTCGATATCCGGGAAAATGATGTTAAATCCAAGGAATTTTAATGAAAATTGATTAATATGTATACAAAAAAGCATAAAATATCTAAATAAATCTCTCATTAATGTATAACAATAATAATAATAATAATAATAATATCAATCTGCACATTTTTATGCCGCCGTAAATACTTTTATAGGTGCAACCAAGACTCCCCCATGGTCTACTGCCTTGTCGTGGCGGAGGTGCTTAAGTGGCCTAACTCCCAGCGCTTAGACCGGCTGGAGGCACTGCGGTGTTCTGCACTGCAGTGGCTCGTACCGGGCGGCGCTGGGGGCGGGGCCGTGAACTAAGAGTAGACCGTCTGTTCTATGTTGTCCTTGTGCTTACTCACTTTGTCCGTGGTCTACATGTGTGCGGTGCGTTTCCAGAATGAGTGGGCTGCGGTCGGCCCTGGTGGATATTCCCCACAGACTAACCAAGGGTGGGAGTAGTAGCCCCCCGACCGTGTGCTGCGGATATGTTAGTACCTGACCTCTGTGCCGTACCATAGGTAAACGTAAGTCCTCCTAGAGGGGCAAAGGTCCTGGGAAAGCACATGTTTAATGTGGAAGAACTGCTACCGCAGTATGTTAGGAGCCTATGTGGGGGTTGAAGCTAGGTAACCGGGCGCAGGTATGGAGGTCTACCTAGGCCAGGTATCTCCTCATACCCTGCCAGCTGGGAGAATAGCTGGCGCCGTCTAGCCTGAAGTTGTGGGCCCCTTCTCGGAAAAGGAAAGGGTAACCCACCTCGATAGGGGTGACGTTAAACCTTTAGCATCAGGCGGGAGCGCCAAAACTCTAACCTTTTTTCTAGAATCCTCCGTACGGATAGGGCGGGCCACCCGACAAGCTGCTTCACGGCTTCCGTACGCATCACTAGGGGAAGGATACCGGCGGGGACAGTGGCCCCACCGCGGTGGGGCCCCCATGATGGGCGAACCGTCGTTAAGACTGAAAAATATTACTATGGATTCCATAAAAAAACACTTGGGTTGGAAGGGGACGGAGAAAGAGAGGGAAAAGAGTAAGGAAGAGGAACAGGGGACTGCTGGGTCGGAGGCAGCAGCCCCGGGCGGGGACGTACTTGAAACCAGCAGCGGGGAGGACGGCGCAGGCGCAGTGACAGTGGCCGGCGCATCATTGCCGCGGCGCGAGTCCACGCTGCCACCGCTGCCGGCGGGCATCTCCCTTGAGAGGGTGAGGAGGCCCGTCTGCTCAGAGGACGGATCTGATGGCGACCAGCTCGCTGGGGCGAGTAGCCCGCGGAGGCGGAACATGAGGGGCAAAGCGAGGGTGACCGCCCTACGGGAGGAGGTGACGGTACCCCCCATGTCCCCCATCAAGGACACCTGGGTGCTTCCCCGACAGACCGGGGAAAGGAGCACGAGTGTGTCGGTACAGGCCCTCGCGGAGTATGCGGAGAAGCTCAGCGTGTACGAGAAGGAGGAAAGAGCTAGGTACACGCTGCTCCGCGAGCGGATGAGCTGGCTCATCCCGCTAGTGGACGCCAGCCGCGACGTTCACGGGGAGCGGCGGAAAGATCTGCATAAAGCAGTTAGGGAGCTGGACGCCCTTGGCACGGCTATCAAGAAAAGGATAGCTGCCAGGGAGGAGCTGGATCGTAAGATCATGACACATATTGACGAGCTCCACGCGGCCAACGACGCGTCGGCGAAAGCAGCCTCGGGGGGTGGCGCGACCGCGAGAGAAGCGGCCACCCAGACCGAGGTGCCCTCCCTGGCTGAGGCGGACACCCAGACCGAGGTGCCCTCCCTGACTGAGGCGGCCGTACAAACGGAAGAACAACAACCGGCGATGACACGGGCGGATACCTCCGTCCCGGCCACCGACACCGCGGCCGGGAAGAGGAAGGAGATCTCGCCGGCGGAGGATGGGAGGCGGAGAAAGAGGCACAGAGAAACCGGGTCACCACCACCACCACCATGTGAACCCGAGACAGGGCCGAGCCCTGGCTCGAGCCGCGGAGCTCGCGCCAATGAAGAGGAGCAGGAGCGTAGGCCCGTGCGAGAGAACGTCTACGGAGTCCTCGCCAGCATGCAGGAGATGCTGGCGGGACTCCAGCGACAGGCCGGGTCGAGCGCAGACAGGGGGGTGGCGGGACCGCCTAACACTGGCGCCACCGCGACGCAGAGGAGGCGTGCGAGACGGAAGAGGAGAAAGAAGGCGGCTGCGAAAGAACCGCAGCCGCTGATGGGATCGGAGGGGCAGGGTGGGGGGGAGATGGAGCGACAGACTCCGTCCGACCCCGCTACCCCGCGCGAGGGTGGGCAGCCGGGACTGCCCGACTCGCCGACATGGGCTATGGTGGCGGGGAGGGGGGCTCGTGGCCCTGCCGCGGGACAACAGCGGCCGCGGCAACAGCCAAAACAGCAGCAGCCTGCGACACGCACGGGGGAAAAGCCTCCTAGACGACCGGACACCGACGCCATACGCGTCAGGCCGACGGGAGAGAGGCCGATGTCCATGGCAGAGGCGGCCACTAAGATGAGGGGGACCGTGGACATCGGCACCTTCAACGTGCGCGTGGCGACGGTAAGAGGGACCAGGGCCGGCGACCTCCTGGTCGAAATGACCAAGGAGCGGGGGCCGACCAGTCGGAGGTGCGGCGACTAAGGGACGCCATCGCCGCAACCTTCGGTGGGCAGGCGGCGGTCGACGTCCTGACACCAAGGACGGGCCTGGAGCTCGTCGGCCTGGACGTCGCCACGACGCAAGGAGAAGTAATCCGCGCCGTCGCCACGGCGACCGGGCTGGCGGAGGACGTCGTTGAGGGTGGGGTACATATGAGACCATCATGGGGAGGGCGCATGGCAGCCACGCTGGTGCTGCCGACGGCGGAGGCTAAAGAGCTTGCCAAAGCCGGCAGCATCCGCGTGGGCTGGTCGCTGGCAAAGATTAGAGAGCGAGTGAGAGAGCAGCGCTGCAAGAGGTGCCACAGGGTGGGGCACATCGCTGCGGCCTGCCAGGCCAAGGAGGATAAGGCCAAACAATGTTTTAGGTGTGGCCAGGAAGGGCACCTGGCGCGGGCCTGCATCGGCCTGAGACCCGCAACCGGGGATGGGACAGAGGGTGGAGAGGGGGTAACCCCCCCCACCGAAGGGGGCAACAGCGGGGCTCATAGCAATGGCCCATAGAGTCATACAGTTAAATGCGAACAGGTGTCGCGCGGCCCAGGACCTGGCCTGCCAGATCGTGGCGGAGAGGAGTGCACAGGTGTTGATCCTCAGCGAGCCCTACAGGGCCCCTGAGGGCCGCATTTGGCACTTCGATCTGACCGGTCTGTCTGGGATCTGGGTCCTGGACCGCGGCCTGGGTCGGGTGAAGCTCCTGGAGAGGGGACAGGGGTACGTCGCGGTCGGAGTGGCGGGTATGTGCATCGTCGGATGCTACTTCTCCCCCAACATCCCGCTCTCGGAATTCCGGGAGCGGATGCTGGATCTGGAGGGGTGCATCCGGCGATGCTCGGGCCCGACCCTGGTCGCCGGGGACTTCAACGCCAAGTCGCCGGTCTGGGGAAGTCGTATCGAGGATGCGAGGGGGGCGTCGCTGGCGGGGCTGATGGCGTCACTCCGGATGGTGGCGGCCAACCACCAAGGTTGCGCCGACACCTTCCGGAGGGGCGTGTCCGGCTCCGTCATCGATGCCACCTTTGTGAGCGATGGTCTGGCGAGCCGACTGAGTGGGTGGGAAGTCCTGGAGGACCCCACCCTCAGCGACCACCAGGCCATTGAAACTAGATTGAACCGGCCGGCGGCGGGGCGTGGAGCCCAGACGGCCAGGGGGTGGGTGCTTAGGCGACTCGACCCGGAGAAGTTCCGGGAAAAGATCGCCGAGGCGCGCAGGTACTGGTGGCCGAGAGGGGGCGAAGAAGCCGTCGACGGGGAGGTGGTGGCACGAGGGCTGATCGCGGGGCTCGTTGAAGCATGCGATGCGGCCATGCCAAGGAGGAAGCCCGGGAAGCCGCGGAGGGCCGTCTACTGGTGGAACCCTCAGGTAGCGGCCCTTCGCGAGGAGCTAAGAAGGGCGCGGCGCAGGGCAACAAGGGTGCGGGCTAGGCACCGGGAGGACCCGGAGAGGGTGGCCGCTGTGGAGGGCGAGCGGAGGCGAGCCAAGGTGGCCCTAAAAAGGGCCATCAAGGCTGCAAAGAGCTTGGCCTGGTCGGACCTCATCGAGCAGGTCGATGGGGACCCGTGGGGACTCCCGTACAAGATTGTGCGGGGGAAACTGCGCAACCGTGACGCGGGGACAGGTCCCGATGATCTCGCGGATATGCGAAGGATCGCCGGGACCCTGTTCCCGCGTAGGGAGGATCGCCCTGTCAGGCCTTGGGGCTACGTGGGCGAATGCCCCCCCTTCGATGCCGGCGAGCTGGCCGCAGCCGTTAAGAGGCTTGCCCCGGGGCGTGCGCCGGGGCCGGACGGGATCCCACACGAGATTATCCGCCTGGCCGCGACGCACGAGCCGGAGTGGCTTCTGGCTGCGTACAACTCGCTGCTTCGGAGGGGGGTCTTCCCCGCGTGCCGGAAGATCCAGCGCCTTGTGCTGATCCCGAAGGATAAGGGAGGCAATGCGGGAGAGGCCGCCTCGTACAGGCCCCTCTGCCTGCTGGACGCCGCCGGCAAGCTCTTCGAGCGCCTCCTCCTGCCACGGCTGGAGAAGGCGGTCGAAGGAGCCGGCGGCCTGTCGCCCAGGCAGTTTGGCTTCAGAACCGGGAAGTCGGTTCTGGATGCCTTGGGGGTACTGGCCGAGACGGTCTCGGGCGTTCATCGTGGTCCTGCACGCACGGCTAATTGCTGCGCACTGATCACGGTGGACGTCCAGAACGCCTTTAACTCGGCTGATTGGGCCCGAGTCATCGAGGCGCTGGAGCGGAGGTGGCAGGTTCCGCCATACCTACTATGTATGGTGGACTGCTACCTCCGCGACAGGACGATCCTCCTTGTGGCCAAGGACGGCAGTGTGCGTCTCGAGGTATGGGCTGGGGTTCCCCAGGGCTCCGTCATGGGACCGTTCCTTTGGAACGCAATGTTTGACGGGGTCCTGGGGCTCCCCATGCCACGCGGGGTAAGCCTGGTGGCATTCTGTGACGACATTGCCGTCCTGGTAGTGGCCCGCACGGTGCCAGGCCTGGCTATACTGGCGGACAGAGCAGTGGAGGACGTGGTGGCGTGGATGGGGGCGCAGAGGCTCACCGTCGCCGGACATAAGACCGAGGCGGTGGTCTTTTGCCGGAAGAGACGACCCCCACCCGTCACCTTCAGGGTCGCCGGGGCAACTGTAGTGCCCGGCGAAATGGTAAAGTACCTCGGGGTGAGGATCGACGCCCGGTGGAGCTTCCGCCAACATGCCATCGCGGCGGCAGCGAAGGCATCGGTGGCGGAGGCCTCCATCGGGCGCCTGATGCCAAACCTCGGGGGGCCAAAGCCTCCGAGGCGGAAGCTGCTCGGTGTGGTGGTGCAGGCCACCCTCCTGTACGCGGCCCCCCTGTGGGCTGGGGTCATGCGGCCCGCTACCATGCGGCGCATCATGGCCCCGGTGCACAGGCGGGCGGCGTTGAGGGTGGTCAGCGCTTACCGCACCGTGTCATACGACGCCATCGAGGCTATTGCGGGGATCCCCCCCTTTGACCTCCTGGCCAAGGAGCGCCAGGAGGTCTACGAAGGTCTGAGGGGGGTGAGGGGCCAAGGCCACGCGGACCTGCAGGGGGACTGCGCGCGTGTGAGGAGGGAGGCTCGTGCTCGCCTGCAGGAGAGGTGGCAGGAGCGATGGGCCACGGGGGGTGGAACCGGTGAGTGGACTCGCCGACTCATCCCGGAGCTGGGCCCCTGGGTCGGCCGGAAGTTCGGTCACATGAACTACCGGCTGACGCAGGCGTTCAGCGGTCACGGATGTTTCGGGGAGTACCTCCACCGGTTCAAGAGGAGGACGACGCCCGAATGCTGGCTGTGCGGGGATCCGCGGGACAGTGTCGAGCATGCACTGTTCCAGTGTGGGGCAGTGCAGGAGGAGCGTGACCGGACGGCGGGGTTGCTGGGGGTGGACCTCACCCCCGACAACCTCGTCGCCGTGATGCTGCGGTCCTCCGAAGCCTGGCACTGCGTCGCGGACTTCATCGCGGCCATCATCGGGCGTCGGGAGGAAGACGAGAGGAGACGGGAGCGGCAGAGGAGGAGGGGCCACGAGCCTGCCCCGAGGACCGCCCGCCGCAGGAGGAGGAGGAGGAGGTGGTGACGAGTAAGTGAGCCCGCAGTGCCCGGCGGGAACGATGCCGGCCTAGGTCGGCCCGAGCCTGCCGTGGCGCTGCGGGGGTATGAGTGTGGTGGCCGTGACCCGGGCTGGGACTGGCTCTGCAAGAGCAGACAGACCCAGTACCCGAGCCACGGGCAAGGATGCATGGGGACGACCTGCCCCCGCGGGGAGGCGTCGGCGAACAGCCGGTCCTCGCCGCGTGGCGGCGGTCGTTGTATGAATGTGCACGAACCGGACACACGGACTGGTGTCAGCGTAAGCTGGCCTGGACCGGGGCTGGGGAGTGCGAGCGTGCGGGGACCTGGGGGGTGTGAGTTTGGGACCCGTGGGGACCAGCGGGAACGGGTCCGTCCTAGGACGGCCCGAGCCCGCTGCGACGCCGCGGGGTGTGTGAGTGAGGTGGCCGCGACCCGCGGGGAGGACCGGTGAGGAGCCGACCTCACTGCGTGGACGCGACCAGGTGCGAACGGGCGCAAACCAGCCGCCCGGCCCGGCGTCGGCGTAAGTCGGCACGGGCTTGGTAGTTGGTGAGCGGGTGTGCGGGGTGCGGCAGTAAGGCCGAAAGGGTATAGGGGCTGAGTCCCAACGTCAGGATTTTGGGGTGCCCTTCGCCGGGCACGACCCAGCACAAGGTGCGTCCTGACGGCCTATACTCCCACGGAGGCCCCCCCCCTCGTGATGTGTACCCTAACGGGTGATTCCAGGGGGCGGGGTCCGGGGAGGCGGTCTACTGGCTGGGCCAGAGACCAACGTGGAGGTATTAGTCGGTAGGAATCCGACACTACCTCGCTTCGGCGAGGTGTCTTATGCAAGATTTCCTCCACGAAAAAAAAAAAAAAAAAAAAAAAAAAGGTGCAACCAAGACCCAACCCTACCCAAATCACTTTTTTTTAAATATGAAAATAGTCCTAATCATACATCTGCTGTAAATACTTTTGAAGGTGCAACCAAGACCCAACCCCACCCAAATCACTTTTTTTCAGACATGAAAACGCAAACTCATTCTGGGTAGGGTCTGGAGTTTTATATATAGCCTGGATAAACACGTTTTATATCCATCAATAATTGAATAAAAGCATCGCGATTTAGTTTCCTAAGACGACGACGCCACAAAAATTCACACATATGGGAATCTAAGGAATCTGCATGGACACCACCTCGAGATAACTGCCTACGCATCCACCGCCAAGAGGATTCTATGTTTTGAGTATGAGCTCCAGTTTCTTCATGTACAAATTCTTCGGAATGATTTACTGTAAAATGCTTATATCCATGAGATTCTAAATCGATATACCCTTTCCAACAATCTGTATAAATTGTAATTCCTGGCTTTACATGTTTTTTAATTAAACTAATCAGAGTATCCTTATCTCGTTTATTATTCGGACAAATTTCTAATCGGTAATGATGGGGATGATTCCGATGAAGCATACCTAAGATTCATGAACCTACAACTACTCTTCCTCGTTGATATTTTCGACGACCAATTTTACATTCGTCAATTTCAACAATTTCGTTTTCACCTCCAATTAATCCTTCATCCTCAAACTGTTCATCTAATGCTATCATACAAACTTCTCGACAGAAAGAGAAACGATCTGAAACTGTTTCGCGAGAAATTTGTTCATCGTCATTGATAGAACATTCCCTAACTGTCTGATCAAAACTTAAATTAATTGAAAAGCAATAAGTAATTAGAATACAAATTTCTACTGAGGTATGACAATTTTCGAACCATGTATTCTGTGCAACGGCAAATCGGTGGTCATGTTTGCCTTTTCTTCTGCATCTAAATGAACCACAAGAAAACCGATCCTCATCTAAAAACATTCGTTTTTTATGTTTATTACAATAACGAGTCGATGGAATTAGTTCAATGTCTCTCAACCATTGTAAAGTTTTTCTATGATCACTCATAATCATAGCTAACTTCTGAAAATTATACAATTTATCCATTTCAATTCGAAATAGATAGATACAAATAACGATAGCAGTAACGAAAGAGTTTTCTTCAATAAAGTTTCAATTCTCCCGTCAATCTAATTCAAGCAGATACAACTGAAATATATTCAAATAGCAGCAAAAGATAGCAGTAACAGAAACAGAGTTTAAGTTAATAAAATTTAACATATATTATTTTAATTCAATAATTCAACAACGAGAAGGATTCTATTGAGAATCCATCTTGCGGAATGTATTGAACTAACAAGGGGACCTCGTTTACCCGCGATAGCGGGTTAGCCTAGTAACCCAAAGGTTCCGTGATCGAGTCTCGACACGTGCACTTTTTTTTTTAATAACATTATTATTATTATACATTAGTGAGAGATTTATTTAGATATTTTATGCTTTTTTATATACATATTAATCAATTTTCATTAAAATTCCATGGATTTAACATTATTTTCACGGATATCGAAAATCGAAAATAAAAAACCCGATAATTCCAAAACGGTTGCGACGCGCCAAAAATCCTTTTGGTTTTTTACTTATCTCTATGTATACTAACTTCACACAAAAAATGAGCTCAATCGGGGGTGGGACCTTTACGGAACTGCACCCATCTCGTGTATTATCGAGTGATGATGTACAAAAATTCCTTAATGAAGCTCCAGATTATGAATATTTGGCGTGTAAAGTAAGTATAAAAATATACAGTCTCTCTCAAACATATTCGAACGACTTGAATTTTGGCAAGAATATCGAAGGATTAGTTTACCTTATATCATAGTTTTTTTGTATTGAAAAAATCAGAATCTTCAACATTACAAAGAAAGTTAAAAAAGTCGTTTTATCTAATTTGTTTATCTGAATTTATAATGAAAATTTAATAATTAATTATTTTAACTAATTTAACTTAATAAATTAAATAACCTTTTATAGATTTAGATATATGCATATTGTAAATTTTATTCAAATCAGTTAACGTTATTCCAAGTTATAAATGTTTCGAATTCTTGCTACAATTCAAGTTGTTTAGATAAATTATAAAAAAAGTGTTATACTTTAAAAACTTAATACTTCTAAAAGTGACTATACATAAACATTTCAAAATATCACTGTTTGATATTATTTACAGGTCATTTTGGTTGTTGGTATTGCTGGTACTGCTCGACGGGAGGAATTATGTAATATTTTAATTACTGATGTTACGGAACATGATTCAACCATGTTTTTGGTTAAATTAAATAAAACAAAAACACATATTACTCGGTCATTCACAATTACCGATGATTTTTATAAAATTGTAAAGAAATACATAGTTTTGCGTCCAGCAGACTGTAAATGTCCAAAATTTTTTCTAAATTACCAAAAGGGTAAATGTTTCCAACAACCGATTGGAATTAATAAAATTGGATTAATGCCAAAGCAAATCGCCAAGTATTTAAATCTGCGAGATCCAGAACAATACACTGGTCACACTTTCCGACGAACTTCGGCTACACTTCTTGCTGATGCTGGGGCTGATTTAACAACGTTGAAAAGACATGGGGGATGGAAGTCAGACCAAGTTGCTCAAAGCTATATTGAGGATTCTGTAGGGAGTAAACGACGAATTGGAGGACAAATTGCTAAAGATATTCATATTATTGAATTAAATAACTCAAAAAAAAAATTTTTAACAAAAAAAATAGAAACCGACTTCGAAAAAAGCGCTAAAAAGAGTGAAACAATTTTTTATGTATACCGTCAATATTCGATTTCATCATTATCATACTCAGAATATTGTAACTTTTTCGGCGGCGACACAAAATATTCCAACACGGTCATTTTCACGAACAAAGGAGTAAGTGCCTAATACATAAATATCCATCAATGTCCGTGAATTTCTGGCTATTAATGTACTGTTAATTAATTTTCTGTCACCTCCGAAAAAGTTGCAATATTCTGAGTATGATAATGATGAAATAGAATATTGTCGGTATACATAAAAAATTATTTCACTCTTTTTAGCGCTTTTTTCGAAGTCGGTTTCTATTTTTTTTGTTAAAAATTTTTTTATTTCATACTTTTTAGTGTATAATCGATCAAGATGTGGAAATAAAGTTATGTAGGTAATATTTGCAAAAGGATCGAAAAGGTTTGGTTCCGATATGTGAAGTCGTTGAGGAGATATAGAGGAATAAACAAATGATTTTGCAATAACAATTTAAACACAGTAACAATTGAGAATGTGTCACATAATGTTAGTAAGTGAGCAGTATTTGCGAAAGGATCGAAAAGGTTTGGTTCCGATAGGTGAAGTCGTTGAAGAGATATAGAGGAATAAACAAATAATTTTGCAATAACAATTTAAACATAACAACAATTGAAGATGTGTCGCATAATGTTAATAAGTGAGCAGTATTTGCGAAAGGATCGAAAAGGTTTGGTTCCGACAGGTGAAGTCGTTGAGGAGATATAGAGGAATAAACAAATTATTTTGCAACAATTAATAAATTTTTTATGTAATTAATATCTGCTAATTATTTCTAAGAAGATAGTAATAGTTTCTTTCATTACAATAAATCAATCCCATTCAAAAAGATATTGCGATAAATCTGAATAAAGCACTAATTTTGCAATAACTTTGTTAATAACAAACATTTCGGAAAAATTTTTTAAACGGGACCAATGGGAGACCCAAACCTAGCAACTGGAAGTGATTTCATTTCGATTGGTCAACCGGTTGCGGAGTTATGGCCGGACAAACAAAAAAAAAAAAAAAAAAAAAAAGGCAAGATCGCCCACTGTCGAATAGAGTAACCTCCTCCTTTTCGAAGTCGGTTAAAAATGACACTGATGCTGGGACGTCACAAAATTGCACACTGTCGTCTAAAATTAACAGACCAGTTAGAAATATTTCTCTCAATTTTAATAATTGTTCTACCATAACTTTTAATTTTAATGAAAAATAGATTTCATAATAATTTGTAATAAGAACAATTATAATTCCATTCCGTAATCCAAATAAAAAAATATTTACCTTGTAATATGATAATTTCCCTCAGTGAAATCTTCTTTTATCCGTTACTTTTTAAGTAAATTAAATTTCTACAATTATTTATTAATTTAAAATATTAAATTAGTTTAATATTTGTATTATAATTTATGTAATTCTTCTATATTACTTGATAAAACTTTATTTGCAATAGTTACAACAAATGCGTCTTACTACTAATACTAAACGCACGTGCGTCCACGATGCTACACGTGCTACACGTCCGTCCTATCTTATACCGTGATCTTGCTGGAAGTAAAACTACGCGTCTAAAACGATCGTCTTCTGTATCACGCCACCTAGCTGTTAATACATGTACAGTGCAACCTCCCAATAAGACCGCCCGCAATAAGAACGCTTCCCCAGTTTTTCGCTCGAGCATTTCCACCACTCCAACTCGAACTCCGAGTTCAAGGTATTCGCGTGCGATCCTCTCAATAAGAACGCCCAGCCTAGAGGAGCGCTAAAGAGTGAAATGAGATAAACATTGTAATACATACACATTTCCGTTTCAAATTATTATTCTCATACTGTGAAGAAATTGTGCTATAGAATTATTTATTAATATGTATTTTTATTAATCATATGCTCAAATATTTAAAGAATTTGGTACAAAATATCAAACGATTCAGACAAATAATTGAAATTATTTTCATTCTGTGTACAGTCAATTTGATCCGTGACGCATTGTACTGAAGGTTGATTATATTCAGGGGAGACGAATTCTTCCATTGAAGATGAAGCCTCAGAGAAATGGAATTCTTCAATGTTATCTTCTAAATACATTAAATAAAACAATATACGATTAATACATATGTATTTCCAAAAACACTATTGTTCAAATTATTCTTTACATCAAAATGATATGTTTTTCACACCGGGTGATGGCATAACGAGCACAGCCCATGATCAATTTCAAAGAAAAAAAATACGTTACGTTTATCGGTTTCCTGAATCCAATGCAATACCGTTGCTGCATCCACCGCTTCATAACCCCCAATTTTCTTCACGAGATTGAGTAAATCATTTATGTTACGGTCCTTTGCAGATAATGGTGTGAAAGTGATGTCGGTACCGACGGAAATATCTAGATCATCTATTATCGATGAGCCCTCATCAGTTTGAGTTGACGCATCTTTCATTTCTTTTGGCCATATTTTATTCCAGCATCTTTGAATCGTAGTCGGCTTGACTTTTTCCCATGCATCAGCAATCCAGAAAATGACTTTGTATATGTCAACTGTCTTCAAAAACTCGATCAGTCGAACACTTTTTTCTTGAGCTTCTATAATAGCATTTACGAGGTTTATTTCGTAGTGCAATTTCACCGTTTGTATGATCCCTTGATCCATAGGCTGGATAAGAGAAGTGACGTTTGGCGGGAAAAAGTGGATTTCGACTTCATTAATTGTAATGTATCGATGTGATCTACAATTATCGACTACAAGTATTGCTGTCATTGATAAATTTTTAGAATTGAGGAAAGTTTCAACTTTAGGTACAAAAACATCCCTGAACCATTCTTCAAAAATTTCCAAATTCATCCACGCGTTCTTCTGACTACGGTACCATACAGGCAATTCATTTATGTTAAAATTTCGCAGGCAGTGCGGATTTTTGGATTTGCCAATTAAGACTAGAGGCAACATGTAGGAGCCATCAGCATAGCAACATGTTGCAATGGTAACGCGTTCTAATTGTTTTTTTATACCTGGAGCTTGAGTATGATCAGCTGGAACAAATGTTCTCTTCGGAGTACTTTTGTACATTAAACCGCTTTCATCCATATTGGAGACTTGTGCTCTTCCGAGTCTTTTCGCAGCTACTAACTCGGCAAATTTAACTTTATACTGATTAGCTGCTTCCTCATCGGCTGACAGTTTCTCCCCTGTAATTTTTAAATTTTTGATGTTCGTACGTTTTTTCCATTTCTCCAACCATCCGTGACTAGCTTTAAAATTTGCAGATCCGCCAATCCTAGAGTTGATAATGAGTGCTTGTTGACATAGCATTGGTCCAGAAACTGGAATGCCTTTTTAGCGACAATCAGCAAGCCATGTAAATAATTCATCATCGAGTTCGTGTGTTTTAGGAACTTTTTTAAATGTTTTTGTACTGCCCGTTTTGGCAGCATCTTTTATTATATTCCGGTTACTTTTCCATTTGCGGATAACACTATCATGTAAACCGTATTTCATACATATTTCTGATGAGGTCAAGTTTTTTGATTCTTCCAAAATGTTTTCTTTTGGTTCAAAAGTATATCGATTACGTTTATTCACTGGCGGATCTTTCGTAGAAGTACTGCTTCGAGATTCTGCAGTTTCTCCTACTTGGATGCAACAGTCTGCACTGTTACGTTTTTTCACGATTCCGGTCATTTTAAGGTTAATTCTACTTGTTCTTCTAAAGGCGGATTAACACTGACGTCATACGACATCTTGTGTAATATTTTAGCGTTACGGCAACATATTAAACAAGCGCGAAATAAACAAGTAAACGCCGGTGCGAATGACCGTTCTTATTGAGAGGATCGCTTGACGAAAAGAAAGAGAGAGACAAAGGTAGTCAGTGAGCGCCTGGCGGGGGGACTCGAATTCCCGGAAAAACTTTTCCCCTTGGGGGCTTTTGCGCTCTTATTGAGAGGTCGCACTGTACTTTACTCTCAAATCAAACTTCCCCAGCGAGTCTTACAAAAAGTACAGTATATGCCTTGTGCGCAAAGATAGGGACACCTGACGTGCGTGATTGCTGCATTCGCTTCTGCTTATGGTGTATTCACATTAGTACGAGTGTGAATAACGCACGAGCCTTTAGGCGAGCCTTTAGGCGAGTGCGTTTATTCACACTCGTACTAATGTGAATACACCATAAGCTATCAGCTCCTGCAGCAACTTCACGCACGTCTGGTATCCCACTCTTTGCGCACTCGTTATACAATGTACTATTCCCTCTTCCTTTCCTCCACGGCGCTACCTTACTATGGAGACTCGCGTGGACTCTTTCTCTCTCCCTTCCTTTCTCTCTTTCTTCTACGGCTGGAGCATCGAATTGTTTACTTTCGCTCTTCCTTCCTCTCTCTTTCTTTCTTTCCCTTCCTTTCCTCGACGGCGACTCGCGCGGACTTTCTCTCTCCCTTCCTTTCTCTCTTTCTTCTACGGTTGGAGCATCGCGTAGACATTGTTCAAAATGTCCCCCTCTTTCTCTCACACACAACTCAGTCCGTGTAACAACACTACGCGTTGCACGCTGAATCATATGTGCCGGAATCGTAGAAAACGCGTGTACGATTGCTGCACGCATTTCGGCTTCTGTCCCGCCACGCGTCTCTTCCACGAGATGTTTTACGCAAAGCTACGCGATGCTCCAGCCGTAGAAGAAAGAGAGAAAAGAAGAGAGAGAGAGAGTCCGCGCGAGTCGCCGTCGAGGAAAGAAAGAGAAAGAAACAGAGAGAGAGGAAGGTAGAGCGAAAGTAAACAATTCGATGCTCGAGCCGTAGAAGAAAGAGAGAAAGGAAGGGAGAGAGAAAGAGTCCGCGCGAGTCCCCATCGTAAGGTAGCGCCGTGGAGGAAAGGAAGAGAGAGAAAGACAGAGAGCGGAAGGAAGAAAGAAAGTCAACGCGATGCTCGAGCGTTAATGCCCCACTGCTTGTCACTTTTTCGTGGAAAGCTCCTTCCGATCGCTCATCTCCTACGTATGTAGACGAGCTCGGGCGCCCCACCCGCTCGCCACTCGCCTCGCGCCCCTAGATTAGCATGGCCGCGGCTCGCCGCCTACCGCTTTCGCGCGTCGTGATTTGCCAATCTCTTATAATTAATAACTCGTTAATTTACCTACCATATGTTAACTTTTATAACTTCTTTCGGCTCTATTTATTCCTGGCTACAACGTGATATAGCTCACGACTATACGGTCGAACACACCCTGTATAATATATACAGGGTGTCTCACGTAAGCTACAACCGCGGAAATACACGTGTCCACATGGATAATTGGAAGCGAAAAGTGAAATAAAATGTAATAAAATTTGTCCTCGTTAACGAGTTATTAAATAAAATAGATCAGCGAATCAGGAAGCACGGAAGCGGTAGGCGGTGAGCTGCGGCCATGCTAGTCTGAAGACAAGAAGCGATAGCGTAAGGAAGCGTCGTGGACGAAAGATTGGGAGAAAGAGAGAGAGAGAGAAAAAGTCAACGAAAGAAAGGGCGAGAGAGAGTCACCGCGTGCAGGCAGCGTGAGGTAGCGCCGTGTTAGGGTAGGAGGGAGCGAGAGAGATAGATTAGATTAGATTTTTGTTGTGCGTAAGGTAGCGTCGTGAAAGAAAGGTAGAGAGAGAAAGAGTGAGAGAGGAAGTGCGAAAGTCGACACTTTTTCCTAGAAATCTCCTCCTGACCACTACCTTCTCACGCCTGTATACGTGCCAGAACGCTCCGCCCGTCGAAATTATCGGTTCTTATCTTCAGACTAGCATGGCCGCAGCTCACCGCCTACCGCTTCCGTGCTTCCTGATTCGCTGATATATTTTATTTAATAACTCGTTAAGGAGGACAAATTTTATTACTTTTTAGGCACGACCGCAGGGAGTTCCTTATGCTCTCGATCGAGCAAAAAGTGTAACGGACGATTATCTGCGAAACTATTCGAGATATCCAAAAACCCTTTCGGATCTTTATGTTTCATAACAAGATCTAAGTGTATGTATGTGTGTGTGTGTGTGTGTGTGTGTGTGTGTATCCACTCTAGCGTCTAAACGGCCGAACGAATCGAAGTAAAATTTACACGAAAAATCCAGTTACACCCGACGAGGATACACTAACAATTTCGATTCGATCCGACTTCCGGTTTCAAAATGGCGGGCATTTTAAAAATTTAAAAATTCATAAAAAATCTGTTATAAGAGCAAAACAATTAAAATTTTGCAGAAATATGTAAAATTATGACAATTAATAACATGAATTTTTTCAAAATTTTTCAGCAGAACGGTACAAAATGGCGGACTAATAAATATTTTTATCGACTCTAGCGCCTAAACGGCTGAACGGATAAAGCTGAAATTTATAAGAAAAATCCAGTATTTCCCAACATAGATCCACTAACAATTTCGAATTGACTCAACTTCCGGTTTCAAAATGGCGGTCATTTTAAACATCAAAAAATTCATAAAAAATCTGCTATAATAGGGAAACAATTCAAACTTTGCAAAAGTATGTAAAATAGTGACAACTAAAAAGGGATAGGCGAGCGCAGCGAGCCGACTTCCTATGCGAATCATTACCGCGGTCGTGCCTAATACGAAACAGCGAGTTATTTCGCTTTTCGCTTCCAATTATCCATATGGACACGTGTATTTCCGCGGTTGTAGCTTACGTGAGACACCCTGTATAGTAGAACATATTTATATATTTATATAATATATTTTGAAATGAAGATAAAGTTTATCTTGGTGTTCATTTAAATTACAATTTATTTTTTTCTCTACCTGTAATTCATTGAGTATTTCATAAGTAGAGTTGGTATTATAATAATTGTAATTATTAATTATTCCAGACCAAGTATCAGAAACCCTGAAAAAATTTCATAACATAGTAATGAAAATTAATTGCAGCTATAATACAGTTGTCCATCGTTATTGTCAAAGAAATAATTATTACAAACGTGGAATATCAGTTCGTTAATGTTCTATAGGTATATCGGTGAATGTAAATAACGTTTTACGCTCAAACGAATTAAAATCGACAATCCCAAAACATATTCTTATACGTATAAATAATAAATTTGAATTGAGAAAAAGGAGCGTTCATTGTTGAGAACTCGTTCAGAAATAACAAAAAAATTCGCATGTTAAACATCAGATAGCGTGTTTACAAACTAAAAAATGGTGATTTCTGGAGATTTTGGCTCACGTCCCATCTAGAGATTTCTGGAGAATTTTGACAACCAAATTAGCGATATTTGTTACGCTGCAGTTGGCAACACTGTATAAATATCGATATCGATGATATTCATACTTTTCGTTTCATAAATAACGATATCGATAATATCCGTACTTTTCATTCCAGAGATCATGTGTATCGATAATTTGTAAATGAATACGTATCAATACCAAACCGATCGAAAACTAATTTTTTTTTAAACTTCTTAAAAATGTAATGGTGTTTGAAAAAAATTTATAGAGCTAGCTAATCGACTTTTTATTAGCTCATTAATTTAACATATAATTTATTTAAACTCTTATTTTTTCATTTTATTATTAATTTAGCATGCAAATTCATAGCATGTATGTACGAGTCTTGAATAGAAAATGCTCTAGTATGGCTTTTATTATAATTTCCCCTATAAAAAATCGAAATCAATCTACAGAGATTGGTAATCCTGGTATTTTCCTGCGTCACTCGTTTTGAACGGCATTGTCTTCTAAAGCGTGCCTTTTGTGGCATAACGCACTTGGACGTTGTGGAGAACAGAACAGATTTAAAAGTTTCTTCGATCGGTTTAACGGTAAGTTTTTCAAGTTTTGCTTTTAAAAGTAGGATATTTATATACAGGGTGTCCCGTTTCAACACTCAAAGCGGAAAACGGCAGATAGACTGGACCAATCTAAACAGAAATATCGAAAAATATTTAGGTAAATTCGGTCTAGTTAACGAGTTATTAATTAACAACGATCGGCCATTCACGGAGAGCCAGAATCTATCGACGGCTTGGGACGTCCCCTTCAATCTCGGTAGTATGTAACGGAGGAAGCAATGGGAGGAGTAATCAACAACAAATAGTAACGCGCAGCGGCACGTAATGCCGTCTATCACTGTTTACTGTGAGTACCTCTCTTTCTTTTTCTTACCCAATAGCATCATATCATTTATTTCATGCGTGCGAGGGAGAAGTAGTGTAAGAAAGAGAGAAAGAGAGTCAGCGCGAGCCTCCTGCGTACGGAGGTGTCGCACGACGAGAAAGAAAGAGAAAGAGCTACTCACTGTAAACAGTGACGGGCGGATCGACGCGCGCTACAGCTCTTTCTCTCTCTTTCTTTCTCTTCGAGATTCGAAACTTTAAGACGTAAGTTATATGAAACATTTTGGCTATTAAAATTATTCGATATTCTCACATCATAGAGGTACTGTTCTAATTTTAATTTAGTGCAATACAATCAGTGCAAAAAATCATTCGATAAAAGCGGAGCTGGTAATTGCCGCATCCGATTTTTATTCTTTGATCAAATGGAAGAACTTCTTGGGGATCGTCCTATAGCTAGTCAAAAAGGAATAGATTCAACAGAAGTGTGATGTAGAAGAGAGTGACGCACTTGGTATGTTCATGTGATAACTATATTAGCACTGTAATTATGATAATTAAAGCATTTGTATTTTTACTTTATTAAGTGTACTATAAATATTTTGGTATTACGGTTGTAGACAAAAATCTGTACGACAATTTGCCTGATGAAAGAGATGGAGCTATGCCCGGATGTTCAAAGGATCCTGAACCGCTTTAGTCATCTCAGGAAGATTCTAATGACATTTTTGAAGAAAATGAAAACAGACCCTGTTCGCCTAGCACATCTAGTACGAATATAACACAGACGAACAGTCCACAAGACAGAGCTGTGAAATTAAGATGTGCTGTGAAAAAAAAGAGAGGACAATCGTTCCAAAATGTTATTTATAACTATGCGAACATTGCCAAAGAAAATGCCAAAGAATTACAGAATAAAGTTTTGCAGACACAACAAACATTTCTAAGCAATATAATGAAAGAGCAGCGAGAGTTTGAAACACAACTGCTACAACAAATGCTGGATGGCTATAAAAAAATCCTGAGTGATGTGACAAATCAACTGCTGGATGGGTTAAAAACCATTTCACAGTCACCTCCAGGTCCTATCCAAGTTCCATCTCACAAGGGGACATTACGGCCTCGGAAATTGACTTCGGGATAACACTTTGCAGGTTTGTAGTATACCTTTAGAAAATTCGATTTGCAAAGTAAGAGCGCGCACTAGCCATAAACTTTCGAGAAAAATGACTTTAAAGTTTTACGTGTAAGACGTATACCGGTCACTTTGAAGACCATCCAAGAGCGGCGCAGTGGCCGAGTTGTAGCGAACTCGCTTGCGGCGCGGGCGGTCCGTGTTCGATCCCCGTGTGGAAACTTTTTTTTTTTTTTTCAATTCTTCAAAAAATTATAAAAACTGTGAAATAAAGTTAATGACATACTAATATGAAGAATTTAATCATATATAATTTTTTCTATTAATGAAATGACTGTTACAACAAATTAAAATGTGAATTAAAGATATTTTTAATGTTATTTACAAGATCCAGAATGATAATTGTCATAGAAACATTGAAAACATAAAATATTATTACATCTCGCACAATTTATGAAGGAAGATTGTTCACATGAACAACCTTTTTTTAAAAGTTCTACCGGAAAACATACTTCATTTACATTTCTGAACATTTCTCTTTCGTCAGAGAGCTTGGAAGCGAACCAGGCATACCGGATCATTTCATTAAAAATTGGCGATGATAATTGATGATGCACGATGGATTGGATTTTTATACAGTCCTCACGTGAATTTATTTCTCTATTATTTTCAATCAGATAAGCGCAATTCTGTATTCGTTTTATTAAATTTTTTACTTGTCTATAAAAATAGACATCGCAAGGTTGAACAAGTGGAGTATATTTCGGAGGAATCACTTTAATCGTGCATGTAGGTGATTTCTATATGATTAAATTCTTCATATTAGTATGTCATTAACTTTATTTCACAGTTTTTATAATTTTTTGAAGAATTGAAAAAAAAAAAAAAAAGTTTCCACACGGGGATCGAACACGGACCGCCCGCGCCGCAAGCGAGTTCGCTACAACTCGGCCACTGCGCCGCTCTTGGATGGTCTTCAAAGTGACCGGTATACGTCTTACACGTAAAACTTTAAAGTCATTTTTCTCGAAAGTTTATGGCTAGTGCGCGCTCTTACTTTGCAAATCGAATTTTCTAAAGGTATACTACAAACCTGCAAAGTGTCATCCCGAAGTCAATTTCCGAGGCCGTAATGTCCCCTTGTCAAATGTCTTCCAGTGATTCATATTACGGGTCTTTATCTCCAAGTCCATCGCAACCAGTACAAAACTGTACGTCTCCACTGGTACGCTTTGGTTGTAACGCAACAGAATCTCGGCCGGTTTGTGTAATTCTACGACCAGTCAGTGCACGGTCCTTACCGGTCAAACAAGATCGTGCCCACTTTTCGCCTCCATCTCCAATGCCCTTTCGTTTCGTTAGGACCAGCAGTCCTGTATCCGCTCACAATTACCGACCAGCATCCAATTCAGTACTATATTCAGCAAATCCTTCATCTTTCTCTAATATTCATCAGATGAACAACCAACCTACAATTGTTCTAAAGCCAAATAAGTCAATAGCCACTCAAAAAAACCATCCTAACTCAGGTTCCGAAGACCCCAGCACTGACTCGTGAGGATAGACTGATAGTGTCATCGATATTGTAACGTATCGCCTTTCTTACCTTTTTAATTTTACGCTACTTTTTCTACTCGTTCGGTCTTTTTAGGACTGGCAGTGGAAAGTGGGAAGAGAATAAATTGAATTCCGCGAAATGTCACTTTAATTACGTTTATTTAAAACCTTTGTTTGTGTTTCGGTCGATCAGCAGTCGCTCTTGAACAGCTGATCGCGCTCGCGATGTTTTTGGTACGCCGGTGAACTCGTCGTCGTTCTCGCTCCACACACACACAGACTCGCTCTCTCAGGTACGCGGCTCACTCATACACTTAACCTATGCCTTATACTACCGGGATTGAGGATGTATACAAGAATTGTTGACACTTATCTGCGGGGAGATTGTAACGCTGTCCCGCTTTTGTCTTCTAATTGGATTACCCGCTACCTCGCCTGTGATTGCTCTGGCGCCGACACACGCGTCTAAATGATTTTAAATCAAACACTCTCTTCTCACTCCGAAATTTTAGATTTTTAACGCAACACTATTGATCTTAGAAACTTTGAGAAAATTCTCGGTCTCAAGCTATTTGGTTCTTCGGTTTATAAAGGACTATTCCCACTCTTACCTCATCTCGCGAGATTTGATTCCTCTTATTTAATTGGGTCCCCCCCGTGTCCCTTTCGTCGCGCGCCGCTGGCCGAGCGCGACCCTGAACTTGCCGATCAAACGTCGGCCCGAGTCGTCTCCGATCGGGCTTCCTCGTGCCTACCCGTCTTTGTTTCTTTTGCCGTTTCTTGCGTGTTGTTGACTTTTCGCGTTCTAAATTTAGATTTCCATCCCATTTCTTATGTTCTCTAGGAGCTATTGTCCGCGTAATCGAATTTCTCGCTTGTCTATTTCTATTCCTAGTCCTATCTTTTTAATATTGATTATCCTAAACTATGATTTCTAGCGTTACGTTGCAACGTCCCCCCAGAATAATTTATATTTTTATTTTAATTTATAAAATTAAATTTATTTGGCTTTTGCTTTACTCTGTGTCTGAGTCTGCCTCAAAATCTTCCTCCTCCCTCCTCCATCGCTGAATCTGCCGTTGGAGTGAGTTTCCGAGGTTGTAAAGGATCCCGTCCTCGCGAACTCCTACGACCGCCTTTATCGGTATGGCGTCGCCTTCCTCCCCCTCGGTTGTTCGGAGGTCCAAAATGATTTTTCTCCCGGCCACTCTCTCCACGATGAACTCGACTTCGCGCTCCGACCATCGTCTTCCGCCCATCGGCTCCACGTCTCCGAGCGCGATGAGCAGGGCGAGTGCCCTGAGTGCCGTCAGCCGATGTGGCATGAAATAGATGGCTGCGTGTCCTCTTCTTACCACTTGGCAGATGTCTACCAGGAATATGCAGCATCTCGTTGCTCCGATGCACTCCACCTGTCCGCGCTCTACCCTCCCATGGTAGAGCGTGAGGCAGGGCGTCCCTGGCTTCAGGAGGAGTCCGGGTATGGGCGTCCTGCTCCCTGGCTTTCGCATGTGTCTTTCTAAGACTGGCTGCAGCCGTTCGTAGAGGATCTTGTCTCCTCCGGTCCTTACGGCGATCATCCGTGGTGTTATGACCCGAATAACCATTCCCGCTTGGATCCGGCTCAGCTTCGTACGGTCGTGTTTTAAGGGGATGCTCCTAGGGATCACGTTGACCTTAAAGGGCACCCAGGGTCCCGTCGCTCTCCCGTCCCTTTGCTGACTTTCCAGGAACCTTATCACCGACATTTTACACTTCTCTTTTGCTCTTTGTTAATTTTTCTCGCTCCGTTCGCTTTCGTAAATCGTATCGAACTGTGGCACTTTCGGTTTCGATTCCTCCCTCCTCTTGTCTAATTTCGACTTTATTGTTGTCCTTAGCGGTCATATCTTCCCGCGGGATTTTGGCCGTTGGAGGTTTCTCGTACGTCTTCTCCTTGTCTCTCGTACTCGTTGTTGTGGTTGTCTCTTTCTTACTCGTTACTTTTTCGTCGTCAACGTTCCTCCTTAGATCTTCCTTGCGGTGGTAAACTTTCATGTTGTTCGCGTGAAATCTCCCCCGCTCCTTCCCGGTCGTTGGGTCTCTTATAACGAACGTTGCCGCTCCGATTTGATTTTCGAGGACGTATGGCCCTTCGTATAGCGCGAGAAATTTCGCGATCTTTTGGTTCGCAGGATCGGACACATTACACGCCTTTACCAGTACCCAATCTCCTACTTTGAACTCCGTGAGTTTATGCGTTTTGTTGAATCTTTCCGCGCGTTTCCTTCCCTTCTTTCCTATTCTTTCCCGCGCGAGCATCAACTTTTCCTCCCATGGCGGTTCCTTGTTTTTCTCGTGTCCTGGTATCCACGCCGTCCATGCCCTTGGTGGTTTTTCTCCTTTGTGGAGCTCTATCGGTGTCAACTCGGTTGTCTCGTGGTGTACTTCGTTTACGCATTTCTCTACGATGGGTAGCCATTCCTTCCAATTCGTGTGTTTTTCTCCCAGGAAAGTTCGAAAAAATCGTCCGAGCTCCCTATTCACTCGCTCCACGATATTTCCTTGAGGATGTCGGATGGATGAAAACACCGGCTGTATGTCTTCTTGTTTTAATTTCGCTAGCCATTTTTTCGACGTAAACTGTGTCCCATGATCAAATTTAATTCTCTTTGGTTTTTCATGCGTTGGGACGTAATGACCGAAAATACTCCTTATGGTGGCCGCCCGCGCCGCGTCTGCCTTTCGTAGCGGGTAAAGTGTTGGACGTTGTGCCTTTTGAGCTTGTAATGCTCATGCACTATGCACCTCACGTGCACTTATTTTCTCACCTGGGTTTGTGTGTCTGGGTTTGTGTGTTGTATTAAGTAACTGAGATGATCAAATAACACTTGACTTTATTAATAAGGTATGGTACTCAGTCGTTTTGACTTTACAAATTTACGAAGTGACCAGCGTGAAGACTGGCGGAGGACTGGCTATCCCGATCGTAGCCGTTCCCGGTTCGAATAAGGCAACGTCGATGTTCATACTTATTCCCGGAAAATTGGTCGCGCGAGCGGGGATAAAACGACACCGAGCGTCTTTCGGGAGCGCCGACAAACATCGCGCCGCGGCGGCTTCGTATTTAACAAATTTCGGCATCGATGTGTCGGCTGAAATGTACGCCGCAACATAAAGTGCCACGTACTTGCTGAATGCATCGATGGTCACTAGAATGTGTTTAAACCCTCCTTTTGTTGCTGGTAGTGGACCGTAGAAGTCTATCGAGAGGAGCTCGTGCGGTCCCTCCATCACGATATTTTGCATCGCTACGTAACTCTCCTGGTTGGCGACCTTACTTCTTTGGCATATATCGCATGTTTTGATGGTTTTCGCTATTTTCTTAAGCAGTTTAGGAATAAATAGGTCTTCGGAAATTATTTTGTAACATTTGTATGTTCCCACGTGTCCGTACACTCGATGGCAATCCTCGATGAGCGTTTCCTCAATTTCCTCCGGTAGTACGAGTTTCCATATGTTTTGTCCACATTGCTTGTATAGCAGATTTTGAAACAAACTGTATTTGTCATTTTGCGCGCTCGGTAGTTTTTCTAACGCCGTTCGTATCCCGTTTAAACGTTCGTCTTTCTTTTGTTTATTCGTCATGTCCTCGAAATATTCGGCCAAAGTCGATGACGGTTTCTCGGCAAGGATGCTCGCTATTATGACATCTCCCTCCCGTGTCTCGCCCTCCTCGCACGGGATTCGGCTTAATGTGTCTGCGACCTTATTTTCTTTTCCCGGGCAGTATTCGATATCCATATCGTATTCTTGTATCGCGATAGCCCATCGCATTAGTCTCGCACTCGTGAATCGGCATGTTTTGAGGAACGTTAATCCCTTGTGGTCCGTCCTAATTATGACCTTTGTTCCAATAAGATATGATCGAAACTTTTGCAACGCCCACACGATCGCGAGGAGCTCCTTTTCAGTGGTGTAATACCTCACCTCCGCTCCCTTTAGTGTCCTGCTGGCGAACGCTACGACTCCCATATGTCCTTGTTCGTCCTTTTGCGCCAGCTCCGCTCCTAACGCAAATTCACTCGCGTCCGTATGCAGTGTGACGTGGTATTTTGGATACCCGTCACAAAAGAGAATCCTCTCCCCTTCGCCGCGAATTAGAAAAGAATCGTCGCGGACAGAGTCACCGGGTGGACCACGGGGAAAATATGTAACGCGAGTCGGAGGGCCTCGAGGCTGGTTCTGAGTTAAAATAAGGAATAAATAGTAAAGTTAGACCCTCTTTCATGACCGCCACGCCGGAGAGGGGAAGGACGAAGCCGGAGAGAGCAACGGCGGCCGACGGAGCGACGGCAGAACGAGAGAGAGAGAGAGAGCGAGCCGTCGAAGGATTAAGATAAAGAGAGCGAGAGAATGGACACGCACGGCGAGAACGAGCGAGGCAGAAAGACGATCGGCGAAAGAAACGGCCGAAATTCCAAGGCAACGAGGACCACCCGACAGCGAATCATCGGAGCATCCCTTCGCTTAATGACGGATCGAGATGACCGCCGGAATGGTCATCGGTGGCGGTCATCCGGTCGAAATTCGCAAGAGGAATTATTACGAGCGAAGTCGCGAAAAGCGGCCATGCGTGCGCGCGTCGCCTAGCGAGGCGGTAGAGCGAGAGAGATGGCGAGTAGGCGCTCGGCTATTTTCGGGTGGGCTCGGGGAATTTCGGTAGGCCGGCTCGTAAGGAACCGCGTGCGTGATCCTAGAAAAATTACTCTGTGCGCGACGTTTATCGAGATTAGAGGTGAGATAATTATAGCAACCGAGAGTAATCCTTTGTTCACGCAAGAAGTTCCTTCCGGGTGGCGGATCAGTAAAGTGAGGTTAATTCCGGGGTTATTCGGAGCAGAGAATAGTATACAACCGAGTTATCGGGGATTTATCGATATTATTGTTTAAATTAATTAGTTGAATCAAGTAGAAGCATCCTTCGATTTTTCTCGTTCGATTCCTTTGTTCGCGAGTAGCGGAACCAGCCTCGACCGCCGTCCGGGTGCGCGGTTAATCGTATATCTAAAATATCGAAATTGTTGTTAAATTATTTGGTAACTTATTTGTTGGTAAATTGCAAGATTAGCGTGCTATTAAACTATAAATTCCTCGGTAGAATCATCGAGAAGCGAGGCGGCCACGTGCCGGCATCGAGTACGTAGCCGGCGGTTAGTTCGTCCGGGCGTTTGAATAAACAACACGGAAAAAGAGATTCCGGTTTTGTCTTGTTCCCTGTAGCCAACGGAAAATTCCGAGGTTCATTTATTCAAATTAAATAAACGTATTTTATTGTTTTTAGTAAATCGCGCTCCGAAGGAACTTTTATTAATTTCTTTTCCCCCCTCAACCCACTACTCCCTACGGCTGCGTGAGCGGTAATTCGTGAGCCCTTACTGTGGAGAGGATTCTCACAGGTTATAAATAAATTAATTTGTTTAAAGCGGTTATTTCGCGGGGAGTGCGTCCGGCACCTCCCCGGAATAACTTTAGAAATATCGTTGCAAATTTGGCGCCCAACGTGGGGCTCACGCAAGCCGGAAGGTCGTAGAGAGGAACGGTTGAGGTTTGTGCTGTTGTTCGTCCCGGTGAAGGTCTTTTCAAATTTTTGTTACGTGTTGCCTACACCGGTCCGTTCGGGAAAGTTCGAACATCTTCGGAAGTGATCGCGGGTGTTTGAAAAATCGTGAGTGAGACAAAGGATTTCGGTGACCTTGGATTACGGTGGCTTTGAGGAGCGGAATTGGAACTTCGGTGCGAGCTTCTACCAACCAAGACAGGATGGAAGGAAGGAGGGACAGCCGGAGGAGCTCAAGGTCACACCGGTCAATGGGTGGATGGATCTTCAACGTGTCCGGTGAAGTACTATCAGATATACTTGCGTCACTGCGGGTTAATGCGAGCGGCTCACTCTTTATATTAAGGGATAGGATGCATAGGCTTACGCGTAGGGCTGCGGGGGAGGACGGGGTTCCGTGGACGGAGGAGGATGAGGGGGATTCGGAGGTAGAGAGTTCCGAGGGGGAAGCGGAGGACAGCTCGCGTGAACCGTCTTTTGCGTACGGTGGAGCTCATACCACCGAACTTAGGAATTTAGTGGAGGAGCCGACGACCGAGGCGATCGTCGTGGTCCACCGGGAGGACACGCTAGGGGTGACGGTGGTGACCACGACGACCGCAACGACCTCCGCGACCAGGACGACGGCCGCTAATCCATTTTTAAGGGTGTCAGCTACACCATTTGTTTCCACTAACCCTTTTCTAGCTTCCGTATGGGAACCAACCTCCGCTTTTCCGGTCGCACATTCGTCCCTTCGTGCGTCTCCACCTCGAGAGGACTCCATAGTGGTGGTAGAGGAGCTGTGGGGTAGGGGGACGGGACAGGGAGTAGGCATAGTCGCGGCCGAAAGCGGGCCGCCCCACCACGCTCAACCAGCGCGGTCGACGACCTCAGCCGCGCGATCAGCTGAGCGCGGCGTAGGAGAGGGGAGAGCTCGGCAGCCGAGCTCGCCCGCACGTAGGCATCCCCACCACCAGAGGCAGGCTTCGGTAGGCTCCGTTGCGACTTCGGCCGCCGTCGGGTGGGAGAGAGAAAGGGAGCGAGTCGACACACGCGTGACGCGTGATAGCGATGCGTGCGTCTATGGGGTGGGAGTACCTAGTAGATTACCCGGCCTTTCAAATCTTCCTTTGCCGCAATCACGCGCAGTTTCTTTTGGCCCGTCGAGAACGGAGTATTTTACACCGGATACTCCGATGAGCGAGAGGGAAAGGAGGACGCAGGTGGTGGAGGACCGGGGATACCGGGAAAGGTCACGGGGAGAAAGAACACCGCGCGTAGAATGGGAAAGATCCCCCGTAACTGCAGCGTCGCGTGCGGAAAATACACGGGATTTTCGAAGAGCGGAGACTATTCGGAATTTGCGCGCGGTCGATCAGATGATCCGCGCGTGGAGGGTGTCATTCGACGGCGAGGACGAGGCGGAGGCAGAGTCCTTTTTAGAAAGGGTAGAGGAGGAAAGTGCGAGAGTGGGAGTGTTAGAAGAAGAATTGCTTGCGAATATTTCGATCCTCCTGACAGGCCTCGCCCTCGAATGGTACCGTTTAAGGAGAAGTTCTCTGCGTACGAGGGAAGAGTTTTGCGGGGCGTTTAGACGCAGATTTTCTGGATACGAAGCTCAAGAAAGATTAAGAGAGACGATTCGGACACGAGTTCAGAGACCGGGAGAAAAAGTTAGCCGGTATTTGATTAAAATGGAGGGGCTTCTCGCGAAGGTCGTGCCGCCGGTTCCGATGTCGGAACGGCTTAGCATTGCCTACGCGAATTTAAGACCTGAATATCAGAGAGAAATTGATCCGAGGGAAGTAACTAGTTTCGATCGGCTCTCTGAACTCGGAAGACAGAGAGAGAGAATTTGGGATATGGGACGGCAGTACCGTCCCGGTCCGGAATCGCCCGTAACGCGTCCGAACACGTACGCAGAGAGCGTTAGGCAGCCGCCAAGGGCGCGGACGGCCCGCGTCGCGGAAGTATATCCGGTGGAGGAGGATAGGTCGCCGGAGAACCGCGAACCGGTAGCGCTACGAGCGACTAGCGCGTCAAGGGTGGAGGAGCCGCGTAGAGAGGCAGCGGTCGCAGCGGCGGTGGCTACGCCGCGGAATTCCGCGACCAGCAGTAGGAGCACCGCGAGTAGGCCCACGCCGGACCCCGCGAAGCCACCGGTCCGGTGCTGGAATTGCGGGGAATCGGGGCATAGGCGCGCGAAGTGCAAAAAGCCGCGTCAACGGTTTTGTTTCCGGTGCGGCAGGAAAGATTGCGTGAAGGCGACGTGCCCGAACTGCGAGCGTAGACCGGCGGGAAACGGTCAGGGGGAGTTGACCAACCGGCCGACGGCCGCTCCCCCCTCCCAGTAGAGGCCTTAGAAATACCCGCGAGTAGTGGGAGAGGGAGCGCTCGCGTAGACGATTCTCCGGGGGTAGGCGAGCGTTGCGGAGAAGAAATAGCCGTGCGAGCGGACGTCCACAGAGACTCGACGGAGGACATAGTGGAGGCGCCTTTTGAAAATAGGGAGAGAGATGCAGCGGTGGTAGCTACCATAGATGCAACGGGTGGGAGGATTTTCGTGAATGCCACCGTAAATGGTGTACCGATTTTCGGTCTTTTGGACACCGGTGCATCTCGCTCGTTTATCCGGAGGGCCGGAAACGAGGCGATTTTTGGAGAGATAGCCAGTTTAGAACCGTCGAGTGTGCAGTCCGTACATTATGCAGATGGGAGGAAAGAGACGGTGGAGGGAACGATCGCTACTGCAGTCCGTTTTGGAGGGGTAAAGCGGGAGTTGACCTTGCACGTCGTTCCTCGGCTTATGTCGAATTGCATTTTTGGGATGGACGCGATTCGATCTTTTAAAATTATTATTGACGGGAAGAAGGGGATGTGGTACTCGGCATTAGCCGGAATAGAAGTCCCGTTTCGTCTTCCGTCGGAAGTAACCGGCGACGGGATCGTAGATATCACTGAGAACGAGAGGGAAACGGTGTTGCGCCTCGTAGATCGGGAATTAGCCGCAGGAGGAACACCGAAAGGGGTAACTGACCTAATTCGACATAAAGTCGACGTGCAAGGTCACACCGCCATAAAACAACGGTATTATCCGGTATCGCCGGCCGTTCAGGAAGCGATGTACGCGGAGGTAGACCGCATGTTAGAGGAAGGGGTGATCGAGCGATCGAATAGCGAATGGTCAAGCCCGGTGGTGATGGTGAAGAAGCCGAATGGTTCTTACCGTTTTTGCTGCGACTTCCGCAAGGTCAATGCGGTATCGAAAAAAGACGCGTACCCTTTACCTTTTATGGAGGGGATACTTAGCAAGTTACGTCGAGCTCGGTACATTTCGACCTTGGATCTGGGTCAAGCCTTCCACCAAATCCCGCTCGAAGACGATAGTCGGGAAGTAACCGCGTTTACGGTTCCTGGTCGCGGATTATTTCATTTCAAAAGAATGCCGTATGGATTGACGGGAGCACCGGCCACGTTTCAACGGTTGCTCGATAAATTGATCGGTACTGAAATGGATCCACACGCATTTGCATACTTAGACGATATTATAATCGTGACGGAAACGTTCGAAGAACATTTAGAATGGTTGCGACGAGTAATTAGAAAAATTAAAGAAGCCGGACTTGTGATTAACCGGGAGAAATCTGAATTTTGTCGAGAAGAAGTACGATACTTAGGATTTCAAGTAAATCGACACGGGTTACAAGTCGACCCGGACAAGGTCGAACCAGTTTTGAAATTCCCAGAGCCGCGTAATATCCGTCAGTTGAGACGTTTTCTCGGTATGGCTTCATGGTACCGACGATTTATCGATGCATACGCGGAAAAAGTTAGTCCGTTGAATCATCTCTTAAAGAAAAACGTAACGTGGAGTTGGAGTAAAGAGCAACGGGAAGCGTTTGAAACGGTAAAACATAGTTTGGCGACAGCACCCGTTATTTCATGTCCAGATTTTAGTTTACCGTTTGTCCTTCAGACGGACGCGAGTCATTTCGGTATCGGAGCAGTCCTGACTCAATCCAAGGACGAACAGGAGTTCGTCGTGGCGTATGCGAGCCGAACGCTATCAGATCCGGAGACGCGTTATTCGGTGACGGAAAAGGAAGGGTTGGCAGTAGTGTGGGCCGTTAAAAAGTTTCGGCATTATCTCGAGGGGACGCACTTCACCGTCATCACCGACCACGCTAATCTTCGCTATCTTTATAATTTTCGCGATAAAACGGGCAGGATCGGCCGATGGGCGTTAGACCTGCTCGATTACGATTTTGACGTCATCTATCGAAAGGGTGCATTGCACCACGTACCCGACGCGCTGTCGCGTATGTTCGAGGAGGACGAAGAGTCGGAAATCGTGGAGGTGGCCGCGGCGGTACCCGATGGCGGGACCGACGCGGAAGCGCAGAGCGCGGAGGGCGAAGGTAAGGGCGCGGAAGGGGAGGAGGACGGGGGAGACGGTACGTGGTACGACCGTCGCCTCGAAGCGGTCGAAAAATATCCAAACCGCTTCCCGGAATGGAAAATAGAAGACGGGAGGTTATATTTCCGGCGACCGAACGCCCTTAAAAGTAAAGCCGTTGCAGATCTGAACGAGTGGAAGTTCGTGGTTCGACCTGAGAAACGCGAGGAGGTACTCCGCGAAGCGCACGACGAACCGGCAGCGGGGCATCTCGGTATCGAAAAGACGTATCAGCGCGTCGCGGTGAATTATTATTGGCCGGGAATGCACCGGGAAATTCAGGATTACGTGAGGAAGTGCATTACATGTCAGCAATGCAAGGTCGGGCAGGTCGCGCCGGCGGGTTTAATGGGGAAGCGAATCGTCGATCAGCCGTGGACGGTAGTCGCTGCCGATATTATGGGTCCGTTTCCGCGGAGCGCGGCGGGCTACACTTACGTACTCGTCTTCCTGGACATTTTTACTCGCTGGATAGAATGCGTACCGTTAAGGAAAGCCACCGGGAAAAGCATTGCCGACGCATTTTTGAAACTTGTAGTTTATCGGTGGGGAACACCGGAAATTCTTTTAACGGACAACGGGACTGAGTTTGTAAATAAATCGGTTGATTCGGTGTTGAGCGAATGTAGGATCGTACACTCGACGGTACCGCCGTACCATCCACAAGCGAACCCGACAGAAAGGGTTAATCGAATTCTTAAGACTATGATGACGGCGTATATAGGGAAAGATCATCGAGAGTGGGACGTTCACCTGGTAGAATTTGCGTTCGCGTACAATACGGCCGTCCATTCGTCGATCGGGGTTAGCCCGGCGTTTTTTAATTATGGGAGGGAAGCTAGGCCTCCGAAAATGCTTCGGGTGGAGGAAGAGGGCGACATAGAGGTCGCATCTCCCGATACAGACGGGTGGAAAGATAGAGTGAGCCGTTTGCATGAGTTACAAGAGCTGGTAAGGGAGAGCCTCGAGAAGGCCTTCCAGACACAAGCCGGCCGATATAACCTGCGAAGACGTGACGCAAAGTATAGCGTGGGCGACCGCGTATGGAAGAAGAATCGTATCTTATCCTCAGCGGCGCAGAACGTAGCAGCAAAGCTCGCACCGAAGTTCACGGGCCCATACACCGTTACGAAGATCATCTCCTCGGTAGTGGTGGCCTTGACCGACGTCCGAGGGAAGGACGCTGGCAAGCACCACGTTAAAGATTTAAAACCGGTGTGGGAATAGTGGTGGCGGTGATAAGTAGGGGTGTGTTTTGTTTAATGTATGTCCATGTGGCGTTAAAGAAAAGTTTAGTGGTGACGGTGACAAGTAAGGGTGTCCGTCGTCTTTTGTGTTCATCTCTGTGCCGTTCAAGGAAAAATTTAGTGGTGGCGGTGATCAAAAGTAGAACCGTAGGAGTAAAAGTCGTGGTTGTTTTTCTTATGTTATAGAGACTAAAGCGTAATAAAGGAAAAGAAAGAAAAAGAGAGAAAAGAAATAAACCAAGGGAATCATGGTGGCTATTAAAGAAATAGAAAAGGGAAGGGAGGAGGAGCTGGCCAAGCGCCAAAAAGAGAGCCGGTTACGGCGGCAGATAGAGAAGGGAGAGGGGCAGGGCCCGAGCAACCCGGCGATCCCCGTCGGCTGGAAGGCGGGGGAGGAAAAAGGGGAGGATGAGATCAGCCCCAGCGAGCTGGCCTATTGGAAGGAGTTGTTAAGGAGGACCCGGGTCTTCCTTACCAGGTATGACTTGCGGGTAGTTCCGGTGGAAAGGCCGGTCGGGATTCTGGAACACCACCTGGCGGCTGCAAGGGGAAGGGCCTTCCCAAAAGAGGAATGCTGGAATTGTTATGAATGGGGGCATGAGATAAGCCTGTGCCCCAAACCGTTGCGGAAAGGAATCTGCGAGGGGTGCGGCCACCCCGGCTACCGTAGATCAACCTGCCCGACGTGCGCTGGCTCGGGAGGCCACTACCCCCCGGGAGGCTGGCGCCGGGCCGGGAAAAGGATGACCACGAAATAACAAAAAAAAAAAAAAACAATAAATATTCTTTTTTTTGTAGTCACGGTAGGACCGTGTAGATTTAAATAAATATTCTCTTTTTGTAGTCACGGTAGTACCGTGTAAAATTTAAATAAACGGTAATAGGGATCGGGAAAGCTGTGTGTAAATTATTGTTTAATGTTTAGTAACCTCTTCCCCTTCGTGTGGTGACCGGACCGTAGACCGGGTAGAGGCCGCGAGCGTGGTAACGCCGAGCGGGGGGAGTGTGGGATTTTTACCCACTAAAACCCCTCACGGTGACCGTCCACCTGCAGTAGGGAGGACCCGGGAACCCGTTTGGACACCACCGGTTCCTCCCCAAAGCAGGCAGGGGGAGTCGAACCCCCTCATCTCGGGGGGAGACTAAACTCCCCCGGCATACCTAAAGAAGGGCGGAGGGTGACGGTCACCCAGACCCTCCGCCGACGCCTCGAGGGCGATTTGCCCTAGGGAGCCGTGCCGGAGCATGGTAACGCCTGGTAAGATCTCTCTATCTCTTACTAAGCTTCTTTCTTTATGTTCGCTATATTTCTTGCATTGCCACTTAATCTAGTAAATTAATTATCGTTTTTTTGGATACTAAGATAGAGTTTTTCTAGAGTTAAAAATAATTAATCAAACCAGAACCAGCCACGAAGTTAAGTCCGTCCACGCGGTACCGCGGGCCGGAAAGTCGAAGGATCGCGGGGAGGGTAATGCCGGTCCAGATAGGGTGAAAGGTTACCGTTAGTAAGGCACTCGAATGAAGCGTGGCCGGGGGGCCACCCGAGTGATTAAAGAAAGGACGATCCGCCGTTCCGAGTGGAACGGGAGACCGCGTAAACGCGGGCTAGGGGGGGAGGAGTTGTGACGTGGTATTTTGGATACCCGTCACAAAAGAGAATCCTCTCCCCTTCGCCGCGAATTAGAAAAGAATCGTCGCGGACAGAGTCACCGGGTGGACCACGGGGAAAATATGTAACGCGAGTCGGAGGGCCTCGAGGCTGGTTCTGAGTTAAAATAAGGAATAAATAGTAAAGTTAGACCCTCTTTCATGACCGCCACGCCGGAGAGGGGAAGGACGAAGCCGGAGAGAGCAACGGCGGCCGACGGAGCGACGGCAGAACGAGAGAGAGAGAGAGAGCGAGCCGTCGAAGGATTAAGATAAAGAGAGCGAGAGAATGGACACGCACGGCGAGAACGAGCGAGGCAGAAAGACGATCGGCGAAAGAAACGGCCGAAATTCCAAGGCAACGAGGACCACCCGACAGCGAATCATCGGAGCATCCCTTCGCTTAATGACGGATCGAGATGACCGCCGGAATGGTCATCGGTGGCGGTCATCCGGTCGAAATTCGCAAGAGGAATTATTACGAGCGAAGTCGCGAAAAGCGGCCATGCGTGCGCGCGTCGCCTAGCGAGGCGGTAGAGCGAGAGAGATGGCGAGTAGGCGCTCGGCTATTTTCGGGTGGGCTCGGGGAATTTCGGTAGGCCGGCTCGTAAGGAACCGCGTGCGTGATCCTAGAAAAATTACTCTGTGCGCGACGTTTATCGAGATTAGAGGTGAGATAATTATAGCAACCGAGAGTAATCCTTTGTTCACGCAAGAAGTTCCTTCCGGGTGGCGGATCAGTAAAGTGAGGTTAATTCCGGGGTTATTCGGAGCAGAGAATAGTATACAACCGAGTTATCGGGGATTTATCGATATTATTGTTTAAATTAATTAGTTGAATCAAGTAGAAGCATCCTTCGATTTTTCTCGTTCGATTCCTTTGTTCGCGAGTAGCGGAACCAGCCTCGACCGCCGTCCGGGTGCGCGGTTAATCGTATATCGAAAATATCGAAATTGTTGTTAAATTATTTGGTAACTGATTTGTTGGTAAATTGCAAGATTAGCGTGCTATTAAACTATAAATTCCTCGGTAGAATCATCGAGAAGCGAGGCGGCCACGTGCCGGCATCGAGTACGTAGCTGGCGGTTAGTTCGTCCGGGCGTTTGAATAAACAACACGGACAAAGAGATTCCGGTTTTGTCTTGTTCCCTGTAGCCAACGGAAAATTCCGAGGTTCATTTATTCAAATTAAATAAACGTATTTTATTGTTTTTAGTAAATCGCGCTCCGAAGGAACTTTTATTAATTTCTTTTCCCCCCTCAACCCACTACTCCCTACGGCTGCGTGAGCGGTAATTCGTGAGCCCTTACTGTGGAAAGGATTCTCACAGGTTATAAATAAATTAATTTGTTTAAAGCGGTTATTTCGCGGGGAGTGCATCCGGCACCTCCCCGGAATAACTTTAGAAATATCGTTGCAGCAGATAGAACGGCTTTTGTGGATCGGGGTGCCTCAAGACAACGGTTTCCAAGAAAAGTGTTTTCACTTTTTCGAACGCGCTTTTTCCCTCCTCCGTCCACTCCCATTTGTTCCCTTTCTTGAGCATCCCGAGAAGCGGCGTGATTTTCTGTGCGTGTTTGTTCGTGAATTTGGTATAGAAGTTTATCAGTCCCAAAAATCCGCGGAGTTGCTTGATGTTTTTCGGCAGTGGATATTTCCGTATAGCCTCCGTCTTTTCGATTTGCGGACGTATTCCTTCCGTGGTCAGAACGTGTCCCAAAAAGTCGACTTCTTGTCGGAAGAACTTCGATTTTCTTAAGTTCAATGTTACATTCATTTCGCGTAGCCTCTCGACTAACTTCCGTAAGTTCTCCAGGTGCTCTTGCGTGTTTTCGGATACGCACAGAATGTCGTCCACGAAATTGAGGATCCTGTCTCCTAATCCCTTTAGTACGTGTGCGAGTCCCCTTATCAAGCTTGCGCTGCTTGTTTTTAATCCGAAGGGTGTGACCCGGAACTCGTAACATTGTCCGCTATGTAAGAATGCCGTGTATTTTCGCGATTCAGGCGTTAAGGGAACTTGCCAGAAACTGCTTACCATGTCGAGGCTGGACATGACCTTCGCCCGTCCACATTGTTGGAAAAGCGTTTCCGGCGGCACGGGGCATTCGTGGTCCGGTAGTAAAATTTTATTCAATTGACGTGCATCTAGACATAATCGTATCCGTCCGTCCTTTTTTATCACCGTTACGAGCGGATTTACGTATGGGCTATTCGATCTCTGTATGATCCCTTGCTCCAGCATCTTCTCGATTTCTTGTCTCACTCGCTCCCGATAGGCCATTGGGATCGGGTATGACCGATGGATGTATGCCGTTTTGTCGTTTACCTCCAACTTATACGCGTAGACTTCTATTCTCCCTGGTTGGTCTCTGAACACATCCTCAAACTGCCATAATAGATCTTGACAACTCTCTTTCTCTTCCATGGTAAGTCCTTGACACTCCTCCGCCTTTTCCCTTATCTCTTCCACCTTCCTCCGCATGTCCTCTTCTCTCGAGTTCGCCTCTGGGACGCCGCGCTTTGGGTCCGTCCCCCCGAACTCTTCTATTACTTCTACTCTCCTTTCGCCCTTCGACTCCTCCACGCTCTACACCTTCACCTCGTCTTCCTTTTCCCCGTCGCTTATCCTTACCACTCTTTTTCTCATTTCTATATGGCTGTTTAAGTGTGTTAGACTGTCCATTCCTAGGATGCATGGTCTCACTAACAAGGGGACCGCACGATTTGGGAAATGAAGTTCGGGACGAGACTTCGTGTGGTTGTAGTAATGCTTTAGAGTGTTACTATGTTCAACGGAGAAAACGCACTGGCCAGCCAGTTTTGAGAAAAAACGCTTCAAAGATTTCCTGTACGCTTACATACGAAAAAGATTTATTCTTCGTCAAGCGCTTCAGCGGTCGAAGCGGTAGCGGGACAGCCTAATATGCCAGAGGTTCCGCGTTCGAGTCTTGGTACGTGCACTTTTTTTTTTCTTTTGTTTTTTATTTGTGCATTTTATTAAATCTTATTTACTTATTACTTTTTACCTATACATTTTCACTTATTTTTTTTTGTAAAAAACCCTGTTCTTGTAAACAATCCTCATTCATTCGATGCGCAAATTGCTCCAATATATTTTGTTTGCGATGTTTTTACGATGACTACCACTCAGGTTCTTGTACTTCTACATCTTTTTAATCGACTTCAAAAAAGGAGGAGAAGGTTACTCAATTCGACAGTGACCTCTTTTTTTTTTTTTTTTTTAATAAACATATCTACACTACTCTTTTATACGACTTGATTATTATTCTTCCCCATACACAATATTTAACACGTGATACGATTTAAATATTTCAAGCAAAAAGTAAAATTTTCACATCATTGCATTTTATTTTATAACAAAAAAAGTCCGTGAAAAAGTATAGGTAAAAAGTAATAAGTAAATAAGATTTAATAAAATGCACAAATAAAAAACAAAAGAAAAAAAAAATTGCACGTACCAAGACTCGAACACGGAACCTCTGGGATATTAGGCTGACCCGCTACCGCCTCGACCGCTGAAGCGCTTGACGAAGAGTAAATCTTTTTCGTATGTAAGCGAACAGAAAATCTTTGAAGCGTTTTTTCTCAAAACTTGCTGGCCAGTGCGTTTTTTCCGTTGAACATAGTAATACTCTATGGCATTACTACGACCACACGAAGTCTCGTCCCGAACTTCATTTCCCAAATCGTGCGGTCCCCTTGTAAGTTAGGTATTATTAGAAATATCAATTCCGTTTCGATACTTCCAATTGTTGTATTGGCCATCAGTTGCTTTTTTATTACTGCTGACTTTCTTCCCGTTGCGCCCACCACTCTTATCGTTCTTGTCGGGATCGTAGGACATTTTCCCCACCTGTCTTTATTTTCCTCGTATTTGTCCTCGGCAATACACGTCACTTCGCTTCCCGTATCCACTAGTGCTTTAATTTCTCTTCCTTCGATGTTTATTGTGATCATCGGGCATTGCCCTCTCGTGTTTACCAGCATGTTTCTGTTTCCTTCTCCTTTTTCCTCTCGTGTCACCAGATTAATCTCTGGCGCGCACTCTTTCTCTCGCACACCTTTTCCTCTCGTTATTTCGTTTTCCGTTTCCGTCTTCGTTTTTCGTGTCGTACAGTCGTAGGTGTGCGTTGGCTCTAGGTGCGGTACGACACTTCGGCGTTTCCCCACTGTGAGGTCGGGATGATATGCGCATCCACCGTGCTGGTGTTGGTGGTTTGCTCCGTTGCACTCGTTTCGCCGACCATCGTATTCACTTGCGGTGGCCTCGCTGGCCATCCTCTATCTCCGTCCCGTCTCGCGTTCGGAATATTATTTCCTCCTCGATTCGCTACGGTTGTGGAGTGACTTGTTGGCGGTGCAGTGAACGCTTGTCCTCCGAATCTTCGTGGAGCGGCGTTCATCGCTTGTGTCGGTGATCCCCGCTGAGCGTTTACCGCTCGCTTCAGATCGTGCCTCTCGAGGATTCTGATCAAACCTTCGACGTTCGTTACTCCTTTTAGGATGATTTCGTCCCGAATTTCCGGGGTGAAGTGTGCCGCTAGTGCTTCCACAACTTCTTCTTCGCTGATTCGCGGGGTGAGGTCGTATGCACTCGTGCAAAGTCGCGAGGCGTACTCGACTCTCGTCGTGTTCGCCCGTTCTTCGTAGAAGCCGTTATTCAGATGCCTCCGAATTCGCACCTGCTGCTCTCGACTCCAGAAACGTTCCGTAAATTTCTGTGCGAATTCGTCGAAGGTCCTTATTCTTCCCTCCACGATATTCCACCAGTCCCTTGCTGTGCGTGTGAGGCTTTGTTCCACCACGAACTTAAATTCACTATCGTGGATACGTGCTGCTTGGCAGTAATTCTCAATTTCTCGGAGGTATTTCATCGGCCTCTCCCGTCCTGATCCATCAAAGTTCGGTGGCGTTCTTCTCAGTGCCATCTCCCGAATATTGGACTGTGTTCCGGCGTGCGCCTCCCTTGATATTTCCGGATGAATTTCCCGTGAGTTCCTTACTTCTTCGATGCTTCTTCGCAGTGTCTCCATCTCCCTGCGATAGTCGTCCACGGTATTCCGTGCGTCCCGGAAACTCCTTGCTACCTCATCGACGATATTCTCGTTCTCGGTGACCCTCCTGCCGAGTTCTTCTATTGGCCTTTTTACTGGGCCGAGGACGATGCGCACCGTCTCGGTGTGTCCTTCCAGCGTCTTCGAAATGTTCCTTGTCATGGCGTCGTCGGACCAGTCATCGAACTTTTCTTCCATCTTCTTTTCTAATTCACGCACCTTTCGATCGATCTTGAGGTTGATCCGCTCGCACTGGAGGCCCATTTCCTTGATCGCCTCCAAGACCTCGGCCATCGATACGTTGCTTTGTGGAGGATTCCTGTCGTCCTCTTCTATTGTCGTTTCTTCCAAGATGATCTCCTCTTGACGTGTCTGTGGCCCTCGAACCATTTCTTCGGCTCCGGCGTCTGTTAGTTCCTCCGCGAGTGTCGTACTTCTTCGTGTACTCACCGCTGGAGGCACCGAGAAGGTGAACTCATGGTACTCACTTGTTTCGAGCGTGCCTATCCCCGTCTCCGATACCGTGCTACGCGATTCTTTGTCAGCCATGATATTTCTTTGCACTTTTCTCAACTGCCAGCCCCACGTTGGGCGCCAATTGTAACGTATCGCCTTTCTTACCTTTTTAATTTTACGCTACTTTTTCTACTCGTTCGGTCTTTTTAGGACTGGCAGTGGAAAGTGGGAAGAGAATAAATTGAATTCCGCGAAATGTCACTTTAATTACGTTTATTTAAAACCTTTGTTTGTGTTTCGGTCGATCAGCAGTCGCTCTTGAACAGCTGATCGCGCTCGCGATGTTTTTGGTACGCCGGTGAACTCGTCGTCGTTCTCGCTCCACACACACACAGACTCGCTCTCTCAGGTACGCGGCTCACTCATACACTTAACCTATGCCTTATACTACCGGGATTGAGGATGTATACAAGAATTGTTGACACTTATCTGCGGGGAGATTGTAACGCTGTCCCGCTTTTGTCTTCTAATTGGATTATCCGCTACCTCGCCTGTGATTGCTCTGGCGCCGACACACGCGTCTAAATGATTTTAAATCAAACACTCTCTTCTCACTCCGAAATTTTAGATTTTTAACGCAACACTATTGATCTTAGAAACTTTGAGAAAATTCTCAGTCTCGAGCTATTTGGTTCTTCGGTTTATAAAGGACTATTCCCACTCTTACCTCATCTCGCGAGATTTGATTCCTCTTATATATATATATATAATATATATATTTCTACGATATAAGTATGTATAAATGGCGACCACCAAAGATCTCATTATTTTAAGTTGAAGATTACAACATTGTTATAGCCTTAATAGTTTATTAACAAATTTAAAATAAGGTAGAATATTCCATATTATAAAAATTATACTAAATTATTTGTTATACTGATTGTTAAACGTAAAGAAGATATTCCTAAAATTTGAATAAAAACGATTTTTATATTCATACATTGCAACCGTGCCTGCTTCGTTTCGATGCCGACCGGCCCTCCTCGCCACGCTCTCCTCTTCGGAATGCTTTTCTACCAAGGCTTAACAGATGATCGGTTCGAAATTGAATTTAAGTTGGGCGCCAGGTAGCTTACGGCTACCACTCGAGCCTTATGATTATTGCAAGATGTTAACTAATAAATTCCGAAGAGGTGCGTGAAGCAGAATCCGAAACGGTAGCTCAGCCCACCAAGGTGGTAACGGAGAGGGGCGGGGTAAGCGAAAGCGTCCCCAAAAGAAGATTAAATCCGAATTTGTAGAAAACAAGAAAAATAACGTTTATTTTTGACCAGAGAAAATTTCAAGTTCACGAGAGCGATGTGTAAATCGATACGCCCCTCGACGGGAGCAGGTGTTTCAATTGTTCGTTAATTTTCTCGAAGATGAGCATACATAGTGACGAACGGAGTCCCTTCTCATTACAGGTTTTTTTTTTTCTATCCGTACGCGGATTCGAGAAATAATACTCAATTTACGACTCTCTCTCTTTCTTACGATATTGAAATAACGATTCTTTTCGCACACCGAACGATAACGTATCACATCCAGACTCACTCTCTAACAATCGTTACATACCAAAGAGTTACATATATTCATACAAAAACCGAAGTGAAAGAAACAAGAAAACAAGATTGGCTTAGCGCAGTTATAAAAGCACGGTAGCATGTGCTTTGCAAGGTTCGCTACAAAATAGCCGTTCGACCTTGCCACTCTCAGGACTCTTTGCCGCTACGCAATACTCTCGAGGCGTGTCACGACCGGGAGCGGAATCTTCGGCCGAGGTCGTTAGTCTCATTCCCCCGAAATTTCCCAATAACTTAAACTTATCGAACTTAAAACTAACCACTAAGAGTTCGTACAGAGCGGTAACGTGGCCAATGCCGGCGTTACGAAATTCTTTCCGAAAGACTTAATACTATCCACCAAATTCTACTAACTAAGACGCAAAAGAGACTATGACCCCGGTGACCAATTCCTCCCGGAGATGTACGTGTTGACCGGCTTACCGTTCACCCCTTGGCGACCTCGGTAGCTCCCTCGCTAGCTCACGATGATGTTGGCGGACTCGTCGACCTCTCTCTCTTCCACGCAATAGGGTCCTTCCTCCTCGTCGTCGGGAGCGTTCACTTACTATCTACCCGTGACTCGAGAAACGGGAACTATACTGGGTTGGAAGTAACAAAAGAAGTGTACTCGACGGGAGCCCTGCGCTAAGTGTGCTCCAAACTTAGGACTTTAAACCATGATGGTAACGGTACGAACTCCCTGCGCTAAGTGAAGTCGTCCTCGCTCATCGGCAACCACCGGACCGGCTCACGTGATTATCACGTGACTTTTTCGCCACGTGCGCCTCTACCTAATTTATGGGAATTTAGCGAACGCCGAATTTTCCGCGTCGATACGTGACGCCGACGCTCTATATTATCGATTTTCGTGGCGTCGATCGATGCGTCGCTTATAGGTGTCGCTATGGTGATAAGATGATGGTGTTTTCCTTCCCACGACGGTAGCTACGATGGAATGTAATCTACGATGGTCTCGGTGGGTGCTTTCTCGACGAGCGTATTAATACGATGTTCGGTAGCGGTGTCTTTTTCTCCTTAGCACCTCCCTCGTAGGTTGTTTCTCGGTGGAGTTCATGAAACGCGTACGATTCTAATTAGTATATTATTTTCCACGATACAGTTTGCCCTGAGAGCGGCGTGCCGACCGAAGCTTCTCTTCTTGCGACGTCTCAAACGTCACAACATTTTAGTCGTTAATGTATTTTAAAACATTTAATTTTTACAAATTCATTGTATTATGTGTTAAAATTCTTGAAAGTATCTCTACAATGCCATTTTCGCAGGAATCTCTCAATCCAGTTGTCGGGGAAAATGTATTTAAACATTTTTGTAAAAATCTCTATCGACGAAAGAAACCCGCATAAATAATGTAAAAAAATATATAATATTTTACATTCGAAAGTAACGAACTACCTCTGGAACGTAGTCCTTAATGGAAAATTTTCTGCTAAATAGTTTGTGAGCACGTGCCTTATCTCTACAGCTTCCATATTTTCAAAGGCCACACTGGGCCTTCGTTGTGGTTGAGACAATTGTGAGTCAGCTTCTCTTGCGGCATTTTCCTGAGCAGATACAAATGTATCTTTCCTAGTTTCTACAATGTTATGAAGAATACAACATGCCAATACCACATTTGGTACAAATGAAAAATGCACATCAAGTCTCTTCATGAAACATCTCCAACGAGCCTTTAGCCGCCCAAAAGCAATTTCGACACAAACTCTTGCAGAATTTAGATATACATTGAACGATTCTTCCTCAGGGCTAAGTCTACTACATTTCGTATATCCTTTCATTAACCATGACAAAAGGGGATAGGCAGGATCTCCTATGATCATACATGGTATCATCGTACCATTCACTATCTTCGTTTTCTGCAAAAAAATAGATTATGATTTGGGTTTTCTGGATATTTTATAAATTGGTTTGACTTGTGAGTACATTTGAAGTGTGTACACATACTTTAGGTATAAACGTATCAAAATGTTGAAATAATCCTGATCTTCTTAATATTGATGCATCATGACAAGCACCTGGAGCCTGACCATTTACATTCCGAAATCTAACAAAAAAAAAACAATAAATTCCACCAATTAAGAATCAACGCACCAAATTGTGTATTTCACTTACGTGTATGAATTATCCACTACTGCTTGAAGAACCATTGAAGGCCATCCTTTTCTGTTGATAAAGTCTCGGTATCCATCAGATGGTGGAAGAATGGGAATGTGCGTCGCTTGCAATGGGAATCCATCGCTTGCTCCTATTATTTGTGGAATGTTTGATTTTGATTCAAACTGTGCCGCGATATAGTCACATTCTTCTTCATCTGACATACAGAGATGGTCTCGCAAGAGTATTCTGTTAATACTATCGACAACTCTGTGTACGCATTTCCAAACTGTAGATTTATGCACACCGAAACTGTAGCCCACCATGCGATATTCGCAGCAACTTGACAAAAAACCAATCGCAATTGCAACTTGTTTTTCAACAGAGAGAGGTTCTCGTGTTGTAACATAATTGGCATCTGGCGATAGGTCTTGTCTGAGTTGTTCGCAGATCCACTGGAATGTCTCTTTTTTCATGCGAAAGGTTTCAATCCAATCTTTTTCTTGATAATGAACATTAACTATGGTTTCCCACCACTGAGCATCTCTTTTCTTCATCCACATTTTTCTGTGTCTTCTCAAACGCAGAATAGGCCCGGTATCCAATAATTTTGTTTCTGGTGTTGTTGCTAATAAATATTGGAGCATGTGTTCTAATGTGCGTCTTCGGCTTTTAGATACTGCTTGGTAGTAGTGCTCCAAAAGTTGTACCGACGATTTTTCTACCATTTCTGTAAAACTGCAAAGCAGTAATTGCAGTTCTGACATTCTTTAACTTTCTGCTTTTTCGCTGTTTCCAAATTTCACATCACTATTTCGACTGTTTAATGTCTTTTTTTTTACGCGTTTCTAGCTTCGTATCACAAAAGTAAGGTTATACAATGAGGAAAAGTGAACTTATTTAGTGAAGTTCGAGCTTTTTTTTGTTGGTAGGCCTTCAAATACATTAACTTACTTCAAATCGGAATAGCAATACCGGTGTTGTAGTTTATTCCCGTTCGTGTAAACGGTCGCGTTTAAACTGGTTTCACTACACCCGCTTTAACTAAACCGGAATAGTGCTGCCGTGTAAACGTAGTCATTCTTTGTGAAAAATCAGATATAACGAAGCTTAAAGACAAAGAACGTTCACGGAACAAACAAAAGAGTAGAAAAATCACAATACGAATTTCGCTTTGTGCACTTTTTGAAGTTTCCTAAGGCGCGTTATAAACATTCTTTGTGAAAATCAGATAAACAAATTTTTCAGTGTAACTTGATGTCGTTAAGCGGAACACGGTATCATCGGCTTTTTCGCTCTGTGAACGTTTTCAGTGTTTTCATCATTTATCGTATGCATGTAAACTGGATATATATATATATATACAGGGTTTCTCACGTAAGCTACAACCGCGGAAATACACGTGTCCACATGGATAATTGGAAGCGAAAAGTGAAATAAAAAGTAATAAAATTTGTCCTCGTTAACGAGTTATTAAATAAAATAGATCAGCGAATCAGGAAGCACGGAAGCGGTAGGCGGTGAGCTGCGGCCATGCTAGTCTGAAGATAAGAAGCGATAATTTCGACGGGCGGAGCGTTCTGGCACGTATACAGGCGTGAGAAGGTAGTGGTCAGGAGGAGATTTCTAGGAAAAAGTGTCGACTTTCGCTTTTCCTCTCTCACTCTTTCTCTCTCTACCTTTCTTTCACGACGCTACCTTACGCACAACAAAAATCTAATCTAATCTCTCTCTCTCGCTCCCTCCTACCCTAACACGGCGCTACCTCACGCTGCCTGTACGCGCTGACTCTCTCTCTCTCGCCCTTTCTTTCGCCGAGTTTCTCTCTCTCTCTCTTTCTCTCAATCTTTCGTCCACGACGCTTCCTTACGCTATCGCTTCTTGTCTTCAGACTAGCATGGCCGCAGCTCACCGCCTACCGCTTCCGTGCTTCCTGATTCGCTGATCTATTTTATTTAATAACTCGTTAACGAGGACAAATTTTATTACTTTTTATTTCACTTTTCGCTTCCAATTATCCATGTGGACACGTGTATTTCCGCGGTTGTAGCTTACGTGAGACACCCTGTATATATACATATATATTATTTATACGTTCATTATTCCAGATGAGCAATCCTGAAAAAAAAGAAGGCGAGCCACAGAAAATGCAGTGTGGTAAATATTTCTTTCCTATCTATACCATCAGTTCGAACGCATTGGATCCTCCCCCCCCCTAACAATACTAACGTATACGGCGCACAGCGGGCAATTTGAACGATCAAGGCGGGCAAAATTCTTTCGAATACAATTTATGATTTTTTTACATTATTTTTATTTTTATATATATGTTTTTAGTTTGGAAGGTTAAATAAATGCATATTAATAATAATAATAACAGAAATAATCATGAAAACCCCTGTATCCCTATTTTCTAAAGGATGCGTCTAAAAGTATACTTTAAAAATAATTCTTTTTAAAGAAAAGTTGTAAAAGTATTTTTATATTTAAAATGATTTTTAATTATTTGATTGTTGCAATTACTTGCAGAAGAAGAAAAGGATCTGCGGACGGCCGCAGAGCTGCGCGCGAAGTGTACTACAATCAGGAAATGCAGAGGCAGCGGGAGCAGTTGCAGCAGCAGCACCACATGATGGCAGAAATGCAGCAGCGACTGCTCCTGCTGCAGCAGCAGCAACCACCGCAGCAACAGCCACCGCAGCAGCAGCCACGGCAGCAGCCCCAGCAAGGTGAGGCGGTATTTATTGTTAATAACATAAGTAATTCTAGTAACATATGTATATATAATAAATGATGTAATCGGAATTTAACTTTTTTTTCAGGATACCGGAGGCGTTATCGTGCTGGGGCGTCGGTAATGCGCTATTACGAGCGGCGCGAAAACGTCCTTAACGCCGCCGATTTTATAAATAGAGTGGCGAGAGGGTCAAATCGTGGGCCAACGGAGAAAGAAAGATAATTTGTTTTTGTGATTAGTTATTAGTTATTGTGAATTAGAATTAGTTATTATTAGTTATTATTAGACATATAAGTTTATATTTTTAGTATATGTAGATATAAGTTTTAGTATAGTTTTTAGTTAGTAATGAATAGTTTTAAGTTTTAGTATAGTTAATTAATAGTTACAAATTTGTTATATAATTTAAAATAAATATATTGCAACGTTATTTCCGAAATAATTCCGGGGAGGTGCCGGATGCACTCCCCGCGAAATAACCGCTTCAACAAATTATTTTATTTATTACTCCGCGAGAATCCTCTCCGCGAAAAAGGGCTCACGTGTTCACCGTTCACGCAGTCGCAAGGAGTAGTGGGTTGAGGGGGGAAAAGAAAATTAACAAAGTTCCTTCGGAGCACGATTTAACAAAAGACAATAAAATGAGTTTATTCAATTTAAAATAGCGAATCTCAGAAATTTTCCGTTAGCTACACGAAAGCAAGACAAAATCGGAATCTCTTTGTCTCCGGCGTTTATCCGAACGTTCGGACGAATTAACCGCCGGCTACGTGCTCGATGCCGGCACGTGGTCGCCGCGCTTCTCGATTATTCTACCGAGGACTTTACTCTTATTAATGTTTCCATCTTATAATTTAAACAATGAATCAACTAATAATTATTTTTACAACAATGAAATATAATAACTGTACGATTAAACGCGCACCCGGACGGCGATCGAGGCTGGTCCCGCTACTCGTTAACAAAGAAATCGAAGGATAATTCTACGTTAATTATTTAATTCTTTTAAACAATAAAATCGTTAATTTCCGATAACTCGGTTATCTACCGCTAACGGCTCCGAATAACCCCAGAATTAGACCTCACGATACTGATCCGCCACCCGGAAGGAACTTTTTGCGTGAACAAAGGATTTCTCTTAGTCGCTCTAATTATCTCACCTCTCTACTCAATGAACGTCGCGCACAGAGTAATTTTTCCGAGGATCACGCACGCGGTTCCTTACGAGTCGGCCTACCGAAATTCCCCGAGCCCACCCGAAGATAGCCGCGCGCCTACTCGCTATCTCCCTCGCTCTACCGCCTCGCTAGGCGACGCAGGCACGCATGGCCGCTTTCCGCGACTTCGCTATTAGCTTTGTTCGCGGTAAGGGTTCAGAACCAATTCAGAACGGGAATTTGACTAGTTCATGACTATTATAAAACGCATGCGCAATTATGAATTGGTTTCGGATTATTTTTTACCGCGAACGATTCTTGAACTACGAACTGGAGAAAGTATCAAATATGGCCACCGAGGGGCGCGCGTGTCACAACCACTCGGGCACAAACAAAAGCCGCGAAAAACAAAAGTCAATCGAAGTGGTAATTCCGCGCAACACCTACTTGAACCTACGTATAGAGCTTAGACAAAGCAAGACAAAGCACCTTTTGTCACGAACAGCTCAGTGCACATTCATTTCGACTTCTGCTTGCATCGACTGATATCGTTGGTTTGTCCAGTTCGTTAATAAAAATGACTGAAAGAGGTATGTATATATTCCTTTTTGTTTTTCCAAAAATAATTATTATTATGCAAGTCCTTTTTATCTTGTTTCGCGAAATCGTTCTAAATAAAAAATTTACACAAAATTAATCACAAATTATGTGATTTCTCTTTTTTTTTAACTACCCAAATTAAATTACAAATCAATTTCTATATTTTAAGGTATATTGAGTGAGTTTCTTGTTTTACCTGGAAACTCGCAAGAAAATCCAGAAGAATCCTATAAATGGACCCATCAAGACACGTTATTGTTTTTAGAAATTTATAAACAATACAGGGACAAGGTGGGGTCACTCAAAATAAAAACCAGTGGGGTTGTTTTTTCTCGCTCGTGGGATTGTTTTTGCTCGCTCGCTCGCGAGTGGGATGCCCGTGGTTAGTAGTGGGTATTGTTTGGTGTTGCTTAGTTGCGGAATCGCTTTTTTTTCATATTTGATACCGATAGGTATCACATTAAGAACTTCCCGATTACATAAGTGGTCATTTGTTCATTCGCATCGCCTGCTCGCAAATTCTTATCTTCCTGTAAAGATTGCGTTGTGACTCACTCGCTATTTGAAATATAATGACCAAATATCACATTTAAAAGAAAATTAAAATGTAATACTTTAATCGAAAAGTATTATATATTTATCTCAGAATATGTAACACTAAGTTAGATAACCATTTTCAAGAAACATCAATAATTTTCTACAAGACAACATGTTTGATATATGATTTCGCATTTTATGGACATTATAATGTATTTCATTACTCGGATTTTTATTAAAACATAATAATGTTGCAAAATATATTGCAAACGCACCACAATCAATGCCATTAGTCTGTCTCTGTACTTTGTGGAATATGTAGATCTTACGGAATCTGTAAAGAGCATTTAAAAAATCTTGCATATTAGGCATTGTCTAATAGGTTTCCACTGCTATTTGCGGCCGCATATTAGTGAAATTGATTTTAGCAAAAGTTTTTCAGTAAGTGTACAATTTCGTTATATCTGACTTATTATTCATTAAATTTTTTTCATTTAATTCATTCAATTAAATTTTTTTTGTAATCGCGTATAACTATTACTATACATACCTACTTTATGTATTTCCATTGATTTTCTAATTCTTTTATTTTTTATATGACTTATTTGAAAAGTCAGTTATTCATAGATATGCTAGCAATTTGGACCATTCAAAATTATATGTATTTTCTATGTTTGACTACAAGAACTTTTTGATGCACTTAAGAAAAGAAAAAAGTGTAACGCACGATTGTTTCCGAAGCTATTTGAAATATCGATGCCCTTTTTGTATGTCTTTTTTTTATAACGAAATCTGTGTGAATGAAATGAAACGAAATGAACGAATGAAAATGTATGTGTGTGTATAATTTTTGTACAAATTAATGTTTTTTGTTCGTAAAAATGGTTTGTTTTGCAATTACAATCTTTCCAATCAACATCTAAAGTATAATTATCAATTAAAAAAAGTGGTCCAAATTATCTGCACCTTATCGAAATCACATTTTATACTTATATTTTATTATTTATTTATTTTTTTTATTTTGTTTTTTTTATTATTTTTTTTTATTTTGTTTTTTTATTATTTTTTTTTATTTAATTTTTTTATTATTTTTTTATTATTTTTTTAAATTTTTTTTTAATTTATTTATTTTTTTTATTTATTTATTAATACGGGTAAATCTTATATTTATTATAATTATATCATATATTAATAACGTTTAGCGAAGCGCTCCCAAAATTCTATCCTTTCGTAAAGATTACCCTTTTGAATTGTTTTTTTTAAAAAACTAAAAAACTACTCGGCCAAATGAGACCAAAATCTAATCAGCACCAAATTACCTCAATACCAATCGATGAAGTCATATATCACCAAGATCACGTCATTAGTGTGGGCGTTTTCGTGAACGAAAAATTTGACAACATACATACACACACACACACACATACAGACTAGAAGCCGAAAATGGTCAGAAAATGTTGAGATGACCTTGAAATGTCAACATCTATCAAAAAATCGATTTTCGATTTTCGGGGTCATTACAATAACTTCCCGGTAATCGGGAAGTTAAAAATATGAAAAGAATGTTCGAGGAAATATGCAAAGAAATGCAAGTGGTAACAAAAAAAAGTATTACACCTGCTAATTGTGAAAATAGGTGGAAAGTGCTGGAAAGAAATTATAAAAAGTATATTGATAATGCAAACAAAACTGGTAGGGGAAGAAAAGTTTTTGAGTATTATGAAATTATGCATGATATCTTAGGAAAGAAAAAAAACATAAACCCCATTCTACTATTGTCGTCAGAGACTACTGACAATAACTTAAACATTCTAAATGCAGAGAATGAAATAATGAATGATAGAGAGGACGAGAACATGGAGACAGAGCCTTCCACCAGTTCAAATAATATACCAAAAGAAACTCTTCTAAAAACAGAGAAAAGTGCCGGCAAAAGAAAGGATATGACAGAAAATAAAAAAACGTATGAGAGTAAGAGGCTGAAATTTAACATTCTGAAAGAAATCAGAAATGATAGAAAAAAATTTTATGCGGAAAGACTAAATATTGAAGAAAAAAAACTGCAGGCAAAGCTAAGGAAAAATGAACTATTAGAAAAATTAATTAATAAGTGTAGTTGTAATTGTAATTGTAGTACACAGCATATAGCCACTCTTTAAGATTTTTTAATTTTATTAGTTCACCTTTATATTGTTTATATTTAACCTTTATATTATAATATAAGATTGTGCAATTTCCTATAAGAATTATTTTGTTGATCTTTGTTTTTTATTTAGCTTTATAGTGTTTATATTTAACCTTTATATTATAATATAAGACTGTGCAATTTCCTATTAGAATTATTTTGTTTTGTGTTCAGTTTTCACCTGTTCTATTATTAGATAAGAAAGCCATTGTTAATCAATTTGTTTGTTTTTTGTTCAGTTGAATTTGTAAAAAATATATATTTTCTACTCAAATATATTGTTTTTTGACATTATTATATACAATATAAGTATAAGTAGATATATATATATAAAAAGGATCCAAAAAACACATCCAGATTAGAATAGTATCACACAGTTCATTAAATCTTAAATGGTAATGTGTTCATGACTTCATCTCTCACTTGAATACCATCTCTATCATCCCGCTCTGGCTGGTCATTTTCATCCACAACTTGTTCAGGATTATTTTGGGGAACCCTTATCTGTTCTCTTTCTAGATCATCTTCTAGAGATAAATTGTGCAGTACAGCACAAGCCGTTATAAAATGCACTATGACTCTAATATCTTTTAATTTAAGGTGGTAGAGTTGTCGAAACTTTTGTTTTATGATTCCGAAACAATGTTCAATTATACAGGGTGTATCCGACCAACATGTCGTGAGCTATATCACGTTGTAGCCAGGAATAAATAGAGCCGAAAGAAGTCATAAAAGTTAACATAAGGTAGGTTAGTTAACGAGTTATTAATTATCAAAGATTGGGCGAAAAAGCGGTAGGCGGCGAGCCGCGGCCATGCAAAAATACAGGGTGTATTCGACCATATAGTCAATCGGGATTCCACGTGTAGCCAGCAATAAATTGAATCGAAATAAGTCATAAAAGTTAACATAAGCCAGGTTAGTTAACGAGTTATTAATTATTAAAGATAGGGCGAAAAAGCGGTAGGCGGCGAGCCACGGCCATGCTAATCTGATGGCGAGCGGCGTGGAGAGCGGCGGGCGAAATGGTCGAGCATCGAATTGTTTACTTTCGGTCTTCCTTCCTCTTTCGTTCGTTCTCTCTCTTCCTTTACTCCACGGCGCTACCTTACGTTGGCGACTCCCACGGACTCTCTCTCTCTCCCTTCATTTCTTTCTTTCTTCTAGCGTCTCGCCATCAGAATATCATGGCCGCGGCTCGCCGCCTACCGCTTTTTCGCCCTATCTTTAATAATTAATAACTCGTTAACTAACCTGGCTTATGTTAACTTTTATGACTTATTTCGACTCAATTTATTGCTGGCTACACGTAGAATCCCGATTGACTATATGGTCGAATACACCCTGTATATATTTTTTACAAATTCAACTGAACAAAAAACAAACAAATTTATTAACAATGGCTTTCTTATCTAATAATAGAACAGGTGAAAACTGAACACAAAACAAAATAATTCTAATAGGAAATTGCACAGTCTTATATTATAATATAAAGGTTAAATATAAACAATATAAAGGTGAACTAATAAAATTAAAAAATCTTAAAGAGTGGCTATATGCTGTGTACTACAATTACAATTACAACTACACTTATTAATTAATTTTTCTAATAGTTCATTTTTCCTTAGCTTTGCCTGCAGTTTTTTTTCTTCAATATTTAGTCTTTCCGCATAAAATTTTTTTCTATCATTTCTGATTTCTTTCAGAATGTTAAATTTCAGCCTCTTACTCTCATACGTTTTTTTATTTTCTGTCATATCCTTTCTTTTGCCGGCACTTTTCTCTGTTTTTAGAAGAGTTTCTTTTGGTATATTATTTGAACTGGTGGAAGGCTCTGTCTCCATGTTCTCGTCCTCTCTATCATTCATTATTTCATTCTCTGCATTTAGAATGTTTAAGTTATTGTCAGTAGTCTCTGACGACAATAGTAGAATGGGGTTTATGTTTTTTTTCTTTCCTAAGATATCATGCATAATTTCATAATACTCAAAAACTTTTCTTCCCCTACCAGTTTTGTTTGCATTATCAATATACTTTTTATAATTTCTTTCCAGCACTTTCCACCTATTTTCACAATTAGCAGGTGTAATACTTTTTTTTGTTACCACTTGCATTTCTTTGCATATTTCCTCGAACATTCTTTTCATATTTTTTATTTTTAGTGACCCCACCTTGTCTCTGTATTGTTTATAAATTTCTAAAAACAATAACGTGTCTTGATGGGTCCATTTATAGGATTCTTCTGGATTTTCTTGCGAGTTTCCAGGTAAAACAAGAAACTCGCTCAATATACCTTAAAATATAGAAATTGATTTGTAATTTAATTTGGGTAGTTAAAAAAAAAGAGAAATCACATAATTTGTGATTAATTTTGTGTAAATTTTTTATTTAGAACGATTTCGCGAAACAAGATAAAAAGGACTTGCATAATAATAATTATTTTTGGAAAAACAAAAAGGAATATATACATACCTATATATTAAAAGTCATAAAAGTTAGCATAAGGTAGGTTAGTTAACGAGTTATTAATTATCAAAGATTGGGCGAAAAAGCGGTAGGCGGCGAGCCGCGGCCATGCTATTATGATGACGAGACGCTAGAAGAAAGAGAGAAAGGAAGGGAGAGAGAGAGACTCCGCGTGAGTCGCCAACGTAAGGTAGCGCCGTGGAGGAAAGGAAGAGAGAGAAAGAACGAAAGAGGAAGGAAGAGCGAAAGTAAACAATTCGATGCTCGACCGTCTCGCCCGCCGCTCCCCGCGCCGCTCGCCATCAGATTAGCATGGCCGCGGCTCGCCGCCTACCGCTTTTTCGCCCTATCTTTAATAATTAATAACTCGTTAACTAACCTGGCTTATGTTAACTTTTATGACTTATTTCGACTCAATTTATTGCTGGCTACACGTGGAATCCCGATTGACTATATGGCCGAATACACCCTATATAATGTATTAAAAACAAATATAATAAATAAATTAATACAAGTATGCATACGTTGCACGTACGTAATTTAATTATGCTATATTGTCTAAGCGTACTAATTATATTGGTTAATAAAAAAATAAGTGCCTGCAATAAAAAAATAGTATCAAGTTTTATTATAATATCACAGTAATAATCAGCTTCTATGAATAATTATAATTGTCACTTTAGGAAAAACAATCTTATAAACTATACCTAACATTAATAAATAAAGGAACAACACTGGAGACTGGAGGTATTTAAATGAATATTATTGGCACCACATTTCAGTTCTTAGACAGGCAATATAATATTTTATGAGTAGTCTACTTTGCACTTTAAATGTAAATATAAAATATAATATATAATAATGTAATATAAAGGTAAATATAAATATAAATATAAACTGTTAACAAATCAATATTAAAAAATATGAAGCAATTATTTTAGTTTAACATTTTGTTTTTTTCTATACAGTACGAATTAAGAAATAATATTTGGTTTACTTTTTTTGGCAGGAGCCTATTTCTTCTTTGGTTTGTAACGAACCCGGCTTTAGAAAATAGTCGCTCTGGCGGCACCGACGAAGCGGGCATGCACAAATATTTGTGTGCCACTTGGTATAAAGATGGAAATATGTATATGTTTCCGTTGTTTCCAAAACACAAGCGGATCTTTTTTTCGATCTAAATACGGCAGATCTAGGTACTGTTTTTAACCGACTTCGAAAAGGAGGAGGTTACTCTATTCGACAGTGGGCGATCTTGCTTTTTTTTTTTTTTTTTTTTTTGTCCGGCCATAACTCCGCAACCGGTTGACCAATCGAAATGAAACCACTTCCAGTGCTAGGTTTGGGTCTTCCATTGGTCCCGTTTAAAAAATTTTTCCGAAATGTTTATTATTAACAAAGTTATTGCAAAATTAGTGCTTTATTCAGATTTATCGCAATATCTTTTTGAATGGGATTGATTTATTGTAAAGAAAGAAACTATTACTATCTTCTTAGAAATAATTAGCAGATATTAATTATATAAAAAATTTATTAATTGTTGCAAAATAATTTGTTTATTCCTCTATATCTCCTCAACGACTTCATTTATCGGAACCAAACCTTTTCGATCCTTTCGCAAATATTACCCACTCTCTAACATTATGCGACACATCTTCAATTGTTACTATGTTTAAATTGTTATTGCAAAATCATTTGTTTATTCCTCTATATCTCCTCAACGACTTCACATATCGGAACCAAACCTTTTCGATCCTTTTGCAAATATTACCTACATAACTTTATTTTCACATCTTGATCGATTATACACTAAAAAGTATGAAATAAAAAAATTTTTAACAAAAAAAATAGACACCGACTTCGAAAAAAGCGCTAAAAAGAGTGAAATAATTTTTTATGTATACCGACAATATTCGATTTCATCATTATCATACTCAGAATATTGCAACTTTTTCGGAGGCGACAGAAAATTAATTAACAGTACATTAATAGCCAGAAATTCACGGACATTGATGGATATTTATGTATTAGGCACTTACTCCTTTGTTCGTGAAAATGACCGTGTTGGAATATTTTGTGTCGCCGCCGAAAAAGTTGCAATATTCTGAGTATAATAATGATGAAATCGAATATTGTCGGTATACATAAAAAATTATTTCACTCTTTTTAGCGCTTTTTTCGAAGTCGGTTTCTATTTTTTTGTTAAAAATTTTTTTTTAATACAATTGAAGCGGACGATATTGGCGTCTGCTGCCTAACACTTTCACTTATTCTTCTGTCAAAGTTCTCCCAAAGTTCGTCTTCGGCATTTAAAGAAGCTTGACAAGTTATAGCTGGATTAGGTTCATCTTGTCTCGCGACTGATGGGAGCTGAATCTGAGCTAATTCTTCTAGTACATATTTTACTGCATTTTCCGCAGTACTTTCCACGCCAAATGCTTTTTTCTTGAAGCGTGGGTCAAGTATAGTTGCCTTTGCTGCGGTCCTGTTCGTTTCATAGACACTTACAAGGGGACACTACGGCCCCGGGAATTGACTTCGGAATGACAACTTGTTGGTTTGTAGTATACCTTCAAAAAATTCGATTTGCAAATTAAGAGGGGGCACTAGCCATAAACTTTCGAGAAAAATGGCTTTAAAGTTTTACGTGTAGGACGTATACCGGTCACTTTGAAGACCATCCAAGAGCAGCGAAGTGGCCGAGTTGTAGCGAACTCGCTTGCGGCGCGACGGGTCCGTGTTCGATCCCTGCGTGTGGAAACTTTTTTTTTTCCCAATTCTTTAAAATATTATAAAAACTGTGAAATAAAGTTACTGACATACTAATATGAAGAATTTAATCATACATCATTTTTTCTATTAATGGAATTTGGGGAATATCGTCTTTCTTGCTCAATTTTTTATTTTATTTACAAGATCCAGAATGATAATTGTCATAAAAACATTGAAAACACAAAATATTATTACATCTCGCACAATTTATGAATGAAGATTGTTCACATGAACAACCCTTTTTTAAAAGTTCGACCGGAAAACATACTTCATTCACATTTCTGAACATTTCTCTTTCGTCGGAGAGCTTGCAAGCGTACCAGGCATACCGGATCATTTCATTAAATATTGGCGATGCTAATTGATGGTGCACTATGGATTGAATTTTTATGCAATCCTCGCGTGAATTTATTTCTCTATCATTTTCAATCAAATAAGCGCAATTCTGTAGTCGCTTTATTAAATTTTTCACTTGTCTATAAAAATAGACATCACAAGGTTGAACAAGTGGATTACATTTCGGAGGAATCACTTTAATCGTACAAGTAGGTGATTTCTCGTCATCCTGAAAGATTTCGTCGTATAATTCTGGATTTGTTTGTCCTCCCCAAGAGTCAATAATTAATAAAAACTGTTCGTTTCCCACATAAGACTTTAAACAACCGTTGAGAAAATCAGTTCCTCAAGCTTACAACGAATATTTTCAATATCTCCACAACTTCTAATATCTTAAAATTTGTAATAACTTTTTAATGACAATAGTAATTACAGTTTTCACTTACCTTCATTAAAAATGCATTTAAAATTATTCAAATTTTTAAACATAAAATATCTTTAATTCACATTTTAATTTGTTGGAACACTCATTTCATTAATAGAAAAAATTATGTATGATTAAATTCTTCATATTAGTATGTCATTAACTTTATTTCACAGTTTTTATATTTTAAAGAATTGGAAAAAAAAAAAAAGTTTCCACACGCAGGGATCGAACACGGACCCGCCGCGCCGTAAGCGAGTTCGCTACAACTCGGCCACTTCGCTGCTCTTGGATGGTCTTCAAAGTGGCCGGTATACGTCCTACACGTAAAACTTTAAAGCCATTTTTCTCGAAAGTTTATGGCCAGTGCCCCCTCTTAATTTGCAAATCGAATTTTTTAAAGGTATACTACAAACCAACAAGTTGTTATTCCGAAGTCAATTCCCGGGGCCGTAGTGTCCCCTTGTTAATCTTTTGTCTACCACTTCCATCAGCAATCGTTGTAGATGCTTCCCTGCTATGGTGTTCGGGTTTTTTTGCAGTATGAAACTTTGCAGTTCTCTTACCAACGGAATTATACACGATTAAGTTGGGTAGGAGTCTCCAGATAATATCGTTGTGATTTTTTCTAATGGCTGTAAAACGGTAACACAATCTTCCAGTATGGACCATTCGTCTGGATTCAAGTGTGGCGGAGCCGAATCGAGTATAGATAATGTCGCTGATAGAGGAATTTTGATTCTTAATAGTCTCTCAAACATGTAGAAGGTTGAATTCCATCTCGTTTGTACGTCTTGCTTCACTTTGATAAGTTCTAAGTTCATTTGGCTCTGCATGTCTCTCAGTATATTAGACGATTTTATACTCAGTTTAAAGTGGACAACTATCGCACGACTTTTTGTAATAACATCAAGAACTTCATCATTTTTCAAATGAGTAGTTTGGGCATTATCATTGTCTCTACTAATGCAGTCTTTCACAGCAAGATTTAATGTGTGTGCAACACACAGATGGTTCCTTTTGCTTATATAGTCATTGACAGCTTTTTTCATGCCTAAAACATTATCAGTCACGATAGTAACGATTTTATCAAAAATTTGCCATTCTGTCAATGTGATTCGCAGAGCATTAGCGATGTTAAGCGAAGTATGCTTTTCACATAGTTCAGTCGTTGAAATGACTAAAGCGCGTAACTTCGAACCTTTGATAAAATGTGCAGTTAAACTAATAAAGCTCTTTTGACTATCTGAGCTCCAGGTATCAGTTGTCAAAGCAAAGGCCTGTACATCTTGCAATTTCGCTTTTAATTCTTCACTACATATTTTATATCTTTCTTCCAGCATTTGAGTCAATTTTTTACGTGAAGGTAATACATAATCTGGATTTAATTTTTTAGAATATTTTCTAAAGCCTTCGTTTTCTATTATTTGTAATGGTTGCATATCTAAAACAATCATGTCTAATAATGCTTCGTCACCAGCTTTTTGATTAATTTTGGTAGGGGCAGTTAAACGCATTTGCCTCAATCGCTTCGGCATTGGTTCACTAATTGCTGTGACATTCGATGTTTGCGAGGGTGGTAAAATAACAGTATTTTGACTTGTTGACGGCTGACTTATTAGCGAAGAATCTGTATAATTGTGATCGTGTCCAATATTCCCGCTGTCACGATTACTACTTTCATTTTCGTCACAAGCTAAATTTAAATTATGTCCAGTGGCTTCGCTCTACTGCACTATATGTTTTTTCTTTATATGATTAATTAATATTGTTGTGTTTCCTACAAACTTATAAGAGCAGGCACATAGTTTACAAGTAATCCTGGTATTGTCCGAATTTTTAGAAAAGAATTCCCATGCCGCGCTTTTTTTATTTCCGGGGGCCATTTTCTGGCGGTAAAACGAAAGTTGGTGGTCAATAAAAAACAAAATTTTCAGAATTAAGGTTATGACATAACATGTCACTCTAACTCCTAAATAATTTAATTAATTACGACATACGCCACTCGTTAAATACAAAAACCGTTTTTCTTCACTATGAAATCTTTAATACCCGTCTCACTGAAACTATCTTTATTTAATTCTTTCCCGCAACTCGGAAGTATTCGGGTTCGTCTTCGATTACAGCGCCAACGAATAGCAATCCAGGCATGCTGCGCGCGCAGGCAGACAATTGGACGATGTACTGTCCAACTCGCCTACGCGCGCCGCGGCCAGAGCGGATTGGTTAAGGGGGGGGGGGGGTACTGTTAATTCGGCGCAAAAAAGACACTTTTTCAAACATTAATTCACAAGATACGGGCAATGTATTTTACATGGGATGATGACAGTATTATAAAGTAATATTTAAGGGGTCTGGCCACCCTGCAATTTTTTTTTTTTTCATTTTTTTTCTTTTCTTTTCATAATAAACCTTGAAATGTTATGAACAATTTAAGCCATAGTTGGTATTAAAAATCGCAAAATTGTCGAAGTTACAGGTATTTTTCGGTAGGAAGATCGAGCCGCTGCGAGCGGTCGACCGCGCGGTTCGATCAGTGTATAAACCAGTTCCAGCGATGAAAATATCCCTGAAATTGCTAGCAACATTGCTATCAGCACTTTCAACGATGGATATAGTAACATTGGACCAGGAATCGCTGATTGAAGGTAGGACTCACAAAAATCACACCATCCGCCGAATATCCGCACATTTACTTTCTTTTGCGATTATCTCGAAACTAAATTTTTCGAAATGGTGTCACGTAATTCTCGTAAACTAACCATCTGATTGCTGCGAAATTTTTACACACTACTTCTAGATACATTATCTACAATGTAACGTGGCGGATTTGCGATTAGTTGTTTTGTTCTTTTTTTATTAACGTTTTTGCTCGTGAAATTTTGGTGAAAAATGCAAATTTTTTTCTTCGGCTCATCATAAGTTCCCCAATTGTCAAAAAGAAAAATCGTACGATTACATTGTAGCGACACTATCCACGAATAAGCTAATTTTTTTTTCAGATACAACATGATGGTTATTCACGTGGAACATCATACGCGCGTATCGGTCGGAGGGCCTCCACGGAAATTTCTGTAGCGCCGCCATTTTTAAATATTTTCAACTAAAATTTTTTTGTGGCATTATTAAAGCCGCATCTTACGTTATATTAAAAAATGAAAACATTTCGTTTTATACTTTAAAGTTTATGAATTTTTAAAAAATATGCCTATTTTTCAAGCGACTAGGGTGGCCAGACCCCTTAAAGAATATTTTCTGAAAATTTCAGCGTAAAATATTAATAACTGAGCCGTTGGCAGTTGATCTCCGGAGACGTGAAAAAAAAAACTTGTTTCGCGGTGACGGTTGTCACTCATCACCTGATCATCTGAAATCAAAAATTAAATTGATTTTATTAGTTTATGAGTTTCCCCAGGTAACGCTGTCGAGATTTTTTTTTTTTATTGATTTTTCTATATTTGGTGACACTTGAAAGGAAAAAACGCGATTTTCGCACAAAAAATCGACAAATTTTTTACTGTAAAATGAAAAATAACAACAATTTAAAAAAAAACTCGACAGCGTTACCTCATGAATTATATAGAGAAGGAGTGTACCAAGTTTGAAAAGGATCGGTGCAATAGATTTCAAGCTACAGCCCGTCACCGACTTTAAAAACGTGGAGTGTGGGAAAATCACTTTAAAGTTTTGTACATAGAAAAATCCGAATTTTTTTCTTTTTTTCGCTATATACTTACACAGAATCATCGATACCAGGCCCGTACATTGAACAGCTATCACTAAAGATATCCAAAGCATCTTTCTGGTGTAGTCTTCGTTGATTTCGACCTTCTTTAGGTGCCTTCGCAGCTTGTTCCTCCGCACGATTTATTCGTAATCGATCGGTCGCGCGCGCCCATTCGTAACAACTCGGCCCGCTTTTTATTTGCATCTCCTGCATGATTGTCAGCAGAGCAAAACAGCCTTCGTTGAATGTGCATGCTGCCACGTTAGCTGCAATTTCAACAAGAACTGCGGTACCACTCTGTCACGTCTCGGGTGAGGGCCAATAACACGTTCGTTACTCTACACCTACCCGGACGGTTTAAAGATTTGGCCTGTTTTGGTCACGAGACCTACGCCTCGTCTACCGTGGGCGGCCAAGAGATCGGAGGAGAGGAATCGCAATGAGTTATTGAAGAGTAAAAGAAAGCGATAGAAATAATAATAATAATTACGTTTATTCTATAGGATAATGATAAAAGCAATAGCGGTCACTGGTAGTATGAATAGCGGTACATGTATATAAATGCCTGAGTATCGTCCTTGCTCTAAGGTGATTGTCTCCGGGTCGGGGGAATGGGAATTTAGGAGGTTTAAAATCTGCCTTTCGTTGGCTGGTTAAGTAATGGAATGTTCAGAAAGACTTCCTTGCTAGGAACTGGCGCAGGGTGTATCCCGCCGCTGCTCCTAGCTCGTATGCGCGGTGAGTGTTCCCAACACTGCTCCTAGCTCGTATGCGCGGTGAGTGTTCCCACCGCTGCTCCTCGCTAGTATGCGCGGTGAGTGTTCCCAACGCTGCACCTCGCTAGTATGCGCTGTGCCAGATGGCAATATGCAGAGTGAGAAAAAGAGTGAGGTAGTATTGTAAGTAGGAGAGCTGAAGGTTGGATAGGAGTTTGACGAGACCGTGATAGAGGTATCCGATCCCGGAGTCTACAATGATTGACAATGGTTATAGTTATAACTTACAGTAGATGTTGGCGCTTTGTCTTAGGCAGTTGGACGTTCGGTAGAGGGTCGCTGGTATTTTAAGGTATACACTACACTTTCGCGATTGACTATTCGGATTGACAAGAAGTAGAAAGTAGGATATAGACTTTGCTTGTAGACTTGTAGACTTGTAGACTTGTAGACTTGTAGACTTGTAGACTTGTAGACTGAAGATTAATGGGTAGAATGTGACAAAAGGTAGACTGTGTGTGCTTGTAGACTTGTAGACTTGTAGACTGAAGATTCCCTGCTCGTTACTGATTTTTATGTCCTCTGGTGCTGATGAGAAGGGGTAGATTTTGTGTAGAGTGGGGCCTGGTGGCGTCACTTTGTAAGATTCTGATTGGTTAATACTGTCACGGGGTCCTATGCAGCGTTGGCATAATCCCGGTCATTGCGTCGAAAGGGTGGTGTTGTGGGGGTTGCTGATTCAGCTGGGAATCTTGGTTTGAACGGATGTCTTGTACGTGCCTTTTCTGTAGGTTTTAGTTTTCTTTTAATTTGATATAGCAACTTCTTCGTGTTTGGTTGCATCCGCTTCCTTTGATTTTGGTGTCTATTGCGTTCTCGTGGTGTATTCTTCACGTTGATTTGGCGTTTTTATGGTAGATTTATAATGGTCGAACTCTTAATAACTAATTTGAGGATCTTCGAGGGTTAGTAAAGAGACTAATTAAATAGAATTGGATTTTAGGTACTTTGCTATTGATCAATGAAAATGTTACTCCTTTATCTTTCCCTTGAAGATTCTCTATGTTTACTAATGTACTTATAGTTGTTACGTATGTGACGCGAGATCGAGCGGGTGTCGGGTTCCCGTCGCGATATCAGGCGGCTCGAGCGCTTGGGCCCGTGACGTCGTTGCGGAGAGGGGTCGCGTGTCAGCTCGCGTAGCGCAGCGCTTTCTTATCTCTCGTGTGAGATGTACGGCGGACACGTTTCATATTCGTAAGCGTGGCGTTGCATGAAAATTCTTAAGTTTGAATTTAAGCTATGTATTGTCAATAATAATTATTAGTGGAATTTTCATGGGACGTCACACACTCACAGATTTTGGAGAAATTTTCCAGATTAATTGACTCATGCTTTCATTATTATTTTGGGTAAAGCCGCCGAGACATCGCTGCAGAAGAGCTTCCTTGCTCAAATCCTCGTAAATTGGTTTTATAGCACTGAGAACATCACTAGGAAGCGCAGTATAGCTGCTGTCGAGCAGTTATACAAAATCGGTGCGGAGCGACTCAGAGCCTCGGATGGTTAAAAATTCATATCTCCGTTAGTTTAGCTCAAATTGCTCTAAAAATTTGATACAATATTCTTGAGGTGTTGTGCATTCATAAAAAAAAATAAAAAAAAAAATAAACCGACCGAGTTCACTCGAGTTGACGAAAAAGCAACTCGCGTCGACTCGATCACAGTGTAAATCGAGTTACTCGATTAAAATAACTCGACTCGCCCATCGCTACTTACAGATGCTTTTTCCAACGAGGTAGGGCAGCAGAAGCATGAGCATGAGCGTCCGAAACATGCGTTCGGTTTGGGCGCTTACATGACATAAAAATGCGCGCTTCTTTGAAATCGAAGATTGTGTCGCATGTACAGCACAAAGACGAAAGAATAGAAGAGGAATCGAAGAATAGAAGGACAAGAAGAAAACTCGAAGAACATAAAGACAAGAAGAAGAATTGAAGATGAGTAACTCTAATGAAATGATTAATGTCGACATAGAAGATATTAACACTTTCACAACCGCACGTGTGCGCAGTGAAACGTCGCCAGGCGCCGGCAATATTTTTGAAGAAACACTTTGCCGTCCACACTATTTGTAAACATTTCTTCGCTTGAAAAAAACTTTACGTAAATTCATGAAATAATACAACATTATTATATATCGGCAAATAACGACTGGCCTATCAACGGCACCACGTGATTCACCGGCAAATAATGACTGGCCTGCCGATGGCACCACATGAGTGTCACCGGCAAACAACGTCTGGCCTGCCGAAGGCACCACGTTGGTGTCACCGGTTGTGAAAGTGTTAAAACGAAAAAAAATGTATACAATTACGGCACAAGAACGGTACGGCACAAGAACTCGTTCGTTTAAGAACGAGTTTCATTACTGTAGAGCGGAACAACTTGTTCCACGTAATTGTGGATTCGAGGGACAGCATTTTTTGTTTTACTAAGAACTGCACACGTGCTAAAATGTTTATTTAGACTTTGTCCCGCAATACTTCCTGCAATTATACTTAAAACCTCTTCATCGCTTTCCCCATCATTGTCTTCATCCATAACATCTAATAACTCATGTATTATAAAATCCACAATTGAAGATTTGCGTTTCCCGCCAAATATACACTCACTAGCTGTGTTAATATTATTTCTCCCTAAGGCGCCGTCTGCAATAATGCCTCATGTCAAACCGAACGCATGGAAAGTAGCGTGAGTAACGTGCGCGTACTCGGTCCAAACCGAACGCATCGAATACGGGCTTAAAAGCGTAAGCACTCTAAGCGCCCAAACCGGACGCACCCTAAAGCGTACCTTTTGTGGCATTATGCTAGCAGACGTTTAAGTGAAAGGTGCTATCCACCAAAAACAGCTTCGCTGTAAAAAACCTTCACCGAGTATATGCACGAGTTTTATAGGGTAGATTAGAATATAGGGTAGAATAGAATATGTATCCATACAAAAACAATTTAACAAGGGGACACTACGGCCCCGGAATTTACTTTTGAATGACAACTTGTAGGTTTGTAGTATACCTTTAAAAAATTCGATTTGTAAATTAAGAGCGCGCACTAGCCATAAACTTTCGAGAAAAATGGCTTTAAAGTTTTACGTGTAGGAGGTATACCGGTCACTTTGAAAACCATCCAAGAGCAGCGAAGTGGCCGAGTTGTAGCGAACTCGCTTGCGGCGCGACGGGTCCGTGTTCGATCCCTGCGTGTGGAAACTTTTTTTTTTTTTTACAATTCTTTAAAATATTATAAAAACTGTGAAATAAAGTTACTGACATACTAATATGAAGAATTTAATCATACATAATTTTTTCTATTAATGAAATTTGGGGAATATCGTCTTTCTTGCTCAATTTTTTATTTTATTTACAAGATCCAGAATGATAATTGCCATAAAAACATTGAAAACACAAAATATTATTACATCTCGCACAATTTATGAATGAAGATTCATAAATTAGGTACGACCGCGGTAATGATTCGTACAGAAAGTCGGCTCGCTGCGCTCGCCTATCCCTTTTCTTATGAGAGTACAGGATAGCTGATTGCGGCCGTTTGACTATCGCTATCTGGCCATCGGGATAATTTTTTTTAAATACCGATTACATTAAAACTCGTTTCTGCTAAAAAAAAAAAAGAAATTGTTTTTTCGTTCGTCATGTTGTATTGCTTCCCTGAAAAATTTTTGAAAAATTTACGTTATTAGTTATCACTATTTTACATACTTTTGCAAAGTTTGAATTGTTTCCCTATTATAGCAGATTTTTTATGAATTTTTTAATGGTTAAAATGACCGCCATTTTGAAACCGGAAGTTGAATCAATTCGAAATTGTTAGTAGATCTATGTTTGGAAGAACTGGATTTTTCTTATAAATTTCAGCTTTATCCGTTCAGTCGTTTAGGCGCTAGAGTCGATACAAATTTTTATTAGTCCGCCATTTTGTACTGTTTTGCTGAAAAATTTTGAAAAAATTCATGTTATTTGTTGTCACTATCTTACATATTTGTGCAAAGTTTTAATTGTTTTGCTCTTATAACAGAATTTTTTAATATTTAAAATGCCCGCCATTTTGAAACCGGAAATCGGATCGAATCGAAATTGTTAGTGGATCCTCGTCGGGTGTAACTGGATTTTCCGTGTAAATTTTACTTCGATCCGTTCAGCCGTTTAGACGCTAGAGTGGATACACACATACACACATACACACATACACACACACACACACACACACACATACATATATTTAGATCTTGTTATGAAACGTAAAGATCCAAAAGGGTTTTTGGATATCTCGAATAGTTTCGGAGATAATCGTCCGTTACACTTTTTACTCGATCGAGAGCATAAGGAACTCCCTGCGGTCGTGCCTAAAAAGTAATAAAAATTGTCCTCGTTAAGGAGTTATTAAATAAAATAGATCAGCGAATCAGGAAGCACGGAAGCGGTAGGCGGTGAGCTGCGGCCATGCTAGTCTGAAGACAAGAAGCGATAGCGTAAGGAAGCGTCGTGGACGAAAGATTGAGAGAAAGAGAGAGAGAGAGAGTCAGCGCGTGCAGGCAGCGTGAGGCAGTGCCGTGTTAGGGCAGGAGGGAGCGAGAGAGAGAGATTAGATTAGATTTTTGTTGTGCGTAAGGTAGCGTCGTGGAAGAAAGGTAGAGAGAGAAAGAGTGAGAGAGGAAGAGCGAAAGTCGACACTTTTTCCTAGAAATCTCCTCCTGACCACTACCTTCTCACGCCTGTATACGTGTCAGAACGCTCCGCCCGTCCAAATTATCGCTTCTTATCTTCAGACTAGCATAGCCGCAGCTCACCGCCTACCGCTTCCGTGCTTCCTGATTCGCTGATCTATTTTATTTAATAAATCCTTAACGAGGACAATTTTTATTACTTTTTATTTCACTTTTCGCTTCCAATTATCCCTGTGGACACGTGTGTATGCAATGTCGTTGCTTACGTGAGACACCCTGTATAATTTTTAGATAATTTTTGAAAATTGTTTATGTACAGTAGGGATAAAAAAATTTATTTTACTAATCTTTAATCTCAAATTTAAACCAATCGGTGCATTTATGATAACATTTAATGAATTTATTCAATTTTTATTGTTTCCTAGTTCATAAATAATCGTATAACGTAGGATGATTCTCCTAATATGATAATGACCTGAATCAAGTACATAGTTCATTTTCCTGCGCTAGAGTTGCTCCACCCCATGTTTCCAATTTAATTATTAAATACCAAAAAGTAGGTTTCGCAGATTGCCAAGTTGTATTTTTTCATTCTTAAAAAAAAGCGGGCCGTCGCGTACTTTGTACAAGGTTTTTTACAGAGATTTTTATTTTAGTAAAATTATTTAAAGGAGAATGTGTAATTTATGAAGTCAACAATGTTTAACATGGGTCTAAAGAACCAATATGGAAATTGAAATTATAGATATCTGATAAAAAATTATTAATAAAGATGCGACGCATCATTGATTTAATATCTTTATGTTACAGAAGAAAGCGCGATTGTTTTTTACATTAACTACAGCGACGGCCCACTTTACATTTTTAATGTTATTTGTGTTGATTTTACATCATTTTGTTATAATAACAAATTCTTGTTTCAATTACAAAATAATCAATTAAATAACTATAAAAAAATTTGGAAAGTTTAAAAAATTAAGTGTAAATCTCTGTAAAAATGTGTATAAGTCTCACAAACCCCAACATTATGGTCCATTTAATTCTTTCTCAGGCATACTTTATGTCCATTCTCTTTTTTTTTTAACACTGGTCAGGTAGAAATGTACAGCTTAATCTATTCCTTAATCTATCTCTTCTAATTATACATATCCCCTATGTTTCCTTAGACTAAAATTATAATATAATGATAAAATTGGTAAACTGCAATACTTCAATTGGTAGAACTCTTCTAAATTCTCTTGTATAACTAACAAGGGGACCACGCGATTTGGGAAATGAAGTTTGGCACGAGACTTCGTGTGGTTGTAGTAATGCCTTAGGGTGTTACTATAGCAAACGGAAAAATTGCACTGGCCAGCCAGTTTTAACAAATAACGCTTCAAAGATTTCATCTACGCTTACGTACGAAAAAGATTTAGTCTTCATCAAGCGCTTCGGCGGTCGAGGCGGTAGCGGTAACCCAGAGGTTCCATTGTTCGAGTCTCGACACGTGCACTTTGTATTTTCTTCAAACGAACAGTGTTCCCAAAAATACATAAACACAATATTTAAAACGTGATACGATTTGAATATTACAAGCGAAAAGTAAAATTTTCACATCATTGTACGAATTATTTTTTAATACACAAAATACGTGAAAAAGTGCAAATAAAGAGTAAAAAGCAAAAAAGATTGAATAAAATGCACAAATAAGAAAATACAAAGTGCACGTGTCGAGACTCGAACCACAGAACCTCTGGGTTACCAGGCTGACCCGCTATCGCCTCAACCGCTGAAGCGCTTGATGAAGACTAAATCTTTTTCGTACGTAAGCGTAGATGAAATCTTTGAAGCGTTATTTGTTAAAACTGGCTGGCCAGTGCATTTTTTCCGTTTGCTATAGTAACACCCTAAGGCATTACTACAACCACACGAAATCTCGTGCCAAACTTCATTTTCCAAATCGTGTTGTCTACTAGTAAAACAATGCTGCTGCTGGACAAGGCTTGGAGTAGACTGAGCGTGTCAGAGAATATTGCAAATACATGAAAAGGATTCATTATTATGACATCCAGAGCATTAGATATTGCTATACTTTCCGCTATGTAAATAGAGAAATCATTGCGAATACTATAAATCTCATAGTAATCCAAATCTATACAGGCTAAAAGAAATCCTGGTGGCAGGTTCCGCTTTAGTTTTGGAACCATCTAAAAAAATATTAATGTAATTATTTAATAGTAGCCAGACTTTACGTCAACTAAAATTGTAACAAGACTTTACCTCGACTAGAAGGATAACCAGACTTTACATCGGTAGGAATTGTAGACATACTTCACGTCGACTAGAATGGTTACAAGACTTTACTCGACTGGACTACTAGACTTACCTCGACTAGAATGAAAACCAGATTTTATGTAAACTGCCTTCCTTAATTATCCCTTCTCACCGTACATATCCTCTACGTTCCCATAGACAAGCTGGTGATAGTACCAACGAGTACAATAAATAAATAGAATGTCATAGGATAATAAGGGTAGGATAATTAGCGACAGAGATAGACTATTCCTATTATGCCTTAATAAAGTTAATAAAAATGCTTATATAATATTCTCTGAAAATGAATTTGTGTGAAATATCTCATATTATAATGATAAAATCGGTAGACTGCAATACTTAAATTGGTAGATCTTTCAAAAATTCTCATATTCCGAATATAAAGTTTATAGGGTATGTTAGTTCTTTCAATAATACGTACATTAATATTTTCTCAGATGGTTCCAAAACTAAAGTGAGACCTTCCACACGGATTGCTTTAGCCTGTCTAGATTTGGATCACTATGAGACTTACAGTATTCTTAATGATTTCTCCATTTACACAGCCGAAAGTATAGCAATGTCTAAGGCTCTGGATATCGTAACGATATTCTCTGACTCGCTCAGCGTACGCCAAGTCTTGTCCAGCAGCAGCTTCTCAGTTAACACCAATAAATACATCATAAAAATTAAAGAAAAATGAAAAATAATCAATAAACAAGGAAATCAAGTTAAATTCACATAGTACCCGAATCTTGATTCTTAAAAAAAAAATAAAAAAATGTAATAGGTTAAGGACATTGACATGTCAAACATTCCAGCGCTGGCTAGATTTCCAGCTGCTGTCGACGCTAGCACTACTGCAGCTAGTGGCGAATTTGGGAAAGTGGACGAAAGTGATATATATATAATATACAGCGTGTCCCAAAAGTCCCGGAACGGTCAAATATCTCGAAAACGAAAAGTTTCTGAAAAAAATTGTTCAGACAAAAGTTGTAAGGTTTAAAAGGTTCTATTGACTGGCCATATCAGTTTGACCTTGAGTTGATCCGTCAAGGTCACATCAAGGTCAACATGATTTTTTTAAATGGAACACCCTATTTTTTTAAATGCAGTGTTAGAGCTGATAGTAATACCTTTTCAAAAATGTGGTTGATGACCTTTTTTTTTCAAAAACTTTCCGAGTTATGAGCTTTCAAAGACGTTGTGCCGCCAGCATTAGCATTATCCAGGATGTACCACGTGGAGGTTGCATGGTCGGACTTTACATCCCAGTGTGTGTGTGTGTGTGTGTGTGTGTGTGTGTGTGTGTGTGTGTTTAGTGTGATGCCGTTTAATACAGGTGTTCGAACTGTTGTCCCCCAACTATTTGGCAATCCCCCAGTCTAATATAAAAATTATTTAATACATTCCGTATCACATCACGCGTAATCAGAGCAACTTCGTCTACAATACGGTTGCGAAGCTCTTCGATATTCACAGGCTTTGTAACGTAAACTTTATTTTTTAAATGCCCCCACAAAAAGTAATCCAATGGATTTAAATCAGGCGATCTTGCCGGCCATTCTAATGTACCTCCTCTACCTATCCATCTTTCTGTGAAAATGTTATTTAAAAAGGTCCGGACTCGCAAACTTGAGTGAGCAGGAGCTCCATCCTGCTGATACCAGACATTTGCAAATTCTGCGCCAAATATCTGTTGAATCGCTGGGATGATACTATTTTCTAATAGATCTAAATATCTATTAGCATTCAAGTTGTGATCAATAAAAAATGGACCTATTATGTGGTCCCCAATTATTCCAGCCCATACATTTAATTTTTGGGGGTATTGCGTATTATTATCACTCATCCACCGAGGATTAACGTCACTCCAATATCTACAGTTTTGGCGATTAACATTCCCGTTCAGTTGAAATGTGGCTTCGTCCGAAAAAACAATATGCTTGAGGAAGTTGTTTTCTTCGTCGATTCGTCTCGTCATTTCTTCACAGAACTGAAGTCTTCTATTAAAATCATTGTCTCTCAACTCTTGCACTAATTTTATTTTGTATGGATGGAAATGAGCTTTTTTTAAAATTCTTGAGGCACTGCTTTTGCTAATGTCGTGCATTTGTCCAGCATTTCTTACTGATGTATGGGGGTGTTCTATAAAAGATTGTAGAACCTCAACACTCGTGTTATCATTTGTTGATACCTTAGGCCTTCCCGTTTTGCGGGAACGAGAAGATATCGGTTGATAATTGTTGTTATGCAAAACAAAAATTTGCACTAAATTATCGACCGAAATCTTCTAAATCTGGTTGCCATGGCAATCAATACTTTCGTTATTCATTAGTGAGATAGAATTGTTAAATTGTCCTTCATTGAGCAATGTCTTTAAACGAAAAGGAGAGAATAATAGTGCTTATGATGCGGGGTTATGGTGATCGTACAAGGTCGTACTCTGATGTTGCTGAACTTTTTAATAACGAGTTTCCACATCACGCGCCTATTTCCAAATCTACTGTTTGTAGAACCATATCACGGTTTGAAGAAACGGGATCTGTATCTGATCGGTCACGAACGGGAAGGCCTAAGGTATCAACAAATGATAACACGAGTGTTGAGGTTCTACAATCTTTTATAGAACACCCCCATACATCAGTAAGAAATGCTGGACAAATGCACGACATTAGCAAAAGCAGTGCCTCAAGAATTTTAAAAAAAGCTCATTTCCATCCATACAAAATAAAATTAGTGCAAGAGTTGAGAGACAATGATTTTAATAGAAGACTTCAGTTCTGTGAAGAAATGACGAGACGAATCGACGAAGAAAACAACTTCCTCAAGCATATTGTTTTTTCGGACGAAGCCACATTTCAACTGAACGGGAATGTTAATCGCCAAAACTGTAGATATTGGAGTGACGTTAATCCTCGGTGGATGAGTGATAATAATACGCAATACCCCCAAAAATTAAATGTATGGGCTGGAATAATTGGGGACCACATAATAGGTCCATTTTTTATTGATCACAACTTGAATGCTAATAGATATTTAGATCTATTAGAAAATAGTATCATCCCAGCGATTCAACAGATATTTGGCGCAGAATTTGCAAATGTCTGGTATCAGCAGGATGGAGCTCCTGCTCACTCAAGTTTGCGAGTCCGGACCTTTTTAAATAACATTTTCACAGAAAGATGGATAGGTAGAGGAGGTACATTAGAATGGCCGGCAAGATCGCCTGATTTAAATCCATTGGATTACTTTTTGTGGGGGCATTTAAAAAATAAAGTTTACGTTACAAAGCCTGTGAATATCGAAGAGCTTCGCAACCGTATTGTAGACGAAGTTGCTCTGATTACGCGTGATGTGATACGGAATGTATTAAATAATTTTTATATTAGACTGGGGGATTGCCAAATAGTTGGGGGACAACAGTTCGAACACCTGTATTAAACGGCATCACACTAAACACACACACACACACACACACACACACACACACACACACACACACACACTGGGATGTAAAGTCCGACCATGCAACCTCCACGTGGTACATCCTGGATAATGCTAATGCTGGCGGCACAACGTCTTTGAAAGCTCATAACTCGGAAAGTTTTTGAAAAAAAAAGGTCATCAACCACATTTTTGAAAAGGTATTACTATCAGCTCTAACACTGCATTTAAAAAAATAGGGTGTTCCATTTAAAAAAATCATGTTGACCTTGATGTGACCTTGACGGATCAACTCAAGGTCAAACTGATATGGCCAGTCAATAGAACCTTTTAAACCTTACAACTTTTGTCTGAACAATTTTTTTCAGAAACTTTTCGTTTTCGAGATATTTGACCGTTCCGGGACTTTTGGGACACGCTGTATATAGATATACTCGCAATGTTAACGAAAAGGTTGGAAAAAAAAACACTAATAAATTGATACTTTAAAACACATAAATTAGATTATTAAATTATTGGAAGCCGCGATCCTAATAAATTATATATCAACGGATGGGGAAAAGTTCCAGGATTATAATGAAACAAACCAAAATTATGTAGCACTTCGCGTCGATGAGATATTAGCATTTTAAGGTTTCCCCCTCCCTTGAAATTTCGATTTTACTGTAAATATACCACCGGCGTAAGTCCTATTTTTTTGCGACGGACAGGCCTAACTGCCGTTAGTCTGTAATAATATTTTTACAATGTTATATTTCTTATTGCTTCAAAAAATTATATAAATAAAATATGTTTGTTAGATTTTGTACTGTTAGATGAAGGATAGATCTGGTTTTGGTAGTCAGCAGGTACAACTTTTATTGAAGTAGGTAGAGTGGAGTCGGAGCGATCGACGATCTTCGGTTCAGATGATGTTCTTAACGATCGTGTAATGATGTAGGCTGATAGACTGTAGGACTGTCGCAGAAGACGTTGGTGAGGAACCAGAGGAGGTACGGTCGCTCGAAACTCGGGAAGAGGCAGACTGAAGAACTGGTGCGCAGCAGCTGCTTAAGATCAGGAGGGTGCAGGTTGCAGATGCTGAAGAATAGCTGCTGCTTGAAGGCAGGAAGAAGCAGTCTGCAGGAGATGGAGATGAGTCGCTGAAGATCAGGAGATGCAGTCTGTAGTAGGTGTGGTAGAGCGGCTGCTGAAGCTCAGTAGATGCAGGTTGCAGGAGATGGAAGTGAGCCGCTGGAGATCAGGAGAATACAGGCTGCAGGACACGGAGCGTGACTGCTGCTCGAAGTCAGGAGGATGCAGGCTGCAGGAGACTAAGCGTGACTGCTGCTCGAAGTCTGGAGGATGCAGGCTGCAGGAGACGGTGATGAGCTGATGAAGCTCAGGGGCCTTAAGAAGGCAGTAACGCTGAAAGATAAACGGGTGCAACTCCCAAACACAGGCTCGTGTCAAGGACACGATAGACACAGGGTTATGAGAAACCCAAGACACGTTTGGAGTAAAGGGGGGAGTTGCACTGGCTCCAAAACCTCTGTGTTTCTGGGCGGAAGAGAGACACACACACACAGAGCCCAATGAAACGAGGTGCTGAACCTCAGGTTAATGGAGCCACACACACACAGGTTCGTCCTACGGACGAAAGACGCTGAAAATGGAGAAGAAGATTCACAGATAATTAGAAAACTGATGGTAGGAAGAATGTTGAAAATAAATCCTGTAAGAGATTGTAATAGAATTGTTATGCTGTAAATAAAGAATTAATAAGGATGAGAAGCACTGAAATTCACTGTCAGATAGTCACTGTCGTATTCGCGCACTTTACTCTTAGATCGCTCAAATGAGACTGACTGGCGGGCCAGGAGATGGCCCTTTTATAGGCTCTGTCGGTAATCTCGAATTTTCTTTATTGGCGAGAAAGATCTACCGAGAGAGGTCGACGATTTTCTAATCGCTAATCGATAGTTAGCGCTCAGCTGACACGTGCTCGGCTTAGTTCAAGCCTTGATGTGTTTAGAAATGCAATTCGTTTGGTTTTTGTATCGATAAATAGTGAGAAATGTGGAATTTTGCTCGTGGTGGAAAGTTCGAGCATTCTTGTGACGTTGTTTTCGAACGCGCTCCTCGATCGATGGCGTTCTCTGGAAAGATCGAAGCGGAGGAAAAGGACGGAAATACGTCCTAACCCTCAAATTGACGTTTCTCGAAGGTGTTTTTATTCGAGAGGATTCGTGAACGGAGGTATCTTTCTTTGATGAATGCCTTCATCCTTTTTATCTCCCGATTCTTAACATTATTTTCTTTCAGTTTTCAAACATTTCCGCCCGCCTTCGTTAATCTTGATTAACGAACCTTTAAAGAGTGTCAGCTTCGATTGGAAGGGGGCAAATCTTAACGATCGGGCGTTTTAACGTCGTTGCTTGCGTTAGCACGGTTAAAACTCGAGTATGACCGCCGTTTCCGGGGTGTAGTTGAAGAACTCGTCCTAACGGCCATTTCGAAGGTGGGTATCGTTCATCGATGACGAGAACCAGTGAACCTTCTTTAATCGGGTTAGAAGCTTGTTTCCATTTATAGATTGCTTGATATCTCTGCAAGCATTCTCTCGACCACTTACTCCAAAAGCTGTCGAGCATTTGGCGAAGATGTTGCCATCTTGATAATCGAGACACCTTTTCCTCTTCTAGCGATGGCTCGGGAATAATGCAGGGTGCGTTTCCTATAAGGAAGTGTCCTGGAGTAAGGGCTGACAGATCTTCCGGATCGTCGGTCAAAGGATTGAGTGGCCGCGAATTGAGAACGGCTTCTATTTGAGTTAGAAGAGTGTTCATTTCTTCATACGTGAGGACGTGATCTCCGATTACTCGTCGAAGATGATGTTTTACCGATTTTACTCCGGCTTCCCATTTGCCTCCAAAATGAGGTGCGGCTGGTGGATTGAAAATCCATTCGGTCCCGTCGTTTGACAGTAAGGAGGCTAGAAGCTTTGATTCCTTGGAAACGGATGAGAAGAGCGCTTTCAACTCGGAATCAGCTCCTTTAAGGTTTGTACCACAATCACTCCGAAGAGTGGCACAAATTCCTCTTCTTGCTGTGAAACGTTTATAGGCAGCTATGAAAGCTTCGGCAGTGTAGTCGGTGACTAATTCGAGATGAATAGCAGACGTGGATTCGCACACGAACAACGCGATATACGACTTATATGAACGTGCCGCCCGCCCTCGCCAAGTTTTGAGGAGGAAAGGACCGGCGTAGTCCACTCCTGAGTGAAGAAATGGTCTCGATGGAGTAACTCTTTCTAAAGGTAATTGACCCATGAGTTGTTCCGCCCTTTTTTGCCGGTATCGTGCACATCGGACACATTTTAAGATGTATGATCGTACAGGGGCTCGTCCACCGAGGATCCAGAACGTCTCACGAATATAAGATAGAGTGACTTGTGTTCCTCCGTGAAGAGTGCGGGCATGGGCGTCTGCGATGATCAGTTTCGTGATATGAGAATCCCGAGGAAGTATGAACGGATGCTTCGACTCAGTTGACAATGCTGATGATTGTAACCGCCCGCCAACTCGCAGAAAGCCAAATTTGTCAACGAAAGGAGTGAGTCGTGACAGAGGACTCGATTTGGGAAGCGGTTCGCCTTTGGACAGTAGTTTCAACTCGTCGCGGAAGAATGATCCTTGAAGATGCTTGATCCAATAATTCCGAGCGTGGTTGATGTCCCCAGCAGTAAGGGGATGGGCTAATGAAGACCCAGGGACCTTGCGTAATCGAGCAATGAAACGCTGGCATGTTGCGGTGACTCGTAATAAACGAGTTAAGGTAGAATAGCGTGTTGGTAGATCCCACTTGGAACTTGGCTTACTCGAGGTCACAGCATGGATTTGAGCTGATCGTTCTTCTAGGTTTTCTTGGGTGGATAATTGTTGAGGGTGAACAGGCCAAAGTGAAGATGGTTGTTTCAACCAGCAGGGTCCAGTCCACCAAATTTCGTGTTGAAGGAGCTGCGACGGTGTTAGTCCTCTTGTAGCACAATCAACTGGATTCTCCTTTCCCGGAATGAATCTCCAATTTGCATGGGGTAAGGATTCCTGGATATAGCACACTCTATTGTGGACAAACTCTTTCCAACGGGATGGATGGTTGTTTAACCAGGTATACACAATCGCTGAGTCCGTCCATAAGTAGACCGGCGTCTGGCTTAGTTGAAACGTCTTGATGAGGTGTGCGATCAATTTGGTGAGAAGAACGGCTCCTGAGAGTTCCAACCGTGGTATGGTAAGTCGTTTTAAAGGAGCTACCTTTGTCTTTGCGCAAACAAAGGCAGTTTGTACATTTCCGTTTGTTAGTGAACGGATGTAGGCGACTGCTGCGATAGCTTGCTGCGATGCGTCACAAAATCCATGAATTTCCAGTGATGAATCTAATCCGAAGCCAAGCCATCGAGGAAAGGATAGTTGAGATAGATCATCCAGTTGATGGAAGAATTCAAGCCACGTGTTAGTAAGGTGAGGAGGCAAGGGATCATCCCAGTCAAGTTTGATGGACCATAGTTCTTGCATGAAGACCTTTGCTCTGATGATAACCGGAGCGAGCAATCCAAGAGGATCAAAGATTTGAGCAATTATGGACAGAATCGTTCGTTTGGTGATGCTCTTGGGCGCTGACAGCTGTATTGAGAAATTGAAGGTGTCAGCGTGCGGGCTCCAACGAAGTCCAAGAGCATGGACGACCGTATCTTCATCGATGATGATTGAGGACAAGTTAGCACGGCTCTCAGGAGGAATGTTTTGAAGTATCTCAGCATGGTTGCTAACCCATTTTCGGAGCGGAAAACCGCCCGCCATGGCGAGTTGATTTGTCTGTCGTGCAACTTCTTGAGCCTGTTCGACTGAATCTGCACCTCCGAAGACATCGTCGACGTATCGTCCTTGAGTTAGAGGTGCTATAGCTAACGGAAATCGTTCTCCCTCATCGTTGACAAGCTGGAGCAAGGAGCGTAAGGCTAGAAAGGGAGCACACGCTAATCCGTAAGTGACAGTTGTCAGTTGAAAGGTTTCAATTTGTTGAGAGTTGGTGATCCATAAGATCCTTTGTAGATCCCAGTCACTTGGATGAACCTTAATCTGTCTGTACATCTTCTCGATGTCCGATGAAAAAACATATCGGAATTTCCGGAACCATAATAAGACGTCCAGAAGATCAATTTGGAGTTTGGCACCGGTGTGGAGGATATCATTGAGGGATACTCCAGTCGATGTTTTGCTCGAACCATTAAATACGACGCGGAGTTTAGTGGTAGAGCTACTTTCCCTTATAACTCCATGATGAGGGAGGTAATAGACACACGGTGGCTCTTGAGTTGAAGTAACTCGCTGCATATGGCCAAGTGAATCATACTCATGAAGGAAGTCGGAGTACGCCTTTTGGTATGATGAATTCGTCTGGAACTCCCGATTCAAGGAGAGCAACATCCTCATCGCTTTGAAGCGAGAATCTCCAAGTGTTTCCACAGGTTTGTTTATTGGAAGTCTGACAATGTATCGGCCGTTTGAGTCTCTTGTATGAGTGCTTTTAAAGTGTTCTTCACACTCTTGTTCTTCAGACGATAGCGAAGAATTACTGGAAGATGGAACTTCTTCAAGAGACCAGAATCTTTGGAGGAGGTCATGAAGCTCTCGGTCGGCTGAGATATGAAAACCTTGTGCTTCTGCAGGAGCGGAATCACTTGTGGATGAGCCAGAAATTACCCACCCAAAGATGGTTCGCTGAGCTATAGGTAGATTCTTGGCTCCTTTTCGAAGACCTTCTTCAATAATATTTCCGTAGTAATCTGACCCGATGATAATATCGATGCGTCCAGGTGAAGTAAATTCGGGGTCTGCTAAGGTCAATCCCTTTAAGTGTGGCCAGTTTCCTTTCTTGATCTGGACAGCGGGCATTAAGGCAGTTAACGTTGGAAGGATATGGGCCAGAAGAGAGCATTTTGCGCTGTCGTCGAAGCGCGATGTCAGGGTGACTGAGACAGTGCCTTTCGTAGGCCCGGCCTTGACTGCTCCAATGCCATGCAGGACCGTTGATGAGCGTCGCCGAGGTAAATGCAGTTGCTGCACCAGACGCTCAGATATGAAGGAAATCTGGGAGCCAGGGTCGATCAAAGCTCTCGCCGTTATCTTTTCCCCCTTTTCAGAGACGACTGTCACTTGCGCTGTTGGGAGAAGAGTAATGGAAGAAGAGATAGGATCTCCCATCGAAGCATGATTGACTTGAGAGGTGGTAGGCGTAGCTGCTGACTCTGTTGAAGTTGAAGCTTTTGCTTTGTGAGTTGATGAATGATGCTTTTTACCGCATTTACCGCACCGTCTCGAGGATGGGCATGCTGAGCTCTGATGATGACCAAGGCAATTGTAGCAAAGACGGTTCTTTTTCAGCATATCGATGCGCTGGTCGACTGTTTTGCTGACGTATTGAGGGCATGAAGCAGCGTAGTGGTCGGAAGAACAGAAGGGACAGGAGACTTGTTTTGAAGCCTGGTGATCAGGAACTTTACCAGCGTGATGAGTTCGTGCGTGATGCGGGTGGTGTTGAGGTACAGGCCTTCCTTGCCGAGATTTCTCGAATGCTTGTAAGGAAAGCATTCTTGTCATGAGGAAATCACTGAATTGTTTCCAGGTTGGAGGTTCTCTTGATGGTCCTAAATGGTGTTCCCAAGCTTTGACTGACTCTGAGTCAAGGCGTTGAACGGCAGTAAAGACAAGGAAGTCGTCCCATTGCTGGACAGGTCGTTGTAGTGCTTCGAGATTGCGGTAAATCTGCATAATATTTGCATAAAGATGCTCCATTTCGGATGCAGATTCTTTCGTCATCCGCTTGAGAGTCACGAGCGAGTGGAGTGCTGCATTCACGAGCAATCTCTTATTCTCGTAGAAGGAAACTAACGCATCCCAGGCCTTTTGAAAATTGTCAGCTGTTAGGGCTGTATTCTTGAGTAACGATGCAGCTGAACCGATGAGGCTTGTCTTCAGGTACTGAAGCTTCTCAACTGGCGATAACGTGGGATTTGAGGAAACCAGAGAGTAGAAGAGATCCTTAAAGGACAGCCAGTCTGATGGAGTTCCGTCGAACTTTGGCAGATCAATTCGAGGAAGACGTGGTCCTTGGTGTATAATCGAAGGGCCAGTTAACGACCTGGATGGTGAGTAGCTTGGCACCGAACGGCGATCATCTCTTCGGTTCTCGCTGAGAAGAGAGTTCATTCTCTCCACGGCTTCAAGATAATGCTCTTAAGTGGCTTGAAAAACCCTGTCCATGAAGTATCGATGAGTTAATATCTTCTCCTTCTCTCTAGGAGATAACTGTCTTATGGCTATGCCAATGGCGTCGTTGGTGGTTTGGAATTTCTCCCAATACTCATTGAGGGCTGCAAGGCGTGTTTCGATTCTGCTAGTAGGGACATTGTACGTTCCTACCTGAATGAGGTTATCGTAGGCAGTCCTGATGAATTCCAGTGTCTCAAGCTGCTGATCAAGACGAAACTCGACGTGTTCCAGTCTCATGTTGACTGCTGTTTACCAGATCCGGCTCGAAGGACCAAAATGTTAGATGAAGGATAGATCTGGTTTTGGTAGTCAGCAGGTACAACTTTTATTGAAGTAGGTAGAGTGGAGTCGGAGCGATCGACGATCTTCGGTTCAGATGATGTTCTTAACGATCGTGTAATGATGTAGGCTGATAGACTGTAGGACTGTCGCAGAAGACGTTGGTGAGGATAAGCAGTAAGCAGGATGGAGAACCAGAGGAGGTACGGTCGCTCGAAACTCGGGAAGAGGCAGACTGAAGAACTGGTGCGCAGCAGCTGCTTAAGATCAGGAGGGTGCAGGTTGCAGATGCTGAAGAATAGCTGCTGCTTGAAGGCAGGAAGAAGCAGTCTGCAGGAGATGGAGATGAGTCGCTGAAGATCAGGAGATGCAGTCTGTAGTAGGTGTGGTAGAGCGGCTGCTGAAGCTCAGTAGATGCAGGTTGCAGGAGATGGAAGTGAGCCGCTGGAGATCAGGAGAATACAGGCTGCAGGACACGGAGCGTGACTGCTGCTCGAAGTCAGGAGGATGCAGGCTGCAGGAGACTAAGCGTGACTGCTGCTCGAAGTCTGGAGGATGCAGGCTGCAGGAGACGGTGATGAGCTGATGAAGCTCAGGGGCCTTAAGAAGGCAGTAACGCTGAAAGATAAACGGGTGCAACTCCCAAACACAGGCTCGTGTCAAGGACACGATAGACACAGGGTTATGAGAAACCCAAGACACGTTTGGAGTAAAGGGGGGAGTTGCACTGGCTCCAAAACCTCTGTGTTTCTGGGCGGAAGAGAGACACACACACACAGAGCCCAATGAAACGAGGTGCTGAACCTCAGGTTAATGGAGCCACACACACACAGGTTCGTCCTACGGACGAAAGACGCTGAAAATGGAGAAGAAGATTCACAGATAATTAGAAAACTGATGGTAGGAAGAATGTTGAAAATAAATCCTGTAAGAGATTGTAATAGAATTGTTATGCTGTAAATAAAGAATTAATAAGGATGAGAAGCACTGAAATTCACTGTCAGATAGTCACTGTCGTATTCGCGCACTTTACTCTTAGATCGCTCAAATGAGACTGACTGGCGGGCCAGGAGATGGCCCTTTTATAGGCTCTGTCGGTAATCTCGAATTTTCTTTATTGGCGAGAAAGATCTACCGAGAGAGGTCGACGATTTTCTAATCGCTAATCGATAGTTAGCGCTCAGCTGACACGTGCTCGGCTTAGTTCAAGCCTTGATGTGTTTAGAAATGCAATTCGTTTGGTTTTTGTATCGATAAATAGTGAGAAATGTGGAATTTTGCTCGTGGTGGAAAGTTCGAGCATTCTTGTGACGTTGTTTTCGAACGCGCTCCTCGATCGATGGCGTTCTCTGGAAAGATCGAAGCGGAGGAAAAGGACGGAAATACGTCCTAACCCTCAAATTGACGTTTCTCGAAGGTGTTTTTATTCGAGAGGATTCGTGAACGGAGGTATCTTTCTTTGATGAATGCCTTCATCCTTTTTATCTCCCGATTCTTAACATTATTTTCTTTCAGTTTTCAAACATGTACCATGTAAATTATTTATTTATTTATTTCATTTACGGGGGTAACCCTTTGATACATCAGTTATAAATTAGCATAGTAGGGGACAGAAGATAAAAGAGAAAAAAAAAAAAAAAATATATATATATATATAGAAGAAAATATACAAGAGATATAATGCACATAACAAAAGCTATAATAAATGATAGAGCGAGGTTTTTAAAGACGGTAACGACTGAGCAAAAATGTCAATAACTGAACAGCACAAATTAAGATTATTAATCATTCTATTAACTGGGCTAAAATAGCCATATAATGTTCGATGTTGTTCACTATGGAGAAGCAAATTGCCTCTTAATGACCTCACTTGCGCATTGAGTCCTATTAAATTAAGAAGGTTGGGACAGTCAATAGCGCCCTTTAAAATTTTTACAACAAATAGGACATCTTGAACTGTTCTCCTTTTACTGAGAGTAGAAAGATTGACAGAGTCTAAAATAACACTATAGTCGTGAGAATAAAAGGGCATCGGATGACCACTACACTTAGCCACCAATCTTAGAAACTTATGTTGTACACTTTCAATCTCACTAGTATGGGATGCATAATAAGGAGACCAAATAACACAGCCATACTCCAATAATGGCCTTACTAATTGACAGTATAGTCTTAACAGAGTGTTAGTATTCTTAAAAAATGCTGATGATCTATAAATAAGACCAAGAGATCTGAGACTCCTTGCAATAATATTGTTGAGATGAGTATTGAAGGATAAGTCCGAAGAAAAGGTGATACCAAGATCCTTAACATCATCAAGCGCAGGCAGCGAAATTCCCTTAATGGTGTATACAAAGTTATTATAATCTTTCTTACGACTAAAGTGGACAACGTGACATTTAGATATATTAAGTGTTAAACCATTCGATTCGCACCAGTCATGCAAGCGATTTAGGTCCTCTTGAATTAATCTGTAACTATCCGCGTTCTCGATACATTTAAAAATTTTAAGATCATCGGCGAACAGGAGAAATTTAGAATAGAGAAACACATAACAAATGTCATTAATGAAGAGATTAAAGAGCAAGGGACCTAAATGCGAGCCCTGAGGAACACCCGATACAACTCTAATTTCTCTGGATAAAGTGTTGCAATAGTTAACAATTTGTGTCCTCTCTGAAATGAAAGAGAAAATCCAGGAGAGCAAGCTACCATGGATACCAAGGGATGCAAGCTTAGCAACTAAGACCGAATGATTTATAGTATCAAACGCTTTGCTAAAATCAGTATAAATAGCATCCACCTGCATCCCCTTCTCTATGCAACTCACCAGGAAATGATGGTATTCCATGAGATTAGTAATGGTTGATCTACCAGAAATAAAGCCATGTTGCTGTGCGATGAAAACATTCTTATATATAAATGAGAGTTTTTTAGAAACCAATTCTTCAAGGATTTTCGGAATGGCGCTCTGAATACAGATAGGTCTATGATTTGCTAGATCAGAGGAGTCACCGCACTTAGGTATTGGAGTGACTAAACATGTTTTCCAAAGTTTAGGGAAAATGCCAGTAGAAATAGACCTATTAAAAATAAGCCATAGAATTCTAGACATAACAAAAATGCAGTGTTTCAAAAATAAAGGTGGAACACCATCATATCCTGGATTGCAACTATCCTTCAAGCTGCTAATAATCTCGAAGATCTCACTGATGCTGAAATAAAGACTAGATACTTGAGAGGTACATTCAGAAATACAATTTTTAGGAGTAATATCATTAAAGCGGTAAACCGACTCAAAAATTTCAGCAAATGAGTTAGCTATTGCAACATTATCACTCAATGCTTCGCCCTTATAAATGAAAGAAGAACCGGAGTTCTTAACCTGTCTAAGAGAGTTTGTAAATCTCCAGAAGGCTTTCGCATCATACGCAATGGCTTCCTCAGCTTTGTTGACATGTTTTAACCAACAAATTCTAGCCGCGCTCTTACACTTAGCTCTGGCATGAGAGAATACAATATAATCTTCTAGAGAATTAGTAAGCTTAAACAATTTATGGCATGCCTTTTTGTGTTTGACTAAATTAATAAGTTCTCGAGAAAACCACACAGGATATCGAGATGGCTTAGAGTACCAAGACGGAACATAATGATCAATGGTATAATTAATGTGTTTATAAAGGAGCATAACCGAGTCATCGATAGATAAGGATGGAACAAGCTTATCCCAATCGATGGAGAAGAGATAATTATTAATATTAACATAGTCAGCCTTTTTAAAATTTCTAATTAGTGTAGGCGAACTTAAGCGATAACAGTCTGATTGAATCGGAATTGAAATATCAAGAGGTGGGTGAAAATTATCCGGAGTGGTACAAGATTCATCAGAGTAAGAGACAGAAATGTTTTCAATTGAGGAAAAAATAAGATCAAGCAAGTAGCCGTCCTCGACGCAAGAATTAAGCTGACGCAGATTATAGATATTGAAATGACTACAGATAATATCAGCTTGTTTGACAACAGGGCAATGACCCAAAGGAAGATGCATAAGAAAGCCCTCAACACCATTAAATACCCGCGTATGTGATAGATTGTAATCGCCAACCAAAACAATGTCAGATCTAGCATTCTCGCTTAAAAGTTCTTCAACTGACTTACAATGTAATTCGTAAACAGAAGTGTCAGAAGCAGGCGGCAGATAAATAGCACCAAAAATAATAGATTTAAATTTAAAGTTTACACTGACAAACAGCTGCTCAACACACTGTACCGAAGTACATAACCGCATACTAGGTATTTGTTTACGTATCGCAATAAGGACACCACCACCTCTTCTTGAGGAAGTGTCATCATATCTATCTCTTCTGTATACCTTAAAGTCCGTTAAGCCTAATTCAGAATTTAAAATACCATTATGTAACCATGTTTCGACTAGTATAATAATATCATATTTAGATGTAACAACAGATATAGCACTTCTTAAGTCAGTTAATTTAGTCCTCAGCCCACGAACATTCTGATAATAGATCAAAGGGTGCTTACTTAGTTTTTTTTCCTAAAGTTATTAACATTAACATCTACGATCTTCGGCACACCATTAACAAATCTAATAGTCTTACTCGTGTCACCACTATTAATAAGAGTCTTTAGCTCATTTCTTAAAATATTAAGATTATTTATAATTAAAATTATAAGTTCTTTAAAAGTATATATTGTTATGTCCGCCAATGACCTGAGGAATATTTCGAATTTCAATTTAATAAAGTAAAAGTCTGCGCGACAGACGGGTTAAAAACTCTCAGGTCATTGACGGTCATAAAACTCGTAAAGAGTGCGAGGCACAGGCGTTGGAATTTTCCGTGTGGCGTCGAATAATGCATCGACGTCCCACGGAAGAAGAAACAAACCATGCGCCTACCCGTAAAACCGGACACCACCGGAGCATAGTTTTTTCCAATATATACAAACTCTCGAACGCACATCGCCTAAGTCACGTACGCAACCCCTCGAACAAAGGCGCCATACAAGGCATGCGGTACAGTCCGCTGCAGAAAATTAGGAGAATGCATTCCTTTAAATAATAATGTTGGTATTTTCCTTCTTTATAAATGGTTAAATAATGTTAAAACAAATGAATATTATCATGATTGACTATTAAAATAATATGAAACTCCATATAATAAAATATACCATTAAATAAGGAAGGAATGAACAACGCGTATAAATAAATAATGTTAATAATAAGATTAAATCTAAGGTGAAGGTATAGATGCATGAAAAAGTAGAATGTAGTATGCATGTTGTAGAAAACTGAGAGTGAGCAGTAGGCAACTATTATTATTCAATACTTTAAATAATAATTAAATAATAAGAATAGAAGCATGAGAATGTATGTGTGATTTAGTGTAGTATGAGTGAGAAATGTAATGTTGCATGAACGCATGTAAATGATAATTAGTTGATTAAGTAAATTAATTATTAAGATTAATTAATAAGTAAGATGCGACCAAAGAGAGAAGGGAGGGGATTTGGGAGCACGCTTACGCCTACGCTTAGCTGCGAATGCACCAACTCCCACTCCTGCCTAGGTCATAGGGAAAACCTAGTCCCCACTATGCACCCCCGAAGTTCAAAGGTCCATAGCCAATGAAGGGCCTAAATTTGGAAATTAGGAGGGGTTTTAGTGGATGGCTAGTTTTTAAAAGCGATGGCCGAGCACGGCTCGCCACCATTCGTACGCTAGGAGTTTTGTTAGATCATTTTCTTAAACTTTAAAATTCAGCTTTCATTTTCGCTTTCTCGCAAAGAATATTAAGACCTTAGCTAGTTCAAGATTCGAGGAGTTTCTTTTGTTTGATTCACCACAACTCGATTAAAAAGCTGTAAGTTGGTTTTTCATCTTTCTAATTAAATTTTCGTGTGAAATTTGTTGTTTACTATTATAAATGCTTCTTCCTTTTTTCCAACCATTTCCTCAAAATAATTTAGGGAGCGCGCAGTCATTTGCGTTCTTCCTTATAGAATAAAGAGCGCGCACTCGCTTGCGTTCTCTTGTTTTCCTTGAATAATAATAAAGAGCGCGCATTCATCTGCGTTCTCTCGTTTTCTGGGGTATTGGTTTAAAGAGCGCGCAGTCATTTGCGTTCCCTTTTACCTACACCTAATAAAATAAATACATTCCCTTGACCTCCTTCAATAATAATTATAATTGGTTTCATTGAGTATTTTTTTCGATGCGCGCATTTTCTGCGTTCATCCCATTGAGCGCGCAGTTGTTTTGCGTTCTCTCTGGATATTAGATTTGTCTCTCTCTTTCTGTGGTATTTTATTCCTTCACGAGCGCGCTGTCAATCTGTCGTTCTTGTGAGGATAAATTAACTAAGAGAAAGGAAGGGTGTAATTTGAGGTTTATCTGTAGATGGGAAGGTCAAGGCGATCCGGAAAAAGGGTCTCATTTAAGAGAAATTACTATTTCAAAAAACCGTGCCCTGTACAAAAAATATTCTCCCTATTTAATTTCTCTCTTTTTCTCTCTCACGACACTCTTTTCCTCATCCCAGGGTTGCGTCGCGTAGACGCTACAACCCTAAAAGAGGTAAAATATCTTTGTTTCTCCTTTCCTTACCAACCTATTTGTCTATTAATATAATTATTGTTATTGTTCCCCGGGACGTAACAATATATTTATTTTGAAGAAATCATGCTGTGCCACCAAATCTGCAGCTATTGCTGACGCTACGGTACTACGCGACAGGGACATTTCAAGTTGTCATTGGCGACTTAGGTGGCATACATAAGTCGACAACCTGCCGAATGATTCACAAAGTAACAGAAGCTATAGCTTCTCTGCTGCCAACATGTATACAGTTTCCAACAACTGATGATTCTCAGAGACAAGCGAAAACTGGGTTCTACCAAATCGCTCGTTTTCCACGAGTTCTGGGTGCAATTGATTGCACCCATGTTAAGCTACAATCACCAGGTACATGCATCATGGAACATATACTATAAATTCTAAATGTACAGTACTTATAACTCTCATGTATTTGCAGGAGGAGAGCATGCTGAAACTTTCCGTAATAGGAAAGGCATATTTTCGATGAATGTCCAAGCAATTTGCGATAGTTAGCGAAAATTCATAGATATTGTGGCACGGTGGCCAGGGTCAAGTCACGATTCTACTATTTTTAATGCTAGCAGAATACGTAGTAGATTCCTTAATGGGCAAATGGGAAATGGAATATTACTTGGAGATAATGGATATGCATGTTACAGTATTATTTTGACGCCTTCGCTCCATACGAACAACCGCGCCCAAGAACTTTATAATGAATCACACATCCGCACGAGAAATGCCAATGAACGGACTTTCGGTGTGTGGAAGCGTAGATTTCCGGCTTTAACATTTGGGCTACGAACGAGACCTGAATTTGCACAAGCAATCATTGTGGCAACAGCAGTGTTAAATGATATAGCAATAAGTGCTGCTGAACCCGAACCAGCGGGTACATGACGTTTGGCCGCCGCCGTTTGGCCGCGAAGCCGTTTGGCCGCGAGCCGTTTGGCCGCCGCCGTTTAGCCGCCGCCGTTTAGCCGCCGCTGAGCCGCCAGAACGTTTCCCACAAATGTCTATAGTTGCAACCAAGACGCAACCCCACCCGCGACGGTGTATAGTCACCAACAAGACGCAACCCAGTCGCAACCAATACGCAACCCCACCCGCAAGGGTGTACTGTTGCAAACGGCGGCGGCGAAACATTACAGCGGGTAAACGGCCGCAGCCAAATGTCCTACTTTGGAAGAACTGTGCAAAATTTCATACAGATCGGAAAAAAACTAGTAGATTTGTATGGAGAAGAAACAGACTAACAAACAAGCATTCTTATTTATTTTTTACAAATGTATTTTTTTTTTTTTAGTAGTTATTGTTTTTCTTCTAATTTTCTTCTTGTATTTCTTGTTTCTTTTTTTTCAAACTTTGTTCTTGTACTTTTTGTCTTTTTTTTTAATTTTCTTCGTTTTTTTAATTGCCAATAATACATATAAAATAAAACAAATAAGCAGGTAGAAATATAAATGTTAATATAACAAACTGGATTTAATTTAGTCCAAAATTATGTGCAATACCACGTAGATATTCAGTCATAGTTCGATAATTTGGATTTTCCTGAAATGCCGTTACAATTTTTAAAATCTTCTCATCTGCTCTGATATATTTTTGTCATGTTTTCTCATTAATTTGATTAACAACTACACCCGTTGAAGCATTCGTATGTATTCTTGCTTTGCAATCGTCTGAATGTCTATTAGAACATCTCCAGAATTTTAAAACTCTATCTGCACTATATCTGTCAAACCAATATTGGTAACCATTATGAACAAATACATCTCTCTCCCGATTAGAAGTTATATTTGCCATCGTAATAAAAGAATTCACGAAAATGTAGAAGTACGGAAATTTATAAAAGTACGGGAAGAAATAATAAGAACAGAAAGTATGAGTTTTATTCGGAGCGAATTACTAAGTATTTAGTATTTTTTAGTGCTACTACTATTAAAACGTATTAATTTTAGCGCCAGAGCGACTATTAAGTGCGAATGTGAAGTGCTCGGGATTGCACTAGAGCGCAGCGACTACGGTTGCAGAGCGTATAAGAAACACAGTATAGAAGGCAGAAAGTAGGTATGCAGGAATCCTTTACTATAGAGTAGATATTTCGTCTGACAAGGGGACACTACGGCCTCGGAAATTACTTTTGAATGACAACTTGTAGGTTTGTAGTATACCTTTAAAAAATTCGATTTGTAAACTAAGAGGTCGCACTAGCCATAAACTTTCGAGAAAAATGGCTTTAAAGTTTTACGTGTAGGACGTATACCGGTCACTTTGAACACCATCCAAGAGCAGCGAAGTGGCCGAGTTGTAGCGAACTCGCTTGCGGCGCGGCGGGTCCGTGTTCGATCCCTGCGTGTGGAAACTTTTTTTTTTTTCCAATTCTTTTTTCTTGTGAGAGCGTCTTATAACGTAAAATGAATAAATGTGGCGAATGGCTTATTAATCTTAAACATAAGAAGTCTTTGGCGAGCAGTATGGTGGGGGAAGCGCACAGCGACGAAGATCCGCACAAAGAAGAGACCCGATTAGAGAGAGAAAGAAGAAACGTTATGGCGGCCAAACGGCGGCGGCCAAACGTCCTGCTTCGTATGTAACTTATGTACGGTAGGCTAAAGCTTGGCTTTTAAATTGATCTGCTATTTTTTTTGTAAGCAATCACATAAGTCATATACTTGGCTCCACTTTTTGCAGCTCTAGCTGTTTTTGTGGGGATTTCACGTATTTTTGTAAAGTTAAAATTTTGTAAGTACTACAATACCAATCATCATCATCAATATGTATAGATTTATAAAAAGAGAGTGTTTGAAGTTCGCTGGAAATTTTATAATGAAATAGATTATGGGTGGAGTCCTTTGAAACTGTCTAAGAAAATATGACTTAACATAATTGACCACCGTTTACGAGAAACTTATGTGCGATTTTATTATTACTATTATGACAATTTTTTTTATTACAAGCTTTTATTAAGTTTAGCTGGTATGTCAGGTACAAATCTTGCAAGTTTAATTTAACACACTTCTAGTTATCCGATCGACTAGAAATTTCGCAGACATACGTAACTCGGATGACAATGCATTTTTTTAAAAAAAAATTTTCGAAAAAGTAAAGGGTTAATTTGAAAATTACCAAACTCAAACCGCTTACGTTGTCATGTATTCATTCGAAATATGTTAACCAGGCCTCTAATAGTAAAGATATCCTCTCGTCTACATATTTTTGAGCTTCCATCGCCTGAAATGAGAAAGAAATTAGAATTGTTTGAATATATATTATGATTTTCCAACTTTTTCAATTATAAAAGTCGTTCATAGTTAAGTTAAATGTGTAAATTTACCTTGTACAGACCAGGTCATAGCAGCTGTCAAATAACCACCTTACGTTGTCATGGATTCATCAGAAGTAGGTTAACCTGCCTCTAATAGTAAAGATATTCTCTCGTCTACATATTCTTGAGGTTCCATCACCTGAGATGAAAAAGAAATTAGAATTATTTAAATATATATTATGATTTTCCAACTTTTTCTATTATAAAAGTCGTTCATAGTTAAGTTAAATGTTTAAAGTTACCTTGTACAGACCAGGTCATAGCAGCTGTCAAATAACCACCTTACGTTGTTATGGATTCATCAGAAATAGGTTAACCAGGCCTCCAATATTAAAGATATTCTCTCGTCTACATATTCTAGAGCTTCCATCACCTGGAATGAGAAAGAAATTAGAATTATTTAAATATATATTATGATTTTCCAACTTATTGGAAATAGGTTAACCAGGCCTCCAATATTAAAGATAATCTCTCGTCTACATATTAATGTTTTTATTCTGTTTCAGTATTCTACTTAGCTTAGGTCAGAAATATGCTTAGCAGGAAAGTAACTTCTTTTAATGTTACATCTAATGTATCTTTTGTTCAGAATTGTTTAAACCTTTATAATAATTTCTTATCGGTAAAAGTAACTTGCGCTCGACATGTTATAGATTGGCGACATTAAATGATTTGCGTTTCTATATCTCCATAAATCATATACGTGGTTTAGGTATTAGAACATTAACTGATTTTGTTGGAATAGACCGCATTTATTAGAATTAAAACATTTTTCTCATGTATACATTTTTTACGAATTATTTTTATACTGCAATACATCTCATCATATATTATCTATTTATATATGTATTACAGTGTTGGACAAAATTTAATAATGGCAAAAAAGTAATGATTAAAATATTAACTAATCTATGTTGATGACTACTGCCTAATTATTTTAAGGGGAAGCGACCCAACTGTAGTAACTCCGAATCGATCGATGCGCCTCCTAGTGTTAGACTCAAGCAACATCTGAATCGATCGATGCGTCTCCTAGTGTTACTTCTTCAAAGCTGTTTCACCAATGCTGTAGTAAACAAGCCACGTCGTGTGATTACCGCACTTAAAAGGGGCCCCATGCTACGTGCTACATACGCAGATAAACGTATCAGCATTATACGCATGTATGATACATGTGACAAATCGATAATTCTTTCTAATGACCGATCAACGCGAATCATTCACAGGGTTGAGTCTGGGTTGCCAAATTTATCACTTTTATTGATACATATGTTTATGTTTCTTATAGAATTTTCAAAAATCTTATATGTAGTTGGGAGGTTAACAAAAATATATAATTTTTGGAGTTAGGAAAACGTTAGTTATTGCAGGATTATAGAGACTGAAGAAAAAATGTCAGTAATTCTTTAGATGACGAGACATCTCACCGATTTCAATGATTTATTTAATTCTTCATAAAAACTATTCTTTTTAATTTCTTAATAAAAACTATTCTCTATAAAAGATTGTCTCTCGAGTGCAGTTTCCTAGATATTAATAACAATATTGTTGATACTTTATGTCTCGATGTGAGTTGCATGTCAGTTAGATTGCATGTACACACATGATCGTATAATATGCGTTACTTCCGCGATATGGTTTTTCTTTACGCCGGAAAAGTAGAAACTCCACGTTCCGTCCGGTCGGCCGGTTATAATTTTCGAGATACATATGAGAAGATCTTTACAGCTATCCTCCTCACTCCTTTGACGTGCGCGCTCTCACTCTTATCGCCTCTCCACTTTATGCCGGCTTGATCGTCGCGCGGTTTATCCTCGCACCCCGTGAGGAATCTTTAAAACAAAATTCCACAGCTAACTAATTAAATAGACTGAAATTTATTTTAATAAATAACATTCTCAATTCATAAAAACAAATAATTGTTTAAAAATTCACAAATCAAAAAAAATATTATATAAAACTCTTTGCTGGGGATCGATCTCAAGAACCTCTGCGCTATAAACTACGCGTTTCTCACCAAACTACTGTTACGGTTCAAAATTGACTGTAAATTCTTAAATATTCCTTCGCACAATGTACGACATACATAAGATGTTTAAAAGAAACTATTAAGTACCACAAAAAATTAGATACAGACGGAAAAATAAATGAATAAATTCTTTTTAAATATTTCTTTATTTCCACTTATAACATCTTATTTGCGCTACGCTCGACGCGTATACTCGTATATGCTTAATTTTTTTACTTACACACCACGTAAGGGATTTTTAAAAGTAAACTCCAAAGATAACTGGGTAATTTCCTAGAAAAGAGGTTCTTATTTTTTTTTCGACCGACGCATCGTTAACGAGATATTCGACAATTTAGTTTCTCAAACTTTTTTTTTATAAAATACATGTCATACATGTCGTATGGGTAACGTAAAGGAATCATACCTCATATCTCATCAATACCTGATTTTATAGGAAAAAGCTTTAGATAAAATTTGTAGAGAATTTTGTGCTCTATAAGTTTTATTACCACCAATTTTTTTATATCTGTAACTATTAACGAAATATTTAACAAAAATTACAACCTAAATTGTTTAACAGACTATATCTCGTAAGATATTAACTATAGAGAAGAAAGTTTTAAATAAAAGTGATCGAAAATTTTATTTCCTACAAAAAAGGATTGTGACATTTTTATCGTCCGATGCACCATTTGCGAGATATTAAGTAAAAACGTAGAAACACGTTTTTCCTAATTACGGCTAACGTTCAACCTCCAGGATGACGAAAACTCAGATTTTTGCTTTCGGGTCACCCCCCAACATATTCCAATTGAAAAATCCATTTTCGAAATTTTTGCTCGATATGCTCGAAATCGTAGCAGCGGCAAGAGATATTTCAGCGACCGAATAAAGAGTAGCACGCGTTTTTTGTCTCGGCGGCGAGTAACAATGTGTGCGCACACCGATAGGAGTTACGAGGCACGAATACGCAGCAGAGAACGTGACGTCACCGCGTAAGAGGATAGACAAAGACGGCGCGATATTCTTTCCTCGTCTCCGGCCCGTACCGTCTCACGGAGAATATTGGATAAGTCGTTCCAGTACTATAGACTTATTTAATTGATCATTGCGCGCAAACCGTGGGTCCTATCGAAAAATTGTATAGAATCTTTTCTTCAGAGAAAAGTACAAAGAATGCTATGCGCCAAAAATAAAATTTTTCACCCAAGTAATTTCGCAAAAATTGGACGTTTTATTTTCGTTTTCTACATAAATAATTGTAGAAAAATGAAAGAATTTTTGCATACCCATAGGATTATAAAGCATTCAATTCTCAACAAATTTCATTCATGGTTTATTTAATTTCATTTAGATTTCATTTTTTTATGAATTTTTGAAGTTAATCGCATACATGCGTGACCACGGAAAAGTTTCTTTCCTATAGTTTTGTATATTTATTTATTTTATATGTTACTCCGAGTGATGGAAACATGTCTTTCTTTGACATTTTACGAAATCGTGAAATTTTACAATTTCGACTACACGGGGCCCCTTGCAAACATTATTTCTCCGCTGTACCTCTACAACAACGCCGCCACAGGTACTAGCTGAAAGCTCCGGGCGACGATTTCGTATCGGTGAGACGGCGATTCTGCGCCGACAAATTTAAGCTTCAGTTTAACAGATTATAATAAATGCAAGGTGTCAAATGAAAGATCTGATCATAATGAAGGGCGCTACCGTGCCCGATTTTTAAAATCATATCTATAAAATTATAATAAGTCAAGAGATGACCTACGTTTCTATGTGTGAGTAACGGAAGCATGTGTGAGTGAAACAGCGCCCCTTTTACGATTATCGTTCTTTAATTTTATAGATATGATTTTAAAAATCGGGCACGGTAGCGCCCTTCATTATGATCAGATCTTTCATTTGACACCTTGCATTTATTATAATTTGTTAAACTGAAGCTTAAATTTGTCGGCGCAGATTGCTCTTACACGGACACCAAATCCTAGTGGAAAACCGCTCACGCCAGCCGCTTGGCGTCGCGTCGGAAAGTTGGGTCGCTTCCCCTTAAGGGGAAACAATACTACCCAACGTATTTTGTTTGGATAGTACATAAGTGATGTAAAATCTTAGTTCCACGGTTTCTCTTTTATATGAAGGAATTTCTACACAAACTCGGTATCAAACGAAAGCTAACATTTCAAAGAATGTCGGATTCTATGAAACTTTATACAACAAATCTTTTAAGTTATTGTAAATGTTATTTAAAAATATTCCCTAGACTCGTATCGTCTGTCCTACGAAGCACGTCCGAAGAAGCATGGCTGTCACAGATGATGTATTTTTCAAGTTTTTAATTACATGGAGCTTACCCCTCAACCAAAAACAAACCCGACATTTCTACTATCTCGTACTTTATGTAGAAATTAACATGGAAGAGTTTTAATGCCGCAATAGACTGATCTCGTGGAACTACGATTTCAACCGGTCTACGTCCGTAAAACATCGCATTTTGACATATAATTGGTTAACAACTTTGTCGCTAGCTGGCGACATCGTCGAAATGCAGTGCTGAACCTAGTATTTTGCTGGACCCGGACTTTGGTCACCTCCGCATAAAATGTTCAATTTTTATTAAACATTAAAACACATATTATTCATACATATCAGTATTTATTTATTGTGTCTACTTGCATTTACTTTGTTTTTTCTCTGCAAAATACTTTGTAAGATATATATTTCTATATATATAGAAAAAGTAAAGTGTCGGAACCTACGGATCAATGAAGCTATTCAAAGGAGGCTTTCATACCTTGATAAGAAATCGTAATTCCATCCCCATACCATATATAAAGAAAAATATAATACAATATTGGTATCGAATAAAAGCTAAGATATCAAGGAATGTCGGAAGTTGAGAAATCCGGCGATTGAACGTACGAAAATAATTGTAATTCCTACTGAAAGAACAGTGCATCGTAATCTCCAAACGAGATGTTCTCATTTACCGACCGAGATTTTAGCGGCGCCGTACGTGCAGGCTATATGACTTTCATTCGCGATACACGACATTGCGACGGAACATCGTTTCTTTTTGCTCAAAGTGCTGATTATTTATGAATTAGGAATACCAACATTTTATGTTTCCGACATTCCTCAGAATCGTAGCATTAATTTGGTATCAACATTTCCGTAAAAACGTAAAGCGGTTAGGCGTCAACTTGGAATTACTTTTTGCTGTTTCACGAAGGCTTCCGTGACTCGACGCGGAATCGCAATTCCTGCCCCACAAAATAAATAAAGCAAAATATAATAATGTATTGGTAAGAAATGAAAGCTAAGATTCCAAGGAATGTCGGAAGTTGAGAAATCCGTCGATTGAACGTACGAAAATAATTGTAACTTCTATTGAAAGATCACGGCATTGTAACCTCCAAACGAGAGATTTTCATTTATCGACCGCGATCTCAGCGACGTACGTGCATGCTATATGATTTTTGTTCGCGATACACGACATTGCGACGGAACATCGTTTCTTTTTGCTCAAAGTGCTGATTATTTATGAATTAGGAATACCAACATTTTATGTTTCCGACATTCCTCAGAATCGTAGCATTAATTTGGTATCAACATTTCCGTAAAAACGTAAAGCGGTTAGGCGTCAACTTGGAATTACTTTTTGCTGTTTCACGAAGGCTTCCGTGACTCGACGCGGAATCGCAATTCCTGCCCCACAAAATAAATAAAGCAAAATATAATAATGTATTGGTAAGAAATGAAAGCTAAGATTCCAAGGAATGTCGGAAGTTGAGAAATCCGTCGATTGAACGTACGAAAATAATTGTAACTTCTATTGAAAGATCACGGCATTGTAACCTCCAAACGAGAAATTTTCATTTATCGACCGCGACCTGAAATCCAAACATCTATAGGGAGAATTAAAAAAAAGACTCGTTTCACAACAATTTTTTTTTATTTAAAATTTTTATTATTTAGTTAGTTTTATTTGTTAGTCTTTAGTTTTATTGTTTGGGTAGTTTTAAACAAACTGATACAAAATTAAAATTAAAATTTATTGTAGAAATATAAAAACATACAAAACTTACATCTAAAAATAAAAACATAAAAAGCTTACATCTAAAAATAAAAACATAAAAAGCTTACATCTAAAAATAAAAACATAAAAAGCTTACATCTAAAAATAAAAACCTAAAAAAGCTTACATATAAAAATAAAAACATAAAAAACTAATACTAGTAAAAATAAAGGTCTTTGGTGGACGTATTCCGCCCACCGCGACCTCGCGCCTCGCGGCCTCGCGCTCCACCACGGCCTCGCGCCCCGCGGCCTCGCGCTCCACCACGGCCTCGTGCTCCGCGGCCTCGCGCCACGCGGCCACGTGCCCCGCGACTTAGTAAGCAGCCTCCTCCTTGGCCGCTTTGCTCGCCGCTTCCACTCGCCCAATTCCTTGCAAATGTGCAAAGGGCTTCGATAAACTATGAAACAAATCATTAATTAATTTATCGTAGACATTTTTACATATACACGTATATTGAAACTGTGTTAAGAAAGGGTAGGTTCTTACTTCATCGCGTAACGCCACCGGCACCGCCGTCGTCACCGGCACCGCTGTCGTCACCGGCATCGTCGTCGCCGGCATCGTCGTCGCCGGCATCGTCGTCACCGGCACCGTCGTCACCGGCCCGGTCGTCACCGGCATCGTCGTCACCGGCACCGTCGTCACCGGCACCGTCGTCACCGGCACCGCCGTCACCGGCACCGCCGTCGCTGTCGTCATCGGTGGCGACGACACCACCGAGGCGTAGCTCATATTTTCTTTGTTTATCTGTAATAAATAATTACTTTCATTATGATAATATTGACACGAGAATATAACTTTATGAAAATACGTGTGCAAGTTGAAACACATTTACGATAGGCGACCTCGAATAAATTATACAATTGAATAAATCGACGTTCGTCGTTCGTTCGTGTCTACTTTAGTCGAAATTCTACGAACAATCATCGTTACATAATTGTAAATAATAATGCAATAACTTCAAGTGTTTCTTAATTATTGTCTTATGAAAAGAATAATGAAATAATTCTATTGTTATTCGCAACCGCCTATCAATATAATAAAATATTAAATTACGTAGGTATGTACTTACATCCATCTTCTCCGGTGTATCGCCACGTTATGACCGTTTGCCGGACACCTTCCAGAACTGATCTCTTCGCCCTTTGTTATAATCTCTTACTTCCACGCTAGATTTTCGTTGGTTCAGATACAAAACGATCGCTGTTGATTGGTCACTACGTTCTCTCACTCGATCTCGTTTTGTTTAGACCGTTTTCTTTTTCACGGCGTTTTCTGACTGCATTAGTGTGTGTCCGTTTTCAACCAATGAGGAAAATGCGTGTACTCACTACTACGGTATATGGTAAGTATGTATGTATTGTTCCTCATTCTTTTATGTTTTTTATAGACTCGCGTCGCGGATGCACGGTTTTCGCGAAGTGTTCTATTATAAAGACGTTTTGTGCAATATTGTGACTGTTGTGTGTGTGTCTGTGTGTATCCGCGTGTCTGGGCATACATATATACAAAAATATATACACACATATATATATATATATATACACATATATACATATATATATATATATATATATATATATATACGTGTATAACGTTAAATTGAATTTTTTTGATATATTTAAACATATATCGAAAGATATACAGACAGGCACACACATTCTTTCCTATTTCTTTCCCCTGTTTCCTTCTCACTCTGTCTCTCCCGCGCCTACTGTCGCACCACGCTGTCTGTTGCCTCTTTCCCTCCTAATTTTTTATTTCAGATCCTACCATGGGTAGAATAAAACATTATGTTAACAGGAAATACCCCTCTAAGACACGACCACGCAAATCAAAAGTTTCTTGTAACAGGTCTGTATACTTTCGCATTAGTGGATATATGAGGACGCCGGTTATCCTAACTAATTGACACGAAATTCATATGTTCGTAATTGCTATTAATCTATAGGCATCATAAGGAAGAATAACAAATAATGTTACTACTACCAATTTTTCTTTTGTTATATGTATATACTTTCCTTCGCATTTTGTACACATATTTTATTATGGGAGGTAAAAATAATGAATATGTGTAATAATAGTATGCTACACTATGTGGAAAATAATTAGTTTATCAGATATTGTACTTTGTTCATTTTTAAAATATGGGAACTTTTAGCAATTACTACGTGATGAGAATATTCGTCTAAAGCGCAAATAATGTTTGCAGGTATTCTCCACACTCCTATGCCGTGTGCGCTCTCTCTCTCTCTCTCTCTCTGTCGCTTGCTTTCTTCTTCGATGTCGTACGATGGCCGTTCGCACTGATTTTGTCTCTCCCTCTCTCTCACGCCCTTGCTTTCTTCTACGGCGCTATCTTACGTTGACGGCCCACCATGTCTTTCATTCTTTCTCTCGCTCTCGCTATCTCTCTATATATTGTAACGTGTCGCCTTCCTTACCTCTCCTACGCACGTTACCTCCTACTCTGGTTATTTCTTTTTCAGGATTGACAGTGAGAAAATGAAGGAAATTTGCAAAATAAATCACACGAGTAATCCCTTTAATTTTCTTTATTTCCTTCGTCGGTCTTTTCGATGTGTTTGGACATTCGGTCAAAGCCCTCGCACAGCTGATCGCACGGTGTTTACTTTCTTTCTTCCTCGACGCGCTTGTCGCCGACGCTACCGCGTCACAGACACGCTCGCTCACACTTATTCTACCGCTTAGCCTACGGGAATCTTAGGTCGAAGGAAAAACTATATACAACCTTATCTTAGAAGACGTTGTCACGTGTCCTTTCGCTCGGAACACCGTGCTGAATTCGCACGTTGTTTTCGCTTCCCCTCTCACCCGCCTCGCGATGTTGACCCTCACTCGTATGATCGTTATTACCACGATATCGAAGTGCCACCCACGCACTTTCGATTCTGCTTCGACTAACTAACGCCTTGACTTTGGAAAATTTGCTCTCTTGAAAATTCATAAACGGTCAATGTGACACTCTTCCTCAGATCAGATTCTCTTTCCTTTCATCGTCCAGCTTTTTAAATGTTCTTTCCCCACTTTTCCAATATCGCGTGATGTCGTTTTGATCGGTCTAATTGGTTTCCCTCTTTTCCTGCCCAAAAGGGTTAAATCCCATCCCTTTTTATGTCTATTCGGTCTTCTTCGCGTATTCTCTTCCTTGTCTACTATCTCGTTTTTCTACTCCCGCGTGTTCTATTTTTTTATTTTATTACAAGCTTTTATTAAGTTTGGTCATGGTGTCAGGTACAAATCTTGCAAGCTTAATTTGACCCACTTCTAGTTATCCGATCGACTTGAAATTTCGCAGACATACGTAACTCGGATGACAATGCATTTTTTTGAAAAAAAATTTTCGAAAAAGTAAAGGGTTAATTTAAAAATTTTTTTTTTTCCTATTTCTACATATTCGATCTTCGTGAAATTTTATACACATACGTAACTCGGATGTTAATACATTTTTTTGAAAAAAAATTTTCAAAAAATTAAAGGGTTCTTTCGAATAATTTTTAATGATACTTACATATCGAAAAGCGCTATAGTGTATCAAGTCAATGAGTAGCCGAAATGGTAGCGTGTCAGCCTGATGTTTCCGATGTCGGAGGTTCGATTTCCGGCACATATCTTACGAATTTTTTTTTTTATAAATTGTCCGACAACTTTTTGCAGCTTAACCTCATATAACTAACCCTGTTATACCTTAATCGAAATACAAGACTAAAAAAGGTAAAATTAAATTCAATTAAAAAAAAAAAAATTTTTTTTAAAAACAAGCTTTTATTTAATCGTACTAAAAAGGAACAAATAGTTTATTAACCAGTCTAAACGACAGCCCTTGAAGAATTCCCTCATATGACTAAATACAAGCGTGGAGCGTAAATATTAAATGTCTATTAACTTGCTCCACGCTTGTATTTAGTCATATGAGGGAATTCTTCAAGGGCTGTCGTTTAGACTGGTTAATAAACTATTTGTTCCTTTTTAGTACGATTAAATAAAAGCTTGTTTTTAAAAAAAATTTTTTTTTTTAATTTTATTTTATTAGCGCTTATCGTTCGTCACCTGTCTCGTTCAAAATTTTGACCTCTCCCCGTTTTTCTCCTTTCGCGATCAGATACTTGTACGTTCCTTTTGGTCGCGTTTCTCCGTGTTTTTAATTTAATAATTTCTCGCAAATTTTATCCCATTACGTTTGTGCTGTCTTTAAATTATTATGGCTTATTCTATACAATCACAATATATACGCTGATGATGCAAATGGGTTCAACATAAAATATATTAATAATTATTTGTTACTATTGTGATTAATTTTCACTTTGTAGCAGATGTATTGCGAATTAAGTTTAATGTATTTATTATCGATTATTACAGGAGAAGGCTTCTACGTAAATTGCGTGGCACGGAGAACGAAGAAGGAAGCCACAATGCTTCAGTGGAAAAGCAGGAAGTGAAAGAAGCAAAAGCAGATGATAATAGAAAAAAAGAAGAGGAAATGGAAGAAGAAATAGACGATTACATTGAAGAATTGGAAGAAAAATTAGAAGAAGAAGTAGCAAATGATAATGAAGAAGAGGTAACAGAAACTGAAGATGAATTAGAAGAACCACAAAATGATGTGAAATTGCAAGAAGAAGAAGTAACACATAATAATAAAGAAGAGGAAACAGAAAGTGAAGATGAATTAGAGGAACCACAAGATGATGTGGAATTACAAGAAGAATTAGAAAAAGCAGAAGTAGCAGAAGAAAATAAAGAAGAGGAAACAGAAGATGAATTGCAATTTTTGTATATATAAAAAAAAATAAAGTAAATATTATATTTATTGTTGATCAAAACGACATAACTATATATTATCATAGATTATCCTATATTATAATATTATTTTTTTTGGTTTTATATATTTCCTTCGTAAACTAAGCGAAATTTTACTTTTCAAGTACCTAGTCCAACATCGTGTTTTACGTGTGGTAAGTACAAAGTACTGTAGTCCCTCTCTCTCTCTCTCTCTCTCTCTCTCTCTCTCTCAATTTATCCTTCGTGTGTATGAGCTTGCTTTGTCGTTATGACCCGCCTGCCTTGCGACCATAGATTCCATTCGAAGGAACAAAACGTCTTCTTCCACCATGACCTACTGCCGTCTCCTACTTTATTTCCATCTTCCATCATCACGTGTGGAAGCGCGGTGGAAAAAAGTAGAAGACAGCGGTAGGTCATGGTGGGGGAAGGCTCTTCGGTCTTCGGCCCTTCGAATGGCATCTATGCTTGCGACCGACGGCAGCGAAGTTCCGAGCGGGGCAATGAACGAGGTACGATTGTCAGATTTTTCACAGCTGATCCAAACCGCAGCGTGCTGTCGATGTGCGAACGCACGCACACATGTGCAATAGCGGACAACAGTAGGTATACGACTATCCTTGTAAACAGAATAATTTCCTTTTAATGAAACCAAACCGATTTGATAATTTGCAAAAAATATAGATTAGTTTTGTATATAACGTATTTTCGTCGTATTGGAAAAATCGAAATTTTCGAATTACAAAATTATTATATATGCTCGAATAAAATACTTAGAAAAAATGGCTTCTACTATTTTATTTGTAATTTCTTAAATTTCATTTTTTTAGTAAATTAATCATTCTATCTTGTTGCCAAAACTATTGCTAGATAACTATCTCGTTTTAAAAAAGTGGTCGTATACTTCTGGCCGCAGCCATACACATATGCGTGTGCGTGCGTTCGCACATCCACAGCACGTTTTGATTTGGATCAGCTGTGAGAAATCTGATTATCATACCTCTCTCATTACCCTCACGGCGCGCGGCGCCGACAAAAGGGACACATATGTATATGGTTTCGATCGGCGGACCCTAGCGGACAACAAAACTATGAAACATGTCTCTGTATTATCGACAGTGGACAGGAGCCCCTTTCGAGCCAGTATTTCGCAACGTCCCTGCACATTTGTACTACCATTACTCCGTCACCGTACATTAGCCGCAAAAGGCGAAATTACAACCAATTACAACTAGGGAGCGCTTCGATCAGCTCGGAGTTTGGCTCGAGGTATTGTTTCCCCTTAAACAACATCATAATAAATCTTAGTTGTAGTCAGCCTTTGCCGACATCCGCTGTGTGGCGCTTCAGTCCATTACGATCGCAGCGTCTTATGAGCGTACCGTAGAGCCATCGGAAAAAGCGTAATGTGACCGTACAGGAGCAAGAGGGATCACTCGCTAGGACCAATCACAGTTCTTTGTCAAGCTGAGGCGCTCAGTGAGTGTGACCGTTTCGACCAATCGCCCGCGAGAGTCGAAAATGTGCGCGAACGTCGAACTATCAGCAATGTAATTTAAATCGAGTAAGAGTGAATTTTTGTCTGGTATATTTTAGAAGAGAAAAATCATGGATCATGCAGGAAAATATTATGTGCCGTACTCGAAAGCGATCAGCGGAAAGCAGTTTTTTTTAAATTTCTGTTGAATCCATCAAGGTAAGTGATTAAAAATGTCTATAACCTTATCATTTACAACATATCAATTAGTATAATACAGAGTAAGTAATTTAAATATCAAAATAGTTCAGACATACTTTTAAAATAAATACATTTTGTGATACAGATGCAAAGCTGGATACAAAACTTAGGAGTGGAAGATTTTGCTTGTCGACCGATAGTAAAATTGAACTAATTAAGATTTGTATGCAGTTGTCATTTCGAAGACCAGGATTTCACTTCGTTAATACATGGTAACTATTTCATTTCTTCGCTACAACAAATATATATAAATTAAACGTTACTATTAAAGATACTAATGTTTTTATTCTGTTTCAGTGGACAACTTAGCTTTGGTCAGAAATATGCTTGAAATACAAGGAAAGTAACTTCTTTTGATATTACATACAGTTCTATGATTTCATTTACCTTTAACATAATAATATTTTTCAGACGCTTGGTTCTTGGATCCTATCGACTCTTGGAATGAATTTAACCAAAGATCTTTAACAATGAATACAGTTGACATGGTAATTCTTTTATTTTTTTGCTACAACAAATATATAGATTAAAAGTTACTATTAAAGATACTAATGTTTTTATTCTGTTACAGTATTCTACTTAGATTTGGTCAGAAATATACTCACCAGGAAAGTAACCTCTTTTCATATTATATACAGTTCTATGATTTCATGTACCTTTATCAGAATAATATTTTTCAGACTCTTGGTTCTTGGATTTTATCAACTCTTGGAATGAATTTAATGGAGGATCTTAAACAATGATTGATACGATTGTACTCAGCGTGGATATATTCTTGGTCTATTTGTAAAATAAAAACTCTGGTCCTTTCATGGTAAGTATACTTTATTTAAAAAATGTTAGATATTTAAAAAATTCTGATAAATTATTTTTAGATGAATATGGAAGAAACAATATATCGGAATTATCAAAAAGTAACAGTTCCAGAATCTCCAGGTAGAGTACTTGCAGGAAGGATACCCAAAAGTTGAAAAGTCAATGGATTATCGTGGTGCACATGTAATATTATGTAGATTATCATTTGATGAAGTCAGACACTTTGCATTTCTCAAGATAGATTTTAAACCTGAAGATATTTAATTATTTTAAATGTAAAATTAAACTTTTCCTGAATCCTGATTTCACTGTGATGTTCTTTCACTTCCCTATAAACATCATGGGAGAATTTTTGTACTGTATAAATTTTAAATAACATGGACGTTTCATTTACACTTTTTCAAAATTTGTCCATTTAAAAATTTTTCATGTAAACTATGGCATTTATATGGCGCTAATAAAATATTACTCGTACAAACGCTCCTCCATATAGGTAAAATAGTTTTAATTATCCATATGCAATATACAGTTCCTTATATTATTATAAAGATTTGCTCCACTATCCAAGTTTGGAAAGAAATTTTGTAAAGAATTGGATTAGCAATGTTTGTTAGCTATCTATCAGATCTCATTATCTTAGAAGAGTGTCTTTTTGTCTTACAATGACTAGTTTTTGAAATATTATAACAAATCTCGAGATATTATCATAGTTTATATTATTCGAAACTCTTAAATAAAGATTGTGACGTGGTATTTTGAATACCCGTCACAAACGAGAATCCTCTCCCCTTCGCCGCGGATTAGGAAAAGAACCGTCGCGGACCGAGTCACCGGGTGGACCGCGGAAGAAAATGTGACGCGAGTCGGAGGGCCTCGAGGCTGGTTCTGGGGTAGAAAAATGAATAAATAGTAAAGTTAGACCCTCTTCCATGACCGCCACGCCGGAGAGGAGAAGGACGAGGCCGGAGAGAGCAACGGCGGCCGACGGAGCGACGGCAGAGCGAGAGAGCGAACCGTCGAAGGAGCGGTGATAAGAGAGAGAGAGAGAGAGAGAGAGAGAGAGAGAGAGAGAGAGAGAGAGAGAGAGAGAGAGAGGACACGCACGGCGAGAACGAGCGAGGCAGAAAGACGATCGGCGAAGGAAACGGCCGAAATTCCAAGGCAACGAGGACCACCCGACAGCGAATCACCGGAGCATCCCTTCGCTCAATTACGGATCGAGATGACCGCCGGAATGGTCATCGGTGGCGGTCATCCGGTCGAGAAATTGCAAGAAGAATTACGAGCGAAGTCGCGAAAAGCGGCCATGCGTGCGCGCGTCGCCTAGCGAGGCGGTAGAGCGAGAGAGATGGCGAGTAGGCGCTCGGCTATCTTCGGGTGGGCTCGGGGAATTTCGGTAGGCCGGCTCGTAAGGAACCGCGTGCGTGATCCTAGAAAAATTACTCTGTGCGCGACGTTACAATTGTTAAGAAGTGAGATAATTAGAGCGATCGAAAAGTAAATCCTTTGTCACGTACGAAGTTCCTTCCGGGTGGCGGATCAGGGAGTGAGGTCAATTCCGGGGTTTATTCTGAGCTTAGAGCATTTCATAACCGAGTTATCGGAGTTTGGTCGAAATTATTGTTAAATTAATTAGTTATTAACAATAGAAGCATCCTTCGATTTTCTCGTGGATTCCTTTGTTCGCGAGGAGCGGAACCAGCCTCGGTCGCCGTCCGGGTGCGCGGTTAATCGAATATTTACTGTATCTCGTTGTTGTTTAAATAATTATTGATTGATTCGCCGTATAAATTATAAGAATAAAACGGTAATAAGTCGCAAATCCGGGGAAGAACAATCGGGAAGAGAAGCGACCACGTGCCGACGACGAGCACGTAGCCGGCGGTTAATTCGTCCGGGCGTTTAAGTAAACACTGCGGACAAAGAGATCCCGGTTTTGCCTTGTATTCCGTAGCGAACGGAAAATTTCGAATTATTTTCAATAGTTACTTGAATAAATTCTTTTATTGTTTTTTTTGTCAAATCGTGCTCCGAAGGAACTTTGTTAATAATTTCTTTCCCCCCTCAACCCACTACTCCCTACGGCTGCGTAAGCGGTATTTCGTGAGCCCTTATTGCGGAGAGGATTCTCGCAGATTTATAAATAAATTAATTTGTTTTAAAACGGTTATTTCGCGGGGAGTGCATCCGGCACCTCCCCGGAATAAATTTAGAAATAACGTTGCAAATTTGGCGCCCAACGTGGGGCTCACGCAAGCCGGAAGGTCGTAGGGAGGAAGGGTTGAGGTTTGTGTTGTTGTTCGTCCTGGTGAAGGACTTTTCAAATATTCGTTACGTGTTGTCCACACCGGTTCGGTTTGGGAACGTTCGAGCATCTTCGGAAGTGATCGCGGGTGTTTGAAAAATCGAGAGTGACACAAAGGATTTCGGTGACTTTGGGGTACGGAATTGGATCTTCGGTGCGAGCTTCTACCAACCAAGACAGGATGGAAGGAAGGAGGGACAGCCGGCGGAGCTCAAGGCCGCACCGGTCAATGGGTGGATGGATCTTCAACGTGTCCGGTGACGTACTTTCTGACATACTTGCGTCACTGCGGGTTAATGCGAGCGGCTCACTCATTGTCTTAAGAGATAGGATGCATAGACTCACGCGTAGGGCTGCGGGGGAGGACGGAGTTCCGTGGACGAAGGAGGATGAGGGGGAGTCGGAGGTAGAGAGTTCCGAGGGGGAAGCGGAGGACAGTTCGCGTGAACCGTCTTTCGCGTACGGTGGAGCTCATACCACCGAACTTAGAAATTTAGTGGAGGGGCCGACGACCGAGGCGATTGTCGTGGTCCACCGGGAGGACACGCTAGGGGTGACGGTGGTGACCACGACGACCGCAACGACCTCCGCGACTAGGACGACGGCGGCGAATCTGTTTTTAAGGGTGTCAGCTACCCCATTTATCTCCACTAACCCTTTTCTAGCTTCCGCATGGGAACCGACCGCCGCTTTTCCGGTCGCGCATTCGTCCCTTCGTGCGTCTCCACCTCGAGAGGAATCCATAGTGGTAGTAGAGGAGCTGTGGGGTAGGGGGACGGGAGATAGAGCAGGGATAGCCGCGGCCGAAAGCGGGCCGCCCCACCACGCTCAACCAGCGCGGTCGACGACCTCAGCCGCGCGATCAGCTGAGCGCGGCGTAGGAGAGGGGAGAGCTCGGCAGCCGAGCTCGCCCGCGTGTAGGCATCCCCACCACCAAAGGCAGGTTTCGGCAGGTTCCGTCGCGACTTCGGCCGCCGTCGGGTGGGAGAGAGAGAGAGAGCGAGTCGACACACGCGTGACGCGTGATAGCGATGCGTGCGTACACGGGGTGGGAGCACCTACTAGATTATCCGGCTTTTCGAATCTCCCTCTGCCGCAATCCCGCGCGGTTTCTTTCGGTCCTTCTAGGACAGAGTACTTTATACCTGACACTCCGATGAGCGAGAGAGGGAGTAGGACGCAGGTGGTGGAGGACCGGGGATACCGGGAAAGGTCACGAGGGGAGAGGATACCGCACGGAGAAAGCGAAAGATCTCCCGTAACCGTAGCGTCGCGTGCGGAAAATACTCGGGACTTCCGAAGAGCGGAAGCAATTAGGAATTTGCGCGCGGTTGATCAGATGATCCGCGCGTGGAGGGTGTCATTCGACGGCGAGGACGAGTCGGAGGCTGAGTCCTTTTTAGAACGGGTGGAGGAGGAAAGTGCGAGAGTGGGAGTTTTAGAAGACGAGTTGCTTTCAAATATTTCGATCCTCCTGACAGGCCTCGCCCTTGAATGGTACCGGCTAAGAAGAAGTTCTTTGCGTACGTGGGAGGAGTTTTGCGAGGCGTTTAGACGTAGATTTTCCGGGTTTGAAGCGCAGGAAAGATTACGAGAGACGATTCGGACGCGAGTTCAGAGACCGGGAGAAAAAGTTAGCCGGTATTTGATTAAAATGGAAGGGCTTCTCGCGAAGGTCGTGCCGCCGGTTCCGATGTCGGAACGGCTTAGTATCGCTTACGCTAATTTGAGACCTGAATATCAGCGAGAAATTGATCCGGGGGAGATAACTAGCTTCGACTGGCTCTCTGAACTAGGGAGACAGAGAGAGAGAATGTGGGATATGGGACGGCGGTACCGTCCCGGTCCAGAATCGCCCGTAACGCGTCCGAACACGTACGCAGAGAGCGTTAGGCAGCCGCCAAGGGCGCGGACGGCCCGCGTTGGGGAAATATACCCGGTGGAGGAGGATAGGTCGCCGGAGAACCGCGAACCGGTAGCGCGACGAGCGGCTAGCGCGTCAAGGGTGGAGGAGCCGCTTAGGGAGGCAGCGGTCGTAGCGGCGGTGGCTACGCCGAGAAATTCAGCAGCAAATAATAAAAGCACCGCGAGTAGGCCCACGCCGGACCCCGCGAAGCCACCGGTCTGGTGCTGGAATTGCGGGGAATCGGGGCATAGGCACGCGAAGTGCAAGAAGCCACGTCAACGGTTTTGCTTCCGGTGTGGACGGAAAGATTGCGTGAAAGCGACGTGCCCGAATTGCGAGCGAAGACCGCCGGGAAACGGTCAGGGGGAGTTGACCAACCGGCCGACGGCCACTCCCCCCTCCTAGTAGAGGCCATAGGGACCCCCGCGAGTAGTGGGAGAGGGAGCGCTCGCGTAGACGATTCTCCGAGAGTAGGTGAGCGGTGCGGAGAGGAAATTGCCGTGCGAGCGGACGTCCACCGAGACTCGGCGAATGACATAGTGGAGGCGCCTCTCGAAAATAGGGAGAGAGATGCAGCGGTGGTAGCTACAATAGATGCAACGGGTGGGAGAATTTTTGTAAATGCCACCGTAAACGGCGTACCGATTTTCGGTCTTTTAGACACAGGTGCATCTCGCTCGTTTATCCGGAGGGCCGGAAACGAGGCAATTTTCGGGGAAATAGGCGGATTAGAACCATCGAGTGTGCAGTCCGTACATAACGCCGATGGGAGAAAAGAGGCGGTGGAGGGAACGATCGCTACTGCAGTCCGTTTTGGAGGGGTAAAGCGGGAGTTGACCTTGCACGTCGTTCCTCGTCTTATGTCGAATTGTATTTTTGAGATGGACGCGATCCGATCGTTTAAAATCATTATTGACGGGGAGAAGGGGATGTGGTACTCGGCATTAGCCGGAATAGAAGTCCCGTTTCGTCTTCCGTCGGAACTAACCGGCATTAGTGCATGCGACGGGATCGTAGATATCACTGAGAACGAGAGGGAAACGGTGTTGCGCCTCGTAGATCGGGAAATAGCCGCAGGAGGAACACCGAAAGGGGTAACTGACCTAATTCGACATAAAGTCGACGTGCAAGGTCACACCGCCATAAAACAACGGTATTATCCGGTATCGCCGGCCGTTCAGGAAGCGATGTACGCGGAGGTAGACCGCATGTTAAAGGAAGGGGTGATCGAGCGATCGAATAGCGAATGGTCAAGCCCGGTGGTGATGGTGAAGAAGCCGAATGGTTCTTACCGTTTTTGCTGCGACTTCCGCAAGGTCAATGCGGTATCGAAAAAAGACGCGTACCCTTTACCTTTTATGGAGGGGATACTTAGCAAGCTACGTCGAGCTCGGTACATTTCGACCTTGGATCTGAGTCAGGCCTTCCACCAAATCCCGCTCGAAGACGATAGTCGGGAAGTAACCGCGTTTACGGTTCCTGGTCGCGGATTATTTCATTTTAAAAGAATGCCGTATGGATTGACGGGAGCACCGGCCACGTTTCAACGGTTGCTCGATAAATTGATCGGTACTGAAATGGAGCCACACGCTTTTGCATATCTAGACGATATTATAATCGTGACGGAAACGTTCGAGGAACATTTGGAATGGTTGCGACGGGTAATTCGAAAAATTAAACAGGCCGGACTTGTAATTAACCGGGAAAAATCTGAATTTTGTCGGGAAGAAGTACGATATTTGGGATTTCGAGTAAATCGACACGGGTTACAAGTCGACCCGGACAAGGTCGAACCAGTTTTAAAATTCCCAGAGCCGCGTAATATCCGTCAGTTGAGACGTTTTCTCGGTATGGCTTCATGGTACCGACGATTTATCGATGCGTACGCGGAAAAAGTTAGTCCGTTGAACCATCTCCTTAAGAAAAACGTAACGTGGAGTTGGGGTAAAGAGCAGCGGGACGCGTTTGAAACGGTAAAGCATAGTTTGGCGACAGCACCCGTTCTTTCGTGTCCAGATTTTAGTTTACCGTTTGTTCTTCAGACGGACGCGAGTCATTTCGGTATCGGAGCAGTCCTGACTCAATCCAAAGATGAACAGGAGTTCGTCGTGGCGTATGCGAGCCGAACGCTATCAGATCCAGAGACGCGTTATTCGGTGACGGAAAAGGAAGGGTTGGCAGTAGTGTGGGCCGTTAAAAAGTTTCGGCATTATCTCGAGGGGACGCACTTCACCGTCATCACCGACCACGCTAATCTTCGCTATCTCTATAATTTCCGCGATAAAACGGGTAGGATCGGTCGATGGGCGCTAGACCTGATCGATTACGATTTCGACGTCATTTATCGAAAGGGTGCGTTGCACCACGTATCCGACGCGCTGTCGCGTATGTTTGAGGAGGACGAAGAGTCGGAAATCGTGGATGTGGCCGCGGCGGTGCCCGATGGAGGGACCGACGCGGAAGCGCAGGGCGCGGAGGGCGAAGGTAAGGGCGCGGAAGGGGAAGAGGACGGGGGAGACTGTACGTGGTACGACCGTCGCCTCGAAGCGGTCGAAAAATATCCAAGCCGCTTCCCGGAATGGAAAATAGAAGACGGGAGGTTATATTTCCGGCGACCGAACGCCCTTGAAAGTAAAGCCGTCGCGGATCTTAATGAGTGGAAGTTCGTCGTTCGGCCCGAGAAACGCGAGGAGGTCCTCCGCGAAGCGCACGACGAACCGGCAGCGGGGCATCTCGGCACCGAAAAGACATATCAGCGCGTCGCGGTGAATTATTATTGGCCGGGAATGCACCGGGAAATTCAGGATTACGTTAGGAAGTGCATTACATGTCAGCAATGCAAGGTCGGGCAGGTCGCGCCGGCGGGTTTAATGGGGAAGCGAATCGTCGATCAGCCGTGGACGGTAGTCGCCGCTGATATTATGGGTCCGTTTCCGCGGAGCGCGGCGGGCTACACTTACGTACTCGTCTTCCTGGACATTTTTACTCGCTGGATAGAATGCGTACCACTACGAAAAGCCACCGGAAAAAGTATTGCAGATGCATTCTTAAAACTTGTAGTGTATCGGTGGGGAACACCGGAAATTCTCTTAACGGACAACGTGACCGAGTTTGTTAATAAATCGGTCGATTCGGTGTTGAGCGAATGTAGGATCGTACACTCGACGGTACCGCCGTATCATCCGCAAACGAACCCGACAGAAAGGGTTAATCGAATACTTAAAACCATGATTACGGCATATATCGGGAAAGATCATCGCGAGTGGGACGTCCACCTTGTAGAGTTTGCGTTCGCGTATAATACGGCCGTCCGTATAAATAAATAAATAAATTAAATAAATAAATTAATTTGTTTTAAAACGGTTATTTCGCGGGGAGTGCATCCGGGACCTCCCCGGAATAAATTTAGAAATAACGTTGCAAGATATAAAGTATAAATAAGTATTTTACTCATTTAAATCCTTTCTTAATACCGTAGAACCCGAATTGAGGGTAGTTATCCACGAGTGGTCTGCAAGATCGCACGTAGGTGGTTAAGGGACAGAAATAGGTGGTAAGTGGTTAAGGGTTAAAAATATAAAAACGTTAGATATGTATAAATATATATTTATTTTAAATTATATAACTTATTTATTTTATATCTAACTGTCTATGTCTAACTATAACTAACTATACTAAAACTAACTATACTAAAACTTATATCTATACTAAAAATATAAACTTATATATCTAATATAACTATATTATAACTAATTAAAACTAATAATAACTAATTAACTAACTAATAACTAATTATAACTAATTAAAAATAAGAAATTATTATTTTTTTTCATTTGGTCCGTTATTACTCCCTCTCGCAAGTCGGCTTATAAAATCGGCGGCGTGTAGTACATTTTCCCGGCGCTCGTAGTAGCGCCGGACAGAGGCGCCGGCCCTATATCGCCTACGGTATCCTGAAAAAAATGTTAAATTCCGATTACATCATTTATTATATATACATGTGTTACTAGAATTACTTATGTTATAAACAATAAATACCGCCTCACCTTGCTGCTGCTGCTGCCCCTGCGGTGGCTGTTGCTGCCCCTGCGGTGGCTGCTGCTGTTGCAGCGGTGGTCGCTGTTGCTGCTGCTGCAATGGCCGCTGTTGCTGCTGTTGCTGCGGTGGCTGCTGTTGCAGCAGGAGCAGTTGCTGCTGCAGCAGATGGCACTGCTCCTGCTGCCGACGCATCTCCTGCGCATAATACGCCTCCCTGGCCGATATTTCGGCCCGCAATTCCGCATTCGTTTTTTGATCATTATCTTCTGCAAGTAATAGCAAAAATTAAATAATTAAAAATCATTTCAAATATAAAAATACTTCTACAGCTTTTCTTTAAAAAGAATTATTAATTAAATATACTTTTAAACATATCCTTTTTAAAATAGGGATACAGGTGTTTTCAAAATTACGAATCTAAGATGATGTAGCAGTCAAGGACAATTTAAAAATTTTAAGAAGGAAAATACAGCTCTATTCTCCCTAAAATTAAGAGTGAAATAGCTATTAAAGGACTTTTTGTAGGCCATCATCTTATGCAATAAAAGAAATTATGGATTTTAACATACGAAAATTTAGATTCGTCCACGCAAAAAGAAGCAATTTTATAAAAAATCTCAGGAGACCTTTTTTATTTCAAATTTCACGTAGAATACGGCTATATTTTTTAGAAACCCGATTTCTTAAATTTTCGTCAAGTGATCCGTCATTTAGAATTTTTCAAATCTGAGTTCAAATTCGTAATCAGCGACCCAGAAAACCCCAGTAAATCTAGTTTTATGAAAAACCGTTGATTTCAAAAATGTCAATTATACGCAAAAATGTTTCAGATGAAAGTTGTTCAGTACCGAGGTGGACATCATGTGGTCGAACTTCTATTTTTCTCGTTAGACATTCCAAGGCGAGGAAAATGTAAACTTCCTTTTTTTAAATGGAATGGTATGATTTTTTATCCACCATAAAATAGTGCGTTTTAAAATGAGTTCACTGAGTGAAATGCAGAAAAAGTGTGATAGCTTTATTTGTACTTTATTTTAGTATCTGTTCAAAATTACGACGTATTACTTCAAAGCACTTAACAATTCTTTCTCATTTTAAAACGCACTATTTGATGGTTGATAAAAAAACATATCATTCTATTTAGAAAATGGAAGTTTACCTCACCTTCGAGTGTCCACCGGGAAAAATAAAAGTCGCACCACATGATGTCCACCTCGGTACTGAACAACTTCGATCTGAAACATTTTTGCGTATAATCGATATTTTTCGAAATATTCGTCTTTAACGCTCTATAATTTTCATCATGTATATGCCGCAAAGGGTTAAATACACTATACCGCGTTCACGGATAAAACATCCGCGCTTCTGGCAGCGTTGAGCGGAATGTGAATAAGATGTGTCTCTTGACGCGTCTTATTTCCACGCCGCACAGCGGGCAATTTGAACGATCGAAGCGGGCAAAATTCTTTCGAACAATTTATGATTTTTTTACATTATTTTTATTTGTATATATATATGTTTTTACTTTTGGAAGGTAAAATAAATGTATATTAATAATAATAATAACAGAAATAATCATAATTATAATGATTATGACAAAATTAGAGAAATTAGAGAAACGAGATTAGAGAAGAATAAGATAATAACAATATATTTGTGTTCAAAACAAGTATTTATTGCATTAATATATGATACTAGAGGAGATATCTTTGTATTTATTATAAATTTCTGTGAAATACTTTCTTAACTAAGGAGTACAGCTTGATTGACGTGGTTTTCCGTAATAATTCTTTAATAACTTGAAGGAATATACATTGATGTACTAATCTTAAAACAAAATTTGTAGCCCTAATCTGCCTCTACCGTTTTTATGTACATTTCGAGGTAGCTGGTTTTCATTATGGTGTTTTTCGTAGTTGTTACTCTTATTATTATTATTGTTATGCGTTTATTTTATCTTTTAAAACTTTAAATATATATAAAAAAATAAATATTGAAAACCAGCTACCTGAAAATGTACATAAAAACGGTAGGGATAGGTTAGGGGAAGAAATTTTTGAGCAAGATTAGTACATGAATGTGTATTCTTTTAAGTTATTAAAGAATTATTACGGAAAACAACGATGATCAAGCTGTACACCTTATTTAACAAAGTATTTCACAGAAATTTATAATAATTACAAAGATATCTCCTCTAGTATCATATATTAATGCAAAAAATACTTGTTTTGAACAAAAATATATTGTTATTATCTTATTCTTCTTTAATCTCGTTTCTCTGATTTCTATAATTTTGTCGTAATCATTATAATTATGATTATTTCTGTTATTATTATTATTAATAAGCATTTATTTGACCTTCCAAACTAAAAACATATATATAAAAATGTAAAAAAATCATAAATTGTATTCGAAAGAATTTTGCCCGCCTCGATCATTCAAATTGCCCGCTGTGCACCGTATACGTTAGTACTGTTACGGGTGGGGGGGGGGGGGGGGGGGGAGGATTCAATACGTTGGAACTGATAGTATAAATAGGAAAGAAATATTTACCACACTGCATTTTCTGCGAATCTCCATCCTTCTGTTCAGGATTGCTCATCTGGAATAATAAATGCATAAATAATATATATATATATCCAGTTTACATGCATACGATAAATGAATACACTGAAAACGTTCACAGAGCGAAAAAGCCGATGATAACGTGTTCCGGTTAACGACATCAAGTTACACTGAAAGATTTGTTTATCTGATTTTTCACAAAGAATGTTTATAACGCGCGTTAAGAAATTTCAAAAAGTGCACAAAGCGAAATTCGTATTGTGATTTTTCTACTCTTTTGTTTGTTCCGTGAACGTTCTTTGTCTTTAAGCTTCGTTATATCTGATTTTTCACAAAGAATGTTTCTATCGCGCCTTAGGAAAATTTTAAAAGTGCACAAAGCGAAATTCGCTTTGTGATTTTTTCACTCTTTTGTTCCGTGAACGTTCTCTGTCTTTAAGCTTTGTTACACAGTAGACTCTCCTACCTATGACACGAGTTTCTACAGCCCGAATTTAAGATTAATAACGCAAATAAACATTAACTAAATTAATAACGCAATTATTTCTACAACGCGCAGAAACAAACTCAGGAATTCTACACATATTGCGGTAAAATTTATTTTAGTTGACCGGTCTCTTCTGATTTTAATTATTTCTTACAACGCGAATTCATACAACACGATACACATTAACGTCATTAGCTGAGAGTCTACTATATATATATCCTACTTTTAAAAGAAAAACTTGAAAAACTTACCGTTTACTGCTTGCAGAAATTTTTCAATAAAAACTGACTATTCACCACGACGTCTAAGTGCGTTATGCCACAAAAGGCACGCTTTAGAAGACAATGCCGTTCAAAACGAGTGACGCAGAAAAACACCAGGATTACCAATCTCTGTAGATTGATTTCGATTTTTTATAGGGAAAATTATAATAAAAAACATACTAGAGCATTTTCTATTCAAGACTCGTACATACATACATGCTATGAATTTGCATGCTAAATTAATAATAAAATGAAAAAATAAGAGTTTACATAAATTATATGTTAAATGAATAATAAAAAGTCGATTAGCTAGCTCTATAAATTTTTTTCAAACGCCATTACATTTTTAATAAGTTTAAAAAAAAATTAGTCTTCGATCGGTTTGGTATTGATACGTATTGTAACGTATCGCCTTTCTTACCTTTTGATTTCACGTTACTTTTTCCTCCTCGTTCGGTCTTTTTGGGACTGGCAGTGGAAAAGGGATGCAAATGAAAAGAATTTCGCAAAATGTCACGATAACTTAGTTTATTGAATGCGTTTCTCTTTTCTTCTTTCGGTTCGCGTCGATCAGCTGATCGCTTTCGGGTTTGTTTATCTTCGGTCGCTCTCGATTTTCCCACGCACACACTCTCTCTCATACACACCGCTCACGCATACACTTATTCTATGTCTTATCCTACTGGGATTTGAGGATGTACACAATAATTGTTGACACTTATCTGTGGAGACCTTGTAACGTTGCCACGCTTTTGTTGCCTAATTGGATCAACTGCTACCTCGCTTCTTATTGCCCTGGCGCCGACACACGCGTATAAATGATTTTATATCAAACACTTGTCTTTCACTCCGAAATTTTAGATTTAATCGCAACACTAGAATTCTTAGAAACTTTGAGAAAACTCTCGGTCCATCTCGAGCTACTCGTTTCTACTCCTTATAAAGGGCTATTCCCACTCTTCTTCATCTCGCGAGATTTGAATTTTGTTACCTAATTGGGTCCCCCCCGTGTGAACCTTTCGTCGCGCGCCGCTGGCCTCGCTCGGCCCTGAGCTTGCCGATCGGCATCGGCCCGCGTCGTCACCGCTCGGGCTTCCTCGTTCCTAACCGTCTTAATTTCTTCTATCGTGTTTTTGCTTGTTATTGCCGTTTCGGAATCTAAATTTAGCCTGCTTCACGTTTCTTATATTACTTCTGATCTTTTTGTTTGCTTAATCGGATTTCCTAGCTTTCCTACTCCTATTTCTATTTCTATTCTTTTTAATATTAATTATTTTAACTATTATCTCAGCGTTACGTTACAGTATTCATTTACAAATTATCGATACACATGATGTCTGGAATGAAAAGTACGGATATTATCGATATCGTTATTTATGAAACGAAAAGTATGAATATCATCGATATCGATATTTATATGTAAATCCTGTCCATACTGAGTGAACTAGTCCAATTTTCGTATAATTTAGTTTAAGGAGATTGGTAGTTAAAAATTTTAAAAAATTAAATTTTTTGTCAATTGCATGCCCCATTGGCTTAAAAAATTCTCCCCGCACTCTGAAGGGAAAGGAGGCAGTTTATTTACCGATTTGAATGAGAAAAATCGATCCGAAACGTCATTACGACCGGGAAACATAAATCGCAAAGTTTTTGGCCTCTCCTGAAAAATCAAGTTTTTTCATATAAATGTTCCCTTTTCTCGGAATCTGATAAACTAATCTGCATAGGATTTTTTATAGGTATAAAGTAGTGCTATTAGATCTTATATGGCAGACCATTTTTTACCCGACTCCGGGAAAGCCAAAAGGTAGAGTTATGAGTTTAGCACCCTATGTATGAATGTATGTATGTATGTTTTTAATTACGTATGTTCCACCTATGAGATGTCAAACATATTAATTTACTAAATATCGATACACATGATGTCTGCAATGAAAAGTACGGATATTATCGATATAGATACTTATGAAACGAAAGTATATATTCATTGTTAAAGATCTTCGGTTAAATTCATTCCAAGAGTAGATAAAATCCAAGAACCAATCGTCTGAAAAATATTATTATGTTAAAGGTGAATGAAATCATAGAACTGTATATAATACCCCACAAAAACAGCTATAGCTGCAAAAAGTGGAGCCAAGTATATGACTTATGTGAATGCTTACAAAAATATAGCAGATCAATTTATAACGCCAAGCTATAGCTTACCGTACATAAGTTACATTAGCCGTTACATTATAAAGTAAGCCGTTACATAAGTTAAAGTAAAGCCGTTACATAAGTTACATTAGCCGTTACATTATAAAGTAAGCCGTTACATAAGTTAAAGTAAAGCCGTTACATAAGTTACATTAGTTACATTACATTATAAAGTTGAACAAAATTCTGAACAAAATTCTGAACAAAATATACTTTGCGCTCACATTTTGTATGAGAAATGACTGTATGAAAAAAATTTAGTGAGCGCAAAGTATATTTTGTTCAGAATTTTGTTCAAAATTTTGTTCAACTTTATAATGTAATGTAACTAATGTAACTTATGTAACGGCTTTACTTTAACTTATGTAACGGCTTACTTTACAATGTAACGGCTAATGTAACTTATGTAACGGCTTTACTTTAACTTATGTAACGGCTAATGTAACTTATGTACGGTAAGCTATAGCTTGGCGTTATAAATTGATCTGCTATATTTTTGTAAGCATTCACATAAGTCATATACTTGGCTCCACTTTTTGCAGCTATAGCTGTTTTTGTGGGGATTTCACGTATTTTTGTAAAGTTAAAATTTTGTAAGTACTACAATACCAATCATCATCATCAATATGTATAGATTTATAAAAAGAGAGTGTTTGAAGTTCGCTTGAAATTTTATCATGAAATAGATTATGGGTGGAGTCCTTTGAAACTGTCTAGGATAATATGACTTAACACAATTGACCACCGTTTACGAGAAACTTATGTGCGATTTTATTGTTACTTTTATGATCGTTTTTAGGCACGACCGCAGGGAGTTCCTTATGCTCTCGATCGAGCAAAAAGTGTAACGGACGATTATCTCTGAAACTATTCGAGATATCCAAAAATCCTTTTGGATCTTTACGTTTCATAACAAGATCTAAATGTATGTGTGTGTGTGTGTGTGTGTGTGTGTGTGTGTGTGTGTGTGTGTATGTGTGTGTGTGTGTGTATGTGTGTATCCACTCTAGCGTCTAAACGGCTGAACGGATCGAAGTAAAATTTACACGGAAAATCCAGTTACACCCGACGAGGATCCACTAACAATTTCGATTCGATCCGATTTCCGGTTTCAAAATGGCGGGCATTTTAAAAATTAAAAAATTCATAAAAATTATGTTATAAGAGCAAAACAATTAAAACTTTGCACAAATATGTAAGGTAGTGACAACTAATAACATGAATTTTTTCAAAATTTTTCAGCGAAACAGTACAAAATGGCGGACTAGTAAAAATTTGTATCTACTCTAGCGCCTAAACGGCTGAACGGATAAAGCTGAAATTTATACGAAAAATCCAGTTCTTCCAAACATAGATCCACTAACAATTTCGAATTGATTCAACTTCCGGTTTCAAAATGGCGGTCATTTTAAACATTAAAAAATTCATAAAAAATTCTCTATAATAGGCAAACAATTCAAACTTTGCAAAAGTATGTAAAATAGTGATAACTAATAACGTAATTTTTTTCAAAATTTTTCAGGGAAGCAATACAACCAGAACGAAAAAACATTTTTTTTTTTTATGACCAGAAACGAGTTTTAATGTAATCGGTATTTTTAAAAAAATTATCCCGACGGCCAGATAGCGATAGTCAAACGGCCGCAATCAGCTATCCTGTACTCTCATAAGAACAGGGATAGGCGAGCGCAGCGAGCCGACTTCCTGTACGAATCATTACCGCGGTCGTGCCTAATACGAAACAGCAAGGCTGTTTCGTTCGGGGGCCCCAGCCCCCCTATAGCTGGTTTCTTTTTATTACAAGCTTTTATTAAGTTTGACTGGTATGTATGTCCGCGACAAATCTTGCAAGCTTAATTTGACCCACTTCTAATTATCCGATCGACTTGAAATTTCACACACATACATAACTCGGTCGACAATGCATTTTTTCAGAAAAAAATTTTCGAAAAAGTAAAGGGTTAATTTAAAAAATTTTTTTTTACCTATTTCTACATATTCCATCGACTTGAAATTTTATACACATACGTAACATGCTCAGTACACATGATGTCGAAAAATGTTGCCGACGTCCGCTATGTGTCTCTTCAGTCGATTACGATTACAGCGTCTTATGAGTGTACCGTAGAGCCATCGGAAAACTCGTAACGGTTGGTACCGGAGCAAGAGGGGTCCCTCGCTAGGACCAATCACTGTTCTTTGTCAAGCTGAGGCGCTCAGCGAGTGTGACCGTTTCGACCAATCGCCCGCGAGAGTCGAATATGAGCGCGATCGTCGAAGAATCAGCAATGTAATTTAAATCGAGTAAGAGTGAATTTTTGTCTGGAATATTTTAGAAGAGAAAAATCATGGTTCATGCAGGAAAATATTATGTGCCGTATTGTTAACATAATAAACGACCAGCGGAATGCAGTTTTTTTAAATTTCTGATGAATCCATCAAGGTAAGTGATTAAAAATGTCTATAACCTTATCATTTACAACATATCAATTAGTATTGTAGTCCGCGAACGCGAGTGCTAAGGAACAAGAAGCTTTATTCGAAAAACGTTAAACAAGGAACAAGCTTAGAGGTACAACAAGAACGATCGGGTTTAATAATTCCAGTCGCAGCTTCCGAAAAACACGTCCGTACGCTTCGAGATCCTTTCCAGAACCAAAGACAGTCGGCCCCTGTAAACACGGCCGTGGCAACCCTTTTGACATCAATGCGAGCCGACTCGGAACGAAGCGCCAACTTCTCTCCGCGGAAAAAGGCGCGGTCGGCCGGTCGCAACACCACCCCCTTCCTCTTCAGATTGTCGCCCCGACAATCGGAGTATCGTCAGGCGGGCTGATCCCAAACTTTTTCCTGCCCCAAGACGTCGGCTCCAGAAGCTCCAACGCCGGCCGGTTCGTCCGCTCCTGCGGGAATTTCCGCCTCGTTGACCCGAACTCCAACCGGACGTCCTTCCAGGGGCTAAAGCGGGGCCCGTCTCCCAACTAGGGGCTGCTGTTCGCTGTCCTTTCTTACATCTTCCCTCTTCCTCCTGCCCTGAGTACCGGCGGCATGGGGAGCGGTGGACTGCCATGGGCCCTTCCCAGCCGTTAACCGACCCGGTATTCACCTGGAGCATTAACTCGCTCCACCCAGAGGGAAAACCATGCCAAAAACCCCTGGGAAATCGGCGGTACTCGGTAGGACTCCGCGTTCCAGACCAACTCCGGGCTAATGGGACGTCTCCGCCGCTTCCCGCTGTCCTCCGCCTCCTCGCGAAAGGGTCCTGGCTCGCCCCAGTCTCCACTTCCTCGCTCCCCGCTCACCAACTCCAACGTGGCTTCCTCCGGACTCGACGTCCCAGTCGCCCCTCTTACCTCCGCAACCAGACCTCTTCTCAAACAACGTCCCGCTCCTCGCGTCGGGACACTCCTCCCTTCCGGAACGCAACTAGCAACGAAAATTTGCAAAGCCAGAAAACTGAACACTTAATCACTCAAATTTACAACAACTTACAACTAGCAACGTCCCAGTCACCCCACCGAACCCGGACAACGCTGCCCCGCTAGGGTGCACGCGCCAACCTTCCCCCCCCCCCCCCCCCCGAACAAAGGGCCAACCCCGCTCGAAAGGGTTCCAAATAGAACATTGGATTTTTTGTCCAAGTTCAAGACACCCAGACGAAAACAAACCCCGGACAAGCCAGCCACATAGGCCATCCAGGCTACAAGCCTGACGGGGTCAGACTTCCTTGTCGAGGCGGTTTAAGAACCTAGGAGGACAGTGGTAGGGCCTCTTCCACACACTCCTACCTAAGCCGCTATATTTACTTACCCACACAAAAGCATTAACATTCACGCTCAGGCGAACTTATTTACACTGTACAACAAAATAATAGCAAACAATTCCGCAGGAAAGACGAATATCACCAAACACCACCGAAAACCTCACGAATTCCCGACAAAGTACCAAGCCCAAAAAAAAAACGAGAAAACCTAACCAGAAGAAACCGACAAGACCTCTACCTCTCCCCCCTAACGACAAACGGAGCCAACCGGTCAGCATGAACAATCTTCCTCTTTCCCCCCGGAGACCTCACAATACAAAAGACAACGTCATTGATCTTCTTGAGAACCTCATAAGGACCCTCCCAATCACTCTGAAGCTTCGGAGTCAAACCAACTCGACGCACGGGATTGTACAACCACACCCTCTGCCCTTCCTGGAAGCTACCCTTGATCGCCCTCCGATCATACCAGGCCTTCATCTTGCAGGATCTGAGCTCCATCCGCTCCCTCGCGGAACTATGGACCTCGCTCAGCTTGTCCTTCAGCTTCCGGACATACGGACGTGGCTGCACACCCTCCTCCGAAGTAGGTGGACACCCTCGCAACAGGTCCAAAGGCAACCTCAAATCCCGTCCAGTGCACATCTCCGCCGGAGTCATCCCCGTAGCCTCATGCTTCGCTGATTGGTACGCCAACAAAAACAACGGGATCCACCTATCCCAGTCCCTCTGATTTCCATCCACGAATTTCGACAGATAGTCCAAGATCGTCCGATGCTGACGTTCCACCTGCCCGTCCGACTGCGGGTGCAGTGCCGTCGTCCTGGTCTTCCTCATACCTAACAAACTCCGAAACCTCACGGAAAAGCTTCGATTCTAAATTCCTACCCTGATCAGTGTGAACCTCTAACGGGACACCATGACGAGAAACAATCTGATCCACAAAAACTCCCGCTACCGTCCCTGCTCTCATGTTCCTAAGAGGAAAGGCTTCCACCCACTTACTAAAACAATCCACGACCACTAACAAATACCTACTTCCCCGGGAAGACTTTGAAAACGAACCTAAAATATCCATCTGAACCCTTTCAAAAGGACTTCCTACGTTATAAACCCGCAACTCATGCTTCCCCTTTTTGCTAGCACCCCGTTTGGCCATACAAATCCCGCAGGACTTGCACCAATCCTCCACATCCTGCCTGCAACCTACCCAATAAAAACGCTTACGGACCTTCCCCAAAGACTTATTCACCCCGAAATGCCCCCCTGTCGGACTATCATGAGCCTCCCTCAACACGCACTCAACCTTCCCCTTCGGAACCACAACTTGATAAACACAAGAACTAAGAGAAGGATGCTCCCATTTCCTATACAAAATTCCACCTTTGACCTCTAACGAATCCCACTGCGCCCAATACGCTTTCAGAGCCGGTTCCCTCGCCGAGATCTCTTGCCAGTTCGGTCTCCTCCCCTCCTCCTTAGCGTGAAGCAGAACCCGGATCACCTCGTCCTCCTTCTGCCAGTCGCGCCAATCCAAAGTTTCTTCTTCCACGAAAGAGACCATCCTGACAGCTTCAAGCTCCAACACTTCCCTCTTGGCGCAGTAGTTGCAGTTGTCCTCCGCACAAGGCCGTCTCGATAAGCCGTCAGCATTCCCATGGAGTTTCCCACCAGGATGCACGATCTCGAAATCATAGCGTTGGAGCCTCTCTAACCAACGAGCTAACTGACCGTCCAAATCTTTGAAGGAAAGCAACCAACGTAAAGACGCGTGATCGGTACGCAAAATAAATTTTGAACCACACAAATAATGATCGAAGGCCTTAATAGCCTCTACCGCAGCCAACAGTTCCCTCCTCGTGACACAACGGTTCCTCTCCGCTTTATTCATAATGCGACTGAAATACGCAATAACTACCTCCTTTCCCTCTTGAATTTGTGACAGAACACCCCCTATCCCATGATTTGAAGCGTCGGTATCCAAAATAAACTGCCGCCCCTCTAACGGAAAAGCCAAAACCGAAGGCGACGTCAACGCCTGCTTCAACCTAACGAACGCTTCCTCGCACTCCGGGTTCCAAACGAAGGGCTGATTCTTTCCAGTCAACAGGAACAGAGGTTTCGCAATTAAAGAAAAACCTTTTACAAACCTCCTGTAGTACGAGCAGAAACCCAAGAAACTTCTAACCTGCTTCTTATTCCGAGGAACGGGCCAACCGGCCACGGCCGACGTTTTCTTTGGATCCGTAGCCACCCCTTTCTCCGAAATAACATGCCCGAGATACTTAACCTCCCTCTCAAGAAACCTGCACTTCTTCGCGTTAACCCTTAACCCAGCGGAACATAACTTAGCGAAGACTTCACGCAAATTCTCCATCATTCCCTCGAAAGTCCTACTGAAAATAATCACATCATCCAAATACACCAAACAAATCTCATTAAGTAAACCATGTAGAACCCGTTCCATCAAACGCTCGAAAGTAGCAGGGGCATTACATAACCCGAACGGCATAACCTTAAACTGCCACAACCCCTTTCCAACGGAGAAAGCTGTCTTCTCCTTATCCTGCGATTTAACCTTAATCTGCCAGTACCCGCTTTTAAGATCCAACGTCGTAAACCAGGAGTTCCCTGCCAACCTATCCAACAAATCATCAATCCGCGGAAGAGGATACGAGTCCTTCTTAGTGACTAAATTCAACTTTCGATAATCGATACAGAAACGCATCGAACCATCCTTCTTCTTGACGAAAACCGCCGGAGAAACCCACGGACTCGAAGATTCTTCTATCACTCCCTGCTCCAGCATCTCACGAATATTCCTCTCGACCTCGTCCCTCAAATGTAAAGGAACCCTCCTCGGCGCCTGCTTGATAGGACGATCGTCCGTCAACTCTATCCTATGCTCAACAACGCTACAACTCCCCGCAACAGCATCCTCCGCGAAAACCTCTTGAAATTGCACTAGAAAGGCCTCGAAATCGCCTCTCTGCTCCGCCGTCAAATTCTCCGAATTTCCCGCCAGAACACTCTCCAACGTCGCAGGAGGTTGTCCCACAATTCTAGCAACGCGCAACTCGGCGGAATCCGCTACTACGCGCCTAAATTCCGCCTCCAAACCCACCTTGGACAAGAAGTCCAACCCTAGCAAACAATCATCGTCGATATCCGCGATCAACAATCGTAACCTCACTTCCAACTCTCCTAACCTCACCGGAGCCTCCACCGCCATCCCAACTCGAAGAGTCTCCCCGGTCGGATAACGGAGCCGCGCATTGAACAACGAGCCCCCAAAAATGTAGTCCGCGAACGCGAGTGCAAAGGAACAAGAAGCTTTATTCGAAAAACGTTAAACAAGGAACAAGCTTAGAGGTACAACAAGAACGATCGGGTTTAATAATTCCAGTCGCAGCTTCCGAAAAACACGTCCGTACGCTTCGAGATCCTTTCCAGAACCAAAGACAGTCGGCCCCTGTAAACACGGCCGTGGCAACCCTTTTGACATCAATGCGAGCCGACTCGGAACGAAGCGCCAACTTCTCTCCGCGGAAAAAGGCGCGGTCGGCCGGTCGCAACAGTATAATACAGAGTAAGTAATTTAAATATAAAGATACTTCAGACATTCTTTACATGAATACATTTTGTGATACAGATGCAAACCTGGGTACAAAACTTAGGAGTGGAAGATTTTGCTTATCGACCGATAGAGAAATTGAACTAATTAAGATTTGTATGCAGTTGCCATTTCGAAGACCAGGATTTTACGTCGTTAATACATGGTAACTGTTTCATTTCTCCGCTACAACAAATATATATATTAAACTTTAGTATTAAAGATATTAATGTTTTTATTCTGTTTCAGTGGACTACTTCGTTTTGGTCAAAAATATGCTTACCAGGAAAGTAACTTCTTTTCATATTATATACAGTTCTATGATTTCATTTACCTTTATCAGAATAATATTTTTCAGACTCTTCCTTCTTGGATTCTATCGCCTCTTGGAATGAATTTAATGGAAGATCTTTAACAATGTTTACAGTTTACATGGTAATTCTTTCATTTCTCTGCTACGACAAATATATACATTAACAGCTATTATTAAAGATATTAATGTTTTTATTCTGTTTCAGTGGACAACTTAGCTATGGTCAGAAATATGCTCACCAGGAAAGTAATATTTTTTCATATTATATACGGCTCTATGATTTCATTTACCTTTATCAGAATAATATTTTTCAGACTCTTGGTTCTTGGATTATATCGTCTCTTGGAATGAATTTAATGGAGGATCTTAAACTATGGCATTTATATGGTGCTAATAAAATATTAATTATAAAAACGCACCTCCATATAGGTAAAATAGTTTTAATTATCCATATGCAATATACAGTTCCTTATATTATTATAAAGATTTCCTCCACTCTCCAAATTTGGAAAGAAATTTTGTAAAGAATTGGATTAGCAATGTTTGGATTAATAAATTATTTCGACATCGTTAAAACGGAGCATTGTCATTTTAATTACCTTTCAACTTCTTTGCGCAATATCATGTAAATATAACTAATATATTGTTTACCAAGTCGTCCATAAAGTAAAAAGTAAACTAAAGTTAGTTGATAAAGCCTTTACACGTCTTTTTAACTCTTTCGTTAAATCATTTGACGTCGCTTCAAGTAAATTCATTCCGTTTTGCAAACCTCATACCACCTTTCGGTACATGTGTGTTCTCAGCGCTATCGAGTTGCCGCTCTACCACCACTGCTCGCCGTCTTCCACGCGCTCGGCCGTTTTAGGTCCTGTTTGCGGGTATATTTCACCTATTTGGCAGCATTTTAACGAAAAAGTGAGATTGAGGCCATATAGTACAATACTTCTAGTTTCATAATCCGTTTCGAAAATTAAAATCGACCGATCACACGAGCATAGAGGCCTGCCGAAAGATAGTGTACAAAAAATTTCAATTTACAATAATGCAAAAACTATTTATCCCACAGGGTCTGCATTATGCATACATAAAGTACTTCTCAATACCTACTATCTCGCAAAGAGTCAGCGCTACATATTTAAAAATGGCGGAGTTACGAATTTTTAAAAAAATGCTGATTTTTTCGGTTTTTCCGCGATTTTTCCGTTAATAACGATCCGATCGAGTCGTTCCAGCACTTACTTTGTTCGCATTTTCATTCTCCACATTTCGTCTTTTATGAGTATTATGATAGCTTCATTAGTTTCCATTTTATAAGCGAAAAACGAAAAGAAACACGAATTTTTCATGTTTTTTGTTTATAACTGTAAATAATGAAAATTTTTTGTCCAAAACATGGCAGTATATATCTACGGATCATTCCGCGTCAACTGACACCGGTTTCATCTAGGTACTAATTTTGTCACGAAATGCCTCTTTTTCAGCTCTATTGCTTGGCCTAATTGTGCGGCGCTCAACTGACACCAAAGACAATGTTTATTAGTGAATTTTGAAAACCAAAGTGAGAAAAAATATTTAATAACATTAACACGCAACCGGTAGTTGTTATTTATGTTACATTATCTAAGAAATTAATAATAAGCTTGCTCGTGCTTTAATGGTTTTCTTGTAGATATCCTACAAGTAGTGTTACTTATATCGTAAACTTGGAGAATTTTTTTAAAAGTTTGTGTAATTTTTATTTGCTATTTGGAAAATTCGTTAGCACTGTACACGCACCATAAAAAAGAAACGGTTCGCACCATCTTGCAATTGGTATTGATATCCAATGTATACTACACTGCCAAGCGAGGGTGGGTTATTTTTCTTTTTGTTACGAACATCCGTTCGTTTATGTTTGCTTGTATCTTTGAAGTTATGTTTTACTTGGTTTTTGTATTTATTTCATACCTCACGCATTTCGCGCCTAGCCTTACGCTATTGTTTGTCTGTCTTTCGTCACCTATCTATTTCACGCTTCGTGATTGGCCGGTTTTCGACTCAAATCATCTATGTACATCTGAAGATACCAGATAATTCGAGCAGTAAGGCACTCCCTGAATATGTATGAAAATGTTAAATTTTTGTGTATTTATAGGCCGCGAGACGTGAAAAACAAGTTTTTGGCAGTTTGTTACCGCCTCAAGCTCATGGTAACGTTAACAAATCTGCTTGCATCTTTCGAACCCTCGAAGGATAAGAAACATAAATGTGACAAATTCATAGATTAATCGCAACAATTTCCCTCTACAGTTCGATCAAACCGTTGTTGAGAGATATATTTTATACTTTTCGAACGATCAAGATCTATTACAATCTGTTACACATCATCATGGTAACGAATCTCTCAAACATTAGATAAAACGCACGTCGTTCAATTTAATGTAAAAAACATAAACGGTTTCGCGTATAGTCCCAAGTTTTTCCTTTTTCCCAGGATAATTGGTTTCTCGACAATTATTAACATTATTAGTAGTTATATCATTAGTATAAACATAAATATAAAACAGTCTACTTGTTTCATTAGTACAAATATAAAGGACCCCGCACAATCCTTATGAGAAATGGCTCTCGGCTAAATTTTGCGAAACTCAGGCAAATGATAGCTCTTGACATGTAGATTAAAAGTGTCAATGGGCACAAAGCTTGAAAGTCAATAGTTTATGATATACAACCTCCCAAAGTTGAAGTTTTTATCCTTCTGGTACGTAGCGTAAATACAACTAGCAATGTTCTTTTTGATGGTATTTATATATATGCATATAAGCATACATATATATATATATCCATGTGTGCGTATGTACAAAGAGGAGCATTAATTGCGCATGATGGGGATGGCCCTTCCACGCGCCTCTTTTTATGGACGGAAAGCACGTATCCCCACCATGCACAATTAATGCTCCTCTTTGTACATACGCACACATGGATATATATATATGTATGCTTATATGCATATTGTAACGTATCGCCTGTCTTACCTTTTTGAATTCGACGTTACCTTTTTCTCCTCGTTCGGTCTTTTTGGGACTGGCAGTGGAAAAAGGATGCAAATGAAATGAATTTCGCAAAATGTCACGTTAACTTAGTTTATTTAATGCTTTTCTATTTTCTTCTTTCGGTTCGCGTTCGATCAGCTGATCGCTTTCATGTTTATTTATCTTCGGTCGCTCTCGATTTTCCCACGCACACACTCTCTCTCATACACACCCCTCACACATACACTTATACTATGCCTTATCCTACTGGGATTTGAGGATGTACACAATGATTGTTTACACTTATCTGTGGAGACTTTGTAACGTTGCCACGCTTTTGTTCCCTAATAGGATCAACAGCTACCTCGCTTCTAATTGCCCTGGCGCCGACACACGCGTCTAAATGATTTTAAATCAAACACTTGCTTTGCACTCCGAAATTTTAGATTTATCGCAACACTAGAACTTTTGGAAACTTTGAGAAAATTCTCGGTCTTGAGCTATGCGTTCCTTCGCTATATAAAGGGCTCTTCCCACCTTTCCTCATCTCGAGAGATTCGAATTTTTATTTTCTAATTGGGTCCCCCCCGTGTGAACCTTTCGTCGCGCGCCGCTGGCCTCGCTCGGCCCTGAACTTGCCGATCGACATCGGCACGCGCCGTCACCGCTCGGGCTTCCTCGTTTCTAACCGTCTTAGTTTCTTCTACCATTTCTTTCTTGTTGTTCCCGTTTCGGAATCTAAATTTAGCCTGCTTCCCGTTTCTTATATTACTTCTGGTCTATTGTTTGATTAAACGAATATTCTAGCTTGTCTATTTCTATTTCTATTTTTACTCTTCTTAATTTTAATTATTTTACCCTATGATACCCAAGCGTTACGTTACAATGTCCCCCCAGAATACTTTTAATTTTTATTCTCATTTATAAGATTAAATTTATTCTAATTTCTATATATTTTTTACTTATTCAGTCTCCTCCTCAAACTCTTCTTCGTCTGTCCTCCATTGCCGAATTTGCCGGATCAGTGCGTTTCCAAGGTTCATTAGTACCCCCTGGTCCCTGTACGCCATTACCGCCTTGATGGGGATGGCGTCCTCCTCCTCTCCCTTTGCTGTTCGGAGGTCCATCACGATTTTTTGTCCGAGGATCCTCTCCACGACGAAGTTCACCTCCCTCTCTGTCCACCTTCGCCCACTCATGGGTTCCACATCTCTTAATGCCACTAACAGCGCTAATGCCCTTAGAGCGGTTAGCCTGTGTGGCATAAAAAAAATGTCACAGTGCCGCCTCCTCACCACCTGGCACGTGTCCATTAGAAACACGCAGCACATTTTCTGCCCCACACACTCCATTTGACCTCTCTCCACTCGTCCGTGGTAGCGGGTCAGGCAAGGCGTTCCTGGCTTCCTTAGGCCGTCGGGGATCGGTGTTGCACTCCCTGGTTTCTTTAAATGTTTTCGTAACACTTGTTGTAGCCGTTGGTACAGTATTTCGTCCAGCTTCGTCCGTACAGCAATCCTCCTCGGCGTTATTACCCGTATTGCCGTTCCCGCTAGCAGTCCTCCCATCTTCATCCGGTCGTGCTTTAGGGGAACGCTTCGCGGGATGGCGCCTGCCTTGAAAGGTACCCACGGCCACTTTGTTCTCCCATCCCTTTGCTGACTTTCAATATATCTGATCACCGACATATTTTTTTTTTTCGCTCTTTCTTCACTTTCGCTCTGCTCTTGCTCGTAATTCGTATCGAACTGTGGGATTTTCGGTTTCGATTCCTCCCTCCTTTTGGCTAATTTTGACTTTATTGTGGTTCTTAGCGGTCATTTCTTCCCGCGGGATTTTGGCCGTTGGAGGTTTCTCGATCGTCTTCTCCTTGTCTATCTTACTCGTTGTTGTTATCGTCTCTTTCCCACTTGTGGCCTTTTCGTCGTCAACGTTCCTCCTTAGATCTTCCTTGCGATGGTAAACTTTCATGTTATTCGCATGAAATCTCCCCCGCTCCTTCCCTGTCGTCGGGTCTCTTATAACGAACGTTGCCGCTCCAATTTGAGTTTCGAGGACGTATGGCCCTTCGTAGAGCGCTAGGAATTTCGCGATCTTTTTGTTCGCCGGATCGGACACGTTGCACGCCTTCACGAGTACCCAATCGCCTACTTTAAACTCCGTTAATTTGTGTGTTTTGTTGAACCTTTCAGCGCGCTTCTTTCCCTTTTTTCTTATTTTCTCTCGTGCGAGCATTAGCTTTTCCTCCCATGGCGGTTCCTTGTTTTTCTCGTGTCCGGGTATCCAGTTCGTCCATGCCCTTGGTGGTTTCTCTCCTTTGTGGAGCTCTATCGGTGTCAATTCCGTTGTCTCGTGATGGACCTCATTTATGCATTTTTCGACGATGGGCAGCCATTCCTTCCAATTTGTATGTTTTTCTCCTAGGAAAGTTCTAAAGAATCGTCCGAGTTCTCTATTTACTCGCTCCACGATGTTTCCTTGCGGGTGTCTGATGGACGAGAACACCGGCTGCACGTCCTCTTGTTTTAATTTCGCTAACCATTTTTTTTATGTAAACTGCGTCCCATGGTCGAATTGGATTCGTTTTGGTTTCCCATGGTTCGGGATGTAGTGTCCAAAAATACTTCGAATTGTCGCGGCGGCGTCCGCTTTTCGCAGAGGATACAGCGCGACGTACTTGCTAAACGCATCGATTGTTACGAGAATATGTTTAAATCCTCCTTTCGTTGCCGGTAGCGGTCCATAAAAGTCGATCGAGAGGAGCTCGTGCGGTCCTTCCATTACGATATTTTGCATTGCCGCGTGGCTTTCCTGATTGGCGACCTTACTTCTTTGACACACATCGCATGTTTTGATTGTTTTCGCGATTTTCTTCAGTAGCTTTGGAATGAATAAATCTTCTGAAATTATTTTATAGCATTTATAAGTCCCGACGTGTCCGTATACTCGGTGACAATCTTCGATGAGCGTTTCTTCAATTTCCTCCGGTATTACGAGCTTCCATATATTTTGGCCACATTTTTTGTAGAGCAGATTTTGAAATAGACTGTATTTGTCATTTTGCGCTGTGACGCTTGTCACTAGAAGAGTAACGGTGTTTCGCTCTTAGTGCGACCCAGGTCAATTGTACACATTTTGGAACCTATAATTAATGCTACCGGTACGCGTTTCATGAACCGTCGGCCGGCTGGAGCTACAAGAGTATCGTCACCAACTCCGAAAAGAACAGCAGAGGCAGCAATGAGAGGAGCGAGAAAGGTTAAACGCAACGAGACCGTCGTCATCAAGCTACCGCCAATTCAAGAGGCGCGCCTTCACCTCCGACCAGCGAGGGAAGCGATCCCGAAGATCGAAGGATCGATAAAATAGGACAGCGGCATCGTTACCGACCTATATTAAATAGTAATTGCGCCTAATTGAGGAAGAGGCGCCCGTGACGCGTGTCACGTGACGTCTTATGGTGGGAATACCGGTATCGTGAAGCGTACTCGTCACTTAGCGCAGGGAGTTCGTACCGTTACCATCATGGTGTAAAAGTCTTAAGTTTGGGAGCACGATTAGCGTAGGGCTACCGAGGGTCAACCGCTGCCGAATCACGGGAGGGTCCTAGTGACGTGTCCTGGGAGTTCCCTCATGGAGATCGTCGTCCAAGGAGGGACCTGTACGAGCCAACGACGTGGAGTACCGGCATGGAGGCCTCCCCGATTTGGCGATTGCGAAAGAGAAAGGGTTGACCGGTAAGGCCGGATATCGTGTAGTGTATGGGAGTTTCGGTTGTCCACCAGCGACGCACGACTTATTTCGTTTTGCGTATATTTCGATTTCGGTTAGGTTAAGGTATGGTTGAGAATCTGTAACGACGGCAGGGGCCACGTTACCAATTTCGACGTACGACTTTTGTGGTTAGGTTATAAGTTTCGGATAGAAGTAAGTTCGGGATTGGGGAAGCTACTGGGAAGGACCGTTTACCTCCTCCCGTAGTAATTACGTTGCGAGAGACTTTTGTCTCATATTGGGAATTCGATTATGGAATTTTGTAGAAGTCGTGCATCCGCTGTGTCGGACCTCTCGCCACCAATCGTGGCTCGTAGACTATTTGGAGGAACCTGGTCGTACTCGTTGTGAGATTGGCAAATACTAGGTTACCGTGAACTAGAAGAGCGAAGCGCTAAGTCACATGTCGTGTATTGTATTTCTGTAAAGTCATCGTGTCGTGTATTGTATGGTGTGTATGAGTTTCCGAATCGTTAAGATAATGAAGTATTATGGAATGTGTAAAAGAACGTTCGAATCGACTCGCGTTCGGGTTTGAGATATTGTTAATGAGTAGGGACTTCGTTGCCGTGTTTTGTAAGTTCGATTCGTTCATCCAGTACTTGTACGTAACCTCTCTATACCGTGCTCATGATTTAATTGAATAAATTCTTATTCTGTTTGGTTACTGAATTACGCTTTCATGAGTCTTGTTAATTTCGGGAGATTCTCTTACCCCGCCCCTCTCCGTTACCACCTCGGTGGGCTGAGCTACCGTTTTCGTGTTCCGCTTCACGCACCTCTTCGGAATTTATTAGTTAACATCTTGCAATAATTATAAGGCTCGAGTGGTAGCCGTAAGCTACCTGGCGCCCAACATAAAATTACTTTCGAACCGATCATCAGTTTAGCCTTTTATAAAAAGTATTCCGAAGAGGAGAGCGTGGCGAAGAGTACCCGCCTCGTCTCGGGTGAGAGAGAGGCAGGCGGTTATAGCGCGCTCGGTAGTTTTTCTAACGCCGTTCGTATCCCGTTTAAACGTTCGTCTTTCTTTTGTTTATTCGCCATGTCCTCGAAATCTTTGGCCAGCGTCGATGACGGTCTCTCGGCAAGGATGCTCGCTATTATGACATCTCCCTCCCGCGTCTCGCCCTCCTCGCACGGGATTCGGCTTAACGTGTCTGCGACCTTATTTTCTTTTCCCGGGCAATACTCGATGTCAATATCGTACTCTTGGATTGCAATAGCCCATCGCATGAGCCTTGCACTTGTGAATCGGCATGTTTTAAGGAACGTTAATCCTTTATGGTCGGTCCTTATTATGACCTTCGTTCCAATAAGATAAGACCGAAACTTTTGCAATGCCCACACGATCGCAAGAAGCTCCTTTTCCGTGGTGTAGTACCTCACCTCAGCCGCTTTTAATGTTCTGCTGGCGAACGCTACGACTCCCATCTGACCTTGTTCGTCCTTCTGAGCCAGCTCCGCTCCTAATGCAAATTCACTCGCGTCCGTATGCAGATAAAACGGTTTTTGTGGATCGGGGTGCCTCAAGACAACGGTTTCGAGGAAAAGCATTTTTACACGTTCGAACGCTTTCGTCCTTTCTTTATTCCACTCGAATCTGCTGCCCTTCTTCAGCATCTCTAAAAGCGGGATGATCTCGTGTGCATGTCTTTGCGTGAATTTCGTGTAAAAGTTGATTAATCCTAGGAAGCCTCGCAGTTGTTTGATGTTCTTAGGTCGCGGATATTTTCGTATGGCCTCCGTTTTTTCAATTTGTGGACGTATTCCCTCCGTGGTCAGAACGTGTCCCAGGAAGTCAACCTCCTGTCGGAAGAACTTCGATTTTCTCAAGTTCAATGTCACATTCATTTCTCTTAACCTCTCGAATAATTTCCGTAGGTTCTCCAGGTGCTCTTTTGTGTTTTCGGATACACAAAGAAGGTCGTCCACGAAATTGAGGATCCGGTCTCCGAGTCCTTTTAGTACGTGCGCTAGGCCCCTTATCAGGCTTGCACTGCTTGTTTTTAATCCGAATGGCGTGACTCTGAACTCGTAGCATTGTCCGTTATGTAGGAATGCCGTGTATTTTCGCGATTCCGGTGTTAAGAGCACCTGCCAAAAACTGCTTACCATGTCGAGGCTGGACATGACCTTCGCCCTTCCGCATTGTTGGAAAAGCGTTTCCAACGGTACCGGGCATTCGTGGTCCGGTAATAATATTTTGTTTAGTTGTCTCGCATCCAGGCACAGTCTTATACTCCCGTCTTTCTTAATCACCGTTACCAGCGGATTGATGTATGGGCTGTTTGACCTCTGGATCACGCCCTGCTCCATCATGTTCTCGATTTCCTTATTGACTCTTTCTCGATATGCCATCGGAATCGGATACGATCGGTGTATATACGCCGTCTTATCGCTTACTTCTAACTTATGTTCTGCAACGATATTTCTAAATTTTATTCCGGGGAGGTGCCGGATGCACTCCCCGCGAGATAATCGTTTTAAAACAAATTATTTTCTTTATTAATCTGCGAGAATCCTCTCCGCAATAAGGGCTCAGGAAATACCGCTCACGCAGCCGTAGGGAGTAGTGGGTTGAGGGGGAAAAGAAATTAATAAAAGTTCCTTCGGAGCGCGATTTACTAAAAACAATAAAATACGTTTATTTAATTTGAATAAATGAACCTCGGAATTTTCCGTTGGCTACAAGAACAAGACAAAACCGGAATCTCTTTGTCCGTGTTGTTTATTCAAACGCCCGGACGAACTAACCGCCGGCTACGTACTCGATGCCGGCACGTGGCCGCCTCGCTTCTCGATGATTCCACCGAGGAATTTATAGTTTAATAGCGCTAATCTTGCAATTTACCAACAAATCAGTTACCAAATAAATTAACAACAATTTCGATATATTGGATATACGATTAGCCGCGCACCCGGACGGCGGTCGAGGCTGGTTCCGCTACTCGCGAACAAAGGAATCGAACGAGAAAAATCGAAGGATGCTTCTACTTGATTTACTAATTAATTTAAACAATAATATCGATAAATCCCCGATAACTCGGTTATATACTATTCTCTGCTCCGATTAACCCCGGAATTAACCTCACTTTACTGATCCGCCACCCGGAAGGAACTTCTTGCGTGAACAAAGGATTACTCTCGGTTGCTCTAATTATCTCACCTCTAATCTCGCTAAACGTCGTGCACAGAGTAATTTTTCTAGGATCACGCACGCGGTTCCTTACGAGCCGGCTTACCGAAATTCCCCGAGCCCACCCGAAGATAGCCGAGCGCCTACTCGCTATCTCTCTCGCTCTATCGCCTCGCTAAGCGACGCGCGCACGCAAGGCCGCTTTACGCGACTTCGCCAAGAATTCTTCTTTTAATTATTCAACCGGATGACCGCCACCGATGACCATTCCGGCGGTCATCTCGATCCGTCTTGAGCGAAGGGAGGCTCCGATGATCCGCTGTCGGGTGGTCTTCGTTGCCGTGGAATTTCGGCCGTTTCCGTCGCCGATCGTATTTCTGCCTCGCTCGTCCTCGCCGTGCGTGTCCTCTCTCTCGCTCTCTCTCTCTCTTTCTCGATCTTATCCTTGTTCCTTCGACGGTTCGCTCTCCATCTCTCTCGTTCTGCCGTCGCTCCGTCGGCCGCCGTTGCTCTCTCCGGCCTCGTCCTTCCCCTCTCCGGCGTGGCGGTCATGAAAGAGGGTCTAACTTTACTATTTATTCCTTATTTTAACGCAGAACCAGCCTCGAGGCCTTCCGACTCGCGTTACATATTTTCCGCGGTCCACCCGGCGACTCTGTCCGCGTCGTCCACTCTCTAATCCGCGGCGAAGAGGAGAGGATTCTCTTCTGACGGGTATCCCAGAATACCACGTCACAACTCCTCCCCCCCTAGCCCGCGTTTACGCGGTCTCCCGTTCCACCCGGAACGGCGGATCTCTACACTCTAATCACTCGGGTGGCCCCCCGGGCACGCTTCATTCGAGCGCCTTACTAACGGTAACTTCCAACCCGTCTTGACCGGCGTTACCCTCCCCGCGATCCTTCGATTCTCTGGTCCGCGGTAACGCGTGGACGGACTTGGCTTTCGTGACTGGTTCTGATTTCATTTAAGGTATTTTTACCCCAGGAAATACTCTATCTTAATATCCAGCGAAGAACGATAATTGATTTACTAAATTAAGTGGCAATGCAAGAAGTATAGCGAACATAAAGAAAGAAGCTTAGTAAGAGATAGAGAGAACTTACCAGGCGTTACCATGCTCCTGGCCTCTACCCGGTCTACGGTCCGGTCACCACACGGAATAGAGGAGGGGGCCACTACACATTAAACAATAATTGACACACAGAATATCCCGACCCGACTACCCTTTATTCAATTTTACATAAACTTCAGTATGAAAATGGAAGAAGAAGAAAAAAAAATACATGTGGTTGCTTCCAATCCTCGTGGAACGCAGACAACTAAATCTTATCTTTACATAAAAAAGGAAATCTTTATTTTATTTTGTCTTTGATTCTCTTTCTTCTCCTACTTGTCCCCGGTTACCCTGCGCCGACCCCCGGGCGGGTAGTGCGCCCCGGACCCCGTGCACGTCGGGCAGGTATGGCGGTCGTATCCCGGGCGGCCGCACCCTGCACAAATGCCCCGGCGTAACGGCTGAGGGCACTGGCTAATCTCATGGCCCCAGCTGTAGCAATTCCAGCATTCCTTGATTTCGTTGGCCTTGTTCGCGGGGGCAGCGGGACGGTACTTTGTCATCTCGATCGGCTTCTCGATTCTCACCACCCTCAAGTCATATCTCAGCAAGAACGTGCGGGTTCGGCGGAGGAGCTCCCGCCAATATGCGGCCTCCTCCGCGGTGAGTTCCTCGGTCCCTTCTTTTTCCCCCTCGGCTATCCAACCGATGGGGATTGCCTGGTCCCGGCGGGCTAAAGTCCCGCCCTGCTCCCTATACCGCCGCAGCCGGCTCTCCCGCTGGTGGCGGACCAGCTCCTCTTCCCTCTCTTTCTCGATTTCTTTGAGCATCACCATGCTTTCTCTCTCTTTTTTTTTTTCTTAAGTGTCTTCTATGCTACAACAAAAAAACAACACTGAATACTCTACACCCACTACCCTTTTTTTTTTTTTGTCACCGCCACCACTGAAGTTTTTCTTGAACAGCACAGGGACGAACACAAAAGACGACGGACACCCTTACTTGTCACCGTCACCCCTAAATTTCTTGGACAATACACGGACACACATTAAACAAAACACACCCCTACTTATCACCGCCACCACTATTCCCACACCGGTTTTAAATCTTTAACGTGGTGCTTGCCGGCGTCCTTCCCTCGGACGTCGGTCAAGGCCACCACCACCGAGGAGATGATTTTTGTCACGGTGTACGGTCCCGTGAACTTCGGTGCGAGCTTTGCTGCCACGTTCTGCGCCGCTGAGGATAAGACCCGGTTCTTCTTCCACACGCGGTCACCCACGTTATACTTTGCGTCACGCCTCCGCAGGTTATATCGGCCGGCTTGCGTTTGGAAGGCCTTCTCGAGGCTCTCCCCTACCAGCTCTTGTAACTCATGCAAACGGCTCACTCTGTCTTTCCACCCGTCTGTATCGGGAGCTGCGACCTCTATGTCGCCCTCTTCCTCCACCCGGAGCATTTTCGGAGGCCTAGCTTCCCTCCCATAATTCAAAAATGCCGGGCTAACCCCGATTGACGAATGGACGGCCGTATTGTACGCGAACGCAAATTCTACCAGGTGAACGTCCCACTCGCGATGATCTTTCCCTATATACGCCGTCATCATGGTCTTAAGAATTCGATTAACCCTTTCTGTCGGGTTCGCTTGGGGATGATACGGCGGTACCGTCGAGTGTACGATCCTACATTCGCTCAACACCGAATCGACCGATTTATTTACAAACTCAGTCCCGTTGTCCGTTAAAAGAATTTCCGGTGTTCCCCACCGATAAACTACAAGTTTCAAAAATGCATCGGCAATGCTTTTCCCGGTGGCTTTCCTTAACGGTATGCATTCTATCCAGCGAGTAAAAATGTCCAGGAAGACGAGTACGTAAGTGTAGCCCGCCGCGCTCCGCGGAAACGGACCCATAATATCGGCAGCGACTACCGTCCACGGCTGATCGACGATTCGCTTCCCCATTAAACCCGCCGGCGCGACCTGCCCGACCTTGCATTGCTGACATGTAATGCACTTCCTCACATAATCCTGAATTTCCCGGTGCATTCCCGGCCAATAATAATTCACCGCGACGCGCTGATACGTCTTTTCGATACCGAGATGCCCCGCTGCCGGTTCGTCGTGCGCTTCGCGGAGTACCTCCTCGCGTCTCTCAGGTCGAACTACGAACTTCCACTCGTTCAGATCTGCAACGGCTTTACTTTTAAGGGTGTTCGGTCGCCGGAAATATAACCTCCCGTCTTCTATTTTCCACTCAGGGAAGCGGTTTGGATATTTTTCGACCGCTTCGAGGCGACGGTCGTACCACGTACAGTCTCCCCCGTCCTCCTCCCCTTCCGCGCCCTTATCTCCGCCCTCCGCGCTCTGCGCGTCCGCGTCGGTCCCGCCATCGGGCACCGCCGCGGCCACCTCCACGATTTTCGACTCTTCGTCCTCCTCGAACATACGCGACAGCGCGTCGGGTACGTGGTGCAACGCACCCTTTCGATAAATGACGTCGAAATCGTAATCGAGCAGGTCCAACGCCCATCGGCCGATCCTACCCGTTTTATCGCGGAAATTATAGAGATAGCGAAGATTAGCGTGGTCGGTGATGACGGTGAAGTGCGTCCCCTCGAGATAATGCCGAAACTTTTTGACGGCCCACACTACTGCCAACCCTTCCTTTTCCGTCGCCGAATAACGCGTCTCCGGATCTGATAGCGTTCGGCTCGCATACGCCACGACGAACTCCTGTTCGTCCTTGGATTGAGTCAGGACTGCTCCGATACCGAAATGACTCGCGTCCGTCTGAAGGACAAACGGTAAACTAAAATATGGACATGAAAGAACGGGTGCTGTCGCCAAACTATGTTTTACCGTTTCAAACGCTTCCCGTTGCTCTTTACTCCAACTCCACGTTACGTTTTTCTTTAAGAGATGATTCAACGGACTAACTTTTTCCGCGTATGCATCGATAAATCGTCGGTACCATGAAGCCATACCGAGAAAACGTCTCAACTGACGGATATTACGCGGCTCTGGGAATTTTAAAACTGGTTCGACCTTGTCCGGGTCGACTTGTAACCCGTGTCGATTTACTCGAAATCCTAAATATCGTACTTCTTCTCGACAAAATTCAGATTTCTCCCGGTTAATTACAAGTCCGGCTTATTTAATTTTTCGAATTACTCGTCGCAACCATTCTAAATGTTCCTCGAACGTTTCCGTCACAATTATAATGTCGTCTAAGTATGCAAATGCGTGTGGCTCCATTTCAGTACCGATCAATTTATCGAGCAACCTCTGAAACGTGGCCAGTGCTCCCGTCAATCCATACGGCATTCTTTTAAAATGAAATAATCCGCGACCAGGAACCGTAAACGCGGTTACTTCCCGACTATCGTCTTCGAGCGGGATTTGGTGGAAGGCCTGACTCAGATCCAAGGTCGAAATGTACCGAGCTCGACGTAACTTGCTAAGTATCCCCTCCATAAAAGCTAAAGGGTACGCGTCTTTTTTCGATACCGCATTGACCTTGCGGAAGTCGCAGCAAAAACGGTAAGAACCATTCGGCTTCTTCACCATCACCACCGGGCTTGACCATTCGCTATTCGATCGCTCGATCACCCCTTCCTTTAACATGCGGTCTACCTCCGCGTACATCGCTTCCTGAACGGCCGGCGATACCGGATAATACCGTTGTTTTATGGCGGTGTGACCTTGCACGTCGACTTTATGTCGAATTAGGTCAGTTACCCCTTTCGGTGTTCCTCCTGCGGCTATTTCCCGATCTACGAGGCGCAACACCGTTTCCCTCTCGTTCTCAGTGATATCTACGATCCCGTCGCATGCACTAATGCCGGTTAGTTCCGACGGAAGACGAAACGGGACTTCTATTCCGGCTAATGCCGAGTACCACATCCCCTTCTCCCCGTCAATAATAATTTTAAAAGATCGAATCGCGTCCATCCCAAAAATGCAATTCGACATAAGCCGAGGAACGACGTGCAAGGTCAACTCCCGCTTTACCCCTCCAAAACGGACTGCAGTAGCGATCGTTCCCTCCACCGTCTCTTTCCTCCCATCTGCATAATGTACGGACTGCACACTCGACGGTTCTAAACTGGCTATCTCTCCAAAAATCGCCTCGTTTCCGGCCCTCCGGATAAACGAGCGAGATGCACCTGTGTCTAAAAGACCGAAAATCGGTACGCCGTTTACGGTGGCATTTACAAAAATTCTCCCACCCGTTGCATCTATTGTAGCTACCACCGCTGCATCTCTCTCCCTATTTTCGAGAGGCGCCTCCACTATGTCATTCGCCGAGTCTCTATGGACGTCCGCTCGCACGGCTATTTCTTCTCCGCACCGCTCGCCTACCCCCGGAGAATCGTCTACGCGAGCGCTCCCTTTCCCACTACTCGCGGGTGTCCTTATGGCCTCTACTGGGAGGGGGGAGTGGCCGTCGGCCGGTTGGTCGACTCCCCCTGACCGTTTCCCGCCGGTCTTCGCTCGCAATTCGGGCACGTCGCCTTCACACAATCTTTTCGGCCACACCTGAAACAAAATCGTTGACGTGGCTTTTTGCACTTCGCGTGCCTATGCCCCGATTCCCCGCAATTCCAGCACCGGACCGGTGGCTTCGCGGGGTCCAGCGTGGGCCTACTCGCGGTGCCTTTATTATTTGCCGCTGAATTTCTCGGCGTAGCCACCGCCGCTACGACCGCTGCCTCCCTACGCGGCTCCTCCACCCTGGACGCGCTAGCCGCTCGTCGCGCTACCGGTTCGCGGTTCTCCGGCGACCCATCCTCCTCCACCGGGTATACTTCCGCGACGCGGGCCGTCCGCGCCATTGGCGGCTGCCTAACGCTCTCTGCGTACGTGTTCGGACGCGTTACGGGCGATTCCGGACCGGGACGGTACCGCCGTCCCATATCCCAAATTCTCTCTCTCTGTCTTCCGAGTTCAGAGAGCCGATCGAAACTAGTTACTTCCCTCGGATCAATTTCTCTCTGATATTCAGGTCTTAAATTCGCGTAGGCAATGCTAAGCCGTTCCGTCATCGGAACCGGCGGCACGACCTTCGCGAGAAGCCCCTCCATTTTAATCAAATACCGGCTAACTTTTTCTCCCGGTCTCTGAACTCGTGTCCGAATCGTCTCTCTTGATCTTTCTTGAGCCTCGTATCCAGAAAATCTGCGTCTAAACGCTCCGCAAAACTCCTCCCACGTACGCGGAGAACTACCATTCGAGGGCGAGGCCTGTCAGGAGGATCGAAATATTCGCAAGCAATTCTTCTTCTAACACTCCCACTCTCGCACTTTCCTCCTCTACCCTTTCTAAAAAGGACTCAGCCTCCGCCTCGTCCTCGCCGTCGAATGACACCCTCCACGCGCGGATCATCTGATCGACCGCGCGCAAATTCCTAATAGTCTCCGCTCTTCGGAAATCCCGTGTATTTTCCGCACGCGACGCTGCAGTTACGGGGGATCTTTCCCATTCTACGCGCGGTGTCCTTTCTCCCCGTGACCTTTCCCGGTATCCCCGGTCCTCCACCACCTGCGTCCTACTTTCCCTCTCGCTCATCGGAGTATCCGGTGTAAAATACTCCGTTCTCGACGGGCCAAAAGAAACCGCGCGTGATTGCGGCAAAGGAAGATTTGAAAGGCCGGGTAATCTACTAGGTACTCCCACCCCATAGACGCACGCACCGCTATCACGCGTCACGCGTGTGTCGGCTCGCTCCCTTTCTCTCTCCCACCCGACGGCGGCCGAAGTCGCAACGGAGCCTACCGAAGCCTGCCTCTGGTGGTGGGGATGCCTACGTGCGGGCGAGCTCGGCTGCCGAGCTCTCTCCTCTCCTACGCCGCGTTCAGCTGATCGCGCGGCTGAGGTCGTCGACCGCGCTGGTTGAGCGTGGTGGGGCGGCCCGCTTTCGGCCGCGACTATGCCTACTCCCTGTCCCGTCCCCCTACCCCACCGCTCCTCTACCACCACTATGGAGTCCTCTCGAGGTGGAGACGCACGAAGGGACGAATGTGCGACCGGAAAAGCGGAGGTTGGTTCCCATACGGAAGCTACAAAAGGGTTAGTGGAGACAAATGGTGTAGCTGACACCCTTAAAAATGGATTAGCGGCCGTCGTCCTGGTCGCGGAGGTCGTTGCGGTCGTCGTGGTCACCACCGTCACCCCTAGCGTGTCCTCCCGGGGGATCACGACGATCGCCTCGGTCGTCGGCTCCTCCACTAAATTCCTAAGTTCGGTGGTATGAGCTCCACCGTACGCAAAAGACGGTTCACGCGAGCTGTCCTCCGCTTCCCCCTCGGAACTCTCTACCTCCGAATCCCCCTCATCCTCCCCCGCAGCCCTACGCGTAAGCCTATGCATCCTATCCCTTAATATAAAGAGTAAGCCGCTCGCATTAACCCGCAGTGACGTAAGTATATCTGATAGTACTTCACCGGACACGTTGAAGATCCATCCACCCATTGACCGGTGTGACCTTGAGCTCCTCCGGCTGTCCCTCCTTCCTTCCATCCTGTCTTGGTTGGTAGAAGCTCGCACCGAAGTTCCAATTCCGCTCCTCAAAGTCACCGTAATCCAATGTCACCGAAATCCTTTGTCTCACTCACGATTTTCCAAACACCCGCGATCACTTCCGAAGATGTTCGAACTTTCCCGAACGGACCGGTGTAGGCAACACGTAACAAAAATTTGAAAAGACCTTCACCGGGACGAAAAACAACACAAACCTCAACCGTTCCTCTCTACGACCTTCCGGCTTGCGTGAGCCCAACGTTGGGCGCCAAATTTGCAACGATATTTCTAAATTTTATTCCGGGGAGGTGCCGGATGCACTCCCTGCGAGATAATCGTTTTAAAACAAATTATTTTTTTTATTAATCTGCGAGAATCCTCTCCGCAATAAGGGCTCACGAAATACCGCTCACGCAGCCGTAGGGAGTAGTGGGTTGAGGGGGAAAAGAAATTAATAAAAGTTCCTTCGGAGCGCGATTTACTAAAAACAATAAAATACGTTTATTTAATTTGAATAAATGAACCTCGGAATTTTCCGTTGGCTACAAGAACAAGACAAAACCGGAATCTCTTTGTCCGTGTTGTTTATTCAAACGCCCGGACGAACTAACCGCCGGCTACGTACTCGATGCCGGCACGTGGCCGCCTCGCTTCTCGATGATTCCACCGAGGAATTTATAGTTTAATAGCGCTAATCTTGCAATTTACCAACAAATCAGTTACCAAATAAATTAACAACAATTTCGATATATTGGATATACGATTAGCCGCGCACCCGGACGGCGGTCGAGGCTGGTTCCGCTACTCGCGAACAAAGGAATTGAACGAGAAAAATCAAAGGATGCTTCTACTTGATTTACTAATTAATTTAAACAATAATATCGATAAATCCCCGATAACTCGGTTATATACTATTCTCTGCTCCGATTAACCCCGGAATTAACCTCACTTTACTGATCCGCCACCCGGAAGGAACTTCTTGCGTGAACAAAGGATTACTCTCGGTTGCTCTAATTATCTCACCTCTAATCTCGCTAAACGTCGTGCACAGAGTAATTTTTCTAGGATCACGCACGCGGTTCCTTACGAGCCGGCTTACCGAAATTCCCCGAGCCCACCCGAAGATAGCCGAGCGCCTACTCGCTATCTCTCTCGCTCTATCGCCTCGCTAAGCGACGCGCGCACGCAAGGCCGCTTTACGCGACTTCGCCAAGAATTCTTCTTTTAATTATTCAACCGGATGACCGCCACCGATGACCATTCCGGCGGTCATCTCGATCCGTCTTGAGCGAAGGGAGGCTCCGATGATCCGCTGTCGGGTGGTCCTCGTTGCCGTGGAATTTCGGCCGTTTCCGTCGCTGATCGTATTTCTGCCTCGCTCGTCCTCGCCGTGCGTGTCCTCTCTCTCGCTCTCTCTCTCTTTCTCGATCTTATCCTTGTTCCTTCGACGGTTCGCTCTCCATCTCTCTCGTTCTGCCGTCGCTCCGTCGGCCGCCGTTGCTCTCTCCGGCCTCGTCCTTCCCCTCTCCGGCGTGGCGGTCATGAAAGAGGGTCTAACTTTACTATTTATTCCTTATTTTAACGCAGAACCAGCCTCGAGGCCCTCCGACTCGCGTTACATATTTTCCGCGGTCCACCCGGCGACTCTGTCCGCGTCGTCCACTCTCCAATCCGCGGCGAAGGGGAGAGGATTCTCTTTTTGTGACGGGTATCCCAGAATACCACGTCACAGTTCATATACCCACATCCTCCCCGGTTTATCGCTAAACACATCCTTAAATTGCCATAATATATTTTGAAAGCTCTCTCTTTTTTCCGTGGTAAGTCCCTGACACTCCTCCGCCTTTTCCTTTATCTCTTCCATCCTCTTACGCCTCTCTTCTCCTCTCACGTTCGCCTCCGGGACGCCGCGCTTTGGGTCCGTCCCCCCGAACTCTTCTATTACCTCTATTCTCCTCTCGCCCTTCGATTCCTCCACGCTCTCCACCTGCACCTCGTCTTCCTTCTCCCCGTTGCTTACTCTTACCACTCCCCGCCTCATTTCTATTGGGCTATTTAAGTGCGTTAGGCTGTCCATTCCTAGGATGCACGGTCTCACTAAGTTAGGTATTATTAAATATATCAATTCCGTTTCGACACTTCCAATTTTTGTTCTTGCCATCAATTGCTTTTTAATTAATGCGGACCTCCCCGTCGCGCCCACCACTCTCATCGTTTTCGTCGGTAGCGTGGGACATTTTCCCCACCTGTTTTTATTTTCTTCAAAATTTTCTTCGGCGATACATGTCACTTCACTTCCCGTATCTACGAGTGCTTTTATTTCTCTTCCTTCGATGTTTATTTTGATTATCGGGCATTGCCCTCTCGTGTTTACCTGCCTGGTTGTATCTCCGTTTCCTTTTTCCTCTCGCGTCACCAGATTGATTTCTGGCGCGCACTCTTTCTTTCGCACACCATTTCCTTTAGTTGTTTCTTTTGCCATATTAGTCGTCTTTTTTCGTGTCGTACAGTCGCCGGTGTGCCTTGTCTCTAGGTGCGGTACGACACTTCGGCGTTTCCCCACTGCGAAGTCGGGATGATATGCGCCTCCGCCATGCTGGTTCTTACGTTCTGTTCCGTTTGACTTTCTTCGCCGACCATTGCATTTACTTGAGGTGGCCTCGCCGCCCATCCTCTATCTCCTTCTCGTCTCGCGTTCGGAATATTATTTCCTCCTCGGTATGCTACCGGCGTGGAGTGACTCGTCGGCGGTGCGTTGAACGCTTGGCCGCCGAATCTCCGTGGAGGTGCGTTCGGCGTTTGTGTTGGCGGTCCCCGCTGCGCGTTTACTGCTCGCTTAAGATCGTGCCTCTCGAGTATTCTGATCAAACCTTCGACGTTCGTCACTCCCTTTAGGAGGATTTCGTCCCGAATTTCCGGGGTGAAGTGTGCCGCTAACGCTTCCACGACTTCCTCTTCGCTGATTCGCGGGGTGAGGTCGTATGCACTCGCGCAAAGTCGCGAGGCGTACTCGACTCTCGTCGTGTTCGCCCGTTCTTCGTAGAAGCCGTTATTCAGATGCCTCCGAATTCGCACTTGCTGTTCTCGACTCCAAAAACGCTCCGTAAATTTGTGCGCGAATTCATCGAAGGTCCTTATTCTTCCCTCCACGATGTTCCACCAGTCCCTCGCCGTACGTGTGAGGCTTTGCTCTATGACGAACTTGAATTCGTGGTCGTGGATGCGTGCTGCTTGGCAATAATTTTCGATTTCACGAAGGTACTTCATAGGTCGTTCCCTTCCGGACCCGTCGAAACTTGGCGGTGTTCTTCGCAGAGCCATTTCCCGAATGTTTGAGTGTGTGGTAGCACTTGTGTCTCTCACTGTCTCCTGCTGCGTTTCTCTCGTGTTTCGCATTTCTTCGATGCTCCTTCTCAATGTTTCCATATTCCGGCGATAGTCATCCACGGTGTTCCGCGTTTCCCGGAAGCTCCTGGCTACTTCGTCGACGATGTTTTCATTTTCGGTGACCCTCCTGCCTAGTTCTTCGATCGCCCTTTTTACCGGGCCGAGAACGATGCGCACTGTCTCCGTGTGTCCTTCCAGTGTTTTTGAAATGTTTCGTGCCATTGCGTCGGACCAGTCATCGAATTTTTCTTCCATCGTCTTTTCTAATTCCCGCACCTTTCGATCAATCTTGAGGTTTATCCGCTCGCACTGACGTCCCATTTCCTTTATCGCCTCCAATACCTCGGCCATTGATACGTTGCTTGGTGGAGGATTCCTGTCGTCCTCTTCTGTTGTCGTTTCTTCTAATATGATTTCCTCTTGCCGTATCTGGGGCCTTCGAACCATTTCTTCGGCTCCAGCATCCGTGAGTTCTTCCGCGAGTGTCGCACTTCTTCGTGTACTCACCGCTGGAGGCACCGAGAAGGTGAACTCATGTTGCTCACTTGTTTCGAGCGTGCCTATCCCCGTTTCCGACACCGTGCTACGCGATTCTTTATCCGCCATGGTTTTTCTTTTGCACTTTTCTCAACACTTTTCGCGACTGCCAGCCCCACGTTGGGCGCCAATTGTAACGTATCGCCTGTCTTACCTTTTTGAATTCGACGTTACCTTTTTCTCCTCGTTCGGTCTTTTTGGGACTGGCAGTGGAAAAAGGATGCAAATGAAATGAATTTCGCAAAATGTCACGTTAACTTAGTTTATTTAATGCTTTTCTATTTTCTTCTTTCGGTTCGCGTTCGATCAGCTGATCGCTTTCGTGTTTATTTATCTTCGGTCGCTCTCGATTTTCCCACGCACACACTCTCTCATACACACCCCTCACATATACACTTATACTATGCCTTATCCTACTGGGATTTGAGGATGTACACAATGATTGTTTACACTTATCTGTGGAGACTTTGTAACGTTGCCACGCTTTTGTTCCCTAATAGGATCAACAGCTACCTCGCTTCTAATTGCCCTGGCGCCGACACACGCGTCTAAATGATTTTAAATCAAACACTTGCTTTGCACTCCGAAATTTTAGATTTATCGCAACACTAGAACTTTTGGAAACTTTGAGAAAATTCTCGGTCTTGAGCTATGCGTTCCTTCGCTATATAAAGGGCTCTTCCCACCTTTCCTCATCTCGAGAGATTCGAATTTTTATTTTCTAATTGGGTCCCCCCCGTGTGAACCTTTCGTCGCGCGCCGCTGGCCTCGCTCGGCCCTGAACTTGCCGATCGACATCGGCACGCGCCCTCACCGCTCGGGCTTCCTCGTTTCTAACCGTCTTAGTTTCTTCTACAATTTCTTTCTTGTTGTTCTCGTTTCGGAATCTAAATTTAGCCTGCTTCCCGTTTCTTATATTACTTCTGGTCTATTGTTTGATTAATCGAATATTCTAGCTTGTCTATTTCTATTTCTATTTTTACTCTTCTTAATTTTAATTATTTTACCCTATGATACCCAAGCGTTACGTTACAATATATATAAATACCATCAAAAAGAACATTGCTAGTTGTATTTACGCTACGTACCAGAAGGATAAATACTTCAACTTTGGGGGGTTGTATATCATAAACTATTGACTTTCAAGCTTTGTGCCCATTGACACTTTTAATCTACATGTCAAGAGCTATCATTTGCCTGAGTTTCGCAAAATTTAGCCGAGAGCCATTTCCCATAAGGATTGTGCGGGGTCCTTTAAAACGCGCGCGCCGTTACCGTTCACGCGTGTATATGGTTGCGGAGAAACCGTATGGAAAATTATAACAGAGGGGTGGCGGTTTTCACCCTACCCGCCCTACTCCTTTGTGCCCAACAGGTAGAAGGCCTCGCGCACCGCCACAAAAATCAGAACCCGTTGAGCAGCTAAAGAGAATACACGTGCAGAGAAAAATAGTAAGTATGACTTGTGTAATATGAATGATTAGTTTTGATCAGTTCATACATTTCTTCCTTATTATCTTGGTTTACTATATTTGTTTTTTTCTTTTCAGAAGATGTACCCTGCTATTGTAGAAATAGAAAGAACTTTGCCTAAACGATCGTTAGAAATGGAAAAGACGGATGAAGGCGGGCGGACAACGTCGACCGCGGAGGCGGCGGGTCCCAGCATGGCGGCAGGCCCAAGTTCGGCGGATCATAGCTCGGCTGGACCAACCGCTAGGAGGGCGGAGAGCGAGGAGGTGCCGCCGCCGGTCTACGTGCCGCCTCCATATATGGCGGGGCAACCGCTCTTTCCAATAACGGCGATGCCAGCCCCATTTTTTGGATGGCCACCCTTCTACCCGGGGCAGGCAATGGCACCGGTGGTGGCGGATCCGCCGATCCAAGACGCGGTAAGTTAATGAAAATATATGCTATTACATATGCAGGGTGTTCTCGTCCTTGCCGAAATAACGCATGTCACACGTAAACGAGTAAGAAACTGAGCCGAAAAGTGTCATAAAAATTAACATAACCCGGGTTAGTTAACGTATTATGAAATAATAAAGCTAGGCTTATCGCGAAGCGCGGAAGTGGGGGGCGAATCTTCGAAGCTGGGAGAAGTATCTCTCTCTCTCTCTCTCCCGCACTACCTGTCTCTTTCTTTATTCCTCCCTTCTTTCGTTCCTTTCTTTATTTCTTTCTTCCTTCCTTCCGGACTTTCCGCGGCACTACCTTTACGCTGAAGGCTCCCGCTATCTCTACTCTCTCCAGCATAAGATAAAGCCGTTGAAAAAGAGAGAGACTGATGCTTCTTGAAACGTAGATCATTTGGGAAGGAGACGGAGAAAGAAAAAGCGATAGTCAACGCGCAAATCTATATTATTTAATAACTCGTTAACTAACTTGTGTTGTGTTAATTTTTATGACACCTTCCGCCTCAATTTCTCACGCGTTACCACGTAAGAAACTTCAGGTTTGGTTGAACGAGAACACCTTGTATTCGTAACAGACCTTCTAAATTTATGTGAATCGGAAAATGAAATCTCGAAACGTTCAGTTTATTATCATAGATTAGAAGCTATGTCAAATAACAATGGAAAAACTCGCATCAAAAAATGAGAAGAGTTTTCCTTGTTATCGTGTAAATGTAGTACTCAAGAATTTCTTTAATTTATTGGAAATTTATAAATGTTGGCAAATGAACAATAATATAAATATCTATATTCCGGTTCGTTATATCGAAAATGAAAAATAAGTTTTCTTTTGTAACAGTCATTTATTAATGTCCATTTTTATTTTTCAGGAATATGCCGAATTTCTCGCCTGGCGCGAAAGAGCGCGAACAAGGCGCGAACGAGGTGGCCACTTTGGCGGAAGGGGCCGCAACGGAACGAGGAGCCGTGGTGGCAGCAGAGGCGGTCGGCGCGGGGGCCATCGTCGGTCGACCGACCGGCCCATAGTAAATAATTACAATTATTATTAATTTTAAATAAAACGTTTAAATTTTTTTATTTCATAATTTATAAAAGTGTTTCATTCCACCATCCCCTTCACACACCCTTTTACATTCCACTCTAATTTATGTCAATGACTTGTAACACTGAACTTTCAGATGTTAAACCCATGCTTCTTTTCATCACGTTTATTCTTTTAACAAAAACTTGAATCTCAAGAAGATAATTTTACATCATTAATAAATATTATAAAGTACCCTGCCAGCCATTTGGCAGCAGATGCCAGTATATCTGTCTTCAAATCCGTAGTAGTATCTATCCGCATTAGGCCGCGGATATGCAACCCGACAGAATCAAGCAGCAGATAGACGACAGATCCCGTTACTTCAGACATTACAATTTCAAAGGTATGGCTGAAGTACCAGGAACTGCCGCCAATCTGCTGCTTGATTGTGTCTGCAAGATCTGCTCCAAATCTGTTGCCAATCTGCGTACAAAAACTGGCGACAGAAATTCGACAGAATCTGTAATAGCTGCTTTGGCTGACTGGGTATCTTAATTATTTAAAAAATGAACAAACAAAAAAAGACAAATGGTTCATTTGACACTTTGTGGTAGGAACATGATTATGCTCGAATCGATCGATCGATTATGAATCCATCTCGGGAACCTCTGCGCCGTGAACTACGCGCTCGTCACCGAGCTACTGTAGCGGTTAAATTTAACCGTAAGTTATGGTGTACTTCCTCGTAAAATTCGTAACACACATTAATTTCTTTATATGTACATATATAGATATAGCTATAGATATACTGCGCGCCCGTGTGTTGATAAATATGCGCGACCGATGGGAGAATGTATCCTCGATTTAAAAGGAAGTTAGTCGGGATTCGAACGAGATCGAGTAAACACGCAGCTACGAAACGGTAACACGGCTTCAAATGATTTTTACCTCTCTGATCCCAAAATAAATTCCAACACTATTATTTACAACTAGTTTGATAACTTCGCTGTTCTTCCTATCAGTCTTTGTAAAATATTAAAATTACGGCTCGACTATTTGATAAAGAAAAGTTGAACCAAATTTTCCAATTAATTTTTAAGAAAGGACGATGTAATTCGATATGTAATGGACCAAGTGCTAAATAAGACATTATTCATAATGTTCGGACAGTATGGAAAATGCAGTCCAGACGCAATAATGCTCGATTAATCGCTTTATCCATGACATATATAATAATACAAACACTTATATATTCCTTGGTAATGCAATGCAATGATTATTAAAAATTCCTTCTGATGTTTTCTTGTAATTTTCTATATTTATTTATTTTATATGCCACTCTGAATGATGGATACATGTTTCTCTTTGACATTTCACGTCATCGTGAAATTTTACAATTTCGAGTAGACGGGGCCCCTTGCAAACATTACGTCTCCGCTGTACCTCTACAACAACGCCGCCACAGGTACTGGCTGGAAGCTCGAGGTGACGATTTCGTGTCCGTGTAAGGGCAATCTGCGACTCAAAATTGAAGCTTTCGATTGACAGAACGTAATATCGAAAAGCTGTCACATGAAAGATCTAATCATAATGCTTGGCGCTACCGTGCCCGATTTTTAAAATCACCCTTATAAGTCAAAAGAAGATCTACGTTTTTATGTGTGGGTAAGGGACGCATGTGTGAGTGAAATTGTCCAGTTTGTACTATTACCGTTTTTTAATTTTATAGTGATGATTTTAAAAATCGGGCACGGTAGCGCCAAGCATTATGATTAGATCTTTCATTTGACACCTTGCATTTATTATAATTTGTTAAACTGAAGCTTCAATTTTGAGACGCAGATTGACCTTACATGGACACTAAATTCTAGTGGAAAACCGTTCACGATGGCCGCTTGGCGTCGCGTCGGAACTTGGGTCGCTTCCCCTTAAGGGGAAGCGACCCAACTCTAGTAACTCCGAATCGATCGATGCGCCTCCTAGTGTTAGACTCAAGCCACATCTGAATCGATCGATGCGTCTCCTAGTGTTACTTCTTCAAAGCTGTTTCGCCAATGCTGTAGTAAACAAGCCACGTCGTGTGATTACCGCACCTAAAAGGGGCCCCATGCTACGTGCTACATACGCGGATAAACGTATCAGCATTATACGCATGTATGATACATGTGACAAATCGATAATTCTTTCTAATGACCGATCAACGCGAATCATTCACAGGGTTGAGTCTGGGTTGCCAAATTTATAACTTTTATTGATATATATGTTTATGTTTCTTATAGAATTTTCAAAAATCTTATATGTAGTTGGGATGTTAACAAAAATATATAATTTTTGGAGTTAGGAAAACGTTAGTTATTGCAGGATTATAGAGACTGAAGAAAAAATGTCAGTAATTCTTTAGATGACGAGACATCTCACCGATTTCAATGATTTATTTAATTCTTCATAAAAACTATTCTTTTTAATTTCTTAATAAAAACTATTCTCTATAAAAGGTTGTCTCTCGAGTGCAGTTTCCTAGATATTAATAACAATATTGTTGATACTTTATGTCTCGGTGTGAGTTGCATGTCAGTTAGATTGCATGTACACACATGATCGTATAATATGCGTTACTTCCGCGATATGGTTTTTCTTTGCGCCGGAAAAGTAGAAACTCCACGTTCCGTCCGGTCGGCCGGTTATAGTTTTCGAGATACATATGAGAAGATCTTTACAGCTATCCTCCTCACTCCTTTGACGTGAGGAATCTTTAAAACAAAATTCCACAGCTAACTAATTAAATAGACTGAAATTTATTTTAATAAATAACATTCTGAATTCATAGAAACAAATAATTGTTTAAAAATTCACAAATCAAAAAAAATATTATATAAAACTCTTTGCTGGGGATCGATCTCAAGAACCTCTGCGCTATAAACTACGCGTTTCTCACCAAGCTACTGTTACGGTTCAAAATTGACTGTAAATTCTTAAATATTCCTTCGCACAATGTACGACATACATAAGATGTTTAAAAGAAACTATTAAGTACCACAAAAAATTAGATACAGACGGAAAAATAAATGAATAAATTCTTTTTAAATATTTCTTTATTTCCACTTATAACATCTTATTTGCGCTACGCTCGACGCGTATACTCGTATATGCTTAATTTTTTTACTTACACACCACGTAAGGGATTTTTAAAAGTAAACTCCAAAGATAACTGGGTAATTTCCTAGAAAAGAGGTTCTTATTTTTTTTTCGACCGACGCATCGTTAACGAGATATTCGACAATTTAGTTTCTCAAACTTTTTTTTTATAAAATACATGTCATACATGTCGTATGGGTAACGTAAAGGAATCATACCTCATATCTCATCAATACCTGATTTTATAGGAAAAAGCTTTAGATAAAATTTGTAGAGAATTTTGTGCTCTATAAGTTTTATTACCACCAATTTTTTTATATCTGTAACTATTAACGAAATATTTAACAAAAATTACAACCTAAATTGTTTAACAGACTATATCTCGTAAGATATTAACTATAGAGAAGAAAGTTTTAAATAAAAGTGATCGAAAATTTTATTTCCTACAAAAAAGGATTGTGACATTTTTATCGTCCGATGCACCATTTGCGAGATATTAAGTAAAAACGTAGAAACACGTTTTTCCTAATTACGGCTAACGTTCAACCTCCAGGATGACGAAAACTCAGATTTTTGCTTTCGGGTCACCCCCCAACATATTCCAATTGAAAAATCCATTTTCGAAATTTTTGCTCGATATGCTCGAAATCGTAGCAGCGGCAAGAGATATTTCAGCGACCGAATAAAGAGTAGCACGCGTTTTTTGTCTCGGCGGCGAGTAACAATGTGTGCGCACACCGATAGGAGTTACGAGGCACGAATACGCAGCAGAGAACGTGACGTCACCGCGTAAGAGGATAGACAAAGACGGCGCGATATTCTTTCCTCGTCTCCGGCCCGTACCGTCTCACGGAGAATATTGGATAAGTCGTTCCAGTACTATAGACTTATTTAATTGATCATTGCGCGCAAACCGTGGGTCCTATCGAAAAATTGTATAGAATCTTTTCTTCAGAGAAAAGTACAAAGAATGCTATGCGCCAAAAATAAAATTTTTCACCCAAGTAATTTCGCAAAAATGGGACGTTTTATTTTCGTTTTCTACATAAATAATTGTAGAAAAATGAAAGAATTTTTGCATGCCCATAGGATTATAAAGCATTCAATTCTCAACAAATTTCATTCATGGTTTATTTAATTTCATTTAGATTTCATTTTTTTATGAATTTTTGAAGTTAATCGCATACATGCGTGACCACGGAAAAGTTTCTTTCCTATAGTTTTGTATATTTATTTATTTTATATGTTACTCCGAGTGATGGAAACATGTCTTTCTTTGACATTTTACGAAATCGTGAAATTTTACAATTTCGACTACACGGGGCCCCTTGCAAACATTACTTCTCCGCTGTACCTCTACAACAACGCCGCCACAGGTACTAGCTGAAAGCTCCGGGCGACGATTTCGTATCGGTGAGACGGCGATTCTGCGCCGACAAATTTAAGCTTCAGTTTAACAGATTATAATAAATGCAAGGTGTCAAATGAAAGATCTGATCATAATGAAGGGCGCTACCGTGCCCGATTTTTAAAATCATATCTATAAAATTATAATAAGTCAAGAGATGACCTACGTTTCTATGTGTGAGTAACGGAAGCATGTGTGAGTGAAACAGCGCCCCTTTTACGATTATCGTTCTTTAATTTTATAGATATGATTTTAAAAATCGGGCACGGTAGCGCCCTTCATTATGATCAGATCTTTCATTTGACACCTTGCATTTATTATAATTTGTTAAACTGAAGCTTAAATTTGTCGGCGCAGATTGCTCTTACACGGACACCAAATCCTAGTGGAAAACCGCTCACGCCAGCCGCTTGGCGTCGCGTCGGAAAGTTGAGTCGCTTCCCCTTAAGTATTATCTCATCAGATGGGATTTGATCAAGCATTTTAGCATTTAAAATATCACATTGCTGACAAGTCGGTAACAAACAAATTGTATTTAAAGGTAATTTCTCAATAAAATCACATAAAGCTTTCATCCGATCCGTACATGACAAAGATGGATTTATCGAAATTTTTCTCTCTTCCAACAATTTAATGTCATCCTTAGTCAGTGCACCAATTCTTATGCGAGACATTAGATCTCCATATATTTTATCTTTTCTCTGCCTCATGTTAATTGTTAGCTCATCGTAAGTAAAGAGATTTGCCCAAAGATTAACGCTTCCCAAAGAACCAACGAGTTTCTCTACTTTATTATGCGACAATTGCACATACGCAGGGTCTTCTCGAACTGGTTGGAGCTGGAGTAAATCACCAAATACAAGAATAGACTTTCCACCAAACCAAACGTTATTATCATTTTCTTCACCTGTTTTATTAAAGATTTCCGTTAATCTCAAATGAATATACAGTAATGTAACATTTGAAATCATAGATATTTCATCGATAATAATCAATGCTACATCTTTTAATTCAGCGCGTAAAACTTGAAGAGCGCTATCAGAAAGTTGTCGATATTTGGGGATATCACCGTGTTCAACAGGCAATTGAAATATTCTGTGAACAGTTAATCCATTGACATTGAAGGCCGCTATTCCCGTTGGAGCAGTAACTGCAGTTTTCTTTTTTAATATTTGTTTAATCCACGATCTAATAACTTCAATGAGGAAACTTTTTCCTGTGCCTCCCTCTCCACTTACATAAAGTCGCAATATCTCATTGTCAGATTGTAAAGCTTTTGTAACTCGTTCAAATACTCTGTTTTGATCAGTATTCATTTTTGAAATCATATCTTCTATATTTCTACATTCTGTCTTGTGACCGATATCTTTTAAATCTTTCATAGCTGTTTCTGCCTCAATCACTTTATTGTCAAATGGCTCAGATTGAGAAGATATTTCTCCGCTTTGAGCTTTTTCATTTGATAATAATTCAACAATTTGACATTTGACGAATTCTAAACCTTTTTGCAAATCGGTAAATTTCTCATGCATCTTCATAGCATTTACTAAAACACCTTTAACTGCATTAAATGAATCGACATAAGTTTCACAGTCATTTTTTAGCTGGTCAGTATTTCTCCATGGCTGATATAAAAATAATAATGCATAAAAATAATTCTCCGGTTGAGTGTTTACATTATAATGATAATAATTTACTAAGCATATACGATCTCTTTTTTTTAAATATAAGGATTCACTTGTTTTATACACTTCCATTGTTGTTTTCAAAGGTTTATTTTTAATTACATCATACTTAGCAGTGAAATCATACAACGATATGCTTTCTAGTTCTTTAGGACGATTTGCATAATGATCGATAAAAGATGGACAAAAGATATCTGTCGAGTCTGGATCTAATTGAGCCATGACTTCTCGTGTCTTCAATTTACGATTTCTTATTATTTTCACGTCTAACCATCGAATAATTGTATCTGGATCTGATCCATACAAAGAAATACCTAAAAGGGTGTCTGCAGCTTCCAGTGCACCAATTTCTCTATTATTCAACATACGATGGGCGAAATTCCAAAGTCGAGAACATAATGACTTGGTAGAATTGATATCTGCCACCGTTTCAAAAGCCTTTTCACATTTCGTCGTATATTTTGTGCAATAATGAGTTAATAATGTTGACTTTTCGCCAATAAATTGTATATCCATGTTTCCTTCCCAAGCACAAAGGATTGTTGGATTGTAATCATTAATAAATGCCTCGTCTTTATTGCGAGGAAGATCATATAGCCGGCTCTTAGTTTTTAAATTTCTGCGTCCTGCAATCGAAACAGCAGCATTTCGTAGTATAAAATCTTTGGTTTCAGTCCGAGGAAATGCAAATCTGCAGCGCCTAGAAAATTTTCCAGAAGAATGTTTTTTTGGTCCGTAAGCAATAGCTGTTATGATTATGCCGTTGATGTGTATTAACTCGCCTGAATAATGTCGGCGAGACTTTTTTGGGGGGTATTCTACACGTAATATATTTTGATATGAAATGTATGACTTCTTCATTAGAACTTTGACCCAGAATTGGTGCATCTTTGATCCAAAACAACATATGGAAATGTTGTATCCCACGTCCTTGATACTCCCGTCGCCAGAAATAGTGTAAAACTTCTCCGATGGGACTGTCAGAAGATGTTAAGAATTGAAGCATCGCACGAAATTTGTTATCAACGAATCGTGAAACTGACACCGGGTCCGCAGCGATTACTTGATCATTATTTAATTTTAGAAAATGAGGACCATTTACATCTCGGACATATTGAATTAAATCGGGCCAGTTATATTCCGCTGGACTTAACGTGAGTTCGTCATCCGTAATGACGGATCATACACAATAAATTATTTCGCGGACGACTCCAAAACTGTGCCGAATTTCTGAGTCGCCCAAATATAGTATTTAAATTCCCTTTCAATTCACCCTTGTTTAAGCGATCTAAGTAACGTTTTGCTGTATATCGCTCACAAGGATTAATAATATTTAAAACATGATAAATTCCACTGTTTACTTGACGAATATTAGTATCACTTAGTAAATGGAACAGATATTGTTGATTTAAACGATATCTCGGTTCTCTAGATGTAACACGTAAATTAATATAATCATGACTGGACAAACGAAGTCCTCGTTCCTGCAGCATTCCATTTACATCGTAAGGATATATGTCCGTGAAGTTAGCACCGCAAGTTTTTAATTTTCAAAATTTCAGGGTTTCGGCAGGTTGTGCTAGGTTTGTGCTGACTTGTGCCGTAAATAAAAATTTTGAAAATATTTCCAATTTTTTTTAAAATGAAAAATAAAAATGTTTTTCAAAAATGTAAAAACTTTAAAGTTGTGCCCGGTTGTGCTCGCTGAGTAGAACAAAATGTGTCATTATAAAAATCTTGTAGGACCAGCCGTTTCCGAGATATAGTCTTGAAAAAAAATAAAAAATGTTGGAAAAATCAAAATTCAAGAGTTGTGCTGAGTTGTGCTCGACAAGCACAACAATTAAGTCAAATGGCAAAAAGTCGTAGAGCGAATAGTTTTCGAGATAGAAGCGAAAAATGTTAAAGCGAGACAGAATATACCTCTTACAATAATTGCTAAATTTTAATACGTGCTAGTAAACAGATAACTTAACGCTCTTTCTATCTTTATATAGAAGATGTGAAATGCTTTTTGCCGCTTGTGACTCGAAAATCTAATACAGTGTAATTAATAATATAACGGTTATACTAACAAGAAGAGTCTTTCAGGTGTAACGCAACGTTTTGAACGAACTTGTTTGTATGAGTTAATCTTGGACTCAGAAGACTCCAGTTAACGGTTTTTATGATGATAGGCCTTAGTTTATACAAGACATTTGCAAAATTTATATTAATCCTTAAGAACTAGTAAGTCTGTACTTTTTTCCGAACAACAGCGATAGCCGAGTTGGTTAGGTACAAGATTAATGCCTGGTGGCCCGGGTCCGAGTCCCACTGCCGTATTTTCGTACTTTCTTTTATTTTTATTCTTACACTCTTTTTTTCATGTTTATTCTATATGTAAACTATAATGCTTTTGTACGTTTAGTCTTTTACCATTCCTATTTATCATATAAAGTAAAAAAAAGTTGTTGAACACAGAAATTGATTTCTAGCGGAACATTTATTTTTATGATTAATCAACTATAATATCAATTTTCCTGATTGTAAGTACTATGGAATTATAAGTGATACTTGTCACAAAGGGACGTAAGAATAAAAAAGAACATAAAGTACAAAAAGGCGGCAGCAGGACTCAAACCCGGGCCACCAGGCGTTAATCTTGCAAAAACTGTCCCACGCTTCTATCTCGAAAACTATTCGCTCTACGACTTTTTGCCATTTGAATTAATTGTTGTGCTTGTCGAGCACAACTCAGCACAACTCTTGAATTTTGATTTTTCCAAAATTTTTTTTTTTTTTTTCAAGACTATATCTCGGAAACGGCAGGTCCTACAAGATTTTTATAAGAACTCATTTTGTTCTACTCAGCGAGCACAACCCGGCACAACTTTAAAGTTTAAACATTTTTCTAATTCGAAATTTTTTTAAGTGTTCACACGCCTGTATCTCGAAAACTATTCACTCTATGACTTTTTGCCATATGAATAAATTGTCGCACTCGCCGAGCACAACTCAGCACAACTCTCAAATTTTGATTTTTCCAACATTTTTTATTTTTTTTCAAGACTATATCTCGGAAACGGCTGGTCGTACAAGATTTTTATAAGAACTCATTTTGTTCTACTCAGCGAGCACAACCCGGCACAACTTTAAAGTTTAAACATTTTTCTAATTCGAAATTTTTTTAAGTGTTCACACGCCTGTATCTCGAAAACTATTCACTCTATGACTTTTTGCCATATGAATAAATTGTCGCACTCGCCGAGCACAACTCAGCACAACTCTCAAATTTTGATTTTTCCAACATTTTTTATTTTTTTTCAAGACTATATCTCGGAAACGGCTGGTCGTACAAGATTTTTATAATGACGCATTTTGTTCTACTCAGCGAGCACAACCGGGCACAACTTTAAAGTTTTTACATTTTTATTTTTCATTTTAAAAAAAATTAGAAATATTTTCAAAATTTTTACTTACGGCACAAGTCAGCACAAACCTAGCACAACCTGCCGAAACCCTGAAATTTTGAAAATTAAAAACTTGCGGTGCTAACTTCACGGACATCTTCAACCGTTTCAATTTCTTCATTCTGGCTTCCGGTGCATCCCAATTCCATAATAACTTTTTGCAGCTTTCTAATGTAAATTTCTGTTGATTGAAACTTTTTTTGAAGATTACAGTGGTCCTTTAAGTTTTGCTTACTAATACCATTATTATTATTGTTTGCGTCACTAAGACTTTCATTTAATAATTTTGGCGATTTTTCACAAGTACTGGACTTCTCACTATCTTTAGCATACTTCTTTGTAAATTGTGTTTTAAGATTTATTTTCAACTTGTCAATATGATTAGTTTGTCCAAAACTTTTTTTATTGAGCGACGCTTGATCTGTCAGCTGATTCTGTGACTGTATCATTTCAATATTTTTAGTTACATCAGCACCTTCCGATGAAAGAATCATGTTATTTTTGCTCCCAACTTTGTATAATTTCTTATTTGAAACTGGACAATGCATTTTCTATCGTTACATTTTATCTCATTAACCTCACAAATATTTGTCACATCTTTTAAGTCATCTTTAATTGTAGATTTTAAATAACGACATTTGCGTGTTGCGCAAGTAGCTTTTTCTTTTTTACAAATTTCTTGTAAGGTTAACCAAAATTATGTAGCACTTCGCGTCGATGAGATATTAGCACTTTAAGGTTTCCCCCTCCCTTCAAATTTACGATTTTGCTGTAAATATACCACCGGCGTTAGTCCGATTTTTTTGCGACGGACAGGCCTAACTGCCGTTAGTCTGTAATAAATTAGCTGAATGAGTGGTCGGAAAATGCATAATTTTATTACTTTCAAAAATAGTGAATAAATGAGACCGCATAAGAGCAACTTGAAATTTAACAGATTCTGGATTCTGTAAATATAAAAGAGACACAGCGAATGCAATTGCAAATACTCTGCAATCTCTGTCATTCTCATGCTGTTGTACTTTTGCAAAATGAACTGTATTCGCATTAATTTCAAGAAATGGATACAAATGTTTAAGAAACGTTTTTTGATCCTCATTCAGTGTTCCTCTATTGAATGAATCATATATATAAATATATTTTGTATCATAGAAACTGCAAACCCAATGTTCATCTCGGCTCCAAAGTATTTGAATATGTTTCTCCCAAGGTGCTACAGGTTTAATAAGTTCCGGTCTTTGTAAAAACAAGGTATCTTGATGAACATAATTAGTTAATCGCTGCAACAAACATCCAAAATAATTTATATGTTTATCAGTCAATCTTTCTGCTTCCGATATTCTACTTTTATCTCTACTAGACAGCATAAAATCTTTTGTCGAAGTCTGCTTATTACACTGGATTTTTGACTTAGAAATATCCAGTTGCACAGTCGACCTATTAGTTTTTTTAGCGCAAACTAAATTATCAGTATTGCTTACTTGTATTTTACATGGAAATTCTTTCACTTTAATATTATTATTACTATTACAAGCGCTTTCATTAAGCTTTCTCTTCTTTATTGCTTTAGAGGACACATTTTGAGATACATTTGTTAACATTTTTGGAAACTCTGTTAATTTCTTTCTATCAACCATGTTAACTATATGTCGACGAATTAAATTAGGATTATATATCTGTGATGCGGGCCATTCTCCTAGAACAAGTGAGACAGCAAAAGCTATAGAAAATGCTCCACAATCAGAAGTATTATTTTGCTGTTGTACATTAGGAAATTGTACTGGATTACTCTGAAAATCATAAAATGGATACAGCGATTCCAGATATTTTTTCAAATGGCTATCAAGTTTTTTATGATTCAATGAATCGAATATGAAAATTGTAGTAGTATCAAAGTAACTACAAACCCAATGACCACCTATCATTTTGTGGGCATCAATATCTGAAAATTGACCTGCAAATGTATGCAAGAGTTGTATGTGAGGCTTGTCACATGGTAGCGGTTCAATGAAATTTGGAATTTGCAAACTCCAACTATGCCGAAATGCAAAATTATGTTGCTTATGAAAGAAATTAAAAGCAAAATAATCTATGTCATCGTCAGAAAACCAGACATCGTTCTGAAGGACATTACAGTTGAATTGTATTAACTCATCCATTTTCAATACTTTGATAACTTAATACTTTTATATTGCAAGTCGCAAAACTAGACTACAACTTGCAGCAGATTGACTATACGTCAGAGTAGCATAAATCAAGTAATTATCTAGTTGCAAAAGCAAACGAACGAACCAGAACAAGCTCTATCTATAAGGGCTAAAATTGTGGCAAACTTTAAGTATGCTAAACTGGTAGCTAACTTTATGTCCGCTAAACTGGTAGCTAACTCTAAGTCTGCTAAACTGGTAGCTAACTTTATGTCGGCTAAGCTGGTAGCTAACTCTAAGTCTGCTAAATTGGTAGCTAACTTTATGTCCGCTAAACTGGTAGCTAACTTAAGGTCTGCTAAATTGGTAGCTAACTTTATGTCCGCTAAACTGGTAGCTAACTTTATGTCCGCTAAGCTGGTAGCTAACTCTAAGTCTGCTAAATTGGTAGCTAACTTTATGTCCGCTAAACTGGTAGCTAACTTAAGGTCTGCTAAATTGGTAGCTAACTTAAGGTCTGCTAATCTTATATTTTAATAATTTTTTTTGTTTTTAACTAAAGGCTAAAAACGATTAAATAATATAATAAATAAAATAAAAGTATACAAAAGTATACAGGTAATAAAAAAGTATACAAAATATATATATATTTCTTTTTATTTGTTGTTCCGACCCGGACCAAAACCTGTGCAACGTGCATAGACCACGCGTCACAGTTACACATAAAGTATGCATATGTAAGTGTTCTAGGCTGCCTTCCTTTGCGTCATCGGTTTTTAAATTTCGAATCCATAGATTGGATTCCCCGCCACTAGAATTTTTAGATTTTACGCTTTTGAGGGAAAAGGGCTTTATTTTAATTGCTTAATATCTTTTTAATAATATATGAACGTTATTGTTCTCAGTATCGCGATAGATTCCACGCAATAAAATCGATAACAAAATTGAATTCATTACAATATGGAAAATTGCTTTCCATGAAAATATATTTTCCGGGCACTTTAAACTACCTACTTAATGCGTTAAAGATATATATATATATATATATATATATATATATATATATATCATTAAATATTGGCAACCTATAACTTGTCGTACACAAGTTTCCTATATAGATTGCAACGACAATCTCTCCTCTCGCGGATTCGTAAGTCGGGGGAAAGGGTTAAGCCCTGCCGAGAATCGTTTCCACCCGGATTGTCGATGTCAAAAAAGTAAGATACGGAATAAAAGATAATTTCTCGAAAGCGGAATACGATAGTTCTCGGTACAAAATGTCGGTAACAGAACGCTAAATAAATTAAAGAGGATTCTATCCAAAGAAGGATTCGCGTTCGTAACCAGAAGGGTTAGGGGCTCGATAACTCTCTACTCGAGACAATAAAGACGACACAAGATATGAAATATAATAAAATCCAGGTTTATTCTATAATAATTCGGTTTGTCGGAGTCTCATACAAAATAAATAAAAGAATCAAAGAAATCAAAGAATTACAATTTCTCCCGTATTCGAATTCGTTAACGGTTTCGTCCCGGCCGAACTCTCTCGAATTACGGTTAATAAAGACTCGCTCAAGAAAAGAATTTTACAAAGATCTCGGATACGAATTCCGAATTTCATAAATTATTCGATACAATTTCTTCCGATACGCAATCGGATTCGGTACTTTACAAAATTTTACGATAAAAGAAATCGTCTCTTCACGGAGACCGAACGACTTCGCAAGCTCGATTCGCGTGTCCGGAAAAGGTAATAATCTTTACGAAAATAAGAAAAGAAGCTAAATCGAGATAATTTTCAATTTACCAGAACGAATTAAACAAAGAATCTACTCTTTACAGACTCCGAGGAACCGGTATTCAAAAACTCAAAATTGAGGTTAAATTCCCTCACCTGTAACCTTTGCAGCGCACGAAACTAGAATAATTTTTCGGGATCTATCGTCCCGAAAATCGAACTCCCGAGCTGGGCCGACGGTGGCCGAACCTACCTGAACGGATTCGTACGATCCTGCGGATCCTAACCTATCCGCGCTCTCGCTTGTCGCCTCGCAGGCGCGCAATTCGAACGCGTAAGATCTCTTTCGCTACGTTCGCTTCGCTCTCTTCGACTTTATCGCACGCTTTTCGCTGCTTTTCCGAATTCGTTGCGTTGCTCCTCTGCACGTTGACTACGAAGACTTCGAAGATGATTATTCTCGTACTTTCACGTGTTCTTTGCTCGTGTAAGAAGTCAGCTGTCGAATTCGTTGTTCGTAGCTTTCGTTGATTCTCTACGTCGTGTCGATTCTCTCGTGTGCGACGAAGTTCGTTCTTTGTAGCGTCTCTTTTCCGTCGGAGTTCGTCGCTCGGCCCTTTATCTCGAATTCGTTGTCGTTATCTTGTCGGTTCTCTCGGAGTAGTTGCAATTCATGAAAGATATCGAAAATAATAAATAAAAGGTTCGAAATCGCTTTTTCGAGGCCTCGGAAGTCGTTCGATCCCGCTTTCTATCGGTAGCGCAGGTCCTTAATTGTCCGGTTCCGTACGTGTACTTTTCTTACGGCTCGATTAGAGAGAGAGGAGAGATTTTGGGGCGCGTATCAAAGATACCACGTCACAAGATAAAAAAATTATTACAAAAGTTTAGAAATACTTTGACAAAATATATTTCGCGCTCGCCACTTTTTTTCATATACAATTCTGCTCTCTCATGAAACCGACATCACAAAAATGCAAGCGTAATGTATATTTTGTTCAGAATTGTTTAAACCTTTCTAATAATTTCTTATCGATTAAGGGAACTTGCGCTCGACATGATATAGATTGGCGATATTAAATGATTTTTTTTTTTCTAAAAATCCATAACTCATATACTTTGCCTAGGTTTTTAGAACTTTAACTGGTTTCGTTGGAATAGCCCGCATATTTTTATAATTAAAACATTTTTCTCATGTATACGCTTTTTTACGAATTTTTTGTAATACTGCAATACACATTATATATCATATATATATTGTGACGGTAGCGACTAGATCATAATTTAATCGAAGAAATAATAAAGTAAAATCAGATAAGATCCGCGGCAAAGATAACAATTAGAATAAAAGTACGGGACGCGAAAAAGTACAAAGACGAAATAAGAACAGAAACGCGTAATCGGCTAAATTTAGAACGGAGAAAAGGTGACAAACACATAAAAGAGGGTAAGAAAGATAGAAAAGGACGGGAAGACAGGTAGGCCTCACAACGGATGACGTGCACAAGTGAACGACCGGCGAATTTTCCCGAACAATAGAGAGACAAAGGTAAAGGCAATGACCCAGGCGCATCGGAAAAGTAGGGAACCAATTAAAGTACGGAAAAGATATCACGCGAGGAAGGAAAAGTAGGGAAATCACCTTTAAAAGGGCCGCGAAAGAAAGGAAAAGTCTTCTTTTTGGGTTTCGATTTCAAGTATAACGAGTATCAGTAGTGCGTGACGATAAAATTAAAGAGGTGCAAATCGGGCAAGCGTAGGGGAAAATCGTGCAGCCGTTGAGAGAGAGCAGGGAAATCGGCCACTTCAATATCAAAGATATCCGAAAACGACCAGCGGTAGAAAGAGAAAAAGAGACAACCAGCGTGTAAGTGCTTTGTATCTCTGTCATACGTATACAGTCAAACGACACAACGTCTCCGAAAGTAAAAGTAATATTATCATTTCATGCATCTAACACCTAGCTAATAAAACGCGTTCGTGGTAGTCCTAGTTTTTCTACCTAAGTTCTAGTAGCAATAAGCCATAGTCCAGTAGGTTGTGTGCGTGAGGAACGAGTGAGTGAGAGAGCGTGTGACCGTAGGCGAGTGAGTGAGAGAGAGCGAGCGTATAGGTAAGCAAACAGAAGCGTAGGCATAAGCGTCCGTAGGTAAGTGTGCGTGCGTAAAAGCGTCTTCGGCGAGCGCGTCGAAAACCCATGCGTAAAAACCATCCCGCCGAACAGCTGATCGAGAGCATCGACCGAGCGAGCGAGTTAGAAGGTAATAAAGAAAATATACGAGAAATCCGTGTCGTTATTTGCGAGATTCTTTCCTTTTCCCACTGCCAGTCCTTTTGAGGAACGAATTGCAAAGGAGGTAACGTCGAGAAAGAAGGTAAGAAAAGCGATACGTTACAATATACATATATATGTATTACAGTGTTGGACAAAATTTATAATGGTTAAAATATTAACTAATCTATGTTGATTACTGACTAATTATTTTAAACATCGTCATAATTAATCTTAGTTGTAACACAGTATATACAGTAGCGAAACTCTCCCGTTTTGTGTTGGCCAAAATTGAGTGCGCATGCGCGAAGCTGGCTTAGAGCACGGTAACGCCATCTGAACTTCTTTCTCACTTGCTCTCACGTTTCTCGCGCCACGAGGCCACGCGCCTGGTCCTGTCAGCGTCACTTGATCGAGGCGCTACTGTGCGACTAGTGGTGTAACTAATGTGCCAGAGCGAGCGAGAAACGTGAGAGCAAGTGAGAAAGAAGTTCAGATGGCGTTACCGTGCTCTAAGCCAGCTTCGCGCATGCGCACTCAATTTTGGCCAACACAAAATACAAAGGATTTGTCGAGAGTTTCGCTACTGTATATACTGTGGTTGTAGCCAGCCCTTGCCGACTTCGTCCCTACTTTTGGTCATATGTTGCCGACGTCCGCTATGTGGCTCTGCAGTCGATTACGATCACAGCGTCTTATGAGTGTACCGTAGAGCCATCGGAAAAAGCGTAATGTGACCGTACAGGAGCTAGAGGGATCACTCGCTAGGACCAATCACAGTTCTTTGTCAAGCTGAGGCGCTCAGTGAATGTGACCGTTTCGACCAATCGCCCGCGAGAGTCGAAAATGTGCGCGATCGTCGAAGTATCAGCAATGTAATTTAAATCGAGTAAGAGTGAATTTTTGTCTGGTATATTTTAGAAGAGAAAAATCATGGTTCATGCAAGAAAATGTTACGTGCCTTATTGTGAACATAATAAGCGATCAGCGGAATGCAGTTTTTTTAAATTTCTGATGAATCCGTCAAGGTAAATGATTAAAAATGTCTATAACCTTATCATTTACAACATATCAATTAGTATAATACAGAGTAAGTAATTTAAATATAAAAATAGTTCAGACATTCTTTAAATGAATACATTTTGTGATACAGATGCAAACCTGGGTACAAAACTTAGGAGTGGAAGACTTTGCTTATCGACCGATAGAGGAATTGAACAAATTAAGATTTGTATGCAGTTGCCATTTCGAAGGCCAAGATTGTACTTCAGTAATACTGTAACGTTCAGCCTCTTACCACCTCGGCTTCCGGTTACCTCCTCGTCGAGTTCTTTCCTTTTCAGGACTGGCAGTGGGAATATAGGGGAAAATGTTAAATAATCCGTGCGCGAAATCTCTTTAATTTTCTTTATTAAATCTTCGAAATATATCGCCGACTCATGCGAGGGCAACGCACTCGCCCAGCTGATCGCTCTTGTTTTTCACTTGCTTCTCTCACGCACACTTATACGCGCTCACTCTCATCCACACGCTCACGCATACCCTTATTCTAATGCTTAGCCTATTTGAAAGTCGGGTATCGCAAAGAAATGTAAACACTTATCTCGGGAAGCCGATGTAACGTTCTGTGTCTTTCTCTTACCGATATGATGTATCTTTGCCTGGCTACTCTCTCTCTCTTACTCACACGTTGGTCTCGGCTGCCGTGCGCCGTGCTGACTCACTCGTGTGGTAGCAAAAACTCCGAAAAACACCTCTTCTCCGAGCTCGAACGCCGATTTCTTTCCTCGCGCTTCTGTCTGCCTCTGAACTAATCACTCCCGACTCGAATTTATAACTTTTGAAAAAACGTGAGAAACTCTCGATCTTGATCCTTCCGCTACCTGTCTTTTATATGCTTTCTCCCCACCCTCGTGCTCTAATTTCGGTCCCTTTAATTGGGTCCCCGCTACTCTTCTATCGGCGCGCGTTGCTGACCGCGCTTGGCCTCGGTGTTGGCCTTGAACTTACCCATCTTTCGAACTGTTACGTCACTAGTTTTTATGTGAATTCCTATCTTCCGCGATTATCCCCTTTCCTCGGCTCGCCTATCGTTTCGCGATCTAATTTCACTCGTGTGCGTCCCTTTGTCCTTTTCCTGTCTATTTTTAGATTTCGGTTGTTTTCTTTGTCTCCGCGGAATTTTATGAAATTTTCGGTTCTCTCAAGTTCTAGATGCTTCTGAGGTTTCGATTTCTACTTGATTTTACTCTACTTTTATTAATTTAATTGTGTGTTTTGCTTGTAACGTTACAATACATGGTAATTGTTTCATTTCTCCGCTACAACAAATATATATATTAAACTTTACTATTAAAGATATTGATGTTTTTATTCTGTTTCAGTGGACAACTTAGCTTTGGTCAGAAATAGGCTCACCAGGAAAGTAACTTCTTTTGATATTATATACAGTTCTATGATTTCATTCACCTTTAATATAATAATATTTTTCAGACGCTTGGTTCTTGGATTCTATCTACTCTTGGAATGAATTTAATAGAAGATCTTTAACAATAATTACAGTTTACATTGTAATTGTTTTGAAGATACTTTTGGTGTTATATTTCAAGAGTACATTGAAAGGTTTGGACTTTAAATTTATGTGGATATAATAATATTTTTATTTGTACCTATTTAATTTTATATGAACCTAACACGACTTTTTGCAGAAATGAAAAAAATCAACGCATGGATTTATGGAAAACAGTTGTTAATTTAATTGCAGTATGTAATTCTGGATCATTTTCAAGAGATATGCTACTGTAGTATCTAGTTCCATGTTTAAAAATGTAACAAATGTGCGATTATAAAATAAAAGGAATTAAATATTTTTAAAAAGGCATATGTTAAATAAATATATAAATTGAATGTTTTTCATTTTATTATAATAATCTGGTTACAGGTAACCATTTAAGAATTCATTTTTTCGCCAGAACGAACAAAATTAGTTAACAATCATTATTATTAGACACCCTATCCCTACATTTTCAATATTTTTATCTAATTATATAAAATATTTTGTCTTTTTAGTGATAATTATAATCAAAATGTTATTATTTTGTTACAAAATGTTATTATTTAATCAAATTAATCCTACTTCATTCAATCATTAGTTCTGGCCCCAGTTAATTTCTTATGAGATGTCTTCATGGCCCTGAAAAATATTATTTCGTTAAAGATAAACAAAATCATAGAACTGTATGTAATATTCAAAGAAGTTACTTGCCTTTTAAACATATTTTTGACCAAATCTAAGTAGTACACTGAAACAGAATAAAAACATTAATATCTAAACGCAACTAATTGCATCATCTACTCGTTAGAACCTCTTTCATACCTATTAAAAATAGTAATGCTAAAAATATGATGTAATGGAAAGCAATGAATCACTTTACGCAGATAAATTGCAGGAAAGCAGCATGCTCGTGGACCAGTAAACTGTTGGTAACTTTGTCTTCTTCTGTTGCAAACAGTGATTATTTCTTACTATTCCATAATATCGTATGTCGTTAAGCAGTAAGACTATCTTCGATGGGAATGTCTTCGCTTAGGTCATCTAAAGTAATAAGATAAATATTCTGGTTAGCATGTTATGTTAAAATACGTTCTGCGACAATATATTTTGATACATTTTACATACCGTCATCACAATTTTTCTACCCCTTGGAGGATATGTATGGTGTTTTCCTGCAAGAGTAAATTCTAGAGATTAGGACATTAAATTTACGTGGATATAATAATTTGATATAAAGTTAGCGAATTTTAAATAAGCCTAACCCGACTTTTTCCACAAATATAAAAATTCACCAATAAGTTTTTCAAAAGTGCGATTTTCATTTTATATAACGGCATATTATGTTAAATCGGTTCTAAAGGACTCACCTTATCGCTTATTTCAATATCCAATGTAAATTTATTAAAATATCACTTCCGAGGACACATATAATTACACATACATCACTTCAAAGGTTAGAAAAATTTCAGAAATTGACTGCTAGGTAGCGCTTTCATATTGGACCCATCGAGTTCGTGTCTAGAAGTATATAGTTCAGGGATGTAATCGAAATCTTTGGAAATGAGAAAATATGTGGAAAAGGGGCGCGGCCTCACTTTTAGAGCTTAATATCTTCTCTATTATGTATGAACATGATTGTTTTCAGTGTCGCAATCACCTCAGCGTATCGTAATTAATAAATTCGAGTCATAACATCACGGAATATTGCTGTTGATGAGGAGATATTTTTCTGGCCCTTTAACCTCGCTAGTGGTCAGGCGTATAGATATACGGTAGCGTCTAGAATGGTCGCTCGGACGGCAGACTACGTCACGCGGCAAGATGACGTCACGCGGCTAGAACGTCATATACTTGGCTCGAGACGCTACCGCATCTCTTGATTCCAACTCCACGTTATGTTTTTCTTGAGGAGATGATTTAACGGACTAACTTTTTCCGCGTATGCATCGATAAATCGTCGGTACCATGAAGCCATACCGAAAAAACGCCTCAACTGACGGATATTTCGCGGCTCGGGGAATTTTAAAACTGGCTCGACCTTGTCCGGGTCGACTTGTAACCCGTGTCTATTTACCCGAAACCCGAGATATCGCCCTTCTTCCCGACAAAATTCGGATTTCTCCCGGTTTATTACAAGTCCGGCTTCTTTAATTTTCCTAATTACCCGTCGCAACCATTCTAGGTGCTCTTCGAACGTTTCCGTCACGATTATAATATCGTCTAGATATGCAAAAGCGTGTGGCTCCATTTCAGTACCGATCAATTTATCGAGCAACCGTTGAAACGTGGCCGGTGCTCCCGTCAATCCATACGGCATTCTTTTAAAATGGAATAGTCCGCGACCAGGGACCGTAAACGCGGTTACTTTCCGACTATCGTCTTCGAGCGGGATTTGGTGGAAGGCCTGACTCAGATCCAAGGTCGAAATGTACCGAGCTCGACGTAACTTGCTAAGTATCCCCTCCATAAAAGGTAAAGGGTACGCGTCTTTTTTCGATACCGCGTTGACCTTGCGGAAGTCGCAGCAGAAACGGTAAGAACCATTCGGCTTCTTCACCATCACCACCGGGCTTGACCATTCGCTATTCGATCGCTCGATCACCCCTTCCTTTAACATGCGGTCTACCTCCGCGTACATCGCTTCCTGAACGGCCGGCGATACCGGATAATACCGTTGTTTTATGGCGGTGTGACCTTGCACGTCGACTTTATGTCGAATTAGGTCAGTTACCCCTTTCGGTGTTCCTCCTGCGGCTATTTCCCGATCTACGAGGCGCAACACCGTTTCCCTCTCGTTCTCAGTGATATCTACGATCCCGTCGCATGCACTAATGCCGGTTACTTCCGACGGAAGACGAAATGGGACTTCTATTCCGGCTAGGGCCGAATACCATACCCCTTTCTCCCCGTCAATAATGATTTTAAACGATCGGATCGCGTCCATCTCAAAAATACAATTCGACATAAGACGAGGAACGACGTGCAAGGTCAACTCCCGCTTTACCCCTCCAAAACGGACTGCAGTAGCGATCGTTCCCTCCACCGTCTCTTTCCTCCCATCGGTATAATGTACGGACTGGACACTCGACGGTTCTAAACTGGCTATTTCCCCGAAAATCGCCTCGTTTCCGGCCCTCCGGATAAACGAGCGAGATGCACCGGTATCTAAAAGACCGAAAATCGGTACGCCATTTACGGTAGCATTTACGAAAATTCTCTCACCCGTTGCGTCTATCGTTGCTACTACCGCTGCATCTCTTTCCCTATTTTCGAGAGGCGCCTCCACTATATCCTCCGCCGAGTCTCGATGGACGTCCGCTCGCACGGCTATTTCCTCGCCACACCACGCGTCTATCCGCGGAGAATCATTTACGCGAGCGCTCCCTTCCCCTCTACTCACGGGTGTCTCTACGGCCTCTACTGGGAGGGGGGAGTGGCCGTCGGCCGGTTGGTCGACTCCCCCTGACCGTTTCCCGCCGGTCTTCGCAATTCGGGCACGTCGCTTTAACGCAATCTTTCCGGCCACACCGGAAACAAAACCGTTGACGCGGCTTCTTGCACTTCGCGTGCCTAAGCCCCGATTCCTCGCAATTCCAACACCGGACCGGTGGCTTCGCGGGGTCCGGCGTGGGCCTACTCGCGGTGCTCTCATTATTTGCCGCTGAATTTCTCGGCGTAGCCACCGCTGCTACGACCGCTGCCTCTCTGCGCGGCTCCTCCGCTCTAGACGCGCCAGCCGCTCGTCGCGCTACCGGTTCGCGGTTCTCCGGCGACCTATCCTCCTCCACCGGGTAAATTTCCGCAACGCGGGCCGTTCTCGCCCTTGGCGGCTGCCTAACGCTCTCTGCGTACGTGTTTGGACGCGTTACGGGCGATTCTGGACCGGGACGGTACCGCCGTCCCATATCCCAGATTCTCTCTCTCTGTCTCCCTAGTTCAGAGAGCCGGTCAAAACTAGTTACCTCCCGCGGATCAATTTCTCGCTGATATTCAGGTCTTAAATTAGCGTAAGCGATACTAAGCCGTTCCGACATCGGAACCGGCGCGCCGCTTCGAGATGGCCGCGGCGGCACGACCTTCGCGAGAAGCCCCTCGATTTTAATCAAATACCGGCTAACTTTTTCTTCCGGTCTCTGAACTCGCGTTCTGATCGTCTCACGTAACCTTTCTTGAGCCTCGAATCTGGAAAATCTGCGTCTAAAGGCCCCGCAAAACTCCTTCCACGTACGCAGAGAACTTCTCCTTAAACGGTACCATTCGAGAGCGAGGCCTGTCAGGAGGATCGAAATATTAGAAAGTAACTCATCTTCTAACCCTCCCACTCTCGCACTCTCCTCCTCCACCCTTTCTAAAAAGGACTCAGCCTCCGACTCGTCCTCGCCGTCGAATGACACCCTCCACGCGCGGATCATCTGATCAACCGCGCGCAAATTTCTAATTGCCTCCGCTCTTCGGAAGTCCCGTGTATTTTCCGCACGCGACGCTACGGTTACGGGAGATCTTTCCCTTTCTACGTGCGGTATTCTTTCCCCTCGTGCCCTTTCCCGGAATCCCCGGTCCTCCACCACCTGCGTCCTATTCTCTCTTTCGCTCATCGGAGTGTTCGGTGTAAAATACTCCGTTCTCGACGGACCAAAAGAAACCGCGCGTGATTGCGGCAGAGGGAGATTCGAAAAGCCGGATAATCTAGTAGGTGCTCCCACCCCGTGTATGCACGCATCGCTATCACGCGTCACGCGTGTGTCGACTCGCTCTCTCTCTCTCTCGCACCCGACGGCGGCCGAAGTCGCAACGAAGCCTACCGAAACCTGCCTTTGGTGGTGGGGATGCCTACGTGCGGGCGAGCTCGGCTGCCGAGCTCTCTCCTCTCCTACGCCGCGCTCAGCTGATCGCGCGGCTGAGGTCGTCGACCGCGCTGGTTGAGCGTGGTGGGGCGGCACGTTTTCAGCCGCGACTATCCCTACTCTATCTCCCGTCCCCCTACCCCACAGCTCCTCCACTACCACTATGGAGTCCTCTCGAGGTGGAGACGCACGAAGGCACGAATGCGCGACCGGAAAAGCGGTGGTCGGCTCCCATACTGAAGTAAGGAAAGGGTTAGTCGAAATGAACGGGGTGGCTGACACCCTCAAGAACGGATTCGCCGCCGTCGTCCTAGTCGCGGAGGTCGTTGCGGTCGTCGTGGTCACCACCGTCACCCCTAGTGTGTCTTCCCGGTGGACCACGACGATCGCCTCGGTCGTCGGCTCCTCCACTAGATTCCTAAGTTCGGTGGTATGAGGTCCACCGTACGCGAAAGACGGTTCACGCGAACTATCCTCCGCTTCCCCTCCCGAACTATCTACATCCGACTCCCCCTCGTCCTCCTCCGTCCAAGGAACTCCATCCTCCCCCGCAGCCCTACGCGTGAGTCTATGCATTCTATCTCGCAACACTATGAGTGAGCCGCTTGCATTAACCCGCAGTGACGCAAGTATATCTGAAAGTACTTCACCGGATACGTTGAAAATCCATCCACCCATTGACCGGTGTGACCTTGAGCTCCGACGGCTGTCCCTCCTTCCTTCCATCCTGTCTTGGTGGGTGGAAGCTCGCACCGAAGATCCAATTCCGTACTTCAAAGTCACCGTAATCCAAGGTCACCGAAATCCTTTATGGCACTCACGATTTTCAAACACCCACGATCACTCCCGAGGATGTTCGAACTTTCCCGAACGGACCGGTGTAGGCAACACGTAACGAAAATTTGAAAAGTCCTTCACCAGACCGAACAAGAACACAAACCTCAACCGTTCTTCCTTACGACCTTCCGGCTTGCGTGAGCCGCACGTTGGGCGCCAAATTTGCAACGTTATTTCCTAAAATAATTCCGGGGAGGTGCCGGATGCACTCCCCGCGAAATAACCGCGTCAACAAATTATTTTCTTTATTACTCCGCGAGAATCCTCTCCGCGAAAAAGGGCTCACGTTCTTACCGTTCACGCAGCCGTAAGGAGTAGTGGGTTGAGGGGGGAAAAGAAAATTTACCAAAGTTCCTTCGGAGCACGATTTAACGAAAAACAATAAAAGAATTTATTCAAGTAAAATAATGAAAGTATTAGAAATTTTCCATTGGTTAAGCGAAACGAATACAAAATCGGAATCTCTTTGTCCGCGGTGTTTACTCAAACGTCCAGACGAATTAACCGCCGGCTACGTGCTCGATGCCGGCACGTGGTCGCCTCGCTTCTCGGTTGTTCTACCGAGGAATTTACGACTTATTAATACTTTAAGCTTATAATTTAGACAACGAATCAATTAATAATTATTATTACAACAAAGAGATAGAATAACTGTACGATAAACCGCGCACCCGGACGGCGATCGAGGCTGGTTCCGCTGCTCGTTAACAAAGGAATCGAACGAGAAAATCGAAGGATGATTCTACGTTAATTTTCTAATTCTTTCAAACAATATAATCGTTAATTCCCGATAATTCGGTTATCTACCCTTAACGGCTCCGAATAACCCCGGAATTAGACCTCGCGATACTGATCCGCCACCCGGAAGGAATTTCCTACGTGAACAAAAGGATTTCTCTTAAGTCGCTCTAATTATCTCACCTCTTGACTAGATAAACGTCGCGCACAGAGTATTTTTTCGAGGATCACGCACGCGGTTCCTTACGAGCCGGCCTACCGAAATTCCCCGAGCCCACCCGAAGATAGCCGAGCGCCTACTCGCCATCTCTCTCGCTCTACCGCCTCGCTAGGCGACGCGCGCACGCATGACCGCTTTTCGCGACTTCGCTATTAATTCTTCCTGCAACTTTCGACCGGATGACCGCCACCGATGACCATTCCAGCGGTCATCTCGATCCGTTATTGAGCGAAGGGATGCTCAGATGATTTGCTGTCGGGTGGTCCTCCTTGCCTCGGAATTTCGGCCGTTTCCTTCGCCGATCGTCTTTCTGCCTCGCTCGTTCTCGCCGTGCGTGTCCTCTCTCTCTCTCTCTCTCTCTCTCTCGATCTTATCCTTCGACGGCTCGCTCTCTCTCGCTCTACCGCCGCTCCGCCGGCCGCCGTTGCTCGCTCTCCGGCCTCGTCCTTATCCTCTCCGGCGTGGCGGTCATGAAAGAGGGTCTAACTTTACTATTTATTCATTTTTCTACCCCAGAACCAGCCTCGAGGCCCTCCGACTCGCGTCACATTTCCTTCCGCGGTCCACCCGGTGACTCTGTCCGCGACGGTTCTTTTCCTAATCCGCGGCGAAGGGGAGAGCATTCTCGTTTGTGACGGGTATTCAAAATACCACGTCACAATACATACATACATACAAAGTTATTTTTTCCACTTGTCCCTATTAAATACCTTTTATTTTAAAACACCTTTCTGCTCGCAACCCAGACCCAACCCCACCCGGATCACTTTCATTTTCATTTCGTTTCCCGTAAAATACCTCCTATTTCAAAACACCTTTCTTGTCGCAAGATAGACCAACCCCCACCCGGACCACTTTTGCTTTTCACTCATTTTCTGTAAAATACTTTTTATTTTAAAACACTTTTCTGGTCGAAACATAGACCAACCCCCACCCGGATCACTTTTATTTTCCTTTCGTTTCCCGTAAAACACCCTTTATTTTAAAACACCTTTCTGGTCGCAACATAGACCCCCCCCCACCCGGATCACTTTTATTTTCCTTTAACATCAGATTATGGAGCACTCGATTTTAAGCAAGTTCAGTCTAATCGATTTCTGTCTAGCACCAATAGTAGCTGAGATACACAGGTGGCCTGTTTTAAATAACAATGTATTTATAGACATATGCATGTATTTATGTGTACATACACAATATAAATACGATGAGACACTTAAAACAGGCCACCTGTGTATCTTAGCTACTATTGGTGCTAGGCAGAAATCGATAATTAAAAATGTTAAAAAACTAAAGGAAATGATCGTTTTGTTACTACGAAAGTTATTAAAACGAGGAACGTCCCGGCGGCGAAACGTTCTGGCGGCTAAACGGCGCACGGTGATCAAAAATAAAGATTTAGGATTCCAAAAATCATAGAGTTATAGAATTTGTTTGCGTATTCTTCGTATTTCATTCTTGTATCTTAAAAATATATGTAATATAAATGCAAGTTAAAAATTGCTTAGAAAGATTCCACAAGATAAGTGTTATCATTTAACAGTTAACATTATGTTTATTTTTTATCTATTTACAATCTTTCTACGGTATCATTTTGTATTATTATATTATATATTGCACAATCAATCAAAATCAATTTCATTAGATGGCACTTCTGGAGACTCTAATAGTAAAATAACATCCTTATTCATAGCTTCACTTTGCCTAAGTGGTAAAACTCTTAAACTAGAAATTAATGGATCTGACGAAACACACAAAATGTTAAATAAATCTATATTTGTCATTTTTCGCGATATCTTGCGAGTATTATGTTCTCTGTAATATTTAATTTCTTTGTGGCATAAGGTTCCGAAAAGGTCCCACCCCCGATTGAGCTCATTTTTTGTGTGAAGTTAGTATACATAGAGATAAGTAAAAAACCAAAAGGATTTTTGGCGCGTCGCAACCGTTTTGGAATTATCGGGTTTTTTATTTTCGATTTTCGATATTTGATATTTTTGTAAATGCTAAAAGCAATAAAATTTTTTTTTAATGAAATCTATTCTAGAAACATCTAAGAACATTTATTAACCATTTTTCCCCGTTAAAATGTATTATTTACATAGATATACAAAATTATATTTCAAATTAAGCGCTGTACGAATACTTTTCACACCGACTGTATAAGTTAAGAAAATCCGTACGAAAAATACTTGGCGCAAGAAATCCCTCGTAGAGGATGCACGTTCAAACCGGGAACGCGCATCATACTGTATACCATTGTTTCTCTAATTTGTTTTACTAATAATTACTGTCCAACGTATGGGATTTCTTGCACCAAGTATTTTTCATACGGATTTTCTTAACTTTTATAATAACTTTCTATCGTTACATGTAACTTGTGCACGGTCTGTTATAAAGACATAAATAATATTCAATCGACAGATGCTTGGCAACATTAAGTGATCTGAAATGTTTTTGTATGGATACATATCCTCTTCTATCCTATATTCTAATCTACCCTATAAAACTCGTGCATATACTTGGCGAAGGTTTTTTACAGCGAAGCTGTTTTTGGTGGATATATACGATTACCGTGAACGGTGGATCACTTGGCTCGTGGGTCGATGAAGAACGCAGCTAATTGCGCGTCAACTTGTGAACTGCAGGACACATGAACATCGACATTTCGAACGCACATTGCGGTCCACGGATACAATTCCCGGACCACGCCTGGCTGAGGGTCGTTATTATAAATAATACTGCTCTCGATGCAACTTGGATTGCGGCGTAGAGCGAATAATGGGTACTCGTTGACGAGAGAACTTCGGTTTATCTCGTCGACGTTGCCTGAAATGAATGGTAGATAAGTTGTGACCGCGCCTCTCTCACGCGAGAAGACGAGCACACCTTCGCCACGCTCTCCTCTTCGGAATACTTTGCAACCGATCCGAGTCGAATGCTCCCTCCTTCTTTAATTAGGATGACTCCATCTCCCCAGCCGACGTACGACGTTGATGCGTAAGATGGATGCACAAGAGAAAGTGTGAATGAGAGTTGAGACTTGAAAAAGTCTGGGGTCAGGTGTGAATCTGAGCACTGGACGGTCTCGATTGAGAGTGGTTAATTTCAGAAGAAAAGACGAGATTTCAAATATACAAAAAAAAATATATAGGATTTATTCCTACTTCGGTAAACACGTTGTTGGGAACCTTTACGGTCGAGAAGCTATTCTTCTCTCTCTCTATATATATATATAAAAAAAAATACAGTCACAAAGATCGCGCGAGGATTCGAGAACACAATTCGATCTCTCTTCTTTGAATCCGATTTCGAAAGATATGTATGTCTATATAAAAATCTATATACGCAGTGAAATTGAAATCAACGAAACTAAAGCCACCTATGACTGCTTGATGGAGAGAAATTGCGTTATTGGTCTCTTATTTCGATAATGAGATTGTAATTAACTGATACAAGAATGAAAACGCTCGTTACGTGAAATTATATTTAATTTCGTCTATGTTGAGCTACGTGCGTTCGACGCGTGCCGCTATTGAACGTGACCTACCCAATGTAAACACGACGAGTCGTTTCTTACGACGATGTATAGTGACAATACTGAATTTGCGTGGAATTTTCCACGTTCATAAATCGAAAGATCTTATATTCGTTTTATTCAGAAACTTCTTATTTTAACTCCGTCGTTCAATTTCGACCACGAGCAAGTTTCTCTAACCCACGCGAAAAAGCACGAATACACTCAAGTCAGGTACCAAGAGCCGAAAAGAGCGTATGTTCTTCCTCGCATGGGAACGTGTTTGTTGCACGGGTAAGTTCGGGTGCATCGGGTACCGAGAGCCGAAGACCTAAACACTCGTGTTTCCAACCACGTTCTTTCTCCACGATAAACGTATAACTTTATCTTTGAATAAGCCGAGGAAGTAGGGGCGGGTATGAGCCGTGGCCTAAATCCCTGACCTTCGCCAATGAAGTTTCGCGCCTATCCGATCGTGCAAAACACCTCGATCGTTCGATGTCCTTGGACGGTCTCACGAGTTCGGTATTGCACGATACCACTCTATTATTCGATTTAAAATGTTACAAATTTTACAGTTTCTTTAATTAAAGTGTTACTATTAATGTGATGTTATTGGAACGACGGAGTTAAGAATTTAGTATGTCGGTCGGTGCCGTGAAGCGGCTTGTTTCACGACTCGTCGGTTTGACGCGCCTACGCAAGTTCTATAGTGCCTGAGACGGTTTGCTCATGGGTCACTTGAGACGGTTTGCTCGAAGCTCACGTATCGTTTTTCGCCGAAACTTTATTCATTTCCGAATACCAATAATCAAATAATAGAAAACAATACTTGAAATGTTACTTCACATACAATCGTTAGGCAATCGTATGCTGCTCAAAAGAAAAAAAGAAAACGCTACGTGGTGACTGAGGGATCGTAGAGGACCGAGAAGCGGACCTCTCTATCCTGATCTATATAATTCGCGAAGTGATCCCACAGTAACGAGACCGTGGTTTTGGCGCTCCTTATATATCTGAGTACTGCCAATTACGGACCATGAAGTAATTTACGTCGGTACATTTGCATGGTAGATTTGTCCGACGCGTGCGACATCTCACGCGGTGACGATTGCTTTGTTGTGTTGATCTACTTATCGATTGAATCTATCGTTAATACATGTGTCTCTTTCTATATCTCTCTCGATATAGAGAAAGTTATGTATATGTAACCGGACGGTTACATCACCCCCCTCCCCCTCTGGGAGCACAACTCGCTTGTGCGATGATGATTAAGAGAGAAAGAAAAAAAAATAGAACTATCTTCACGTAATTGACAGTATCGCTTACCACTATCAGACTTTGATTATCACAGTACTCGTTACTAACAGAATAACTATACATACAAACTAATACGCAAGAAGTTATACTCATGCATCACACACGCATCCATCCGCTCCCTCCTCGGGTACGTTATATACACACTTTTGGCTTTTATGCCGCGGGTTCGCCTTAAACGTTCGTCACTCCCGCACTTCCGTCTCTATCGGATATATAGATACATATGTATCAGCGGACGCACTGCGTTCCACCTTACACCACGGACACTCAGTGTTCCCGCACACACCCTACTTGCAATGTCACTCGAGCATTGCCTCCTCCAACACGTCACTTATGTCCATGAGATCAAATTCTTCGGCACCTTCCTTCTCCGCGCTCACATTCATTAACCCGAGTGGGTCCTCCTCGTCGAGACAAAACGGCTCAAGCGTTGGATCGGTGTCTTCGGACCTTTCCACGGTTATGAATGGTCGGCGTCTTGGTGCTTCGGACTCTTGCGGCTCTTCCTCCAGTCCCGCATAGAAATCTTCCCACTCCTTGCCGGACCAGACCTCATCGGGAGGATGGCTAGGTCCGGGAACCGGTATGGACGGAAGTGGTGCGCAGGGGTTTGTGCCTAGCGTCCCCGCTCCGGGCACGCTCGGAACGTTTGGCGGCCAATCCACCGGTGTCTGACACCTGACCGGTCGCTTCTCTATGTTATATTGCACCGCCGTGCCGCCTCGGTATCTTCCCAAGCTCGCTGCCCTCCATGGTCTCGGAAGTATTGTAGTCAGTCGTGCCTCCGGAACATCTTCGAATGTATAATCGGTCCCCGTTTGTGTTGGGCGAGATACCATCGCCCACCCCGCGTATGACTGCGTAGCTTTGTCCATGTTATCGACACAAGAGTTACTAGAAGAATGCTGCCTTGTCGCGATCATTCTTCCTCTTCCGTATTACCCCACTTCCCAAATTTCGTGTATCTCCTCCCGAGGTGGGGGAATACCCCTCTCTCGGAGCGATTTCGCGCTACGTATTTGTTTTCATTCGATACTTCTTCAAATCCGTGGCGTGGAACATGCCACGGATTTTTCCGCCATCCGGGAAGCGTAATACATAGGTTGAGGGACCTCTGACCTCGGTGACTTCGTACGGTCCTTCGTATAACGGTAGAAATTTGGCTATGCGCCGATCTGCCGCGTTTGAGATGGGATTCGTTTTAAGTAAGACGAGTTCTTCTTCTTGGAAGGTGAGTGGATATCGGGCCTTTTTCTCCGCGATTCGACGTCGTTTCTCTGCCTTTTTTATCATTTGTTGACGTGCCCACACTAATTTTTGCGAGTATTCGTCTGCCTCGTCGTCTTCACGTTCTTTCCATCGCTCGGCTGTCGTCCATGGTCTTTGTGGTTTTTTCTTTTCTTGTAACTCGAAAGGGGTAAAACCGGTGCTGTCATGCACTAGCTCGTTGCAACAAGTCTCAATTACTTCGATCCATTGCGCCCAGGCGGTATGTTTTTGCCGAATAAGCGTGCGGAAAATTCGTCCGATTTCTCGATTCACCCTCTCCACCGGGTTACTTTGCGGATGTCGTATAGAAGAAAGGATATGCCGTACGCCTTCCTTCTCCAAAGCTTCTGTCCATTGTTTGGACGTGAACTGCGTACCGTGGTCCGATAGGATGCACTTCGGACGGCCATATTTTGGAATATAGTCTTGGAATATTCGGTTCAATGCTGCCTTGGTGGTTGCTTGCTTTATCGGATATATTTTTACAAATTTGGTGAAGAGATCTTCCGTGACAAGAAGGTGTTTAACTCCTCCCCTGGCAGTTGGTAGGGGCCCAAAAAAATCGATGGATACTATTTCGGACGGTGCTTCCGGAAGAATTGCTTGCGGAGGTACATATATCGCAGTATTGCGTGCCTTAACGCGCTGGCACGTGTCGCAGAACGCAATTTCTCTCCTCACTGCTCGTCCCATTCGTGAAAAATAAAAACTCTCAGAAAGTAACCTGACGCATCGTTCGCTACCTACGTGTGCATATAACTCGTGAACCTCGTTAATCAATGGATTGATCCACTTTTCTGGAATTATCCCTTTCCACTTCTCGTCACGCCCCCGATGGCACAAGACTCCTTTTATAATCTTAAAACGTCGCGGAGAAGGATTCTCCCCCCTTTCGCATGCGTCGAACGTTTCGCGGAGACGCGCATCGCTGCGTTGATGTGTGTGGAGGTTCCGGAGCATCGAACTTATTGCTTTTGCTAGTGTGCGAACAATCGCTGTATAGATAGGTACGACCGTTTTACTAATTTCCAACGTACTTTGGTTTTGGTAATCGATTCTGCTAAGCAAGTCTGCTGGGATATTCAATTTCCCTGGACAATAAGAGATCTCGATTGCATATTCTTGAATGGATAAGGCCCATCGCGTCATACGCTGATTTACAAATCGACTCTGGTTTAAAAATGACAACGCTTTGTGATCCGTCATTAATATTATGTTCGACCCATGAATATAAGTACGGAATTTATTGAGTGCCCACACGATACTCAGAAGTTCTTTTTCGGTCGTAAAATAATTAATTTCGGCTCCCTTTAACGTGCGACTGGCAAAGGATATCGGTCGAAGGTCACCTACATCGTCCCTTTGGGCTAATACGGCCCCGAGTGCCAAGTGACTGGCGTCGGTTGAGATGTAATACGACTCTCGTGGATTAGGAAAATGTAACACGACATTCTCACAAAAGAGCGATTTAACGCGGTTAAAAGCCTCGTCCATTTCATCCGTCCATTCCCAGCGATTTCCCTTTTTTAACACCCGAAGTAGAGGCACTGTCGCATTGGCATGATCACGTGTAAATTTGCTATAGAAGTTAATTAAACCCAAAAACCCACGAACTTGTTTGACGTTTCGCGGTGTCGGAAAATTTCGAATGGCTGAAATTTTTTCCGGGTCAGGTTTTATTCCCTCCTTTGAAAGTATATGGCCCAGAAACGGCACCTGCTCTCTGACAAATTTACATTTATTAAGTTTAATTGTAAGACCATACCGATGCAACCGTTCGAGTAACGTGCTCATATGTTTCAAATGTTCCGAAAAAGAATTCGAGATACATAGCAAATCATCAATAAAATTCACGACAAATGCTTCTAATCCTTTAAGTACCGGGCGCAAAGCTCGCACAAGGCTAGCACTGCTGGTTTTCAGGCCAAATGGTGTAACCTTGTACTCATAGCATTGTCCTCTATATAAAAATGCAGTATATTTACGAGATTCCGGGCTAAGTGGAATTTGCCAAAAACTACTGGTTAAATCTAGACTTGACATGTATATTACTTTCGTTACCCTTTGAAAAACACTATCGATTGTTTCTGACATTTCGTGATCGCTGACCAAGATCTTATTTAACATTCGTGCATCAAGGCATAATCTAAGAGAGCCATACTTTTTTATTACTGGAACTATCGGATTCAAGTACGGACTTGCCGATGGCTGGATTACATCGTTTTCTAACATTCTTTGAACTTCCTGATCCGCTTTTTCCCAGTACTTTAACGGAATCGGGTACGATCGTTTAACGAACGGTTGACTTTCCTCCACACGGAGTACGTGTTCATAACCTTTTAATCTCCCCGGCCTCTCGTCCCATACTGCGCGATATTTAGTTAATACGTTAAAAAACATTTGACGTTGTTCACACGAAATGTTACATGATTGAAGTGCATTCTCGATTTTTTCGTCTAGCCGTATGTCTGTATTGCGAATGCTACAGACCCATTCTCCCGAGTCTCGACTTTGTAACGGAATTGTGTCTAAATGATTGTTCGCTTGCATTGTTAAATACCCGAGTTCGAAATCGATACGAGATTTCAAGCACCTTAAGAGATCAATACCGATGATGACTGCTCGCATTAAACGTGGAATAACGACTACTGGATGCGTGAAATTTAAACCTTGACATTGAAATTGAGCTAAAATTTGTCTCGTGATACGTGACGATCGTGCACCTACTGTACCTATTACTTGTACTCCCACGACTGGAAACGTTGGACATTTAATGAAATTTTCTTTATGACACTCATACCACTCTTGTGAAAACGCGGTTACCGTACTTCCCGTATCAATCAAAGCTTTAATCGTAATTCCTTCTATCGTGACTTCGACCTCGGGGCTTTCCGTTCTGATGTTCTCCGCGCGTGGAAGAGTACAGTCTATTAAGCTATGAATTTCTACGTTAAATTTGTTATTTTCTGCCCCTCTATAAAGTACTAAGGGTTGCGCCGAGGCTTGTGCAACTCTCAGTCGCGAAAAGACTCCTCCTGATTCGTAGTATTTGCAACGGTCTCGTCTTCACCCTCCTCGTGTATGTTAAGGTCATTGTCTGTCACAAACGTCGCTTGAATTTTTACCGGAGTTGATTCGCGTCTATTATCTTGACTACGTGGATAGAATCCACGTGGTGCTTTGTTTTGATTCGGAGGTGGATCTTGCTTACGATTTTCCGAACTTGGCCCGTCCCGTGTCGTGTTATAACGTCGTTCGTATCTCCCATCGGATTCGCGCGACTGCGAGTATGGAACGAAAGGACCTTGATTATTGCGATCAGAATACCTAACTGAAGGGTGATTTACACTTCCCCCATGGTCGTATCGGTCAAGTAACGTTAAAAATGCATCAATGTCAGTAATGTTTTGTGCGACGACTGCATCGTCAATCGCTTGTGTAAAGTGTTTAGAGAGCAGTTGCACGATCTCGCCATTTGGACGAGGTGGTGTTATATCGCGAGCATTTGCAATTTGTTTCATCGCATACGCTACCCGCGTGCTACCGTCCTTTTCCCGATAGTATCCTGTTTCTAAGTTCGAGCGGATTTTTCTTTGTACCGTCGTATTCCAATACCTTGCTAAGAAGACGTTCGAAAATTCAGACCAAGTCTCGATATTTTCGCTTACTAAATCCCACCATTCGTTAGCAATTCCCTTCATTGACTGTGAAATGACGTATTTCATCTCTGAACCAGCTACCCCGCTGACCTCTACGTATTGTCTCAAATCGCGTAAAAACTTAGGCGGGCGTTCGTTTGGACTGCCTTCAAAGGTAGGCAAGTCGGGTTTTAGTGGAAATGGACGAGATGAGTTGGACGCCTGTGCTCTTGCCAGAGCACGTTGCTCATTAATTGGCATCGATGAAAAAAAATCATTTTGCTCGCGACCATGCCTGTTCGGTTGCCCTTGCACCCTCTCCGTTCTGGTGCTATTAATACCCGCGCGCCTGATTTGAGCTAGTATGTCTGCTTGAAAACGACGTAAGCTTTCGCGCATTTCTTCGACACCCTTATCCATTCTTGAATTGATCTCATCTCTCTCTTCGTTTAATGTTTGATCTACATATGAAAGAACTGCCTCCCGGACTTTGACTACACTGCGCTCTATCTGCCTCGTTAGATCGTCAAAACGGCTTTCGAACTGACCGATAACCTCATCTTCGAGCAATCGACACTTCTGCTCGCAAAGTGTTACCCGCGAGGATAATTCTTTAACTAACTTAACCAAATCTGGCGTGCCGACACCTCCACACGCACTCTCGCTCGATATTTGCCCCTCTGGACGCGGTTCAATTTCGAGATCTGAACTGAATGATTTTCTTATCGGAGAACGCATGATTTTTGAGCCACCCGGTATCAAACTTTCAGCACGTTTGTTCGCGGTGCTTTCTAAACTTTTATCCTGCTCGTGTGACATGTATAACCTATTTTTCGCTTTGCTGCGAAGGTTCCTTTTCATCGTGTTTTACCGATTCAACGCAATGTGATATTCGCGTGACTAATTAAATCTCTAATGAAATTACGTTAATACGATCTTTTCTTAAGAATAACCAGTCTCGTGCTTTCGAGCCACCCCACGTTGGGCGCCAATTTTATTTCTCTTCTTCTTATGCAACCGATCCGAGTCGAATGCTCCCTCCTTCTTTAATTAGGATGACTCCGTCTCCCCAGCCGACGTACGACGTTGATGCGTAAGATGGATGCACAAGAGAAAGTGTGAATGAGAGTTGAGACTTGAAAAAGTCTGGGGTCAGGTGTGAATCTGAGCACTGGACGGTCTCGATTGAGAGTGGTTAATTTCAGAAGAAAAGACGAGATTTCAAATATACAAAAAAAAATATATAGGATTTATTCCTACTTCGGTATACACGTTGTTGGGAACCTTTACGGTCGAGAAGCTATTCTTCTCTCTCTATACAGGGTGTCTGGTTCCAGGTGACTAAGCGGCCACATACATGTGCACAAGTATCGACTTGAATCGAAAAGTCTAATAAACTTTTTCGAAATTCGGCTTAGTTTTCGAGTTATTAATTAATAGAAATCAGCGAAAGAAGGCGGGACGAAGGCGGTCTACTCAAGCTCGTAACTAGGTGAGTGACGAAACAGGAGGAGGAGCAATCCACAATAACCAACAACGATAATCGGAACGTAACGCTTCAACACGTGTTTACTTTTATCCCTTATCTCTCTTTCTCTCTCTCTCTCTCTCTCTCTCTCTCTCTACGCACTTCCGAACGCTGGAAGCTCGCGCTGACTTCTTTGGTTCCGAGAGCGAAAGAGAGATAAGGGAGAAAAGTAAACACGTGTTGAAGCGTTACGTTCCGATTATCGTTGTTGGTTATTGTGGATTGCTCCTCCTCCTGTTTCGTCACTTACTTAGTTACGAGCTTGAGTAGACCGCCTTCGTCCCGCCTTCTTTCGCTGATTTCTATTAATTAATAACTCGAAAACTAAGCCGAATTTCGAAAAAGTTTATTAGACTTTTCGATTCAAGTCGATACTTGTGCACATGTATGTGGCCGCTTAGTCACCTGGAACCAGACACCCTGTATATATATACAGGGTGTCCCGTTTCAACACTCAAAGCGGAAAACGGCAGATAGACTGGACCAATCTAAACAGAAATATCGAAAAATATTTAGGTAAATTCGGTCTAGTTAACGAGTTATTAATTAACAACGATCGGCCATTCACGGAGAGCCAGAAGCTATCGACGGCTTGGGACGTCCCCTTCAATCTCGGTAGTATGTAACGGAGGAAGCAATGGGAGGAGTAATCAACAACAAATAGTAACGCGCAGCGGCACGTAATGCCGTCTATCACTGTTTACTGTGAGTACCTCTCTTTCTTTTTCTTACCCAATAGCATCATATCATTATTTCACGCGTGCGAGGGAGAAATAGCCTGGTGGACAGTACAACTAGATTAACGGTGAGTGGTGTCGAAGCCACGTGACCTACCCAATGTAAACACGACGAGTCGTTTCTTACGACGATGTATAGTGACAATACTGAATTTGCGTGGAATTTTCCACGTTCATAAATCGAAAGATCTTATATTCGTTTTATTCAGAAACTTCTTATTTTAACTCCGTCGTTCAATTTCGACCACGAGCAAGTTTCTCTAACCCACGCGAAAAAGCACGAATACACTCAAGTCAGGTACCAAGAGCCGAAAAGAGCGTATGTTCTTCCTCGCATGGGAACGTGTTTGTTGCACGGGTAAGTTCGGGTGCATCGGGTACCGAGAGCCGAAGACCTAAACACTCGTGTTTCCAACCACGTTCTTTCTCCACGATAAACGTATAACTTTATCTTTGAATAAGCCGAGGAAGTAGGGGCGGGTATGAGCCGTGGCCTAAATCCCTGACCTTCGCCAATGAAGTTTCGCGCCTATCCGATCGTGCAAAACACCTCGATCGTTCGATGTCCTTGGACGGTCTCACGAGTTCGGTATTGCACGATACCACTCTATTATTCGATTTAAAATGTTATAAATTTTACAGTTTCTTTAATTAAAGTGTTACTATTAATGTGATGTTATTGGAACGACGGAGTTAAGAATTTAGTATGTCGGTCGGTGCCGTGAAGCGGCTTGTTTCACGACTCGTCGGTTTGACGCGTGTGGCGGCCGTTGCGAGAGCACGGTAGCGCCACCTGCTGGTGGTTGAGGCGAACTATTGTAAGCCGCCGCCAGAGGCAGGGAGACGAGAGAGTCCCATTCCGTTTCCGGACACGAGAGTGTAGACTGAAATAAAAGACTGAGTAGTTGTAACCGCAAGTAACCACGTGTCAGTTATTTGCCCTAGTATTCGTGGAGAAAGCAACCCACAATTGGTGACCCCTAACGTAGACAGTAGAAAAGGATAATTCACGCATCAAGCGATGGCTACGGCTGAAAAAACGGAGATAGCACGTGTCGCGGTGAAGCCGCCGCCATTTTGGCCGAAACAACCAGAACTATGGTTCGCGCAATTGGAGAATCAGTTCACCTTGGCCAATGTTACGACAGACGAGACCAAGTTCTCGTATGTAATAACTCAGTTGGAAGAGAAGTACGCTGTGGAGGTGAGCGAAATCATTATTAAGCCTCCCGCGAAAGACAAGTACGAGACGATAAAAAAGGAGTTAGTGAAGCGACTGACTGAGTCGCAAGAGAGGAGGTTGAAGCAACTCCTGGAGAAAGAAGAAATCGGCGATCGAAAACCATCGCAGTTCCTCAGGCACCTAAAAAACCTGGCAGGGGATTCGGTATCCGACGAGTTCCTGAAAACCCTGTGGCTAGGCAGGCTGCCTGAGAACACTCAGGCATTGTTAGCAACGCAGGGCGACCTCGATACGTTAAGGCTGGCGACAATGGCGGACAAGATCGCAGAAGTGGCAGGTACACACAAAATGGCAGCCGTGTCGACGACAAAACCGGACCATCTAAGCATAGAGGAGCGTCTACGAGAGCTAACAAGTCGCGTAGACCAAGTGTTCACCTGGGTACAGCAACAGAAATCTCGTGGCAGACCGAGAGAGCTAACCCCCGCTTCCAAGGATGCGCGAAGCAAATCGTCGAGCCGCACTTACAAAGACGGGATCTGCTGGAAACATCGGCGGTTTGGAAACAAAGCGAACGGTTGCATCCCGCCGTGCAAGTTTGCAAAGGATTTTGCACCACCGGAAAAGTGTACGCGGCCACCTTTCCGGCCCAGAAGGTAAGCCGCTTATTCGTTACCGACGGAACTTCTGGCGAGCGCTACCTTATCGACACAGGAGCCGATATAAGTGTTTACCCCAAGAGGTCGGTAAGGCAGACAGCGGTGAATGACATGATGCTAGAAGCAGCAAACGGTACACCCATCCGAACGTTTGGAACAGTGAAGAAAACACTCAACCTTGGTCTGCGGCGGCAGTTCGTATGGAATTTAGTCGTGGCCGAAGTAGATTATCCAATTCTCGGAGTGGACTTCCTAGCAGCCCATGACCTCCTCGTAGACGTCAAAAGGCATCGCCTGGTGGACAGTACAACTAGATTAACGGTGAGTGGTGTCGAAGCCACGGTGGGAACGGGCTCGATCAGGACATTGCGGGCTCGAACAAGGTTTGAGGAAATCGTGCAGGAGTTTCCAGGCATTACCAGGCCGGCGCAACGTGCCAGCGGTAAGCAGCATGACACAGTGCACAGGATACTAACGACTCCCGGGCAGCCAGTAACCAGCAGACCACGCCGGCTTACCACGGATCGATTAGCCATGGCTAAGAAGGAGTTTGAAAACATGCTCCAGCAAGGCGTCGCCAGGCCGTCCTGCAGCAGTTGGGCATCGCCGCTCCACATGGTGCCAAAGACAGACGGAACGTGGCGTCCTTGTGGCGATTACCGAGCGCTGAACACCCGGACCGTCCCAGATAAGGACCCCATCCCGCACATCGAGGATTTCAACCAGCAACTGGAGGGCAGCAAGGTCTTTTCCAAAGTGGACCTGGTACGAGCGTATCATCAGATTCCTATCGCTGCAGAGGACATCCATAAGACAGCGATAACCACTCCGTTCGGTTTGTACGAGTTTCCGAGGATGATGTTTGGACTTCGCAACGCGGCGCAGACGTTCCAGCGGTTCATGGCGGAGGTCATTCGAGGTTTAGATTTTACTTATGTTTATATTGACGATATTTTAGTGGCGTCACGTAATAAAACTGAACATGTGCAACATTTAAGGCAATTATGCAGTCGTTTGCAGGACTACGGCGTTCAGATTAATCTTAGTAAATGCGAGTTGGGCAAGCGAGAGTTGGATTTCCTCGGCTACACCGTAAACGACGAAGGGGTGAAGCCGTCGAGTCAGCGGATTCGAGCGATTTTAGATTTCCCACAGCCAAAAACGGTAAAACAACTGAGACAGTTCCTAGGTATGGTGAACTTCTATCGTAGATTCATCAAGTCGGCTGCGAAAACCCAACTCCCGTTAGTGCAAGCCATGACAGGGAAAGGCAATGAGAGCGTGTCGTGGAACGATGACTCGCGCGAAGCGTTTGAGAAAACAAAAAAGTCAGTTGCCAGGCCACTTTATTAACTCATCCCGCAGCGAGGGGACAGCTGAGTCTCTACGTGGACGCGTCTGACGTAGCGGTGGGGGCAGTTTTGCAGCAGGAAACAGTTTCCGGAGAGCGCCCTATCGCCTTTTTCTCGCGTAAGTTAACGTCAGCGCAAGCGAAATATAGTGCGTACGATCGCGAGCTCTTAGCTATGTACGCGGCTGTAAAATTTTTTAGACACGCCTTAGAAGGCAGGGAATTCGTGATATTCACAGACCACAAACCGCTTACGTTCGCTTTCAAGCAGAAAGCAGATAAGTGCACCGCGTTACAGTTTCGTTACCTAAATTTCATAGCGCAATTTAGCGTGCTCATCAAGCACGTGGCAGGCAAGGAAAACATTGTAGCGGATACGCTGTCGCGGGTAGGCGAGATAACGCGCGGTATTAATTATCAAGCGTTGCAGGCAGCGCAAGAAGGCGATGCAGAAATTGCGCAAGCTCGAACTCAGTCGTCTCTGATAATCAGGAAGGTAGTGCTTCCGGACATCGGACTCGTAATAATGTGCGATTTATCGACAGGTGTAGCCAGACCGTTCGTTACGCAGGCTCACAGACGAGAAGTTTTCAACGCTCTGCACTCGCTGGCACATCCCGGAGCTAAAGCCACAACTAAGCTAGTAACCGAGAGATTCGTGTGGCCCGGGGTAAAGAGTGATTGCAGAAGATGGGCCAGGGAGTGCATGGCGTGCCAGCGGGCGAAGATTACACGTCACGTAAAGACGCCGTTAGGACAATTTCTGACACCTTCAGCTCGTTTCGAGCATGTCCATATAGATTTAGTCGGCCCTTTGCCAATGTCGCGCGGATTCAAGTATTGTCTGACGTGTGTAGATAGATTCTCGCGCTGGCCGGAGGCAATTCCAATTTCCGATGTGACGACCGAAACCGTAGCCAGGGCGTTCATAGAGAATTGGATCGCGCGTTTTGGTGTACCTAGGCGGATAACCACTGATCAAGGACGGCAGTTCGAAGCGTGTCTATTCAATGAGTTGACGAAATTTGTAGGAGCCAAGCACCTTCGAACCACCGCCTACCATCCGCAAGCTAACGGGATGGTGGAGCGATTCCACCGTCAGCTCAAGGATGCGATTAAGGCGCAAGACACCAGCGCATGGTCGGACGTACTCCCGTTGGTTCTGCTAGGCCTGAGATCGGCACTGAAGGACGACTTAGGCGCGTCCGCAGCGCAAATCGTTTATGGCGAAAGTTTGCGCCTACCAGGCGAATTTTTGATCGCGGCTACGCACAAATTCACGTCGAATTTCGTCGAGCAATTGCGAGAACATATCGCGAAGTTGAGACCAGCGGCCGCGAGCGATCATAGCAATAAGTCAACTTTTGTGTTCAAAGAATTGTCAACGTCCTCACATGTATTCATCAGGAACGATGCCACAAAAGGATCGTTACAATCACCGTACGAAGGTCCCTTCAAAGTGATCGATAGACACGAAACATTTTTCGGAGTAAGAATCGGAGATACGGTTCGCAATATTAGTTTAGATAGACTGAAACCAGCATATGGACTGTGCGAGGTAGCAATAAACGATACGACAAAAACCAAAGAAATGCGAAGAGTTAGTTTTAAGTTAGTTTAATGTACATAGGGTATGAATGAACAAATTGTGTGCGTTTTTTTTTTTATATATTGTATGGATGAACTCCTTCATCAACCAAGGGTTGAAGTTTGGAAGGGGGGTGATGTGGCGGCCGTTGCGAGAGCACGGTAGCGCCACCTGCTGGTGGTTGAGGCGAACTATTGTAAGCCGCCGCCAGAGGCAGGTCGAGAGGACTTCCGGCAGGGAGACGAGAGAGTCCCATTCCGTTTCCGGACACGAGAGTGTAGACTGAAATAAAAGACAGTAGTTGTAACCGCAAGTAACCACGTGTCAGTTATTTCCCCTAGTATTCGTGGAGAAAGCAACCCACAACGCGCCTACGCAAGTTCTATAGTGCCTGAGACGGTTTGCTCATGGGTCACTTGAGACGGTTTGCTCGAAGCTCACGTATCGTTTTTCGCCGAAACTTTATTCATTTCCGAATACCAATAATCAAATAATAGAAAACAATACTTGAAATGTTACTTCACATACAATCGTTAGGCAATCGTATGCTGCTCAAAAGAAAAAAAGAAAACGCTACGTGGTGACTGAGGGATCGTAGAGGACCGAGAAGCGGACCTCTCTATCCTGATCTATATAATTCGCGAAGTGATCCCACAGTAACGAGACCGTGGTTTTGGCGCTCCTTATATATCTGAGTACTGCCAATTACGGACCATGAAGTAATTTACGTCGGTACATTTGCATGGTAGATTTGTCCGACGCGTGCGACATCTCACGCGGTGACGATTGCTTTGTTGTGTTGATCTACTTATCGATTGAATCTATCGTTAATACATGTGTCTCTTTCTATATCTCTCTCGATATAGAGAAAGTTATGTATATGTAACCGGACGGTTACAACTTTTTATCGAAGGCTAAACAGTTGGTCGGTTAAAGAATCAGTTTAAGTTGGGCGCCAGGTAGCTTACGGCTACCACTCGAGCCTTAAAATTAATGTACGATTTTAGTTACAAAATTCCGAAGAGGTGCGTGAAGCGGAACACGAAAACGGTAGCTCAGCCCACCGAGGTGGTCACGGAGAGGGGCGGAGTAAGAGAATTTCCACAAACGCAATACCACAAATTATCGGTAACAAACGAGAGTAATTTATTTCGTTAACACAGAAAAGATCAGTGAATTTACTTGTATAAAATAACGGAAGCTATTTGAAGAAATTAATTACAAAAGTATGTTCGAAGCCCTACTCATTACAATCGAATTCTACCCGAACGCGAGAAATTACAATGTCATATAAATGAACAATGCCTCAATAAAGAATACAGAACTTTTACTTTACAATAACTGAGTTAGGTTTACCGAACGGAAGCTTAGTCAAACTGATCATCGACGAATAACGTTACCAAATATCTTTCTTTATAACCGAATATATAAATTTCCGAAATTACATAAAACACATAAGACAATACAATACTTAGCACACAATACTTTATTTCGCTCGCAATACTAACGCCACTCTCAGGACGAAACGTTGCAGGTGCAACCAACGAAAAGTGCTCTGACGAGACACGACCGAAAAGGGAACTCCTGGCCAGAACTTCTCAACGAAATATAATCGGAGCCTTCAGCACCTTTGCAAGCTCACGATTAACTACGAAATTCCAAAAACTAGTGATCGACCGATTCAGGACGGTAGCGTGGACGATTTCCGGCGCTCCTAATTTCTTTCGGGATCTACTATCTACGCAATAATTCCACAAATCCGAAACATCATCATCCTGGCCAGTGTCACCTAATTTCCCGATAAATGAGGGCTAAACGGAATCCCGTCTTACCGGCTGTACCTCTTCCGCATGGACGGAACCAGAAAGGTGACCTCGCTCTCCACCAAAACTTAAGTCCTAAATGGCTGGTCTCCTCCGGCTTCCACGTCCTTTCCTGTCCTCACACGGTAGCCAAACGCTCGTATCTCCTCCTACGTTGAGAGATGTCGAACTCCAGGATCCGCGAGAACAATTAAGTACGGGGTAACGAAAGTAATAGAATCGAATCCACAAAATAATACGAAAGGTACTGCCTAGTTCAGACACGGGAGCGAAACGAATGGGCGGAAAACTCTAACGAACTTTACTCTAACAAGGGGACATTACGGCCTCGGAAATTGACTTCTGGATTAGACTTTGCAGGTTTGTAGTATACCTTTAGACTATTCGATTTGCAAAGTAAGAGCGCGCACTAGCCATAAATTTTCGAGAAAAATGGCTTTAAAGTTTTACGTGTAGGACGTATACCGGTCACTTTGAACACCATCCAAGAACAGCGAAGTGACCGAGTTGTAGCGAACTCGCTTGCGGCGCGGGCGGTCCGTGTTCGATCCCTGCGTGTGGAAACTTTTTTCTTTTTTTTTTCAATTCTTTAAAAAATTATAAAAACTGTGCATTAAAGTTAATGACATACTAATATGAAGAATTTAATCATACATAATTTTTTCTATTAATAAAATTTCGTGAATATCGTCTTTCTTTGTTAATTTTTAATTTTATATGCAAGATCCTGAATGATAATTGCCATAGAAACATGGAAAACAAAAAATATTATTACATCTCGCACAATTTATGAAGGAAGATTGTTCACATGAACAATCCTTTTTTAAAAGTTCTACCAGAAAACATACTTCATTTATATTCCTGAAAATTTTTCTTTCGTCAGAGAGCTTGGAAGCGTACCAGGCATACCGGATCATTTCATTAAAAATTGGTGATGATAATTGATGATGCACTATTGATTGTATTTTTATGCAGTCCTAACGGGAATTTATTTCTCTATTATTTTCAATCAGATTAAATTTTTTACTTGTCTATAAAAATAGACATCGCAAGGTTGAACAAGTGGAGTACATTTTGAAGGAATTACTTTAATTGTGTAAGTTGGTGATTTCTCGTCATTCTGAAAGATTTCGTCATATAATTCAGGCTTTGTTTATCCTCCCCAAGAATCAAGAATTAACAGTAACAGTCATTTCATTAATAGAAAAAATTATGTATAATTAAATTCTTCATATTAGTATGTCATCAACTTTATTTCACAATTTTTCTAATTTTTTAAAGAATTGAAAAAAAAGTTTCCACACGCAGGGATCGAACACGGACCGCCCGCGCCGCAAGCGAGTTCGCTACAACTCGGCCACTTCGCTGTTCTTGGATGGTGTTCAAAGTGACCGGTATACGTCCTACACGTAAAACTTTAAAGCCATTTTTCTCGAAAGTTTATGGATAGTGCGCGCTCTTACTTTGCAAATCGAATAGTCTAAAGGTATACTACAAACCTGCAAAGTCTCATCCAGAAGTCAATTTCCGAGGCCGTAATGTCCCCTTGTAAGACGTCCCGATGCTAAGTCCTCCCCTGATTCTCACGGCCAAACGGCTCCTCGCTCTGCGTCACGTGATAGATCGGCACGTGCGCCTCTACCTAATTTTCCTTAAATTAAGTAATGAATTACATTTCCCAATTTTGGGTCGGTACGTTGCGCCGATGCTCTACATTATCGATAGATTTCGATGATCGATGCTGAGTAGCGCTAATCGGTAGCCAAGCAACGTATTCTTCTTCGCCATGGTGTGATGGTGATGATTATCCCACGGCGGAGGCACGTAGAGCACGAGAGCGATGACAGTTCTGGGAGCTGAAGGTCTTTCTTAGCTAGTATTTCTCCGATCGATGATGTTAGTGATCTTTTTCTCCTCGTTCGATGGGTTTCCCTCGATGGTGGTGGGATAGCCCATTACATACAAAAATTCGGGAGCAATTAATAAATATTCTTGATATACGAATTCGCCCTGAGAGTGTGCTCTGACGGAAGCATTTCTATTCTCTTCTTGTGACACAACGTCACAAAGTTTAGCAAATAGAGGATATAAGAGAGAGAGAGAAAGGAGTAAGACGCAACTGCCGTTTGGTTTTCGAACGCAAAAGGGAGAGGAATCTGGCGAGAAGGCGTCACGCTCGGACTTCCTTCGCTTTTATTATCGAATGTATCGACGTCGATTCGAATTAGTTTACCATGGACGTCGACTTTGAAAAACATTAAAAGCGATCGAGTCCGGGTCCGGTTCGGAGTCGATTGGAATATTCGTTTTTCCTTCCGATGTCCGAGCGTGCCTTCGTCGAACGTATTCCAGCCACGATTCATTCATCCCATCGTCGTCGACGACGCCCACATTGAGGAGTCGTTCACCCGGTGGTTCGTTTTGTCCACGAATTGCCTCCTTCCCCTGGATTGCCGAGAAAAACGGTAGCCGGGAGGATAGCGAGTTTCGGACGAGCGACCACCGTTGCGTGACTCGATTCGGGCATTAGTCTATCGACGAGAGGCGCTCGCAGATCTTCGAAGACGCTCGATCTGCGCGCCAGGACCACGGTTTCAAAATTCTTGTTGCTCTTCGATCCATTAGCCTCCACTCTCTGTATCTTTACCGCGCTCGAACGCGCTCTCTTTCTACGATCGAAACATCTAAGGGTGCGTTCCACTTGGCGCTCGCAACGACCAAAATATTTCTTTAGCCGTTCCACATGACGACCACGGTCGTTGTGGTCGCAGTGAAATCGTCACTAATGACGTCATTACTTTCGCTCACGTTAAACGCACAACGACCCATCTGAAGAGCTGGGTCGAAGTGGACGTTAAGAAATTCGGCGCAATTTTTAAAACTTCAAAATGGCAACCGAAAAGATCACCTTGTACGACTCGGAGAGAGATATTTTAGTGGAAATAAATGTTTCTCCTGGAGATGCAAAACGTGCGACCACAGGTAAATATAATTATGTTAAATAAACTTAGTAAAATTAATTTTAGCGTATATTCAACAGCCCTCTATACATTTTTTTTCATTATCTTTCGACAAAATAACCTAACTTAATTAATAAGTTATGTTTATTATCATTGAGGATATATTTCTTTCATGGAAAATTTTGTTTGTTTGTAGACATAGTTTTTGCTACAGCATTATTGACAAAAGCTTTAGCAAACAATCCCCAACCATCAACATCTGCCTATGTTGATACTAACAATAGTGATGATGTGGTTGAGAATTCGGCATCTGAAGAAACTTTTATTGATGAGGGCACAGGTAATCTAGACTGCGAAAGCCAAGAAAGCGAAAGTACATTAAAAATAAAAAATTCTATAATTATCCTGCTTTTTATTTTTATTATGTGAAGGTGGCACTTACATATGTGCATATTTCAGCTTCTTTATACAGGTGGCGACCATCTTGTGTCTTGTTGTTGTTAGAATCATATAGATCAATAGAAAAAACCCTCCATAGTGGGAAATTATCACAAAAAAAAGGGTGGGAGAAAGTGGCTGTGGAGCTGGCCAAAAAAGGGCATAACGTGACAGGGCCACAATGCTCGTCCAAACTGCGGAGTTTGAAAAAAACCTACAAATCAATAAAAGACCACAACAACAAATCGGGGAACGATAGAAGGAGTTGGCAGTATCTCGAAGTTGGTATAAATTCATAAATATCCTACCATTACAGACTAACGGCAGTTAGGCTTGTCCGTCGCAAAAAAGGACTAACGCCGGTGATATATTTACAGCAAAATCGAAAGTCAAGGGTTCAATTTTCTATAATTAAGAATAAATAAGTTTCTAATTAATATGCCATATTTTTCAATTATAATAATTTATAATGTCATTTTCCCAGATAATGGGGGAAATTTTCGCCAAGAAAGCATGGTGCCAGCCGGTTGCAGTTGCTTCTTCAAGTGGCTTGTCAGTGAAAGTGCCCGAAAGTTCAGAGAGTATGGGAGAAACAGATAGTGGATGTTCTCCGAGTGAGTTGATTGCGTCAGATCGTTTTGTTTGAAACTAAAATATTGTAAAAATTAAATTCTATTTTAGAATCGAAGAAAACAACGATAACAACTTTACTAAAGAAAAGATTAAGACAGAAAGAAGAACACGAGGAGCGCACAATGAAAAGGCATAATGAGCGGTTGGAAATGGACAAAAAATTATTAGAAGTATTCGAAAAATTAGCAAATAAGTAATTGTTAAGTATGTTACTAATAAGATGATAGTTAAGTATGTGATAATAAGACTGTTAGTTTAATTTTGTTGAAAAATAGATATATGTGATAATAAAACTTAGTTTAATTTTATTAAACAAAAAGCATATAACAAATTTTATTTTATAAAAAAATGTACATTTAATTAAATTTTGTTAAAAAAAATGTTTTATTACTGACTAACGGCAGTTAGGCCTGTCCGTCGCAAAAAAGTAGGACTAACGCCGGTGGTATATTTGCAGAAAAATCGAAATTTCAAGGAAGTTAGATTTTACAAGGAATTCATGATAACATCTTTTTTGTGAATTCCTGCGTTTCGCCTAACTTCCCGCGAATAGTTTCCATTATTTTCTTCATTACGTTCAGGTATAGTGATTACAGTTATTTCATCTTCTCGTAACATACAAATCATACACAAATAACATTAAAAATGTAAAGTGGGCCGTCGCTGTAGTTAATATAAACAATAAATCGTGCTTTTTCTTGCTACATAAAGATATTAAATCAATGATGCGTCGCATCTTTATTAATAACTTTTTATCAAATATCTATAATTTTAATTTCCATATTAGTTCTTTAGACTTTGTTAAACATTGTTGACTTCATAAATTACACATTCTCCTTCAAACAATTTTACTAAAATAACAATCTCTGTAAAAAACCTTGTACAAAGTACGCGACGGCCCGCTTTCTTCGTAAACGTTAAATATAATATAACATTTTGGTACATCTATCAATCCAGGAACAATATTTAACATGTTTGTATAGATAATAAATAATTCTAATTTTTCGAAGGTTATCCATATACAATTTTTAGATAATTTTTGAAAATTGTTTATGTAGATACAGTAGGGATACAAAAATTTATTTTACTAATCTTTAATCTAAAATTTAAATCAATCGGTGAATTTATGATAACATATAATTTATTAAACATTTTAATGAATTTATTCAATTTTTATTGTTTCCTAGTTCATAAATAACCGTATAACAACTGTCTAATAACCTGAATCAAGTACATAATTCATTTTCCTGCGCTAGAGTTGCTCCACCCCATGCTTCCATTCATTCAATTAAAAAATACAAAAAGGTAGGCTTCGCATATTGCCAGGTTGTATTTTTTCATTTTTCGAAAAAAAGCGGGCCGTCGCGTACTTTGTACAAGGTTTTTTACAGAGATTGTTATTTTAGTAAAATTGTTTGAAGGAGAATGTGTAATTTATGAAGTCAACAATGTTTAACAAAGTCTAAAGAACTAATATGGAAATTAAAATTATAGATATTTGATAAAAAGTTATTAATAAAGATGCGACGCATCATTGATTTAATATCTTTATGTAGCAAGAAAAAGCACGATTTATTGTTTATATTAACTACAGCGACGGCCCACTTTACATTTTTAATGTTATTTGTGTATGATTTTACATAATTTTGTTATAATAAAAAATCCTTGTTTCAATTTAAAAATAAGAGCAATTATAAATTACAGCGACGGCCCACGTAACATTCCTATTGTTTTTTTATTTTTCGACATACGTAGACTATGATGTTATTATTTTCTATTGTCTCTCCAAGAAAAGTTCATACCTAAGCTCCATTTGACGATCTTTGGCGATTCTTTAGCTACTTTCATACTTAATAGTGTTCTTGAGTGCGTACTCACTAGAAAACTCTTAGGGATCCGAAATTGGATGCTTTTAGAGCAAAGAAATCCATGCGATTCCAAATTAAAATTATACATTTCGAGGAAGATTGCCGGCGTTCCAGTCGTATACTACGACCTTTTTCGAGGGGACCAGGTTAACTAGAGGACATGTTATATTATATTACAATGTGTATAATCGATGTAATAGGTGTACAATGATGGAAAAATTTACCGAAAAAGTACATAACAGATGTGGTATACATTCAGACTTGTTGCAATATTATTCATAAAAACGTCTACGAAGATATGATAGTTCGCTCTGAGAAACTCCCGGAACGTATCCATATGAACTCATCTATAACATTTACACACAGCGAATTTTACTTATTACTAATTCGAATCTTCTAATGAAGTAAAAAATTAAAATTATCTGAAAAATGATTACATAAAGAATAGTTAGTTCATATCTTTATTAATATGTCGAATGGGATTAAAATTAGTAAGTACGGGTTTTTCTAACCTGCTTGATAACCACTACCCTGTATCTCCTGCGTGTGACGGACGTTATAACGAAAAATTAGCAACTTCTTGTTATCTAAAATCTTCGATAGAATTAACCACGTTCTCAATTAATGAGAAAGAAGTCTACTGCCTTCCTTAATTATCCCTTCTAACCACACATATCCTCTACGTTTCTATAGACAAGGAAGAATGCAATAGTACTGACGGGTACAATAAATAAATAAAATGTGATAGGTTAAGAATATCGACATGTCAAACATTCCAGCGCTAGCTAGATTCCCACCTGATATCGACGCTAACTCCACTGGCTTCACTAACGGCGAAATTAGGAAACTGGACAAAATTCTATATATATAGATATACTCGCAATGTTAACGAAAAAGGTCGGAAAAAAAAAGACTGATAAAATTGATATTTCATAAAATTTCAAAACACATAAATTAGATTATTAACTTATTGGAAGCCGCGATCCTAATAACTTATATATCAACGAAAGGGAAAAAGTTCCAGGATTATGATGAAACAAACCAAAATTATGTAGCACTTCGCGTCGATGAGATATTAGCATTTTAAGGTTTCCCCCTCCCTTCAAATTTACGATTTTGCTGTAAATATACCACCGGCGTTAGTCCGATTTTTTGCGACGGACAGCCTAACTGCCGTTAGTCTGTAATATTGTGAATTACGCAGCATGCAACAATGTACTCTGCCATTAGGTCTACCCTTGGTAGACAATGTAATAAACTCCTCATTCGTCCTTTTAACAAACCAATACATCTTTCAACAGTCACTCGAGCTGATGAATGACGATAATTATATTTTTTTTGCCTTGCACTTAAATGCCCATTATCGCGATAAGGACTAAGTAAATGCTGATGTATTTCATATGCAGCGTCGCCAAGAATATGACTGTTTTCGGGGAATACATCATCATCATTTAGGTAATCTGCAACTTCCGATAAACGGAAAACTCTTTGATCATGAACAGATCCAGGATGTCCAGCATAGCAATGTGTTATCAGAGTTTTGTGATCACATACGCGCTGCAGAAAAATGTTAACCTTATGTAAGTCTATTTTTAATATTCACCAAAATTAATATCACACTTAAAAATAAAAATTGTTAAGTACCTGCAACTGAATAGAATGGAATCCTTTGCGATTAATATAATCCACTGGATTTTTTTGGGGGGGATTTATACGAATGTGAGTTCCATCTATAGCCCCAATTGTTTTAGGAAAGCCACTTGCTCTTTCAAATCCCCGCATCACATTAGTAGCACGATCTCCTGTGGGCCATTGTATAAACCTTGAGGCTTTTTTAAATAAAGCCTGACAAACTCGACGGACAGCTCTTACACCAGTAGCTCGACCTATGTTAAATCGGTCACAAACTGATCTACAATAAAAATAAAATAAAATCTTTATATGTTTGTTATATTCTTCTGATTTATATCACATGAACATTACACTACAGAATTTAGTTTTATAAAAAATGTAACCTATAAGAATCTGTTGTAGCCATTTTCCAAAGAGCTATCATCAATTGATGACGAGAAGGAATTGTAGGGCATCTTGGAACTTGTCGAGTTCAATCTTCTTGTATCAACTCATATAAATAATTGAATGTGTTTCTTGTAAGTCTAAAAAAAAAATTAAGAATTACATAAGTTCCTTTACATATTAAGTCACAGAATGGCATTTATCATTCGTAATTCATTTTTAATCTAGTCAATTACTCTCTAGCCCAATTATAGGAAGTTATAAATGGTATAATTACTTACATATAAAAGAGTCAATGTAGAGTATAATACAGGTATAAAATTGGGTGTAAAATGTTCAAAATGTACAGTGTAATATATGACAACAAATCATTTACCTTGTTACGTCTTATAATTATTATTTTTGATTTTTAAATTGTGTCCGTTTCGGGTATGGGATCTATGCGATCCACCCTGGGATTGGGGAACGGGAAAAAGGATATTAAATGAGGAGGAAAAAAAAAAGAAATATTAAAAAATGAAATTTATATTACCTCAAGGAAGGTTCTTTTCTCCTACTCTTTCTCTCGCTCTCTCGCTTACAATCTTTCTCGGTTGCTCGATCGCTTATTACACCTTCTTCTTGTCTTTTCTCCTTTCTCGCTTCTTAATTTGGCTATTTTAGGTTAAGTTCTATGCTTTTGACTTCGCGGATCTTTCTCACTTACTGTTCTGGGGAGGTTTTTTTTTTTTTTTTGAATATGACAGAGTTAGAGGAGGGACCTCACACTAGAAAAAAGAGCAGAGAGGAGACCTCTCTGGTTAGTGGAGGTATCCTCTATGGGAAGTACCTATGAGCGAAAGCCCATTTACCGACCGGCATGAAGTAGATTTGGAGTTACCGATGGAAGTATGAGTGACCAGGGTCAAGTGAGTGTGGGAGAGGGAAATTTTCAAAAACCCTCTCTCAGGATAGGAGTAGGTAAAGAGTAACGAACAAGAAGGAAATTACAAAAATTCACCGTGTGAAACATGAAGATATCCCGCGCATGCCAGGGTCTTATCGCGCATGCGCGGCAAGACTCGGCAGCGCGGGATTTCAAAGCTCATTTAGAGAGCGGAAATTTAACTTTGACTGCATATGGAATGCGATCAGGAGTATAATTTCCAGTTGCACGGACCAAAGGATTGGAGTGCTCTGAAACGTTGTAATTTTGTAACATTCTAGTAATAAAGGAGTGAAGTAGAGGAACGTGAGCCTCGTTATGTAAAAGATTGGTAGAGTAACGAACAGGTTTATTTAAGATAATTTTAAGAATTTTTGATTGTACCGATTGTACTTTTTTACGTAAATAAGGCGGAAGAGTATTCCACCATAAAATGGAGCCATAAACAAGTATGGGTCTTAAGCACATGACATAAGTAAGGATTCTGAGTCTGATCGGTAGATGAGATTTGGTACCAATAAAATTAATAATAGCAAAAGCAGCGTTTAGTGTTTTTTTCATGCGGTCAGAAGCAGTATGCATCCAATTTAATCGGTGGTCCAGGATAATACCGAGGTATTTAACCTGTGTCACCCACTCTATCACCTCATTATTAACATGAATTTTATGATTGTTGAGGAAGTCTTTAATATTTGAACGAGTAAAAAATATAGCTTCAGTTTTAGAAGCGTTAACTTGAAGTTTCCAATCAGCAAAATAAGTCAAAATTAGGTCAAGAAGTCTTTGCACACGTAGGATAAGGTTTTTCCTATTCTTGCGTGTGGAAGAAGAATAAACTGCGGTATCGTCAGCATAAAGAGCAATCTCACAGGATGTAAGTTGCGGAATGTCGTTAATATATATTATAAAAAGAAAAGGACCTAAGACGGAACCTTGAGGTACACCAGTGAAAATAAAATAAGAATTTGACTTATGAGAATTATACATGACATAACATGTACGCTCCTCTAGATACGATTTTAAAAGTCTCAAATAAGTATATGGAAGTCCTAAGCGATTTAGCTTGTATAATAAGGCATGGTGTCAGACAGTGTCAAAAGCTTTGGAAAGATCAAGCAAGATCATAGCAGTGTCACGCCGGGTGTTAAAGCTGTGCGTGACATGCTGTGTGATTCTTGCAACTTGCTGGATAGTTGAGTGTTTGGCGCGAAAGCCAAATTGTTGACTAATTAGTATATTTTTGCTGATTGTGAACTCGTTTAAGTTAAATAAGATGACCTTCTCAAAAATCTTTCCGATTATCGGAAGAAGACTAATCGGACGATAACTCGAGGGATCAGTCAACGGTTTCCCTGGTTTCGGAATCGGTATCTCTTTTGCCTCTTTCCATGGACGGGGAAAGTGGCAAAAGTGAAATGAGAATTTAAAATAATAATAAATTTGACAGAATATCTTAATGGATGCGTTGGACAGCATTGGCACTGATATACGATCGGGACCAGGAGCCTTTCTGGATTTCATTTTAGAAATTATTGTAAAGATTTTTTTCGGAGAAAATAATACGGGGACTTCGTTGTCTTCCAACGAGTCCCATTCAAAGTTATCAAAGAAGAAATTGACTTTATGCGTGTGATTAGAAGGTAGATTACGGGCGTCCTTATGAACTTGCGCAAAAGTGTTGGCCAGAGCATCAGCTTTATGGAAAGAGGAGTATAATTTGACTCCGTTAACCTCAAAAAAGGGAGAAGGAAGAGGCCGGTTTGCAGAATATGACTTATAGGTAGACCAGAAGGTTGGATCAGGTCTAGTAAAAGAGTTTAACATTTTAATCCAAGCAGTTTGTCTCAAGAATGCAATTCTGCTGGAGATGGATTTAGAAAGATCTTTCATATTCTCAAGAAAATAAGTCAAGTAGGTGTTTTGAAAGTGTTTCCGGGCCTTCCTTCTGGCTCTTATTAATGAGATGAGAGTTGCATCATTTGCTATGATACTTTCACGCAAGTTATTTGGAGGCTCCGTTTTAGAAATAGTTGATTTGAATTTACAGGAAAGAAGAAATTCGTTAAATGACAAGATAGAGTCATCAATATCCTTGGAGGATGTGAATTGCGACTGAATGGGCCAATCTAGGGTGCATGAGTGATATGCATCCCAATCAATGACTGAGTTCACAAAAGAAGGAGCAGGAAGGTCTCCTTCAGAGATTTTTTTGAGTGAAACAGGTCGATGAGCAGTGCCAAAGATATCCAGAACATCACATCTGAAAGGAAGATTGATGTTAGTGATGAAAAAATCAATAATCGATGGTTCACACCGAGGTTGAAAATGAGTGGGTGACACAGGCGAAATAACCCGGAAGTTAGAGTTGAGCATAAAGTTGTACAGCACAGTACCTGACTTGTTAGCAATTTTATTGTGCCAGAAGCGATGCTTTGCGTTCCAGTCACCACCGATTAAAAAGGACGAACCAGAATGTGTGATGACGTCAAGATCTGCCTTGGAGAGGACGTACGCCGGTACAAGGTAGATGACGCCAACTGAGATTTTAGGCTGATGCAGATGAATTACGAAGAACTCCAAATCCGTTTGAATTCGTGCAACTGTGAAATCAATACTGTTATTAATTATGATGGCCACTCCACCGCGTCTGGTGGGACGATCCTGTCGAACCACGGTATAGCCGGGGATCGAAAAGGTCGAGCTTGGGGAAAGCCAGGTCTCAGTGACAAGGAGTATGTCACAAGCTTGAGCGTGCAGTTGGGAAATGATTTCATTTCTGCGTGGAATGACGGAGCTAGCATTCCATGTGAGTATGTGAGGAAAGGTAGCCATTGAAAAATTTATTTGATCTGGGAGACGACTTGCCAGTAGGCATGGAATCGCTCCAAGTTAGTAGTACAAGTACGGAGTTTTCGAATTAAAATGTTGGCAGTATTGAACATGAGATTAAAATCGCAAAGTGAGTTTAATTCATTAAAAGAGTTGTTCAACTGATTGAATTGAGAAAAATCTCCAGAAGGAGGGTTGTCAGGCTGAGGTTTGAGAACGTTGGCGTAAGAACGTGATGGAGTTGTCGAATGAATGGGTACGTTCGTTAGTGGCCGATTAGGAAGGCCAGGAAAAGTAGATAAGTTGACCAAGTTTTGAGGAATTGAGGGATGTACCGAGGACTTAGAACGAGGGTCTGGAGAAGGAGAGGCCCTTTTTTCTAAATATTTAGTGAGTGCAGGGCACTGACTGTAGTTTGCAGTGTGTGCACCGGAGCAGTTAAAGCAGCGAGGAGCAACGTCAAATGGTTTGGAGCAGGTTGATGAAGTATGGGGACCAGCGCATTTAACGCAGCGTGGAGGGAGATTACAGTTGTTGGCTGAGTGACCGAACGACTGACAACGGTAACACTGGGTGTAGATTCTCTTAGAGAGAAATCGTTCCCAATAAACTCGAGTGTTGAACAAATATCCAACTTTGGTAATGGTGGATGGCAGGGTAGAAGCAGGAAAAATAACTTTATAAATTTCATAAAGTGAATTGGAATTTTTTGGAGTGATAACCGAGCAGGCGGACGGAGTAAGGCCGTTGGATCTTAGCTCCTCCTCGAGCTCGGTGGAAGGGATGGGTGGAAGTCCTTTAAGGACCATGACGAGAGCCCTGTCGGCGGGAGTTCCAAACGTGAAGAAAGGAACTTGGGATGATCTCAAAGATTCTTTAAAAACATTATAATGTTCCATTGAAAAGAATTGCAGCCTGATACGTTTGCCTAAAAATTTGGCATGATAAGACGATGGACCGAAGTCCGCGTTCATTTTCTTGTGAAAAGCGGGAATGTTACCGTCAAAACCGGAGACATAAAAAGGTGGAGGACGGATGACCTTGGCAGGAGTTTGATGAGTATTCTTCTCGATGGATGGTTGAGAAGGAGCAGAGACAGCAGGAGCGGGGGGAGGGGGAGTCACAACTTTAGGTGGAGGGATCTCCTCGTGAAAAGAAGTTAAGACCTGAAATCTGTTCTGCAAAGGAATAGCAGAAGTCGAGGTTTCAGGAGAATTTGACTTTGACTTATTTTTTCTCTTAGCTTTCTTGTTTTTAGGAGAAGAGACTGGAGTAGTAGGATTAGAGTGACCGATATAAGAAGGCTCGATGGAAGAGTGTATGATATCTGAAGGGTTGAATACCGAAGGAGGTAAAGGAGATTGGAAGTCCTGCATGGACTCGTCGGAGCTTGATTGTTCCATAATGGCTAAGGAAGCGGCAGTGAGGTTTAAACGGCGTTCGTCAACAATGATACATTTGCTTGACGAAGCCGAGGGAATTTCTGTAACCGGAATTGAAGACGATTTTCCCGGAATGTCAGCTGTGGCAATGTTTTTGTCACGAGACAATGAGGCTACAATGGACGAGGCAGTCGAAGGAGCTGGCATCGGAATAGAAGATTTTTTCAGGGAAAGGATGTTTGGTTTTAGCTTACGCCTCCCCCTCGCAGGTGGGCCCGGCACCGTGCGAGGCAGCGTGCTATGTTTACCGCGTGCTCGAGACGTGCTACGGTAAACATTGGCTACTAGCCTATGACCTCCAAGGAGGTTGTAGGCGAGAGCACGTGGCGAAAATTAACGATATAACGGATTTTCTAGCGGTTTAATACGCTAGAAAACCCATAAAATGTAATATAAAATTAATTATAATTACGGAAATTACTACAAAAGTAAAGCGTAAATTAATATAGATAATATCTCGATAATAAGAATGTACGAGAATCAATAAAAGGCCAAAAAATAAAGCGTAAACTCTATAAGATGAAATGATATAAAGTTATTAACTTTATTATTAGTTATTATTAACTTTTAACTGAAAAATAAACTTGCAGTTGCTCGAAACGAGATAAAGAAAGCGTAGAATAAATCCACGCGGTCGCGAAAATAAGACTGGACTAGAAGAAGTCAAAAAATATGGTCAAAGTAATTTCTATGAGATTATAAAAGTTAAAATTAATATAAATCAAAAGGATATGAAACTATCCTAAGCGTGATAAGGAAAAAAGAAAGGAAGGAAATCACAAACCTTTCGAGGACTAAGTCCTCGAAAAGGAAAAGACTTACGAATTCCCACAGGCAATGGATTTTATAAATAATCGCTGTAAATTAGTTAAGCACTAACACTCGCGAACGCGAAAAAGAAAAGTTTAAATGAACTAAAGTAAAACTGAAGTTCGAAAAGTAGAAGCAAGAGAATACACTTGAATACGTAGCACGTCTATACAGCTCGACGGCTCGAGACAGAGTGACACTTACTGTTCTGGGGAGGTTTTTTTTTTTTTTTCCTTAGATAAATGAGTGGAGGCGCTGATGCACTAAGAAAGCGAAAGAGAGAAGCTCTTTGTGAAGTGCGAGCGCCTTCTTTGGGGAGTTCCTATGAGCTTTTTTGGCCCATTTACCAACCGACGGATGTAGGAGAGGTATTACCGACAGAGGTAAGGGAGACAAGAGTCAATTGAGTAGGAGAGAAGGGAAATTTGCAAAAACCCTTCAATTAAAAAAAGAAATAACATGAAATGAGAGGTGAGGATGAAGTATGAATTAGATTTATGAAAATATCACGGGCTGTAATCCTCTCGCGAGAGGGACACTCTCACGAGAAGACCCAGTCCGGAAGGCAAGGCTCAGCGACAGAGCGGAAAAGGCACTATAATTTTGTATGGTATACAGTCACGAGTGAAACTACCAGTTGCCCGGACTAGAGGATTTGGATGATCAGAGACATCATAGTTTGTAAGCATTCGTTTAATGAAATTGTTAAGAAGAGGAACGCGGGCCTCTTTATGAAGTAAAAGAGTTGAGAATCTTCTGGATTTACCAAGAATGATTTTAAGAATTTTTGATTGAGCAGACTGAGCCTTCTTACACGATTGATTCGATAAAGAGTTCCACCAAAGGATGGAGCCATATGTAAGAATAGGTCGGAGACACATGATATATGTCAGAACCCGTAAGCGGACAGGGAGATAAGATTTTGGTCCAAGAGAGTCAATAAGCGCAAATGCAGCCTTTAAGGTCTTACTGACGCGGTCCATAGCGGCGTGCGTCCATGTCATTCTATGATCCAGGATGATGCCAAGGTACCTCACCCGCGGCGACCAATCAATGATCTCATTGTCAACCCGGATTTTATTATCATTCAGAAACGAAGTGATATTTGAGCGAGAAAAGAATATAGCTTCAGTTTTTGAAGCGTTAACTTGAAGTTTCCAAGTTTTAAAGTAATCGAGTACGATATTAAGGAATTTTTGTATTCTAAGGATGAGATTACGGCGGTTTTTCCGCGTAGAAGACGAATACAGGGCAGTATCGTCAGCGTAAAGTGCAACCTCACAGGAAGTGAGAGATGGAAAATCATTTACATAAATAATAATAAGAAAAGGTCCCAATACGGATCCTTGAGGTACACCGGTTAAAATTGTGTAAACGATAGATTTATGTGAATTAAACAGTACATAGGATGTTCGTTCTTCGAGATACGATTTCAATAATCGTAGTATGGAATGCGGTAAGCCAAGTCGGAGTAATTTATAAAGCAGGGCTTTATGCCAGACTGTGTCGAAAGCCTTGGAGAGGTCAAGAAGGACCATTACAGTTTCACGCTTAGTGTTAAAACTGCGCGTGATCAACTGAGATATGCGGGCGACTTGGTGAATAGTAGAATGTCGAGAACGAAATCCAAACTGCTGGTTAATTAATATATTGTTTTCGGTTACAAAAAGGTTTAAATTGTGAAGAATAACTCGCTCAAATATTTTCCCAATGATAGGGAGTAAACTGATCGGTCTGTAACTAGCTGGATCGGTAGTGGTTTTCCCAGGCTTAGGAATAGGAATGACTTTCGCTTCCTTCCAAGCCGTAGGAAAATAATTGAATAAAAGAGAATACTTGAAGAAATAATATAGCTGACAAAAAATTTTGTGTGAGGAATTGGACAGCATAGGAACTGAAATGTTATCAGGACCTGGTGCTTTTCTGGACTTCATTTTAGAAATCAGCTCATAAATTTTTTTCGGAGAAAAAAGGACTAAGTTTTCATCTAAGCCACAATCAGTAGTTAGTTCACGATTCCAGATGAAATTGTCATAGAAGTGAGAAACATGGCGCGATAAAGGTGACGATAAATTAAGTGCACCGAGGTGCACTTGGGAATAAGTATGTGCAAGCGCGTCAGCTTTTTCGAAAGGAGAGTATAATTTCTCTCCATTAACCTCGAAATAAGGTGGAGGAATGACTCTATTAGAGGAATACGATCTGTAAGTACCCCAAAAAGTGGGATCTGGCTTAGTGAAACTGTTTAACAAGTTGATCCAGGATTTCTGTCTGAGAAAGGAGATACGTCTCGAAATAGAACGAGATAATTCCTTAATTTGAATTAAATGATAATGAGAAGAAGAGAGTTGAAATAGTTTGCGAGTTTTACGTCGGAGTTTAATTAAGTATAAAAGCATTCCATCACGAGAAATCAAACCAGCACGAGAGTACCTGTCCGACTTACTCGTGGATAGGGAATTATTTTTACATTGATGTAGAAATTTTTTTAAGGAATTAATGGAGTCATCAAGATCAAGGCGAGACAGAAATCTGGATTGTAAGCACCAGTCAAGCGTGTGTTTACGATATAAGTCCCAATCTATATCAGAGTCAAAGAGTTTAATGGAAGGAGAATTTGTCCCAGTTAAGAGCTTAAAAGAAACCGGACGGTGAGCGGTGCCAAAGATGTCCAACACCTCACAACTAAAATTGAAGTTAATGTTGGTAATAAAGAAGTCAATAGTTGAAGGATGACAATAAGGCTGGTAATGAGTGGGCGCCGCGGGCGATACGACCCGAAAATTTGATGAGATCATAAAGTTATAAAGCACAGTACCTGGAATTAATTATAGATAATCGGTCGTCTGGAAAGTTAAACTACGTAATTTGATGTTTGTGGCGTTAATTTCGACCGTAATAAAACAAAAACAAATTTAGGTGGAAATATCTAATAGAGGAACATTACATCGACCTGACGTTTCGACGAATTGTATGTCGTCTTCTTCAGAGGTTGAAAGTGCTTCCAATAATATGTATTCCCGTCTGTCATGGCAAAACGGAAAGGTGATATTATTAAAGAACGTCAAAAAACATAATGTGATGTTCAAAGGAAATATTACATGTACTTTAAGCTGTAAAAAGGAAGTGTCTGTAGAACAGAAAAACACTCCTGGAAAATTAATAAATGAAGTTTTTCAACACTAACTAGTGTAAAAAACGAACTTAAACTGGTGACCAACTCCAAATTGTATTATTTAAGAGAACAATAAATAAAAAAAGAGATCGGTATAGAGAAATTAAAGGTGTATTCATAACGTACCTCTCCCTAAAGCTGTTATAACTCGACTAAGATAGACTGTCGTAGGATGATTTTGCAAGAACATTACCTCCTACACGGTCGAAAAGTGTTTACAGTAAACTTGTATGAAAGGTGACATTAAAGAGGTGGTTTAAAGAAAACAGATATTTGATACCTTGATAATCTCATACCTTGTAGAGATTGCGATAAAAGTTACATCGGGGAGACAGGGCAAATTCTCCATTCGAGAATAAAACAACACATTAATAGCGTACTTCATCCACACACGCACCACACGGATGTTGTTAACCACTTTATCGACACTGGGCATAAATTCGATTTTGAAAATGTTTCCATCGTACATAAAGAAAGTAATACCTACAAACGTAGAATAGCAGAAACTTTCTACATACTAACAAACGACACTGTCAACAGTCGGACAGAAAATAATGAGGTAAATGATTATTTTACCAACATTGTTAAACTCTTTGTTTAACAATACTGACATGGTCTAATATGATACCTTTTTGTGTTGTCGTGTTTATTCTATGTCCAACTACTTGTTTGTCACTTACCCTCATATTTCGTATTACCCGCCCTATGTTACAAAATAAAGCCAGATAAAAAACGCCTCTGGCGGCACCTGTCAGTAACTGTCTCCTCGTCATCGCCTTCTCTGCGGGAGTTATAAATTCAAATATCTGTTTTCTTTAAACCACCTCTTTAATGTCACCTTTCATACAAGTTTACTGTAAACACTTTTCGACCGTGTAGGAGGTAATGTTCTTGCAAAATCATCCTTCGACAGTCTATCTTAGTCGAGTTATAACAGCTTTAGGGAGAGGTACGTTATGAATACACCTTTAATTTCTCTATACCGATCTCTTTTTTATTTATTGTTCTCTTAAATAATACAATTTGGAGTTGGTCACCAGTTTAAGTTCGTTTTTTACACTAGTTAGTGTTGAAAAACTTCATTTATTAATTTTCCAGGAGTGTTTTTCTGTTCTACAGACACTTCCTTTTTACAGCTTAAAGTACATGTAATATTTCCTTTGAACATCACATTATGTTTTTTGACGTTCTTTAATAATATCACCTTTCCGTTTTGCCATGACAGACGGGAATACATATTATTGGAAGCACTTTCAACCTCTGAAGAAGACGACATACAATTCGTCGAAACGTCAGGTCGATGTAATGTTCCTCTATTAGATATTTCCACCTAAATTTGTTTTTGTTTTATTACGGTCGAAATTAACGCCACAAACATCAAATTACGTAGTTTAGCACAGTACCTGGTTTGTTAGCCGTGATATTATGCCAGAAGCGATGTTTGGCATTCCAATCACCGCCAATAACAAAGGACGAGCCGCAATGGAGTAAAATATCAAGGTCACCTCGAGTCAGAACATATGAAGGCACCAGATAGAGTACGCCGACAGTGATCTTCGGATGGTCAAGTTGAATAGCAAGGAATTCCAAGTCCGTTTGAGTCCGGGCAACTGTGAAGTTGATAGAATTTTTAACAATGATAGCGACGCCACCGCGTCTAGTAGGACGGTCCTTACGAACCACAGTGAAGCCTGGGATCGTGAAGGTCGTGGAAGGAGAGAGCCAGGTCTCACTGATGAGCATAATGTCACATGACTGAGAGCTTAATTGAGTTATAATTTCATTACGCCGGGGTAAACCGAACCTGCGTTCCACGTGATAATGTGAGGAAAGTAGGACATTTTGTAAAATGGAGAGCTTATTTGAGTTGTGAAACAACTTGCCAGTAAGCATGGAATTTTTCCATATTTGTGTGACAATTCCGTAGTTTGGAAATAAGTAGATTGACGGTGTTAAGCATAAGGTTAAGGTCGCAAAGAGAGTTTAACTCAGTGAAAGCATTATTAAGCTCAGTGAACTTATTATAATCGTTAAGATTTTCATGAATTAGAGCAGTTGCAGAGAGAGAAGCACCATGATCTATGAAAGGAGGAGGCAAAGCAGACGAATTTAGCGGACCAGTCGCTGCCGCTGCGGCGTAGGTCCGTGAAGGAATTGAAGGACGCAAGGGAGCAAAAGGACGAGATGGGAAGAATTGAGAAGCTTCCAGGTTAGTAGCGGACTCCCTCAGGGTATTAAGAGGACGAGTAACAGATGAAGGAGTGCGTTTGTCCAGAAATTTAGTTAGTGAAGGGCACTTACTGAAGTTGGCGGTATGGTCACCGGCGCAATTAACACAAGTGGGAGCGACATCATACGGTTTGGTACATAAAGACGAAGGATGAGGACCAGCGCACTTAACGCACTTATGAGGTAGGTTGCAATTATTTGCAGAGTGACCATAAGCTTGACATCTAAAACATTGAGTATAGATGCGTTTGGAGAAGAATTTTTCCCAATATACGCGGGTATTAAAGAGGAAACCTACTTTAACGACATCACTCTGAAGCGTGTTCAGAGGAAATATGATTTTGTATATAGCATACAAGGAGTTAGAGTTTTTCGGCGTGATAACGGAACAAGAAGTCGGATTTAAATTATGAGATTTTAATTCGTCGACAAGTTCAGGAGTGGGGATAGTAGGTAAGCCTTTAAGGATCATAACAAGTGCGCGCTCGGCAGCAGTGCTGAAAGTATAGAACGGCACATTGGAATCGCGTAAGGAGTCTTTTAATTTATGGTAATTCTCAAAATTCAGAAAGTCAATGCGTATGCGCTTGGCAAGGAATTTGGCATGATATGAGTTAGGACCAAAGTCATGATTCATACGCTTATGAAAGGCAGGAATATTCCCGTCAAAACCAGAAATGTATAAAGGTGGAGGACGAACTTTACGTGCAGGTGCAGGAACAGAAGCAGTGGAGTCACGTGGAGGGACAGAATTGACGGTATCAGAGTAAGTGCGAGTAGGACCATGCGAAGGAGTGGAAATAGGTGCATCATCCTCATTAAAAGAAGATAGAACTTGAAAACGGTTAACAGTAGGAATACTGGAAGCAGGAATATCGGTGTCGGTAGGATGAGATAAGGCAGGTGGAGCAACGGTGGAAGTAAGAGCCGGAGCAGCCGGAAGAGAGATGGGCGGAAATCCCGATTTCCTGGCCTTCTTTCTCGACTTCTTAGAAGAGAAGTCCGAAGGAGAGTTACCAGATATAGAAACAGCAGCAGCAGCAGCATGAGACGTAGAAGGGTTATCCATTAGGATAGCGGTCGGAGACTGAAATTCGGAGGCGGAATCGCCCGAACTGGAAGAGCTCACAATCATTTGTGTGGCTGAAGAATTTAAATCAGGTTTGCGCGAATCAGTGACAATACATCCCGTATTAACGGATGGATTTAAAGAAGATGGGTTTAGTTTAATTATATTGGTGCCAGAAGGAATATTAAAAACAACAGATTTAGTAGCGGGTGTGGATTTCAAGGCTGAAGCAGGAATTTGTTTACCAAGGGGGATCATAGCCCTCTTAAGCGTCAATAGACGCGGCTTGAAGCTAGTCCGCCTTTCCTGCGGCAGGATTAGCCCCGCGCAAGAGAGGGGAAGAAGGAAGCAAGGATAAAGAAATACAAAGGAATATAAACACGCACGTTAAGAGGAAGGTCGGATCGTGCGACAAATAAGGTCAAGTAAGGAGGCCTAAAATGAAAATAAGCTTATTAGGTCAGCAAAAAATCACATAGTGACGAATAGTTAGTTAAACGCACATTTATAATGAGTAATCAGTTATAATTAATTAAGTTATAATTAAGTTAGTTAGTTAATTAGAATGTTAGAATGTGTACAGACACTGCGGACCGAAGAAATCGGTGTACTATCACAAGTAAATGATGAGTAGTTGAATTAGGCGGATTAATTTGCGCGAAATCGCAAAGCGAGATGACGCGAAAAACTCGAGACGAAAGAAGCATACACGTAATAATAGGTGTATGGAAGTCACTATAGTATATAAAGACACAGCAAGAGAGTTGAAGAAACACGTCCGAACTAGTCAAGAGCGCGAGACAGAGTGACACTTACTGTTCTGGGGAGGCTTACGCGTGCCTCTTTATATACGTTTCGCCGCTACCGCGACCGCACCAATCACAGTTCGGAGGGGTAAGTGGCGATATCGATCCTTTTATGGAATCCTCGATCGCCTAGGCTTAACGCCTATTGGTGGAGGTACTCGCGCGCTTTTCCAGCCCTTCGTGGCTGGTCGGGCTGTGGTCATCGCGTGATTTTTTTTGGGGGGGGGGGGAGTTGCTAAGGCGCGTGGCGCGTGGCGTACATCGCCCCATATCCTAAGTCGGGTAGGTGTTACGATTTTAGCTAAAGAGAAAAAGGGTAGAGAAAAATATACGTGTACATATTCATACACACACATATATATATATACAGGGTGTCCCACGCAAGCTACAACCGCGAATATACACGTGTCCACATGGATAATTGGAAGCGAAAAGTGAAATAAAAAGTAATAAAAATTGTCCTCGTTAACGAGTTATTAAATAAAATAGATCAGCGAATCAGGAAGCACGGAAGCGGTAGGCGGTGAGCTGCGGCCATGCTAGTCTGAAGACAAGAAGCGATAGCGTAAGGAAGCGTCGTGGACGAAAGATTGAGAGAAAGAGAGAGAGAGAGAAAGTCAACGAAAGAAAGGGCGAGAGAGAGAGAGAGAGAGTCAGCGCGTGCAGGCAGCGTGAGGTAGCGCCGTGTTAGGGTAGGAGGGAGCGAGAGAGAGAGATTAGATTAGATTTTTGTTGTACGTAAGGTAGCGTCGTGAAAGAAAGGTAGAGAGAGAAAGAGTGAGAGAGGAAGAGCGAAAGTCGACACTTTTTCCTAGAAATCTCCTCCTGACCACTACCTTCTCACGCCTGTATACGTGTCATAACGCTCCGCCCGTCGAAATTTATCGCTTCTTATCTTCAGACTAGCATGGCCGCAGCTCACCGCCTACCGCTTCCGTGCTTCCTGATTCGCTGATCTATTTTATTTAATAACTCGTTAACGAGGACAATTTTTATTACTTTTTATTTCACTTTTCGCTTCCAATTATCCATGTGGACACGTGTATATTCGCGGTAGTAGCTTGCGCGGGACACCCTGTATATATATATATATATATATATATATATATATATATATACGCGTATACGTATTTATATGGACGTAACACCTCCCCTCTTTAACACTTAAGGACTCGCTACTGGGTCTAACGGACCCAGTCCTTCGTTTTATGTTTAATAACTTTTATGTTTTGACGTTTGCGACGTTGCCGCTCTTAGTACCTTTCAACGATAATGTAACACGGCGAATCATTTTTGAAAAAAAAAACTGTATATTATACTGGGTACAGTGCACCCGGTAGCGAGTATGTGTGTTACAAATTAAGGCGCGAGTCCCTAAGTGTTAAGACGGACGCAGAGCCTATGCTGTGCGTACTAGAGATCTTAACATTCTAAAGTCTAAATACTAAATCTATGAATATATACAGGGTGTCCCACGGTTCGATGTCAGACGTAAGATAATGCCGTAGAAGAAAGCTAGGGCGAGAGACAGAGTGAGCGAGCGAGCGAGCGAGAGAGAGAGAGAGAGAGAGAGAGAGAGAGAGTCAGTGCTACGAGGCTATCTTAAGCTAACGGCTCGCGCCGACCCTCTCTCTCTCTCTCTCTCTCTCGCTCACTCTGTCTCTCGCCCTAGCTTTCTTCTACGGCATTATCTTACGTTGACGGACCACCAGGCCCTTCATTCTTTATCTCAATCTCGCTCTCTTTCTTTCTCTATCGCCTGCCAGTCCAATCATAGCTTGGCTAGAGTTTTGGTATGGCGGCGAGACTACACCTACTGCTTCCACGCTGCACGATTGGCAGATCGTTATTAATTAATAGCTCGAAAACTAACCTGGCATATGTTACTTTTTATGACTCCTTTCGACTCAGAAAAATCAGTCGCACATGCCATTCTTCGTCTGACATCGAACCGTGGGATACCCTGTATATATGTATAGTAATAGTAACAACAGATATTACACTCTAAAACTTGCACTTATACACTATCTTTTAGTGTTTGTATGGGGCGGTGGTTTCTCCCAATCGTCGTCCTCGTATCGGGATCTCTCGCCGGTCCATAAGCGCCTGCATGTAGCGGGGATGATAGGCGCGGCACTCCTGGCAGGCGATGCTCACTCCTTTTATTTCTAGGAGGGGTATGTCGCAGTTGGTGCAGCACTCGTTGTGTTGTCGCCATCCTGATAGCAGCTGCATTGTATGCCAAGTGGTGTGATATCGTAGCTGGAATAAGTATCCATATTTCGGCATGCAGGCCTTGCACAGTCGATGTTCATTCCAGGTTGATGCCCATATCTCGGTGATTTCTTCTCGCATCCCGATGCATACAGCGATGTTATTTTTGAGGAAATCCATGCTATTGGTTTGAACAAATGATGTGTTTAGATTATACAGCGGTAATAATAATTTTTTCCTTGAAGAGAGGAAAAAAGAAACGATATTTGAAAAAAAAACAGGATTTATTCTAAGGATTATATATATAAAAAAAAAACAAAACATAATTATAATATAATAAAAAAGAAAAAAAAAGGTCTTTCAATCCCATCACCAACGGGTGATCACTGCCACACATCCAACCCGCAAAAGTTTTTCTTTATTTATAAGGAACTCCTCTGTGCACTCCCGAGAGTCACCGGCATTACTCCTTGGCACCAGTAGACGTTTCGGGCACCGGCTACAATGTGGTGCCAGATAGTGGGCCAGATGGTCCTGGTAGGCCAGGATATGGTACCCGTTTGCTGGCAGATAACCGTGATCCGGTTCCCTCTCCCAACACTCCCTGCATAGGAGCTCGCAATTGTTGGTAGCATGAAAAAAGATCACTTGGATGGCTGGGTCTTTGACGAAGCGGGTAGATTCTAGCAGCTCCCTATATATCTCGGGATGCTGCCCGGGAACGACGCCGTCAATCGGCCCGTAGAACTCGTTTTCTTCTTCTTCGGTCGCCAAATACGGCAGCTTCATGATGACTACAACATCAAAATTTACGAAAAAAATAAGACCTTAGTGGGTTGTCTATTTTCGAAGGGGTAAGATATGTTCCCCCCTCTGATTCTGAGAGTTGTTCCTTATTGGAGTACTCATAGGCCCGAGTACTCCTTTTTTGGAAATAACCCTTTCATGGTAGCCCATGTTTGTTATAGTTCGTTTTTGAAAAGTCATCGAAGCGTTCTTCTGACCGTACCTTCTTGGAGCGAGTTTTTCTTTTATCGGACCCTGGTTCGTCCTTTCGTATCTTCGGTTGTGTTTTTTGTTTTTGTTTTTTTTTTATAGTATTCTTCTTCTTCTTCCTTTTCGTGCTTTTTGCCCTGGACTTCCTTCCACACATTCTCTTTTAATTAGCGCGTTTTCGTTTCCTTTTTGGTACCCGAGGTTCCTTTATTCCCTCCATTTTATACAAATTAATAGTTTCCGGTGGTAGTGATTTCCCGTTGAGATTTACAATAATGGACCGATTTACGTACATGTTTTTTCCTGCGGACATAGTTTGTTTGATTATTGACGCGAATAACAGAGAGAAAAAGGTTTGCGTTTGAGAAGAAAAAGGAAAGTAAAATATGATTTTAATTAAAGGTAAGAATGGCGCAATTTGTTGGGGTGTACAACGCGATGTTTCCCCTTGGCGAGAATTTTTAGGTTTCCGCTACTTAATACTTCGAGCACTTCATGCGGGCCCGTGTATCGGTCACCGAATTTCCCTTTGACAGGTTCTTTTTGAAGGAAAACTCACCTGTTTGGAATATTTGAGGGTTGATCTTGCGATCGTAATACCCCTTTGATTTTATTTTGGATTCTATTAACTGTTTTCGTGCTGTTTGTTGTGCGTCGTATAAGTTCGTCAGTAATTCAGTCAGATAGTCGTCGTATGTTCGTCCTGCGTCGTTATCGTCAGTCGGATGACTCGATGGTGTCCTTGCTATCTTACCAAAAATTAATTCTTGTGGAGTGAACCCTGTTCCCTCGTGAACGCTGGTATTGTATGAAAATGCTGCGATTTCTAATAAATCATCCCATTCCGAGTAACTGTCAACATAATGCTTAAGATATTCGATTAATACCAAGTGAGACCTCTCTAAAGAACCATTAGACTGTGGACGAGAAGCAGTAGTTTTATACTGTTTGATTCTAAAATATTTTGCAAATCTTTTCATTAAATTACTTATAAAATTTGTGCCTTGATCGGTTAATATAGATTTAGGAGCTCCGAAAATGCAAATGAAATTTCTGGTAAATGCCTCAGCCACGTTTATTGAAGTTATAGTTTTTAAAGGTATTGCTAATGAGTATTTGGTTAAATGGTCTTGAATAGTTAAAATATATTCGTTTCCCTTGGAGGTTTTGGGAAGCGGTCCGACTATGTCCATAGACACTTTGTCGAAAGCGGAATGAGGGGTGTCGGTAATTAACATTGGTTGGCGTGTTTTCACGCAAACTAACTTCTTCAGCTGACATTGCAAACATCGCTGAATAAAATGTTGGATGTCGGTTTTCATGTTTTTCCAATAATAATCTTGCCTGATGCGATGGTAAGTCTTCGTTACACCCTTGTGTCCTCCTGTTCCGGATGAGTGTGCTTCTTCTATTATTTCTGATCGTTCTTGTGGTGGAACGTCCTTTACGATTCCGTGGCAGATCGTCATTTTAGAGATGGTTCCTGTCAGAGCGTCGCGAAGTTTCGGTACTATTTCTTCCCAGGCAAGCGCGTCGATCCTTGGTGTGTAGGCGATACTTAGTGTTTCCAGATTCGTTGTTTTAATTACTTCCTGAAGGGATCTTGCTAAATTATGAAGAGTCTGTGCTGTAAAGGAATCGTTCACATCTTCTTTGCATATTAAACCAATTTGACATCTCTTCCCTATTTTTATTATAGACGCCCTACCTACAGACGGATTTTCGAAATTTGGTATTCCTAACTGATCTCTTATTAATTGCGCACCTCTGTCACATGGGTGACCGTCGAGAGTTATAAAGTATAGATAGTCGTCTTTTCTATGGGTTAAAGTATCGCGGCTATTTATTAAGTTTGTTTAAAAATTCCTAGTTTCTCGCGTTAATGTGGGTGTATTTAGGAATGGATCGCGTTGTTCATCTTCATCGTCGGATTCCGATGAACTGTCGAGTACTTCGTTAACGTTATTATTATTTCTATTCTTATCGAAGATTAAGTTTCTTCTTTCTTGAATAGTTTCCTAAGACGACGAAGCCACAAAAATTCACACATATGGGAATCTAAGGAATCTGCATGGTCACCACCTCGAGATAACTGCCTACGCATCCACCGCCAAGAGGATTCTATGTTTTGAGTATGAGCTCCAGTTTCTTCATTTACAAATTCTTCGGAATGATTTACTGTAAAATGCTAATATCCATGAGATTCTAAATCGATATACCCTTTCCAACAATCTGTATAAATTGTAGTTCCTGGCTTTACATGTTTTTTAATTAAACTAATCAGAGTATCCTTATCTCGTTTATTATAAGGACAAATTTCTAATCGGTAATGATGGGGATGATTCCGATGAAGCATACCTAATATCCATGAACCTTCAACTACTCTTCCTCGTTGATATTTTCGACGACCAATTTTACATTCGTCAATTTCAACAATTTCGTTTTCACCTCCAATTAATCCTTCATCCTCAAACTGTTCATCTAATGCTATCATACAAACTTCTCGACAGAAAGAGAAACGATCCGAAACTGTTTCGCGAGAAATTTGTTCATCGTCATTGATAGAACATTCCCTAACTGTCTGATCAAAACTTAAATTAATTGAAAAGCAATAAGTAATTAGAATACAAATTTCTACTGACAAGGGAACTACTCCAACCCGAAAATTCAGAATTTAATGAAACTATGTGGGTATGTAGAGTTCATCGAGTAGTGCAAGGAGCAATTTTTTTTTTCTGCGGAAATTCACTTTAAGGGGGTGGAATCACCCCTCAAAGTTTTCGGAATTTTTCGTTTTTTCAATATAACTGCCAAACTATAAGAGATAGAAAAAAACTTTAAATGTAAACCTTGCATGGTTTTTAAAGATCTGTCAGACTGCGGTGAAAAAAATTTTCAAAAAGTTTTCAATTTTTTATAACATATATTTTATTATGTAAAATGCGTATATATATGCAATTTATATATATACCTACTCTAGTTACGTTGTCTAGTTTACAAAACACTTAAAATAACATTAAAAAAAATTTTTTTTTTCATATAATGTTTATATGGTGTATATTATACGATGCCGTGTATACAGGGTGTATTCGACCATATAGTCAATCGGGATTCCACGTGTAGCCAGCAATAAATTGAGTCGAAATAAGTCATAAAAGTTAACATAACCCAAGTTAGTTAACGAGTTATTAATTATTAAAGATAGGGCGAAAAAGCGGTAGGCGGCGAGCCGCGGCCATGCTAATCTGATGGCGAGTGGCGAGGGGAGCGGCGGGCGAGACGATCGAGCATCGAATTGTTTACTTGCGCTCTTCCTTCCTCTTTCGTTCTTTCTCTCTCTTCCTTTCCTCCACGGCGCTACCTTACGTTGGCGACTCACGCGGACTCTCTCTCTCCCGTCCTTTCTCTCTTTCTTCTAGCGTCTCGCCATCAGAATAGCATGCCCGCGGCTCGCCGCCTACCGCTTTTTCGCCCTATCTTTAATAATTAATAACTCGTTAACTAACCTGGCTTATGTTAACTTTTATGACTTATTTCGACTCAATTTATTGCTGGCTACACGTGGAATCCCGATTGACTATATGGTCGAATACACCCTGTATACATATAATATGTGTTTTTATGTCCATAAATATTTTATATTATATTGTATATTCTTATTATGTATATATTTACACATTATCGGAGTGATAATGAAATTCTTCGAAAAAGTGTTTGAAACATAAGAGCTGATCGCACCGTGAACAGCGAATAATTGCTGGCTTTCCGCATAGGGAGCACCGGGTAGAAGACGCGGAGTCTTGAAATGAAAATGCGTAATCTATGGGATGCTCAAATTCATTCGGCCTGTTTTCTGTAAATCCGCTTTTGTACCACGCGTATGCAAACATACTTGTGTATTTCGGTGCTCCTAATTGATTGTGTACTAACGATTGTAATTTTATAATATTATTTCGGGAATATATGTTAATATCGTAATCTAATAGAATTACGAGGTCTGAAAATCTTCTTACAAATTGTTTCCATACTCTGAAGCCATATACATCTAGTGGTTGAATGATACCTGTGGTTTTCTTTGGAATGCTAAATATTTGTACATCTTTGTCAGTTGGTACATTGCTTTTTAAAGAGGCTGGGCAGTGACCGGTCCACGAATCTAACAATAAAATGCTGCGAGATCCACTATTCGGTAAATAGACATTAACAAACCAACTATTAAATAGATTCGCAGTCAATTTTCCGGATGTTGATGCTGCAAGGTGTACATTTTCTGGCTGAAATAGCGTCTTCTGTACTTGCGGTCCGAAATTACCAGTTGGTTCTTTCAATACAATGAATAAGGGTGATGCAAGCCTTCCTGTCGCAGATATCATAGGCAAAATAGTGTAACTGTGAGTTGTTCCAAACACAGATTGGACGGAGGCTTCTACTTTTTTTGCACCTTTAACGACTAGCGTACGTCCGGAATGTAGTTCGATATTGAAGCCACTTTCATCTGCGTTGAACACATTCATCAATCCATAATCGGATAAATGAGGTTTAATCTCATTTATGAAACTTCTTGCAGTTTCTTCCAAATCTGCCGTCTGTGTATGATATGAGCGGCTAATGAATTTATTTATTTTCCGAGATACAATGGCATGGACAGTTTTGAAATTTGATAACCATGTTGCGGATGCTTTAAAATCTTCTAATTCCGTTTCTTCTTTTGCCTCCACCGCCCACCGTCGTATATCCATATCATGAATGATAGCATTGCAACTAGCACTTTCGGAAAATTTATTAAATGTATACTGTGCTATGCGTTTTAACTTCTCTCTTCGAGTGCCTCCTTTTGCAACAGACTGCTCCCACCTATATAACTGATTTATTGATTTTACTTTTCTGAATTTTTGCCTCACCGTGTCCAAAGACAATCGCTTCCTTTTTCCGCTATTCCAATAGTCAACCGCTTTTTCTTTATATTCCAAATCGATAATTCCTCCTTCTTCTGGGACACAAGGTTCTTCTTCAACTTGAATGGTTTCCGAAATTTCTTCCGAGTCTAGATCACCATCGTCCACAAATTCCGCCGAATGCGCTCGAGACGGATCAAAAAATTCTAATGTTGTATCGCTTTCTATATCAATGGATGTAGCTTGTGAACTTTCCAAGAGGATGTCTCTAATCGTATCATGGAGTTCTATTTCACGGCGATTTAACCTGCATTCTTTTACATCAACCGCGTTAAAAGTTATTATTAATAAATGAATAACATTAACCGGATTTATTACTACCATTTTACAGCGCTTGAAACAAAAATTTTCGAGAAACGAGAGGACTGGTTCACAATCAGAAAAAGAAGAACGTATGAAGCGCATCGCAAAAGTGTACTATTTATATATCGGCTTTTTATCGTCTGAACACATAACTACGTGTATTTTTAGCTTTTTCATAATATATCGCACGGCGTGTATATTATAAAAGTTTGTAACCTTTGACACACAAGTTCATGTATGTCAGACGATAAACCCACAATATCTTTTGTACACTGCCAAAATACTGAAGCAATCCATTTCCCACGTGCCGATTCTTTTAGGGATTCATTTCATTATCACTCCGATAATGTATAAATACATAGATAAACAGAATGTTTAACGCAACATCGCCGATAGTGACTACATTGGTCATGGCTGTTCACGGTGCGATCAGCTCTTATGTTTCAAACACTTTTTCGAAGAATTTCATTATCACTCCGATAATGTGTAAATATATACATAATAAGAATATACAATATAATATAAAATATTTATGGACATAAAAACACATATTATATGTATATACACGGCATCGTATAATATACACCATATAAACATTATATGAAAAAAAAAATTTTTTTTAATGTTATTTTAAGTGTTTTGTAAACTAGACAACGTAACTAGAGTAGGTATATATATAAATTGCATATATACAGGGTGTCCCACGCAAGCTACAACCGCGAATATACACGTGTCCACATGGATAATTGGAAGCGAAAAGTGAAATAAAAAGTAATAAAAATTGTCCTCGTTAAAGAGTTATTAAATAAAATAGATCAGCGAATGAGGAAGCACGGAAGCGGTAGGCGGTGAGCTGCGGCCATGCTAGTCTGAAGACAAGAAGCGATAGCGTAAGGAAGCGTCGTGGACGAAAGATTGAGAGAAAGAGAGAGAGAGTGAAAGTCAACGAAAGAAAGGGCGAGAGAAAGAGAGAGAGTCAGCGCGTGCAGGCAGCGTGAGGTAGCGCCGTGTTAGGGTAGGAGGGAGCGAGAGAGAGAGATTAGATTAGATTTTTGTTGTGCGTAAGGTAGCGTCGTGAAAGAAAGGTAGAGAGAGAAAGAGTGAGAGAGGAAGAGCGAAAGTCGACACTTTTTCCTAGAAATCTCCTCCTGACCACTACCTTCTCACGCCTGTATACGTGTCATAACGCTCCGCCCGTCGAAATTTATCGCTTCTTATCTTCAGACTAGCATGGCCGCAGCTCACCGCCTACCGCTTCCGTGCTTCCTGATTCGCTGATCTATTTTATTTAATAACTCGTTAACGAGGACAATTTTTATTACTTTTTATTTCACTTTTCGCTTCCAATTATCCATGTGGACACGTGTATATTCGCGGTTGTAGCTTGCGTGGGACACCCTGTATACGCATTTTACATAATAAAATATATGTTATAAAAAATTGAAAACTTTTTGAAAATTTTTTTCACCGCAGTCTGACAGATCTTTAAAAACCATGCAAGGTTTACATTTAAAGTTTTTTTCTATCTCTTATAGTTTGGCAGTTATATTGAAAAAACGAAAAATTCCGAAAACTTTGAGGGGTGATTCCACCCCCTTAAAGTGAATTTCCGCAGAAAAAAAAAAATTGCTCCTTGCACTACTCGATGAACTCTACATACCCACAAAGTTTCATTAAATTCTGAATTTTCGGGTTGGAGTAGTTCCCTTGTGAGGTATGACAATTTTCGAACCATGTATTCTGTGCAACGGCAAATTGGTGGTCATGTTTGCCTTTTTTTCTGCATCTAAATGAACCACAAGAAAACCGATCCTCATCTACAAACATTCGTTTTTTATGTTTATTACAATAACGAGTCGATGGAATTAGTTCAATGTCCCTCAACCATTGTAAAGTTTTTCTACGATCACTCATAATCATAGCTAACTTCTGAAAATTATACAATTTATCCATTTCAATTCGAAATAGATAGATACAAATAACGATAGCAGTAATGAAAGAGTTTTCTTCAATAAAGTTTTAATTCTCCCGTCAATCTAATTCAAGCAGATACAACTGAAATATATTCAAATAGCAGCAAAAGATACCAGTGACAAATAGATTCAAATAGCAGCAAAAGATAGCAGTAACAGAAACAGAGTTTAAGTTAATAAAATTTAACATATATTATTTTAATTCAATAATTCAACAACGAGAAGGATTCTATTGAGAATCCATCTTGCGGAATGTATTGAACTAACAAGGGGACCTCGTTTACCCGCGATAGCGGGTTAGCCTAGTAACCCAAAGGTTCCGTGATCGAGTCTCGACACGTGCACTTTTTTTTTTTAATAACATTATTATTATTATACATTAGTGAGAGATTTATTTAGATATTTTATGCTTTTTTATATACATATTAATCAATTTTCATTAAAATTCCATGGATTTAACATTATTTTCACGGATATCGAAAATCGAAAATAAAAAACCCGATAATTCCAAAACGGTTGCGACGCGCCAAAAATCCTTTTGGTTTTTTACTTATCTCTATGTATACTAACTTCACACAAAAAATGAGCTCAATCGGGGGTGGGACCTTTTCGGAACTGCACCCGTATGCTTTTTTATTCTCATTTACTTTTAATAATGCTTCTCCACTATAGATTCCTTCTTTAATCTTTAATTTCGGTAAATAACCTATTCGTATTTCCGGATTCGCGACGTTAACGTATATTTGAGAGCACGATCTTGCGGGTGCGATAATTATCTCTTCCGACTCGAAGGGTATTATTTCATCGGCCCATTCCAATTGATTTTTCCCGTAATTAAGAATAGCACGTCGCTCCGCGAGAAAATCGGATCCTAAGATCCCGTCCTGAGAAATAGGGAAATCATTTGCTACAACGTGAAAAGGCGTTTCGCGTCCTAAGATACTTACTTTCACCCGCCCTAAGGAGGTTACATAGTGCGCCGTTATCCCGCTAAGCTTTAAGATTTCTTCCCTATCGACCGAAACGTCCTCACTGACCGCGTGTTCTTTTACGAGATTAGGACCGCTCCCACTATCTATCATACATTCTGTCGCAGCTTTAAGATGCTGGCTATTTATTATTAACCGAATTCGAAAAGGAGGAGGTTACTCTATTCGACAGTGGGCGATCTTGCTTTTTTTTTTTTTTTTTTTTTGTTTGTCCGGCCATAACTCCGTAACCGGTTGACCAATCAAAGTGAAACCACTTCAAGTTGCTAGGTTTAGGTCTCCCATTGGTCCCGTTTAAAAATTTTTTCCGAAATGTTTATTATTAACAAAGTTATTGCAAAATTACTGCTTTATTCTTGTTTGTCCGGCCATAACTCAGTGACGGATTGACCAATCGAAATAAAACCACTTCCAGTTGCTAGGTTTAGGTCTCCCATTGGTCCCGTTTAAAAAATTTTTCCGAAATGTTTATTATTAACAAAGTTATTGCAAAATTAGTGCTTTATTCAGATTTATCGCAATTTCTTTTTGAATGGGATTGATTTATTGTAATGAAAGAAACTATTACTATCTTCTTAGAAATAATTAGCAGATATTAATTATATAAAAAATTTATTAATTGTTGCAAAATTATTTGTTTATTCCTCTATATCTCCTCAACGACTTCACTTATCGGAACCAAACCTTTTCGACCCTTTCGCAAATATTACCCACTCTCTAACGTTATGCGACACATCTTCAATTGTTGTTATGTTTAAATTGTTACTGCAAAATTATTTGTTTATTCCTCTATATCTCTTCAACGACTTCACCTATCGGAACCAAACCTTTTCGATCCTTTCGCAAATACTGCTCACTTACTAACATTATGCGACACATCTTCAATTGTTGTTATGTTTAAATTGTTACTGCAAAATTATTTGTTTATTCCTCTATATCTCTTCAACGACTTCACCTATCGGAACCAAACCTTTTCGATCCTTTCGCAAATACTGCTCACTTACTAACATTATGCGACACATTCTCAATTGTTACTATGTTTAAATTGTTATTACAAAATCATTTGTTTATTCTTCTATATCTCCTCAACGACTTCACATATCGGAACCAAACCTTTTCGATCCTTTTGCAAATATTAACTACATAACTTCATTTCCACATCTTGATCGATTATACACTAAAAAGTATGAAATAAAAAAATTTTTAACAAAAAAAATAGAAACCGACTTCGAAAAAAGCGCTAAAAAGAGTGAAATAATTTTTTATGTATACCGACAATATTCGATTTCATCATTATCATACTCAGAATATTGCAACTTTTTCGGAGGCGACAGAAAATTAATTAACAGTACATTAATAGCCAGAAATTCACGGACATTGATGGATATTTATGTATTAGGCACTTACTCCTTTGTTCGTGAAAATGACCGTGTTGGAATATTTTGTGTCGCCGCCGAAAAAGTTGCAATATTCTGAGTATGATAATGATGAAATCGAATATTGTCGGTATACATAAAAAATTATTTCACTCTTTTTAGCGCTTTTTTCGAAGTCGGTTTCTATTTTTTTTGTTAAAAATTTTTTTATTAATATTCCTTTTCCCTTTTCCATTTACTTCTAAAATTATTGATTCCTTATTCTTGCTAACCTTCTTCTTTTTTCTTCCTATCTCTAAAGCTCCTACCTCCTCTTTTCCTATCTCATTTTCCTTATTCCAAAAGATCTCCTTTTCTTCTTCCCCCATCTCTATTTCTGTAATTTTAACTTCCTTTTCCCTAACTCTTGTATCTTCTAATCTTCCACCCTTTATTACAGACTAAAGGCAGTTAGATCTGTCCGTCGCAAAAAAGTAGGACTAACGCGCGCCGGTGGTATATTTACAGCAAAATCGAAATTTCAAGGGAGGGGGAAACTTTAAAATGCTAATATCTCATCGACGCGAAGTGCTACATAAGTTTGGTTTGTTTAATTATAATCCTGGAACTTTTTCCCATCCGTTATATAATCCATATATAATTTATTAGAATCGCGGTTTCCAATAAGTTAATAATCTAATTTATGTGTTTTGGAGAATTAATTCTGTCACAATGTTTTTTTTTCCGACCTTTTCGTTAACATTGCGACTATATCTATATATATCGAATTTTGTCCCCTTTCCTAAATTCGCCGCTAGTAAAGCCGGTGGTGCTAGTGTCGACATTAGGTGGAAATCTAGCCAGCGCTGGAATGTTTGACATGTCGATATCATTAACCTATCACATTTTATTTATTTATTGTACCCGTCGCGTCGGTACTGTCACGATCTTCCTTGTATATAGAAACATAGAAGATATTGTGACGATAGCGACTAGATCATAATTTAAACGACTATATCTATATATATCGAATTTTGTCCCCTTTCCTAAATTCGCCGCTAGTAAAGCCGGTGGTGCTAGTGTCGACATTAGGTGGAAATCTAGCCAGCGCTGGAATGTTTGACATGTCGATATCATTAACCTATCACATTTTATTTATTTATTGTACCCGTCGCGTCGGTACTGTCACGATCTTCCTTGTATATAGAAACATAGAAGATATTGTGACGATAGCGACTAGATCATAATTTAAACGAAGAAATAATAAAGGAAAATCGGATAAAATCCGCGGCAAACGCGCACGAGTAAATGACCGACGAATTTTCCCGAATAGTAGAGACAAAGGGGAAGGCAATGACCCAGGCGCGTCGGAAAAGCCGGGAACCAATTAAAATACGAAAGGAACATCACGCGAGGAAGCAGAGGTAGGGAGATCACCTTTAAAAGGGCCGCGAAAGAAAGAAAAATTCTTCCTTTTTGGGTTTCGAATCAGAGTCTAAACAAGTATCAGTAGTGCGCGGAATTAAAATTAACGGAGTGCAAAGCAATCAAGCAGGAAAGCGTTGAGAAGAATCTGGCCGCCGTAGAAAGAGAAAAAGAAACGACCTGCGCGTAAGTGCTTTACATCGCTGAATACTTATACAGTCGAATGACACAACGTCTCCAAAAGTAAAAGTAAGATTCTCATTTCACACACCTAAACTATCGAGTATAACGTGTACGTGTTAGTCCTAGTTTTTATAAGTAAGATAAATTAGAAATAAGCCATAGCCTAAGAATAGTGTGTGTGAGGAGCGCGTGAGTGTGAGAGCGTGCGACAATAGACGCGTGAGTGAGAGAGAGCGAGCGTGTGGGTAAGCGAGAAGAAGCGTAGGCATAAGCATCCTTAGGTAAGTGTGCGTAAGTAAACGCGTCGTCGACGAGCGCGTCGAAAACCCATGCGTAAAAACCATCCGGCCGAACAGCTGATCGAGAGCATCGACCGGAACGTGCGGATTAGCAGGTAATAAAGAAATTATTAAATACCAAAAAGTAGGCCTCGCAGATTGCCAAGTTGTATTTTTTCATTTTTAAAAAAAAGCGGGCCGTCGCGTACTTTGTACAAGGTTTTTTACAGAGATTGTTATTTTAGTAAAATTGTTTGAAGGTGAATGTGTAATTTATGAAGTCAACAATGTTTAACATGGTCTAAAGAACCAATGTGGAAATTGAAATTATAGATGTTTGATAGAAAGTTATTAATAAAGATGCGACGCATCATTGATTTAATATCTTTCTGTAACAAGAAAAAACATGATTTATTGTTTATATTAACTACAGCGACGGCTCACTTTACATTTTTAATGTTATTTGTGTATGATTTCCTTTTCTACGAATTCCGTTCCGCTAACCGTTATTTCCTGCCTAATTCCATTTTTTTCCGTAATTTCCGTATTTCTAAAACTATCGATTATTTCGCGACTATTTTCCTTTACTTCGCTGTGTTCGATACTGGACGCTCGGTCTCCTCCGCGCTCAACGCATCCACTTGGGGGCGGAAGGCCTCATTTCCCGAATTTTCGGTTTCAAAATCATTTTCCGCGGAACAACAATTACACTGGCGGATTCTATTATTATTATTAGTATTATTTTGATTATTGTTATTATTATTACGCGTTTCTGGCCTATTACCGTAGAACGTCGCGTTTTGAATAGGAAACTGCGTCGTGGTCTGCACCGGTGCGGACGGTCTCGGTGGCCCCTGATTTTCGTACTGTTACGCGTACAGCCCCTTACTTAACCTTTAGCTGTAAGTAAGTATAGACTTTCCCTTTTCCCTTTTCCCAAAACTGCAATAAACCACGCTTTCTCTTTTCCAATATCACCTAACTGTCCCTTACGTCACCGGAGCCCTTCCTGCCATAAAACTTTCCAAACGCTTTTCCGACATCCTCACCTGCCTAAACAAGCCCTTTCCCTTCGCTCTTCCGACTCCTTCTGGCCTCCTCCTGATTGGACAATCCATACTCCAAAATATGTATATAAACCCAGCACATTGCGAAAACCATCAGTCTGAATTGTAACATCTTAAACGTAACTCTGCCAGAATAAACGCTCATCTTCACGTAAAGGCGATCCTTAAATAATTCCTCAAGCGATACCCCAACTCGTACCCCCGATCTCGAGAGATCGGAACGAAACGGGCATCACAGTACGATTGACGCGGATTATATTGTCTATTCGGATAAAAATTCTGTGATGACGGTTGATTATTATAATACGCGTTATTGTTCCTACCCTGATTTTGTCGAGGACATGGATTTTGAAGATTTTGATTTTGATTTAGCTCATTGACTCGCGGAGGTTGGTTTCGATAATTTGAATTAAAATTTCCCGGATAATTCCTCGTATACGACCAACAATTTAAAGCTACGTGACCATTTCTATTGCAAATCTGACATCTTGGAATATCGGTTTGTACGTGTCTAACTGCGGCGTGATCAAATCTTTCGCGATTCCCACGGTTTCCTAGCGACATTTGCCTCATTCCGGCGATTGCTTCGATTTCTTTTTCTATATCTATCGCATGATTTATTGTTTGATCGAGATTTCCGTGTCGCGGTATTCGCGTAGAAATTTCCGTTTTTAAACCGCGCGTGAAACTATTAATTAAATTTTCATTGGTAGCTACCTGAAATTCTGAAGTTATTCCTCTATTTCTTCGTTTTTCCGCGTCAATTATCCGTTTTCCTATTTCTCGGATTCTATTCGCATAAGTAATTACATTTTCGTCGGAATTTTGGTACATATACGCTAATTTTCCTTGCGCTTCATACACGGTTTCGCGAGGCCCATATATATTTCTCAAATATTCAACTAAATCCTGCATTTTCCTAAATTGCGTTCCTAATATCGATCGTCGAGCATTTCCGCGTAATTTATTCCGAGCCGATTTCACTAAATTTTCTTCGTAACTTGGCAAGATCATATTTAAAGCTTCCTCACATCCTTCCGCGAAATACACAAATGCTAAATTACTACCGTCAAAAATCGGAATCGCGTCTAATGCGTCTCGAAAAGATGTCAAATGGTAAATATGACTTACGTCGGCTGCGGTAGTAGTAGGCGCTGCGGGTGGTGGTGGTGGTGGATCCTTTGTAGATGTGAGAAGGGGTGAGCCCTGCAGTCGTTCTAGAAGCTCGTCGATCTGCCTTTGTTGCCTCTCCACTATCTGTCTCGCTTCCTCCATTGAGCTCGCCGAGTTTCCTTGTTCCGTGCGCTGTCCTTGTTCCTCTCGTTCTCCTTGTTCTTTGCACTGGCCTTTGTCTGCTGCTTTCTTCGACGGTGTATGTTTTAACGGCATTTTCTTTTCTTGATGTTTTTCCAACGATGCTTGCAATGCGTGAAAAGGTTCTTGTTCCTTTTTTATTTATTATACGACCGAAATTTTTCTTTTTGAAAAAAAAAGAAAGATTTGTTCCCCTTTATACGGAATATCCCACCGCTGTCACCAAAATTTGTTACGTCTTATGATTATTATTTTTGATTTTTAAATTGTGTCCGTTGCGGGTATGGGATCTATGCGATCCACCCTGGGATTGGGGAACGGGAAAAAGGATATTAAATGAGGAAAAAAAAAAGAAATATTAAAAAATGAAATTTATATTACCTCAAGGAAGGTTCTTTTCTCTTACTCTTTCTCTCGCTCTCTCGCTTACAATCTTTCTCGGTTGCTCGATCGCTTATTACACCTTCTTCTTTTCTTTTCTCCTTTCTCGCTTCTTAATTTGGCTATTTTAGGTTAAGTTCTATGCTTTTGACTTCGCGGATCTTTCTCACTTACTGTTCTGGGGAGGCTTACGCGTGCCTCTTTATATAGGTTTCGCCGCTACCGCGACCGCACCAATCACAGTTCGGAGGGGTAAGTGGCGATATCGATCCTTTTATGGAATCCTCGATCGCCTAGGCTTAACGCCTATTGGTGGAGGTACTCGCGCGCTTTTCCAGCCCTTCGTGGCTGGTCGGGCTGTGGTCATCGCGTGATTTTTGGGGGGGGGGGGGAGTTGCTAAGGCGCGTGGCGCGTGGCGCGTGGCGTACATCGCCCCGTATCCTAAGTCGGGTAGGTGTTACGATTTTAGCTAAAGAGAAAAAGGGTAGTGAAAAATATATGTGTACATATTCATAAGGGGTGAAGGTAGTAGATGCGCAAACCGGCGTAACAGAACGGTGATAATGTACGACGTGGCCTCTCCCCAGGCTCTGAGCTTCAATGTGAAGAAGCTCGACAGAGTTAGGCGAAACGGAGATGGTTTATGGGGTGCCTCGAGCACCCGCCACGGCTTGTACTTATAAACGGGCCAAGCCTCTCTCTACTTAGGCAGGCCCGACCTTCCCGTGGTATCCCTGTGTCTACGAAATCGTAGCTAACAAGGGTCTGCCTCCACAAAGAAGGAATTGCAGGTTATGAAGGGGCGGTGGACCCCGATGATTAACGCCCGCCGGCCATGCCCGCGCACCGGTACAGGTTCGTCCAGGGAAGCCTGGTGCTGATGAGGACTGGGGCTCCTGCTTTTCCGCCACCTCGCTTCGAACGCGGTTTACGACAGCCGTAGGGTCCCTTGCCCTGCGTGCTGGTATGCCACACATAGCGAGGTGTTACATTCGAACGTTCTAAGGGTTTTCGAACGCAATGAAGTGTGCTTGATTCCGTGGCCCTTTATACACAACCCGGAACGACATACTTGGAGTTGGTGTCGGGGTGTTACGGACACCAAGCGGTGCGCCTCCCCGTGGCTCCGCGTGGGCGCGGAACGTGAGCCTTTCCGTGGCCGAGTCACCGCATTCCTACGCCTGGGAATATCTGAGGGTTTTTTCATCCTTAGTACCCTGGCTGGGAGCGCTGGCTAGTTGATAATGAGGTGCGTATGCCTATATAGGCGAGGTAGCAGGGATGACCGGCATTTGGAGTCGGCGTTCTCGACATTAAATGTACATATTCATACACACACATATATATATATATATATATATATATAAAGGGTGTCTAGTTATATATATATATATATATATATATATATATATATATATTGGGTAATCTATTTGAATGTATCCATCTAAATATTTTCATTATTTGTGATGATATTATTAGAAACATAGGAAATACATTTATATCATAGATATGCGAGAATTGGCGGGAGTGAGTGAGTGACTACACATGCACATATATTTATTTCCTTCACAGAATATAGAGGACGTGTAAGTGGAATGAAACCGACACAGTTCAACACGACTTTTAAAAACAGAGTGTGTATCTTGTATATACAGGGTGTCCCACGGTTCGATGTCAGACGAAGAATGGCATGTGCGACTGATTTTTCTGAGTCGAAAGGAGTCATAAAAAGTAACATATGCCAGGTTAGTTTTCGAGCTATTAATTAATAACGATCTGCCAATCGTGAAGCGCGGAAGCGGTAGGTGTACTCTCGCCGCCATACCAAAACTCTAGCCAAGCTATGATTGGACCGGCGGGCGATAGAGAAAAAGCGAGAGCGAGAGTGAGAGAAATAATGAGAGGCCTGGTGGTCCGTCAACGTAAGATAACGCCGTAGAAGAAAGCTAGGGCGGGAGACAGAGTGAGCGGGAGAGAGAGAGAGAGAGAGTCAGTGCTACGAGGCTATCTTAAGCTGGCGGCTCGCGCCGACCCTCTCTCTCTCTCTCTCTCTCTCTCTCTCTCTCGCTCACTCTGTCTCTCGCCCTAGCTTTCTTCTACGGCGCTACCTTACGTTGACGGACCACCGGGCCCTTCATTCTTTCTCTCACTCTAGCTCTCTCTCTCTCTTTCTCTATCGCCCGCAGGTCCAATCATAGCTTGGCTAGAGTTTTGGTATGGCGGCGAGAGTACACCTACCGCTTCCCCGCTTCACGATTGGCAGATCGTTATTAATTAATAGCTCGAAAACTAAACTGGCATATGTTACTTTTTATGACTCCTTTCGACTCAGAAAAATCAGTCGCACATGCCATTCTTCGTCTGACATCGAACCGTGGGACACCCTGTATATATTTATGGCAGGTTAAGTGTATCGAAGAAAATAGGTAAGAAAGAACGTTTCTTATTATTAGTAATTTTGTTCCTCAATAAATATAATAAATGTTTTGAAAAAAAAAAAATAATAGTAATAATAATAAATATCATCACTTAAAATAATTATCTATTGATTTTATTAAATTATTAGATGGAAGCATTTTAAAGATTTTAAGGTAATTTTTAATGAAATACTATGTTTTCATGTTAAAATATTAAGGAGTGTTAAATTTTAAGTAAAACATTATTGACTTTTGTTAGCTGTTAACTTAATATTTAATCAATAACTTAAATCTCTTTTTTGAAAATGATTTATGCAGAAAGACAATTTAAAGATACAATATTAGGAGAGATTTCTGTTTGACTATAGTATTTATGAGACAATGTTTATGAACATTATCTTTTTTACTATTAATATATTAATAGTAATAGTATAGTAATATATTAATAGTATTAAATACTTTACAATTTCTTATTATTATATTTTCTTGCATTGTTATTGATTCTCGATAAACCATATCTTTTAATGTACCTTTACAGAAAATAATTCTATAACGTAAACTTCATATAATGATAATGTTTATATATTAATAGTAAAAAAGATAATGTTCATAAACATTGTCACATAAATACTATAGTCAAACAGAAATCTCTCCTAATATTGTATCTTTAAATTGTCTTTCTGCATAAATCATTTTCAAAAAAGAGATTTAAGTTATTGATTAAATATTAAGTTAACAGCTAACAAAAGTCAATAATGTTTTACTCAAAATTTAACACTCTTTAATATTTTAACATGAAAACATAGTAGATACAATTTAGAGTATAGTTTTGTTAATGGATTGTTTCAGTAGTTAAGGTGAATAGATATTAATGAATGAAGTTCTAACCTAACTTAGTTAGGTTAGAACTTCATTCATAACTAAGTTAGGTTAGAACTTCATTCATAACTAAGTTAGGTTAGAACTTCATTCATAACTAAGTTAGGTTAGAACTTCATTCATAACTAAGTTAGGTTAGAACTTCATTCATTAATATCTATTCACCTTAACTACTGAAACAATCCATTAACAAAACTATACTCTAAATTGTATCTGCAGAAAAAATCTTAAATACTTCACAAATTTTTACGTTCGTTATTTCACGTTTTTTTATGATAATGTTAAGTTATATATAGTGGTATCTCTCTATAGTTATAATTGAATAAGACTCACCACACTCCATTTCGTTACTTTGATTCATCTAAAATAAAGATATGAATGAATAAATAATGTATATATATTGTAATGTATATATAAATATATATAATATATATAATAATATATATAATATATATAATATAATAAATTAAGATAAAAGAAACTTACGGTAATTGTTTAAACAGCTGCTCTCTTGTTCTTTTCTTTTTTTTCTACAATGAGAAGGGTTAAGTTAATAAGGAGTAAATATAATTATCATAAGTTAATATACTTTTCAAAAGTTTAATAGCTAATTTGAAACTATTTAGTTAAATAAAATTGAGTTTTGGAGTTGATTCCTTATTATAATTACTAATCTGTGAATTTTCTCTCACTGGTTGGGGCGCCGTTATCTATCGGTTCAGCCCTGAATAATGTCTCCTAGGACAATTCGGACATGGCTCCGAAATATTTTCAAAGATTCGATAGAAAATCTACTGAATTTACCTATCCATTTATTCAACTCGTCTTAATATTATTCCAATTTATATAATTAAGTCGAAAGGCAATTAACAATAACACTCGCGAACAATGAAATACCCGAAGATCGAACGGTAATGGTACCTCGCGATTTCGATCGCAACCCTTTGAATTTTCGCTATTAATTCGCTAATTACGGAAAATTTTGACACACGTTTTTGATCGTCGCGAAATAAGTTACTCAATTCACAATTAGAAGGATTTAAATCAATTCCGCTACTCTCAAGAAAGAATTTAAGAAAAAATTTTCAAAAAGCTTACCTCAATCCTTTAGGACGTCTGGAAACAGAATGATTTTCTATCGATCGATATCGAAAAATTCAAAATTGTAGAAGAAAAATTGCGGAATTAGCCGAACGAACCCGAGTCTACCCGAACGCGCGAGCTCCAAACGGTTTTCGCGAAGTCTTATCCAATTAACGCTCGTTCTCTTGTCGTTTTTTTGGCGCGCCGTTTGAACGTTCATAATTGCCTGTTTTTCGTTTTCTCTGCTTATTTCTGTGCAACAGATTTGTTCTCTCTTTTCGATGTTCGCTGACGCGGTTCTTATGTTGCTCTCATGATTTGTCGTCGATTTTTTTTGTTCGTAGTTCGTCCATCACTGAATTCGCCTACGAAGTTTGTCGTCTCGAAGTAGGCGTAATGCTCATATTTCGATTCTATGTTTCGTTATCGTTTCGTTTGTATTCGTTGTCGTTTTCTCATCGGAGAATAATCGAAATTAATTAATACAGATCATTAATAATTTATCAAGGTCTCAGAATCGTTCGATCTTGCTTCTTAATTGGTTCATTCGATCCCTACTTTACCACCTTAGGACGATTTCTTTATCGATACGACAAGGGAGAGAGAAAAAATTGCTTTTTTTCAGGACGTGCTCGAGAAATCTCACGTCACAGTATATTTCTAATCGTACTGTTTAAAAAAATATTGATTAATCAATCTTTCTACGTAATTCTTATTTATATATATTTTCGATTTTTCTATATATTTTTAAAATCGATTTATATAGTGTATAGTTTAAATGGATATATTTTTCTATTAATTAATCATTTAAGTTGGGTTGTTCCAACTTCTTCATAAAATTACAGGATTAATAAATAGTTAAACCTTTAAGCCGAGTTTATTCAATTTTCTCGTAAAGTTATTCGGTCTGTAAATTTTTATACGTAGCTTTTAATTAGCCAACACTAAGAATTTCAGTAATTATCATCTCCGTAACTTTATGGGGAAATTGAATAAATCCGGCCTTAATCATTGGCCACTTGAAAATTACGTATGAATATTTATCGGTCGAATAATTTTACGGGGAGGTTGAAACAAATCAGCTTTATTAATACATAACACATAAGCTTAAATGTGTTAGATGTTAGTATTTTAGTAAGTGGATCATGAATATTTTTAAGAAAAAAAATTGATCATATGAAGTAAGCAATCTAATAGATGGATAAGATCTAAAGCGTGTTCGGTAATTGGCTGATAGTACTGTTAGCATTGCATTTCCGTTCACATTTAGCAGTTTCGGCAGCACTGTCACTAAAATAGAAAAAAAATATGTGTATGTTCATCATATTGTAAACGTTATGCGTTTAACGTTTGATTGTAATCAATTGTAAAATAAGCATCGTTCAATATGATCATAAATTAATTTTATATTATAACGTATTATTACGTATTTTAAAGAGGTATGTAATATATCATTGTATTCAGAATTATAACCCTCAGAGGATCAGCATTTTATCATTTCTTTTTCAAAATTTTTATACATATATAACCAATATATTGCGTAGAATTGAATCATTTATACAAAGCCCTTCTCAGGGTTTTCTGATTCTCTAAAGGTTAAACATTTATAAATAAACTTATAAACAAAAAGGTTTAAATATAGTTATACTTAGACAAATGATTGTGCATTTTGGTATTGTAAATTTTAATTCAGTAGATGGATAGGATAGAATCTAATCTATTTTATTGAATATTTTTTTGTAGACATGAAGAGTAACAAATGAAAATATAAACTCCATCAATATTTCAATAGTGATGTCGATAAAGTCATGAAAAAGATAAAAAAAATGGATATATTGTAAGTAAAACTGTAATATAATATGGATTTTTAAAATTAATTTTATATATTAAATTGACAGGAAAGGCTTTAGAATGTTGTAACAAAATTATATTTACTAATAGTGGATCAAGAAAGAAATGGTTATTTTAAAAAGACATCCTGAAATAATAAAAGGACATACTGAAATTATATTAAAAGGTTGAATACGAGTAAATGAGAAAAATTTGAGAAAATGATTTCAAGAAGTTGTATTTAGAGGTTGAATTTTTCATTTATTAGTTTTAGTGTCCATTTACTGGTGATACAGACTATGAGTAGAATGTTCATTATTTTATGCTTTAATAAATTAATTTCTGTACTTAATACACTTATTTCTAAATAAAATCTTGATATAACTTTAATAAAATAACTAAATTGTTCATCTATTGGTCTGTTTACCTTGCATACAGAAATTGATTTCTCCTGATATATATTGTAGTTATATTACGAATTATTTTATTTATTAAATGGTTTAATGTGTGTGTAAAAGTAATATATATTTTATTTATCAAGGTCACTAAATTGATAAAACTTGAAGTTTTCTCATAAGTTATTTATGTTATTAACCAAATTATTTTATAATCATTTATAATTTCATAATAATTTGCTATTATTTTTTTAGTTGATAAGTAGAAGTTTATTTGTGTATCATGTATTGTTAAACAATTTTCTTTTATCATTGAAAGAACTAATTGTAGAACTTACATAAAATTTTTTTAATTATTTGAGTGATTTTGAATTTGTAAGAATGTTAGCCTAATTTAGAATCGGCAAGAATATTAGCCTGACTTAGAGTCGGCAAGAATATTAACCTGAATTTGAGTCGGAAAAAAGGCTAGTCTGATTTTGAGTGAATTGATAAAAGATATTTTCTGCGGTCTTGCCTAAAAACTTGAAGTTTTTCATAAGTTATTTATGTAGGAATCGGGGTGGAAAGTGCAAAACAAAGCAAACGCCTTTCTTAACAAAAATGAAACTTGTATTTCGAACTGATCCTCAGCACGTGCTGGCTACGACTGGCTACTTTGGCCACGCGCTCTTACATCTTTTTCTCTCTCACACTCATGCTTGCGCCACGCGCCCTAGCGACAGCGCCTAAACAACGGAACAACGGTCCAGCGTGAACAACGCTTTCGACGCAATACCCGCTACTGCCTTTCTAAGAAACCCACACTCGGCCATTCTGCACGGATATCTGTCCTCAGATATCTTTGGAAATCTCGTCTTCACTACACGAATCGTCACTGTCATTATCGATCCATGGCTTCATGTACTCGGCCGCCGTAGATGTCTGTTGAGGTCCCTCTTGGTCACCGACTTTGTGTACAACGTAGCGGTCGTTACGTAGGACTCGAGCGATACGATATGGGCCCAAGTACTTGGAATGGAACTTCAGGCCTGGTCCGAGCTGCGTTCTTCGAATAGCGACTAATTCATCTTCCCGATATTGCCTTGCTTCTTTTCGTTTCCTGTTGTATGTGCGTCGATTCTCTTCCTGGATTTTTAAAATGTTTTCCTTAGCTTCGCGACGTATATCATCCCGATTATCGTTAAATATATTAATACACTCTTCGTTGATAATCTCGCGAATTCCCGGATTTTCCTTTATTCGCATATGTGTTCCGAACAAGACTTCAAACGGTGTCCTCCCGATACTCCTATGAAGTGTAGCGTTCAAGAATTTTTGCGCTACTTCTAAATATTTAAACCATTCGTCTGGTTTCGGTGCAGATAATTTGGTCAACAAGGGAATAATAGTTCGGTTAACTCTCTCGACTTGTCCGTTAGCTCGCGGAACTCCTGTCGTGATAAGATTATGATGTATACCTTCGGACTTGCAATAATCTTCAAAGTCGTGTGACGTAAAGGCCGTACCTCGATCCGATATTATTTTTCGCGGATTGCCGAAAATCGCAGATTGCTTTTTTAAACGATCGAGAACTTCTGCGGTATTAGTGGTTTTCGTAGCGTATAGCCACACAAATTTAGCAAAAGCGTCTACCACCACGAATATATAACGATACTGTTTACGAGTAGACGGGAGCGGTCCTAAGTGATCTATATGATATACATCTAGCGGAACTTCTCCTTTATCAATAGCAAGTAACAAAGCCCATCTCGCAACTCTCACACACAAATCTTTCTTACTCATGGTCAACGTAAACGCTTTGCAGTCCGTCACGATTTTGAACGGTATCCCTATCAGATATACGCGAAACTTCCGTAATGCCCTCACAATAGCCAAAGCCTCGAGCTCATAGCTCGTATACTTTTTTTCGGCCGCAGACGTCTTCCCGCTGGAATAATGTACTGGGTGCAACGCATGATCTTCGCTATCGCGTTGTAATAATATCGCGCCAAATCCATACATGGAAGCATCCGTGTGCAATTCGGTATACGCACCTATTTTATAGAGTTTCAGTACCGGACGACCACTCAACGCCGCTTTTAACTGACTAAATGCGCGCTTTTCTTCCTCACCAAAACGGAAACTTACGCCGGATCTCAATATGTTCGTTAGAGGCCTCGCGATCGTTGAATAATGCATGACGAATTTACGGAAATAACCCGTCAATCCCAAGAAGCTTTGCACCTGTTTTACGTTACCTGGTTCAGGGAATTTCATCACGGCATCGGTCTTACGCGTCGACGGTTTTACCGTCCCGCTTTCAATGACGTAACCTAAAAATTCTACCGTTTTTTGCAAGAACTGGCATTTTTCCCACTTAATTATTAAACCAACTTTACTTGCTGCGTCTAAGACTATTCGTAATTTCTTTAAACCACTCTCAAAATCTATCGACGGTATTATTAAATCATCGAGATAAGTTAAAACCACTTCCTCGTTAATTAGATCTCTAAGCGCCGCGTTTATAAACTTTTGGAACACCGCCGGGGAGTTGCACAATCCGAATGGGACTTTTAAGAATTCGTATTGTCCGTCGGGGACAATAAATGACGTGTACCTACGACTACTCTCGTCAACGGCAACGTGAAAAAATCCATTACGTAGATCCAAAGTGCTAAAAACCCGAGCATCCTGCAACCGATCCAACTGATCTTCTATCAACGGTAGTGGATAACGATCTTTAACGATTTTACGATTTAACTTCCGATAATCAACACAAAGGCGGATCGAACCATCTTTTTTCTTTACTAGAACAACGGGACTTGCGTAATCCGATAAGGACGGCTGGACTATCCCGTCGCGTAGCCACTCGCTTATCTGCGCGTTTACCTTTTCCCTTTCCGAGGGCGCAAGCCGCCGCGCACTTTGATACACGGGTTCGTCATCCTTTAAAACTATCGTCATTTTCACGCCTACATCGCGCTCTTTCTTACGAACATACGACTCCGTCATCGCTTCTATCTCGCGTTTATATTCATTCGCAATGTGAGACACGTCAACCTTATTTACCTCGTGTACATAATCTATTTTAAATATATCCGGCCTAGCGTCATCCGTCGCATCCTCTTTCTTCGGTTTCCTAATCAAAATGTTACCCTCTTTCATTACTATCTCAACGGTATTTAAGAAATCTGTTCCAATTAGCAATTCATGCTGCATTAAAGCGTCAGAAATTACGTGTATCGTCATCTTATAGGGATTACCATCTATCGTTACATCTGTACAAAACTCGCCTAATGTTTTGTTACCGCTCGACCCGACACCTCGAAAACATACCTCTTTTCCTCGCAAAGGCGGCGCGCCAATTCGAATGTACTTATCTGCTCGCATTAAGCATAAATCACTACCTGTATCGATAAGTGCCGTTACGTCGTTGTCGCCAATCTTAACGTCCTTACAACTTTTCCCAGGCGCATTTCTAGAAACTGCACTGCTGCTTACTGCACTATCGCCTCGTTGTTTTTTCGGACACTTTGAGGCAAAGTGACCTCGCTCATTGCACCTATAACACTTCACCTTTTCTAACTTCGCCGGACATTTAGAGGTGGCATGATCTTCTTTTCCGCAGTTGTAGCATCGTTTCGGTGCTTGCGACGTATCCTTGGTTTCCGCAGTCTCCTTCTGTCGCTGCTCGAAGCCCTTGCCGGTCTTCTTATCGCAACCGTATCTCGTTTGCGATCTTTCCTTCAGCGATACATGCTCGAATGCTTCCAAAAGATCTTTTATCGCTCGAAACCGATGTAACCGTGCTTGGTCTTTCAAAAAGGTATCAGGTATGCCGTCTACTATGTAACTAATAACCTCATCCTCTGGAATCGGTACTTGATTCGCCAAAATTATCTTATGATGCACATACTCGCTAAATATTTCGTCCTTATTCCAGACTCGTTCCTCGAATCTCTTTTTCAAAATTAGCTTGCTCGGACGATGATCGTACATCTGCTTCATTTTCATAAGAAGCTCTTCTATTGGCATGCGTAGAAATTCCACTTTTGACCGGAACCACTCACTCGCTCTTCCTTTCAATCCAAGACTAATTAGAAGTCTTGCTTCATTATCATTTAACTGGTACGTCGCCATGAGGAGTCTTATTTGTTTTTCCCAAATTTCATATGCCTCGCAGCTTCCGTCGAACCGACTTACAAGATCTGCGATTAATTGCATGTTTGTTCTGGACTGCATCCGTTGTCCCGACGCCGACGGTCCAACAATCTCGGCGTTCCTCGTCGATTGGCCCTCTCCGTCGTTCCTTGACCGTTGCGAGCCCCTTAAAAGCTCGATCTCTCGCCGTGCTAATTCAAGTTCACGCTCGACGAGTTCTTTTTCGCGTTTTATTAATGTCATTTCTCTCAATCGCTGAGAGGTCTCGGTTTCTGATTCCGTCGAAGCACCCGACGTATTCGAACACTCACCGGTCACTTCTTCCCGTGACTTACTAGCTACGTCGTTCATCCAAACGCCTGTCGGATCCGCTTCCATCATTCTTAAGAACAATTCTGCTTTCAGGCCAGCCGTGCTTAAGCCCAACTCTTTCAATTTCTCTTTGAGGACAGCTACCGTGAAATTCTCTGCTGTTTTCGCCGTGGACATTGTCTTCCCAACACAAATAAAAGTCTTCTCCCGCCGAAAGAGTCCAGATCACACAGCAAGACACTTCCGCGTACTTTCGCGACTTTAACTGGTTGATCACCGATATCACACTCGTCAGCACTATCACCCGTCCTCACGGAAATTAAATCAGCTTAATTGATGCACTCAACGATTCCTGTATTCGACCAAATCCCGGCTGAGCCCCCAAATTGTAGGAATCGGGGTGGAAAGTGCAAAACAAAGCAAACGCCTTTCTTAACAAAAATGAAACTTGTATTTCGAACTGATCCTCAGCACGTGCTGGCTACGACTGGCTACTTTGGCCACGCGCTCTTACATCTTTTTCTCTCTCACACTCATGCTTGCGCCACGCGCCCTAGCGACAGCGCCTAAACAACGGAACAACGGTCCAGCGTGAACAACGCTTTCGACGCAATACCCGCTACTGCCTTTCTAAGAAACCCACATTTATATTACTAACCAAATTACTTTATGATCACTTATAACGTTTTCATAATAATTTGCTACTATTTTTTTAGTTGAAAAACAAAAATCTATTTGTGTGTCATATATTGTTGAACAAATTTCTTCTGGAGTTGAAAGAATTAATTGTAGATCTTTAATAAAATTTTTCAAATTATTTGTTTTGTGATTTTTGTCATCTAATAAATTAATATTAAAATCTCCGACAATAATAATGTTATTAACTGTGGGTTGTATGTTTTTAGCTATTGTAATTGTTTCAGTTAACATTAATTTTAATTGACGTATTAATGAAGTTGGTATAATGTATAAGAATATTTGTGACGTCCCATGAAAATTCCACTAATAATTATTATTGACAATATATAGCTTAAATTCAAACTTAAGAATTTTCATGCAACGCCACGCTTACGAATATGAAGCGTGTCCGCCGTACATCTCACGCGAGAGATAAGAAAGCGCTGCGCTACGCGAGCTGACACGCGACCCCTCTCCGCAACGACGTCACGGGCCCAAGCGCTCGAGCCGCCTGATATCGCGACGGGAACCCGACACCCGCTCGATCTCGTGTCACACGCGTGATAATTATAAGTACATTAGTAAACATAGAGAATCCTCAAGGGAAAGATAAAGGAGTAACATTTTCATTGATCAATAGCAAAGTACTTAAAATCCAACTCTACTTAATAATAATCTAATTAGTCCCTTTACTAACCCTCGAAGATCCTCAAATTAGTTATTAAGAGTTCGACCATTATAAATCTACCATAAAAACGCCAAATCAACGTGAAGAATACACCACGAAAACGCAATATCAAAGGAAACGGATGCAACCCAACACGCAGAACAGAAAACCAGATTCAAGAAGAAACCAGACTCAAGAAGAAATTGGACTCAAAAAGACGCAAGACGAACTTCGAAATCCGGCCTATACAACTCGAAACCAACGGATAAAACACGAACGGACAGTCCGCTAAAACCAAGATTCCCAGCCGCATCAGCATCCACCACAACACCCCCCTTTCCACAAAAAACCAAGATTTAGCAAACGATGCACCGGACCCTACGACACCAACAACCAATGAAAATCTCACAAAGTGTCGCCATCAGGCCCCACTCTTCACCAAAGCTACCCCTTCTTAGCAGCATCAGAAGACATAAAAATCAGTAACGAGCGAAGAATCATCAGTCTACAAGTCTACAAGTCTACAAGCAAGGTCTACAAGCAAAGTCTACAAGTCTACAAGTCTACAAGCAAAGTCTACGTTAAACAAGTCTACACACAGTCTACCTTTTGTCACAGTCTACCCATTAATCTTCAGTCTATTAGTCTACATCAATTCAAAGTCTATATCCTACTTTCTACTTCTTGTCAATCCGAATAGTCAATCGCGAAAGTGTAGTGTATACCTTAGAATACCAGCGACCCTCTACCGAACGTCCAACTGCCTAAGACAAAGCGCCAACATCTACTGTAAGTTATAACTATAACCATTGTCAATCATTGTAGACTCCGGGATCGGATACCTCTATCACGGTCTCGTCAAACTCCTATCCAACCTTCAGCTCTCCTACTTACAATACTACCTCACTCTTTTTCTCACTCTGCATATTGCCATCTGGCACAGCGCATACTAGCGAGGTGCAGCGTTGGGAACACTCACCGCGCATACTAGCGAGGAGCAGCGGTGGGAACATTCACCGCGCATACGAGCTAGGAGCAGTGTTGGGAACACTCACCGCGCATACGAGCTAGGAGCAGCGGCGGGATACACCCTGCGCCAGTTCCTAGCAAGGAAGTCTTTCTGAACGTTTCATTATTTAACCAGCCAACGAAAGGCAGATTTTAACCTCCTAAATTCCCATTCCCCCGACCCGGAGACAATCACCTTAGAGCAAGGACGATACTCAGGCATTTATATACATGTACCGCTATTCATACTACCAGTGACCGCTATTGTTTTATCATTATCCCCTAGAATAAACGTAATTATTATTACTATTTCTATCGCTTTCTTTTACTCTTCAATAACTCATTGCGATTCCTCTCCTCCGATCTCTTGGCCGCCCACGGTAGACGAGGCGTAGGTCTCGTGACCAAAACAGGCCAAATCTTTAAACCGTCCGGGTAGGTGTAGAGTAACGAACGCGTTATTGGCCCTCACCCGAGACGTGACAATATTATTGCTGTATTTTGTACTAAAATACCATTAATGTCAATTTGATTTTTATAACAATTTTTATAAAATAGCGTTATATTTGGTGCTATAGATTTTTTTGCATAAACAACACTTCCAAATGGTTTTCGAATATTGAGACAGTCATTGCGATGAATACATTCAAATAAATTCCATTCTAAAATATCTGTTGGTAATGTCCATGTTTCTACTAAAATAATAATATCTGCAGAAAGAAAACCTCTGTCATTTTGAATATCAATTAAATGTTTATTTAATGATCTGATGTTGTGAAATAATACTAATATGTTATCATTGGTTTTATAATCTTGTGGAAATTTCATATTTAATTTTAGTAATTTCGATTCTCTTAAACGATTCATTTCTATTTTGACAGGATCATTTGGATTGTATCGAGGACGCGTATATTTTCCTTAATAATAAGCCTTATAATAAATAAGCCGTCAATCGAAGTGACTCTACTAAAGGCAACATATAACATTCGTAGTTCTATACGTTTAATACCAATATGTGTAACGATACATGGAAAAGTACTACCTTGTGATTTATGAATAGTTATACCTTCGGCAGGAACAAGTGGAAATTGTTTTCTCATTATTTGATGAATCGTTTTTTGTCTCGTTTGAATGGTTTTAGTAATGTATTCTATAGGAGTCCAATCTAAATTTATTTTCATTCTACGCATATAATTACTCCATTTTTGACGAGTTTTTAAACCAATAGTTTTATCTTCAAATTCTAAGTATAATCTTGCTGCAATTTTTTGTTGTTTATTATCTGTACCCCATGTTATTAATCGTAATCTTCCGGTTGCACCATTTGTTAAACCATCTTGCGTATCAATATTTACAGTTATCATATACCTAGCCGTTAATTTTGCTTTTATTTTTAAAGGTAAACCTTGTGTTTTTGTTGTAGGTAATTTTTTAAAATTTGTTAATAAGTTTATTTTTTTTTCATCGGGTATGGCACCAATACAACTATCTATTGCTTCTATGTCACAACATTCTGTGTTTAAATTTTCTAGAAAAGAAATATTAAATGCATCTACTTCTTCATTTGTAGGTAATAAATGAATTGCTTTGGAAGGAATATTTATTATATTACGTTGTATTAATTAATTTATTTCTCTTGATTTAAATAATTCTTCATCTCCATCAGTTAATTCTTCATTTGCTAAATGATTTAGTGCATGTGCAAAAGAAATGTCATCTCTTTGACGCATAATTTCATTTAATTCATAAATTTCAAATAAATTCCATAAATATGATCCACTTAGAACAGATAAATCATCTTGATTATTAGCTTTAAATATCCAATTATCCATAACCGGTCTTAATTGATTAAAATCACCTAGTACAATGACAGATAATCCTCCGAATAAATTTGTAGTATCAAATATTTGTTGTAAACGTTGATTAATCATAGCGAATATTTTACATCCAACCATAGATATTTCATCTATGATTAATAATTTAAGAGTTTGTAATTTTGTTCTAATTGTATTTAATTGATTTGGTTGTAAAGGAATTAAAATATCCTGATTTACTGGTAAATGGAAAACACTATGAATAGTTGTACCTCCTATATTAAATGCAGCTTTTCCTGTCGGGGAACAAAGAATCATATATGTATTATTGGGATCATTTCCAGGAATTCTATTAAAGTGTCTTAAAGTTGTTTGAGTAATTGCATTAATTAATTTACTTTTACCAACTCCTGCTCCGCCATTTATAAAATGATAAAATTTACTATTTTTCATATTTCTTAATTGATATATAAAGTTAAGGTGATACCTATATTGTTTATCATTTAATATTCGAATTAAAGCATAATATTCATTATCTAGTAGTTGTTTTGGCAATGTAATTTGTTCCATAACATTAATGGATGATGTATTGTTTGTTATTTCATTGATTATATCTGCATGGATTTCTTCTGTTTCATATATTTGAAATTCATCAGGTATTCTGTCATCATTTTCAAATTCTTGATCTTCTATATATTCATTATCATCATTATTTCTTTCTGCTAAGGCAAGTTCAATATAATTTTCTATATAATTATTTTTGACATATTTGGCTTTATTAACTTGTATCATGTTAAATTTATTAATATATTTATTATATAAACTAATATTTATATCATTAATTTCATTTTCATCTCGCCAATTTGAAAATAGTAATAATTGTTCACGATAATAATTGTTTGCATCTTGTTTAATGGAATAACTACGGTATCTGATAACTTTGGCAGTATTACGTTGAGATATATAGCCTTTATTGTTAAGTAATTTCAACTGTTTATTTTGTTTATCAAAGTCATTTGTTTCATTTTCATTTTCATGTTCGCTATCATCATCATCATCATTTGTGTCATCTCTGATTACTTTTTTTTTTCTGGAAACGAGAATATTCATAATAAGCTGCAAAATCAGCTAAACAATGAAGTTCTAATTCTTTTGGTCGAACTATATAATGTTCTATTAATCCTTCGCTCATGATATCTGTAGAATTTAGATCTAAACGGGATAACTCATCAAGTTCTTTTTTGGATTTTAATATTTTACATCTTTCATCCGGAGGTGAAGTGTTTATATACAGGGTGTCCCACTTCAGGTTACGCACCGGTGATCTACATGTGCACAAGTATGGACTGAGTTGAAAAGTCTAATAAACTTTTTCGAAATTCGGCTTAGTTATCGAGTTATTAATTAACAGAAATCAGCGAAAGAAGGCGGGACGAAGGCGGTCTACTCAAGCTCGTAACTAGGTGAGTGACGAAATAGCAGGAGGAGCAATCCACAATAACCAATAATCGGAACATAACGCTTCAACACGTGTTTACTTTTCTCCCTTATCTCTCTTTCTCTCTCGGAACCAAAGAAGTCAGCGCGAGCTTCCAGCGTTCGGAAGTGCGTAGAGAGAGAGAGAGAGAGAGAAAGAGAGATAAGGGATAAAAGTAAACACGCGTTGAAGCGTTACGTTCCGATTATTGTTATTGGCTATTGTGGATTGCTCCTTCTGCTATTTCGTCACTCACCTAGTTACGAGCTTGAGTAGACCGCCTTTGTCCCGCCTTCTTTCGCTGATTTCTGTTAATTAATAACTCGTTAACTAAGCCAAATTTTGAAAAAGTTTATTAGACTTTTCGACTCAGTCCATACCTGTGCACATGTAAATCACCGGTGCGTAACCTGAAGTGGGACACCCTGTATAGAAGGTGCGGATTGGCCGAGAATTGCATTCGGTAGAAGAGGCCGCGCGGTCGAAGTTGAAATCCGGATGTCAGAAAATCGACCTTTTGGGATCGATCCTTCGGAAATCTTCGTCTAGATCCCTGAATTATCGGCCGAACGGCTTGATCCATGCCTCGTTCGGAAGGAAACGATCCAGGGTATCCCATAGGATAGGGGCTATTCCAGTATAATCTCAGCATCATCGTCGTTCAAGATTTCGAAAGTTTGCAAGTCTACCATTCTCGTTCTAATTGTCATAGCCATACCAAGCGGATATCTTCTTGTAGGTTGAACTTCTATCTATCTAACGCACTTCTTATCATTAGAATCGACCGAGAATTCATGGAGCTACAAGAGTTTAAGTGAGCAACAAAAATTCGCATTTTTCACTTTTCTTTTTTCAAATTTAGACACTTATATCTCCTCAAGTTATTTCCATAGCCAGATGATTATTACATGTACTTGTAGCTTGAAGTCTTAGCTTTGAAACGATATATAGAAGGTGCGGATTGGCCGAAAATTGCATTCGGTAGAAGAGTTCGCGCGGTCGAAGTCGAAATCCGGATGTCAGAAAATCGACCTTTTGGGATCGATCCTTCGGAAATCTTCGTCTAGATCCCTGAATTATCGGCCGAACGGCTTGATCCATGCCTCGTTCGGAAGGAAACGATCCAGGGTATCCCATAGGATAGGTGGTTGGATAGGAACTTGAAGTAATGTGAGTGGATAGAGTTGCTGCCGATTTGGCCATTTTTTCAGCTGTTTCGTGGCCTGCTATTCCTACGTGGGCTGGGATCCAAGCAAAAGTAACTTCCTTATTATTTCTTTTCGTCATATGAAGGATATTCAGTATTTCCTGTATGATTGGTTCGTTGCATGTTTGGCTTTTTATGCTATCAATTACACTTCTGGAGTCACTGAGTATGATAAATTTGGTTGCTGAGTCAGTTTGTATGGTTTGGAGAGCTGATTTTATAGCATATGCTTCGCAGAAGAAGATAGAACAAATTTCATGTAATCTATATTTGAAGATTTTGTTGTGGTATACCACTGCGCAGCCGTTGCCATTATCAGAGCGGGAGCCATCAGTGAAGATCTTGATGTGGTCGTTGAAGTCATCAATTTTTTGTAGGAATAGTGCTTTATAGAGAAGGGGCTTGGTGGACGATTTGAAGTGGTTGTCAAAGAATTCTATTATATTGGGAGGTTCTAGCATCCAAGGCGGGTAACTTGGTGTTTGATGAGCTGTTACATTTGGAAGTATAGAGATAAGATTATTAAGGTAGTTCTTTACACGTAAGTGGAAGGGTTTTGGAGCTCGCGGTTTAGCAGTGAAGAGGTCATTAAATCTGGATGTCCATATGTTGTTGTATACAGGGTTGTTTGGGAGAGCTTGTGACGTTGCACCGTACGCCCGGTGCACGGTGTACTCACACCGTATCGCGATATCGCGACGGGAACCTGACACCCGCTCGATCTCGTGTCACACGCGTGATAATTATAAGTACATTAGTAAACATAGAGAATCTTCAAGGGAAAGATAAAGGAGTAACATTTTCATTGATCAATAGCAAAGTACTTAAAATCCAATTCTATTTAATTAATCTCTTTACTAACCCTCGAAGATCCTCAAATTAGTTATTAAGAGTTCGACCATTATAAATCTACCATAAAAATGCCAAATCAACGTGAAGAATACACCACGAGAACGCAATAGACATCAAAATCAAAGGAAGCGGATGCAACCCAACACGCAGAACAGAAAACCAGAGGGACTCGGTCCCACGTTCAAGATGAAACCAGACTCAAAAAGACGCAAGATGAACTCCGAAATCCGGCCTACACAACTCAAAACCAATAGATAAAGCACGAACGGACAGTCCGCTAAAACCAAGATTCCCAGCCGCATCAGCAACCCCCCACAACACTACCTTTCTACGAAAAGACTGAGATTCTGCAAACGATGCACCAGACCCTACGACATCAACAACCAATGAAAATCTCACAAAGTGTCGCCATCAGGCCCCACTCTTCACCAAAGCTACCCCTTCTCAGCAGCATCAGAAGCACTTAAAAACCCATAACGAGCAAGGAATCATCAGTCTACAGGCTACTTCTAAAGGTTCACAGCTAATAATCCAAGTCTACTTGTGCATTGTGCGGAGTCTCCTCAAAAGTCAAAATCGTGTACAAGTGCGATATCAAGGAACTTGCAGTGTGGAAGCAAATACTACTACTACTACTACTACTACTACTACTACTACTACTACTACTACTACTGCTGCCACTACTGCTACTACCATTGCTACTGCTTTCGTCATCAACTGTAAGTCATTAGACATATTCATAAGTTGGTCATTGTAGACTCCGGGATCGGGACACGAACATCCCTCTCGTCAAACTCCTACCTATCCTTTCTACGATATACGAGTTCCTTTCGCGCTCTGCCTCTCTTACCTCATAACAAAATATTCTCGACAACAGTTAACGCGATAAAACATACCCTCACCCTGCTATTTTAACACAGGGCTAAGCAAGGGAACACTCACCGCGCACACCCATTAGAAGCAGCGTTGGGAGTGCTCACCGCGCACACTAGCTGGAAGCAGCGGTGGGAATTCTCACCGCGCACGCCTAGCTAGAAGCAGCATAGAGGATCCTCACCGCGCACACTAAGGGGAAGCAGCGTTGAGACCTACCTTACGCCCTCTAAAAATAACACGGTGAGACTAAATCAAGTCTTAAGGACTTCCATGATATTAATAATCGAACTTTAAGTAATAAAACCCATTCGTATCATGAAGTAGATGCCCAAGGGGTCTCGAAGCAAACAATTCGGGAAGAGAGGCACCCGAGCGGGAAAAGCCCTGCAGAAGAAACGATTGCGGCGTGCTTTAAAAACAGCACTAGTCCCCTCCAGTGGGACTACACCACAACCACCCTCACCACCATCCCCTTCTCCTCCTCTTCCTTCATCCGCAGACTTCCAGGAACGACCTACACCACCAGCTTCTCCTCCTCCTCCTTGTTCACCCCCACCATCCCTAATCCTAGATCCCCGGTTTACTACCATTTTCTACAACGGGGACTACTATTCTGCCGAAAATCCCCCTTCTCCTCCCTCTCCGACTGTAGTAATTACCGAAGTCCCACCTGACTTCGCCTTCCCCGAACCGGAGGTTGTCACATTAGATTAGATTTTATACATATATCATATTGTGTGTGTGTCCCAATTTATATTTTCTTGTCGCCACGATTATATTTTTCTTTTATATATATATATATATATATGTGTGTACCAACCTAATTTTCGTCTGAATAAACAGACAATTTATTTTTAAATCTTCAATTAACTCATTTATGCACCCAACTTCATTGCGATTCCTCTCCTGCGATCTCTTGGCCGCCCACGGTAGACGAGGCGTAGGTCTCGTGACCAAAATAGGCCAAATCTTTAAACCGTCCGGGTAGGTGTAGAGTAACAGTCGCGTTATTGGCCCTCACCCGAGACGTGACAGTGTTTTCGGGACTTTCCCCTTTCGAACGAGCCATCGATCAAGAAAATCGACCGAAGATTGGATTGTCTAGACGAAAAAATGCAAAGGGTCGATCCCAAAAAGTCGATTTTCTGACATCGAGATCGCGACTTCGACCGCGCGAACTCTTCTCACGAACGCAATTGTAAGCCGATCTGCCCCTCCCTTAGTTCAATCGAAAGCTAAAAGTCCAAGCTACAAGCAAATACCAATATCATTTTTTTTTTTTTTTTTTTTTTTTTTTTCCGTGGAGGAAATCTTGCATAAGACACCTCGCCGAAGCGAGGTAGTGTCGGATTCCTACCGACTAAAACCTCCACGTTGGTCTCTGGCCCAGCCAGTAGACCGCCTCCCCGGACCCCACCCCCTGGAATCACCCGTTAGGGTACACATCACGAGGGGGGGGCCTCTGTGGGAGTATGGGCCGTCAGGACGCACCTTGTGCTGGGTCGTGCCCGGCGAAGGGCACCCCAAAATCCTGACGTGGGGACTCAGCCCCTATACCCTTTCGGCCTTACTGCCGCACCCCGCACACCCGCTCACCAACTACCAAGCCCGTGCCGACTTACGCCGACGCCGGGCCGGGCGGCTGGTTTGCGCCCGTTCGCACCTGGTCGCGTCCACGCAGTGAGGTCGGCTCCTCACCGGTCCTCCCCGCGGGTCGCGGCCACCTCACTCACACACCCCGCGGCGTCGCAGCGGGCTCGGGCCGTCCTAGGACGGACCCGTTCCCGCTGGTCCCCACGGGTCCCAAACTCACACCCCCCAAGTCCCCGCACGCTCGCACTCCCCAGCCCCGGTCCAGGCCAGCTTACGCCGACACCAGTCCGTGTGTCCGGTTCGTGCACATTCATACAACGACCGCCGCCACGCGGCGAGGACCGGCTGTTCGCCGACGCCCCCTCGCGGGGGCAGGTCGTCCCCATGCATCCTTGCCCGTGGCTCGGGTACTGGGTCTGTCTGCTCTTGCAGAGCCAGTCCCAGCCCGGGTCACGGCCACCACACTCATACCCCCGCAGCGCCACGGCAGGCTCGGGCCGACCTAGGCCGACACCGTTCCCGCCGGGCACTGCGGGCTCACTTACTCGTCACCACCTCCTCCTCCTCCTCCTGCGGCGGGCGGTCCTCGGGGGAGGCTCGTGGCCCCTCCTTCTCTGCTGCTCCCGTCTCCTCTCGTCTTCCTCCCGACGCCCGATGATGGCCGCGATGAGGTCCGCGACGCAGTGCCAGGCTTCGGAGGACCGCAACATCACGGCGACGAGGTTGTCGGGGGTGAGGTCCACCCCCAGCAACCCCGCCGTCCGGTCACGCTCCTCCTGCACTGCCCCACACTGGAACAGTGCATGCTCGACACTGTCCCGCGGATCCCCGCACAGCCAGCATTCGGGCGTCGTCCTCCTCTTGAACCGGTGGAGGTACTCCCCGAAACATCCGTGACCGCTGAACGCCTGCGTCAGCCGGTAGTTCATGTGACCGAACTTCCGGCTGACCCAGGGTCCCAGCTCCGGGATGAGTCGGCGAGTCCACTCACCGGTTCCGCCCCCCATGGCCCATCGCTCCTGCCACCTCTCCTGCAGGCGAGCACGAGCCTCCCTCCGCACACGCGCGCAGTCACCCTGCAGGTCCGCGTGGCCTTGGCCCCTCACCCCCCTCAGGCCTTCGTAAACCTCCTGGCGCTCCTTGGCCAGGAGGTCGAAGGGGGGGATCCCCGCAATAGCCTCTATGGCGTCGGCCGACACGGTGCGGTAGGCGCTGACCACCCTCAGCGCCGCCCGCCTGTGCACCGGAGCCATGATGCGCCGCATGGTAGCGGGCCGCATGGTAGCGGGCCGCATGACCCCAGCCCACAGGGGGGCCGCGTACAGGAGGGTGGCCTGCACCACCACACCGAGCAGCTTCCGCCTCGGAGGCTTTGGCCCCCCGAGGTTTGGCATCAGGCGCCCGATGGAGGCCTCCGCCACCGATGCCCTCGCTGCCGCCGCGATGGCATGCTGGCGGAAGCTCCACCGGGCGTCGATCCTCACCCCGAGGTACTTCACCACCTCGCCGGGCACTACGGTTGCCCCGGCGACCCTGAAGGTGACGGGTGGGGGTCGCCTCCTCCGGCAAAAGATCACCGCCTCGGTCTTATGTCCGGCGACGGTGAGCCTCTGCGCCCCCATCCACGCCACCACGTCCTCCACTGCTCTATCCGCCAGTATAGCCAGGCCTGGCACCGTGCGGGCCACTACCAGAACGGCAATGTCGTCGCAGAATGCCACCAGGCTTACCCCGCGTGGCATGGGGAGCCCCAGGACCCCGTCAAACATCGCGTTCCAAAGGAACGGACCCATGACGGAGCCCTGGGGAACCCCAGCCCACACCTCGAGACGCTCACTGCCGTCCTTGGCCACAAGGAGGATCGTCCTGCCGCGGAGGTAGCAGTCCACGATACATAATAGGTATGGCGGAACCTGCCACCCCCGCTCCAGCGCCTCGATAACTCGGGCCCAATCAGCCGAGTTAAATGCGTTCTGGACGTCCACCGTGATCAGTGCGCGGCAATTAGCCGTGCGTGCAGGACGCCCGAGACCGTCTCGGCCAGTACCCCCAAGGCATCCAGAACCGACTTCCCGGTTCTGAAGCCAAACTGCCTGGGCGACAAACCGCCGGCCTCCTCGACCGCCTTCTCCAGCCGAGGCAGGAGGAGGCGCTCGAAGAGCTTGCCGGCGGCGTCCAGCAGGCAGAGGGGCCTGTACGAGGCGGCCTCTCCCGCATTGCCTCCCTTATCCTTCGGGATCAGCACAAGGCGCTGGATCTTCCAGCACGCGGGGAAGACCCCCCTCCGAAGCAGCGAGTTGTACACAGCCAGAAGCCACTCCGGCTCGTGCGCCGCGGCCAGGCGGATAATCTCGTGTGGGATCCCGTCCGGCCCCGGCGCACGCCCCGGAGCAAGCCTCTTCACGGCTGCGGCCAACTCGCCCGCATCGAAGGGGGGGCACTCGCCCGCGTAGCCCCAAGCCCTGACAGGGCGCTCCTCCCTACGCGGGAACAGGGTCCCGGCGATCCTTCGCATATCCGCGAGATCGTCGGGACCTGTCCCCGCGTCACGGTTGCGCAGTTTCCCCCGCACGATCTTGTACGGGAGTCCCCACGGGTCCCCATCAACCTGCTCGATGAGGTCCGACCAGGCCGAGCTCTTCGCCGCCTTGATGGCCTTTTTTAGGGCCGCCTTGGCGCGCTTCCTCTCGTCCTCCACGGCGGCCACCCTCCCCGGGTCCTCCCGGTGCCTCGCCCGCACCCTGGTTGCCCTGCGCCGCGCCCTCCTTAGCTCCTCGCGAAGGGCCGCTACCTGTGAGTTCCACCAGTAGAGGGCCCTCCGCGGCTTCCCGGGCTTTCTCCGTGGCATGGCAGCATCGCACGCTTCAGCGAGCCCCGCGATGAGTCCCCGCGCCGCCACCTCCCCGTCGACGGCTTCTTCGTCTCCTCTCGGCCACCAGTATTTGCACGCCTCGGCGATCTTCTCCCGGAACTTCTCCGGGTCGAGTCGCCTCATCACCCATCCCCTGGCCGCCTGGGCTCCACGCCCCGCCGCCGGCCGGTTCAGTCTGGTTTCAATGGCCTGGTGGTCGCTGAGGGTGGGATCCTCCAGGACTTCCCACCCACTCAGCCGACTCGCCAGACCATCGCTCACAAAGGTGGCATCGATGACGGAGCCGGACCCGCCCCTCCGGAAGGTGTCGGCACAACCTTGGTGGTTGGCCGCCACCATCCGGAGTGACGCCATCAGCCCCGCCAGCGACGCCCCCCTCGCATCCTCGATACGACTTCCCCAGACCGGCGACTTGGCGTTGAAGTCCCCGGCGACCAGGGTCGGGCCCGAGCATCGCCGGATGCACCCCTCCAGATCCAGCATCCGCTCCCGGAATTCCGAGAGCGGGATGTTGGGGGAGAAGTAGCATCCGACGATGCACATGCCCGCCACTCCGACCGCGACGTACCCCTGTCCCCTCTCCAGGGGCCTAGTCCGACCCAGGCCGCGGTCCAGGACCCAGATCCCCGACAGACCGGTCAGATCGGAGTGCCAGTTGCGGCCCTCAGGGGCCCTGTAGGGCTCGCTGAGAATCAGCACCTGTGCACTCCTCTCCGCCGCGATCTGACAGGCCAGGTCCTGGGCCGCGCGGCACCTGTTCGCGTTCAACTGGATGAACCTATGGGCCATTGCTATGACTAGCCCCGCCGTTGCCGCCTTCGGTGGGGGGGGGTCGCTCCCTCACCGCCCCCTGTCATTTCCCCGGTTACAGGCCTCTGGCCGATGCAGGCCCGCGCCAGGTGTCCTTCCTGGCCGCACCTGAAACATTGCCTGGCCTTATCTACCTTGGCCTGACAGGACGCAGCGATGTGCCCCACCCTGTGGCACCTCTTGCATCGCTGCTCCCTCACGCGTTCTCTGATCTTGGTCATCGACCAGCCCACGCGGATGCTGCCGGCTTTGGCAAGTTCCTTGGCCTCAGCCGTTGGCAGCACCAGCGTGGCGGCCATGCGCCCTCCCCATGATGGCCTCAGGTGGACCCCACCCCCAACGACGTCCTCCGCCAGCCCGGTCGCCGTGGCAACGGCGCGGATAACCTCCTCCTGTGTCGTGGCGACGTCAAGGCCGACGAGCTCCAGGCCCGTCCTTGGGGTCAGTATGTCGACCGCCGCTTGACCACCGAAGGTTGCGGCGATGGCGTCCCTCAGTCGCCGCACCTCCGACTGATCAGCCCCCCGCTCCTTGCTCATTTCGACCAGGAGGTCGCCGGCCCTGGTCCCCCGTACCGTCGCCACGCGCACGTCGAAGGTGCCGATGTTCACGGCCCCTCTCATCTTCGCGGCCGCCTCCGCCATGGACATCGGCCTCTCCCCCGTCGGCCTGACGCGTATGGCGTCGGTGTCCGGCCGTCTAGGAGGCCTATCCCCCGTGCGGGGCACAGGCTGCTGCTGTTGATGTATCTGCTGCCGCGGCCGCTGTTGCCCCGTCCGCAGCTGTGGCTGCAGCGCGGGTCTCTCCGCGGCAGGGCCGCTCGCCCCCCTCCTCACAACCACGGCCCACGTCGGCGAGTCGGGCGGGCCCGACTGCCCCCCCTCGCGCGGGGTAGCGGGGTCGGACGGAGTCTGTCGCTCCACCCCACCCCCGCCCTGCCCCTCCGGTCCCGTCAGCGGCGGTTCCTTCGCAGCCGCCTCCTTCTTCCTCTTTCGCCTCGCGCGCCTCCTCTGCGTGGCGGTGGCGCCGGTAGTGGGCAGCCCCGCCACCCCCCTGTCTGCGCTCAGCCCGGCCTGTCGCTGGAGTCCCGCCAGCATCTCCTGCATGCTGGCGAGGACTCCATAGACATTTCCTCGAGCGGGCCTACGCTCCTGCTCCTCTTCTTCGTGGCCACGGGCTCTCCGGATCGAGCCAGGGCTCTGCCCTGTCCCGGGTTCGCATGGTGGCCCGGTTTCCCTGTGTTTCTTTCTCCGCCTCCCGTCCTCCGCCGGCGAGATTTCCTTCCTCTTCCCGGCCGCGGTGTCTACGGTGACCGGGGCCGAGATATCCGCCCGTGGCATCCCCGGTTGAGCGTTCGGCCCTTCCGTCTGCGCGGCCGCCTCAGCCAGGGAGGGCACCTCGGTCTGGGTGGCCGCTTCCCTCGCGACCGCGCCACCCCCACGGGGCTGCTCTCTCCAACGCGTCCGTAGCCGCGTGGAGCTCCTCGATGTGGGCCATTACCTTGATGTCCAGCTCCTCCCTGGCGGCTATTCTCTTCTTGATAGCGGCGCCAAGGGCATCCAGCTCCCTTACTGCCTTATTCAGGTCCTTCCGCCGCTCCCCGTGGAAATCGCGGCTGGAGTCCGCAAGTGGCACGAGCCAGCTCATCCGTTCGCGGAGCAGCGTGTATCTGGTCCTTTCCTCCTTCTCATACACGCCAAGCTTCTCCGCGTACTCCGCGAGGGCCTGCACCGAGACGGTCCTATCCCCGGGCTGCCGGGGGAGCACCCGAGCGTCCTTGATGGGTGACATGGGGGGTACCATCAGCTCCTCCCGTATGACGGTCACCCTCGCCTTGGCCCTCACGTTCCGCCGCCGCGGGCTGCTCGCCCCAGTGATCTGATCGCCATCCGACCCGTCCTCCGAGCAGACGGGCCTCCTCACCCTCTCAAGGGTGATGCCCGCCGGCAGCGGTGGCAGCGTGGGTTCACGCCGCGGCGATGGTGCGCCGGCCACCGCGCCGTCCTCTCCACCGCTGATCTCGAGGACGTCCCCACCCGGGGCTGCTGCCTCCGACCCAGCAGTCCCCTGTTCTTCCTCCTTACTCCTTTCTCGCTCCTGTCCTTGTCCCGTCCCCTTCCATCCTAAGTGTTTTTTGAGTGATTCCATGTTATTTTCTTTAAGTCCTAACGACGGTTCGCCCATCATGGGGACCCCACCGCAGTGGGGCCGCTGTCCCCGCCGATATCCTGCCCCTAGTGATGCGTACGGAAGCCGAGAAGCAGCTTGTCGGGTGGCCCGCCCTATCCGTACGGGAGATTCTATAAAAAAGGTTAGAGTTTTGGCGCTCCCGCCTGATGCAAAAGGTTTAACGTCACCCCTATCGAGGTGGGTTACCCTTTCCTTTTCCGAGAAGGGGCCCACAACTTCGGGCTAGACGGCGCCAGCTATTCTCCCAGCTGGCAGGGTATGAGGAGATACCTGGCCGGGGTAGACCTCCATACCTGCGCCCGGTTACCCGGCTTCAACCCCCACATAGGCTCCTAACATGCTGCGGTAGCGGTTCTTCCACATTAAACATGTGCTTTCCCAGGACCTTTGCCCCTCAAGGGGGACTTACGTTTACCTATGGTACGGCACAGAGGTCAGGTACTAACATATCCGCAGCACACGGTCGGGGGGCTACTACTCCCACCCTTGGTTAGTCTGTGAGGAATATCCACCGGGGCCGGCCGCAGCCCACTCATTCTAGAAACGCACCGTACACATGTAGACAACGGACAAAGTGAGTAAGCACAAGGACACATAGAACAGACGGTCTACTCTTAGTTCACGGCCCCGCCCCTAGTGCCGCCCGGTACGAGCCACTGCAGTGCAGAACACCACAGTGCCTCCAGCCGGTCTAAGCACTAGAAGTTAGGCCACTTAAGCTCCTCCGCCACGACAAGGCGGTAGACCATGGAGGAGAAATACCAATATCATTTAGGTACGATGAAAACTCGAAGAGATATGAGCGTTTAAAGTTGGTGAAAAACGAAAAAAAATGCAATTTTAAACGACGGATTGGCTCCTTTTTAATGTGTTTCGATCGATGAAAAATTCGCCCAACTATCGCAAGATTTTTAAACGACGGATTGTCTTCTTTATAGAATATTTCGATCGATGAAAAAGTCCGCCAACTATCGCAAAGTCCAAATTTCGCGCGAACTCTTCTACAGGCCGCAATTATGGGCCGATCTTTACGTTCGATGGCTCGTTCGAAAGCTAAGACTTCAATCTACACGCACATAACAGTTTCATTTAGGTAAGACGAGAATTCGAAGAGATATGAACGTTTAAAGTTGAAAAAGGCAAAAGGGTCGATCCCAAAAAGTCGATTTTCTGACATCGAGATCGCGACTTCGACCGCGCGAACTCTTCTCACGAACGCAATTGTTAGCCGATCCGCACGTTCTACAGGGTGTCCGCTTCCTATATGTCTGTAGCTAAATCACGTGTAGCTAGGAATCAATAAAGCCGAAAGAAGTCATAAAAGTTAACATAAGGTAGGTAAGTTATCGAGTTATTAATTAAAAAAGATTGGCAAATCACGACGCGCGGAAGCGGTAGGCGGCGAGCCGCGGCCATGCTAATCTAGCGGCGCGAGGCGAGTGGCGAGCGGGTGGGGCGCCCGAGCTCGTCTACATACGTAAGAGAGGAGCGATCGGGAGGAGCTTTCCACGAAAAAGTGACAAGCAGTGGGGCATTAACGCTCGAGCATCGAGTAGACTTTCTTTCTTCCTTCCTCTCTCTTTCTTTCTCTCTCTTCCTTTCCTCCACGGCGTTACCGTCCGATGGCGACTCGCGCGGACTCACTCTCCCTTTCTTTCTCTCTTCTTCTACGGCTCGAGCATCGAATTGTTTACTTCCGCTCTACCTTCCTCTCTCTTCCTTTCCTCGACGGCGCTACCTTACGACGGTGACTCGCGCGGCCTCTTTCTCTCTCCCTTTCTTTTTCTCTTTCTTCTACGTTTGAAGCATCGCGTAGACATTGTTCAAAATTTTCCCCTCTTTCTCTCACACACAACTCAGTTCGTGTAACAACACTACGCGTTGCACGCTGAATCATATGTGCCGGAATCGTAGAAAACGCGTGTGCGATTGCTGCACGCATTTCAGCCTCTGTCCCGCCACGCGTGTCTTCCACGAGATGTTTTACGCAAAGCTACGCGATGCTCCAGCCATAGAAGAAAGAGAGAAAGGAAGGGAGAGAGGAGAGGCCGCGCGAGTCGCCGTCGTAAGGTAACGCCGTGGAGGAAAGGAAGAGAGAGAAAGAAAGAGAGAGGAAGGAAGAGCGGAAGTAAACAATTCGATGCTCGAGCCGTAGAAGAAGAGAGAAAGAAAGGGAGAGAGAGAGTCCGCGCGAGTCGCCATCGGACGGTTACGCCGTGGAGGAAAGGAAGAGAGAGAAAGAAAGAGAGAGGAAGGAAGAAAGAAAGTGTCCAGCGCGAGGTTCGCCACAGCTCCTGCCCACCTAAATAGAGGAGGACGATGTCCTTGGTTAGCGCTCGCCCGATCTGCGAAATATAAGCGAGGTGAGGTCGAGATTTCGGTTGGCGAAATGCCTTTATTATAACGATTTTTTTTTTCCGAGCTAAGAGTTATGGTGTGTCAAGTCTCTTTTCATTTTTGGTAGTGTTGCGTGTAATGATTCGGGTATCTTTGTCTTCTCTCTTATTATCTTTTTGAATATCAGTATCGGGAGTAGTTTACTCCGCCGTTACGACTTTTTTTGTGCCTTTGAAGTGATTCGGTAGCGTAATACGGCCTGTTTGAAGGACGAGAAGGACACGTTGGTCAGTCGGTACGCGACGAGCCGATATCGTTGGGCGGCCGCAGGCGTGATTCCTCCGTCGATTTTATTATCTTTGCGTCTCCTGGTGGAGCCTAGAGTACCTTTCTCTCTTCTTTCTGTTTCGGTATCTTTATCTTTGACGACGTACGGTAAGTCGGACGTGCGGTGTAGAGAAGAGGCCGCGATATCCCCCTTCCTGCCAAGACCGTTCCGCGCTTTCGTCCTTTTACCCGCTTTCTATCGTCTCTGGTGGTCCGTTGGACGGTAGAAACCGCGGAAGATTATTAAACGACCATTGTCGTTATTTTTCTGTATTTTTTATCTGCGAGAATTATCTTGAGCCGTTTAAATTACGCTACGTGACCGCCCTTCCGCCGAATTGTCGGGAACGGATTCGCGGCACGATCGAATTCACTCAAACGTCGACATATCTTTTTCTCTTTTCGCTACTTATAAAAATTATTTGGTATCTCTGGTTTTGCCGTATCACGATACGAGATCGTAGGAGGAAGCGAGAACGCTCTCCTCGAATTTCTTATATGTAACGCTCACTTCGTCACACCATAAACTCGACGTTCCGTCGCCCGAGTGGCTTTTGGATTGACTTATTGTATGTTTGATTAAGCACTGATTGATTTATTGTTTATTTGATTAGCTCTGTATATTTTTTTTTATATACCTTATATTGCGTATAACTTATAGTTGAATTATCTCGCGTTACAGTACCTTTCGGCCCTTCTAGATGCAGGTTCTATAATTAAAGTTCTACGATTGTCGATAATAGTGAATGCGCGTATGCGGTTATAACGCCTTGTACTCGATTAGCGTACCTTATTGTACTTTTGTACCGTAGCACGGCCATCTTATGCGATTCACCGTCTTATACCGGAATCTATAGCTATCTGAATCTATCGCTTTAACTTTTACAACTCCTTCATTATTATAAAATCTATCTTTGTATTATCTCGTATGTTCGGTGCCGTAGCGGAACGTTGATCGCCGGTATCGCGCTTATTGTATTACTGACCCTTCTGGTCATCATTATTATTTTCTTTATATCGGTCGAACCGTATTTCTTTTCTACCGCAGAAACGCTACGTAAATATATGACGATACGTATTGAGGAAATGCCATTGCAAGTTTAATTTGTTTTACAATTGATATGAATCTTGCCGAAATATAATCTATGTTTTTTTCGTTGAATAATTTCTTTGCGTGTATGTACCCGTTCGTTTGGCTTCGAATCCCCGCCTCTCCGTTACCTCTGAGCGGACTAGCTAGCCGGCTGCCGCCCGCTTCCCGCCTTCCCGCGGAGTTCCTACGTCTCTTCTTTTTTTTTGTTTCTGCGTATCTTTATCTTTCTGCGTTTGGTGGTCCGTCTTTCGTATCTTTTCGTTTGAGTTTTAGCGAGTGGTGAGCGAAACTCACCTGGCGCCCAACATTTTAGATGGTTATTTGTATCGCTATCTTTTTGAGGACTCCGTGACGCGGGGCGAAGATCTCTCGTGGACGTTGCCTCCCGCGGTAACGTCACAATACAAAACAGATACTTATTAACAAAGAACTTAGCGCAGCAAGTATATACAATGTAATAGAGTAATTATGCTCCTTGTTATCTCGTCCTCGATGATGAATACTCATGTAGTCTCGGCTTTAGTCACGTCACTACGCCACATAAGTTTAAAAACAAAAGAAAGAACCCGCGCTGGATGCTGTTCTCTGTTTCTGTAACTAACTTCATTCGGTTTTTATGTCGCAACCAACGCGCCACGGTTTCTCCATCGAAAAAGTGTTTTAAGTGTTTAAGTATGGGTAAAAAGAGAACAGCGGAGGAAAAAAGAGATCATTTGATGAAAAAGTTAAGAAAACTAGAGAAGAAGATCAAAGATAGATCGGAAGTAGTAATAGAAGGTAAGTTTGTTATACTTAACCTAATTACCTGTTTTTTCTCATAGACATTGTGAGAAATTCCTACGTATTGTATTTATATACGTACATATATTTGCGCATGTGGGGTGTTCTGCGATACACACTGGCGAGAAATATTTTATTCTTAACCTTAAAGGGGAGTTCTGAGGGAACTCACATGGTTATGGGGCATGCATAAAATATATTGCTAAATGCCAAAAACTGCAACGCATTCGTTTACTTTGCAGATGTAAGTGATGTGCAATCAGTTGCACTAATCACTACAAGGGAGGAAAACATCGAAAATGTGCCTCCCGAAACGAACGAAGATATAATTGCAGAGCAATTAAACATTGAGGAACAGGGCTCAGAGGAGGAAAAAATAGAAGATTCCATTTTATCAATACTGGGGGAAGCACCCACAACTGAGTTGAAGGGACAATCCCTACACAAAGAAACCCCGTTGGTCTGAAATTCTTAATAAAGGCATGAAAAAGGAAGAAAAGGATAGATTATTTAAAGAAAATTCATCTTTTACAAATTGCGAGAAGATGGTTGCCCCAAAATTAAACCCAGAAGCTAGTGCTGCTCTGACTGAATTGGCCAGAAAGCGAGACCAGTTAATTAAAAAAAGACAGCAACAGGTGTCTACAGTTTTATCATGCCTAGGATCAGCATTACAGTTGTGTATCAAGACTGATATTCAAGACCACAAACTGGAAATAATAAAGAAATTAAATGAAGCATCAAGGCTTCTGTGTGATTCGCTTCACCTGGATACAAAAGGGGAAGATCACTTGTACTTTCAGCAATTAATAAGGATATGAGGGATTTTCTAGTGCAATCAGAACCTCACACCCTTTTATTTGAGAGAAAATCTCACAGAAAGGATAAAGGTAGCAAAATCTGTGAAAAAGTCAGGGAGTGATTTAAAGTTATCTGATAACGTTAATAAATTGACTCCCAAACAAAATGTGCCATCGGTGCGAAAACCAAATCCTTCTAATAAATCTTTAAACTGGAGAGGCCCTCCTCATCTGGGATTGAAGACACCAGTTTCAGCGACAGGGGGGCCATCAACAACATTCAACAGACAGTTCCTGGGACAGAAGAAGAAGGAAGAAAAAGTTTACCAACGCCCAAGGAAGTAAATATTCAGGTTGGCAGACTCCAATACTTTTATCATAACTGGCAGAAAATCACTAGTGATAGCACAATCCTTAAATGGATTAAAGGGTATGAGATTCCTTTGCAGGATAAACCATACCAGAATTGTGTTCCATTAAACAATAGCTTTTCAGTGTCTGAAACAAAACAGTTAAAAATTGAAATCCGTGAACTTCTATCAAGTAAGACTATTGAAATATGTGACGCACAAAAAGATCAGTTTTGCTCGCCTATTTTTCTTATTAAAAAGCCTAATGGGTCTTACAGATTCATTTTAAATTTGAAAAAATTAAATACTTTTGTAAAATCTGAACATTTCAAGTTAGAAGACTACAGAACAGTTTGTAAACTTCTTCAGAAAGATGATTTTCTTGTTTCACTAGATTTAAAAGATGCCTACTATATGATTAATATATCTAATGACAGTAAAAAATATCTTAGGTTCTATTTTCAAGGAAAATTGTTAAGAAAAGGACAGTAGTGCGAAGTATTTCGAACCCCTTGTAGATGGCGTAAGATGGGTGTGTGTGAGTAGGAGCGCGTGAGTGGGTGTGCAGAAGAGTGTAGACCATCGGAACGAGAAGACGGTAAAGAGAGCATAGAGGTTAAGAACGATATCCGTAGATAGTAAAACTTAGAATAATCCATCCAAAGAATAGGATAAGAATTGTAAAAACAAGTCAAGTATTATAGAGGAATAAAGTGATATTTTTGTATCTCGTTTTTTCGGTCTTTAAAACTAAAGTGTTTTTTTCTTTCCGAACCACGTGGCCTCTGAACAGGTTATGGGCCCAGAGCACGTGGTAGAAAGTAAAGTAATATAAGAGTAAAAATAAAACGTTTAAGAGTAAAACTAAAAGTAAAACGTAATATAAGAAGAGAAAGAGAAAAAAAAGGGAAAGGAAAATGTCGGGAAAAATAACCTCAGAAGACTTAAACAACGTGCAGAAACTCAGCACGGTAGAAGACTTTGAGATTTGGAAATTTCAAGTCTTGGTAATACTAAGAGCAAATGAACTCGAAAAACTAATAGAAACAAATACTATGGAAGAAATGCAAGTTGCAGGATGGAAAAAAAAGGATGCAAATGCCCAGAAACTAATTGTAAGTACAGTAGATAGAAAACCGCTGTTGCATATACTAAATTGTAAGACTGCAAAAGAAATGTGGGACAAATTGTGTGCTGTGTACCAAAACGATACTGATCAACAAAAATGTAAATTATTGCAGCAATTATACACTATAACATTTGACAAAAGCACTGACATGGTTACGCATATAAGCAAACTAAAGAATATAGTGTGTAGATTAAAGTCCCTGAAAGAAGAAATTAGTGAAGCTATGTTGATCTCTAAAATCCTGTCGACACTACCAGAAAAATATAAATACTTTGCTACTGCATGGGAGTCTACAGAAGAAGGAAAGAAAACCTTGGAGAACCTGACGTCAAGGCTCTTGGCAGAGGAAGCTAGAAACAAAGATTCAGAATCGGAAGCAGGAACGGTAGCTTTCAAAGCGACAGAGAAGAGGTGTTACAAGTGCAACAAGACAGGACACATAGGTAGATTTTGTAGGAATTACAAAACAAACAGAGAAATAAAGTGTTACAAATGCAATAAAATAGGGCATACAAATAAAGACTGCGGAAATAGATCAAACACAGGAACAAGCGGAAGAAGCATATGTACAATATGTAAGAAGAACAATCATCAGGAAAAGGATTGCTACTTCAGGGATAACAGAAAAAAACAATCAAGAAAAGAAGGAAGTTTCGTTTTTAACAAAGAATGAAGAAGTGAACAAAACAAACATGTGGGTAGTGGATTCTGGAACCTCGTCACATATGAGTATAACCGGGAAGCACCTGAACGAGAAAAAGTTGGTCAAGTGTGAAGTAGGAACAGCAAAAAACAAAGAAGTCATGATAGCTAATGAACGAGGTAAATTAAAATTTAATCAATGCGAGCTAACGGAAGTACTGCATGTTCCAGGTTTAAGCAGAAATTTACTGTCGGTTAGTGCAATAACAAATAAAGGTGGTGATGTAATATTTTCCAGAGACAAAGTACAAATTTTCAAAGATGGAATAAAAATAATAGAAGGGGATAAAACTGGGGAAGGTCTGTATGAAATCTTGCTGGAGAGCAAATGCGACACACAGACGTCCTGTAAAACAAAGATAGCAGAGTCAACAGAAGAATGGCATCGAAAACTGGGTCACATGAGTCCTTCAAGTATGCAAAGATTAAGCAAACTAAGTGATCAATTAAAATTTGATACAAAACTGTTAGAAAGTTTAAAGAAATGCGAGATATGTATGCAAGCTAGGCAAACTAGGCAACCTTTTGAGTCTAATCGTACAAAAGCCACAAGAATGATGGAACTGTTACACACAGACATATGTGGACCAATAGATCCTATAACATGGGATAATAATCGTTACTTCATTACAATAATAGATGACTTCACACATTACACAGAAGTGTATCTAATCGGTCATAAAAGTGAAGCAACAGATACAATTAAACACTACGTAGAAAAAATGGAAAGAAGATTAAATGTAAAAATCTCTAAAATTAGAAGCGACAATGGTAGAGAATATGTAAATGAGAAACTGAAGAGTTGGGCTTTCAAGAAAGGAATAATCATGGATTATACTACGCCATACACACCGCAACTGAATGGTACAGCAGAAAGAATGAATAGGACCATTCTAGAGAAAGCGAGAGCCATGATTTATGACTCAACATTGAGCAAGAATATGTGGGGAGAAGCAGTTCAAGCTGCAGTGTACCTAATAAACAGAAGTCCAACAGAAAACTTACAAGTTACACCGATAGAAAAACTGACAGGAATCAAACCAGAATACAGGAAAATACAGAAATTTGGAGCCGAAGCTTTCGTAAAAATTTTGGGACAACAAAGGAAGTTGGACCCAAAAAGTAAAAAGTGTGTAATGGTAGGATACACAAATAATGGATATAGGCTGTGGGACACTGAAAAGAAGAAGATAATCGTTGCAAGAGACGTAAAATTTAAGACTGAAGAATCTGAAGTTCCTAATAAAAGTGAGAAAAACGTAGTTAGGCTAGAAACTAATGAAGAACAAATTGAAGAAGATACGGAAGAGGAAAATGAATTAGATTTAGGAGAAGAGACGCTTGTGTTGTCAAGTTCTGAACCAGAAGATGACACATCGTTAATCTACGAAGATGCTGAACAAAATGGACTGGTTCAAAGGAATGAAAACGAAGAAAACTTAAGAAGATCGACAAGGCAGAAGAAACCGCCGGAAAAATTTGCAGACTACTATGCTCTGCTGACTTACAAAGATGCAATAGAAGGACCAAATAAAAAACTGTGGGAGCAGGCAATAGAAAATGAAAAGATGTCACATGAAGAAAATGAGACATGGAAGCTAGTAAAACCAGACGAGGCTAATGGAAAGAGAGTATTGACTTCTAAGTGGATATTTAAGGTAAAGGATAACGGTACATATAAGGCCAGGTTAGTAATAAGAGGATGCGAAGAAAAACACGGAATAAACTATAATGAAACTTTTAGTCCAGTAGTAAACATTAATTGTTTAAGAATTTTGTTAGCGTTAACGGCAAACCCTATATATAAAACAGTAACTTTCGACGTCAAAACGGCTTTCCTATATGGAGAACTAGAAGAAAGTATATATATGTATCCACCTGAAGGATACGATATTAAAAACAAAATATGCAAACTAAAAAAATCAATGTATGGACTAAAACAAGCTCCAATGAACTGGAACAGTAAATTAACAAAATTTTTGAAGGATATACAGGGTGTCCCACGGTTGGATGTCAGAAAAAGAATGGCATGTGCGACTGATTTTTCTGAGTCGAAAGGAGTCATAAAAAGTAACACATGCCAGGTTAGTTTTCGAGCTATTAATTAATAACGATCTGCCAATCGTGAAGCGCGGAAGCGGTAAGTGTACTCTCGCCGCCAGACCAAAACTCTAGCCAAGCTATGATTGGACCGGCGGGCGATAGAGAAAGAGAGAGAGCGAGAGTGAAAGAAAGAATGAAGGGCCTGGTGGTCCGGCAACGTAAGATAGCGCCGTAGAGGTAAGCTAGGGCGAGAGACAGAGTGAGCGAGAGAGAGAGAGAAGGTCTTCACGATTGGCAGATCGTTATTAATTAATAGCTCGAAAACTAACCTGGCATGTGTTACTTTTTATGACTCCTTTCGACTGAGAAAAATCAGTCGCACATGCCATTCTTTTTCTGACATCCAACCGTGGGACACCCTGTAGATATGTTGCCTTTGAAAACAGAACAATGCGTATTCAAAAATAAGTCAGGCACAGTAATATTAGCCATTTATGTAGACGACGGACTAATAATAGGAACTGATACAGAAGAAATACTAAAATTAACTTTGGATTTAAAAAAGAAGTTTGAAATTAAAATAGATAAGAATCCGAAAACATACTTAGATCTAGAAATAATAAGAAACGATAACACAGTCAAACTAAAACAGGTACAGTATACTAACACAGTGTTAAAACAATTTGATATGGAGAACTGCAAACAAGTAGAAGTTCCAGTGATCAAAACTAATACTGAAGGTAATAATGATGTACACGAAACGTATCCTTTTAGAGAAGCTGTAGGCAGTCTGTTGTACTTATCTAATAGAACGCGACCTGACATATCATATGCAGTTAACATGTGTAGTAGGTTTATTGCAGATACTTGTACTAGGCAAAGGGTTACAGAAGTAAAGAGAATATTCAGATACATAAATGCGTACTGGGATGTAGGATTAAGTTTCAATGGTAGCGTAGAAAATAACAAGTTGGTAGCGTATTGTGATTCAGATTTTGCAGGAGATATAAGGACTAGGAAGAGCACCACTGGCTATGTGATATTTTTCTGCAACGGTCCAGTTGCATGGTGCTCCAGAAAACAGCCAATAGTGGCACTCTCCACAACAGAAGCAGAATACATAGCGGCGGCTGAATGTTGTAAGGAGCTGAACTATTTAGCAGGTTTCTTGTCGGAGCTGCTTGGAAGCAAGATTCAGGCACAAATGTGCATGGACAATCAAGGAGCAATGAAACTGGCAAAAACAGGCGTATTCAGTAAACGCTCGAAACATATAGATGTAAGATACCATTATATACATGAACAGATTAAAAATAAGAAAATAGAAATAAGGTATTGCTCAACTGAAAAACAAATAGCCGACATTTTAACTAAAGCGCAAGGGTCAATAGCGTTTAAGCGATGTAGAGATAACTTAGTAAAGTAAGTCGTAAAGAACTGTTGTAACAAATGAAGGGATTCGAAATAGGAGAAGATGTTAAGAAAAAGACAGTAGTGCGAAGTATTTCGAACCCCTTGTAGATGGCGTAAGATGGGTGTGTGTGAGTAGGAGCGCGTGAGTGGGTGTGCAGAAGAGTGTAGACCATCGGAACGAGAAGACGGTAAAGAGAGCATAGAGGTTAAGAACGATATCCGTAGATAGTAAAACTTAGAATAATCCATCCAAAGAATAGGATAAGAATTGTAAAAACACGTCAAGTATTATAGAGGAATAAAGTGATATTTTTGTATCTCGTTTTTTCGGTCTTTAAAACTAAAGTGTTTTTTTCTTTCCGAACCACGTGGCCTCTGAACAAAAATATTATCAGTTTAATGTTCTTCCCTTTGGTTTATGCACAGCTCCACTAACCTTTACCAAAATTATGAAACCACTAGTGGCTTATCTTAGAGAAAAAGGTTTTGTCTCAGTTGTCTATCTCGATGACTGGCTTTGTTTTGGAAACAGCTATGATAATTGTCTTAAAAATAGAAAAGCCACAGTAGAACTATTAAGTAATTTAGGATTCATAATAAATAATGAAAAGAGTATGTCTATACCAAAACAAAAATGTACTTTTTTGGGACTTATTTTTAATAGCACAGACTTGTCAATTAATATTAGTGAGGAGAAAAGAAAAAATTGCCTTAATTTAATAACAGAATTATTGAAAAAGGAGTCTATAAAGATTCGATTTCTAGCTTAAGTAGTAGGAACTTTAGTTTCAGTGTGCCCAGCTGTTAAGTATGGAATTCTGTATACTAAGGAATTGGAAAGAATCAAATTCTTGGCATTAACAGATAATAATAATAATTATGATCAAGATACATCTTTAAATATCCAATGTAGAGAAGACTTAAGATGGTGGACTAAGAATTTAGTAAACTCAAAAAATACTATAAGGAAAAATAATTTTTATTTGGAAATTTTCACGGATGCCTCTAACAAAGGTTGGGGTTGTTCTTGTGGTACAGAGACAGCTAGTGGAGTGTGGACAGAAAATGAAGCTATTCTTCACATTAATTCTCTTGAACTAATAGCTGCATTCTTTGGACTAAAGTGTTTTGCTAGACATCTAAAAAATTGTGAGGTGTTACTTAGAATAGACAATATAACTGCAGTTTCATATATTAATAGGTTAGGGGGAGTACAGTATCCCCACCTGCATAAAATAACTAAAACAATATGGCAATGGTGTGAACTTAGAAATATATATATATTTGCAACTTATATCAATACTAAAGATAATGTCATAGCAGATTTTCAATCTAGGAAAGAGTTAGGTAACACAGAATGGGAGCTAGGCTATACTCAATATCAAAAAATTGTTACAGTTTTCAAATCGCCTGATTTGGATCTGTTTGCATCAAGAACAAATACAAAATGTCCAGTTTTTGTTTCTTGGCACCCAGACCCAGAGGCCTTTGCTGTTGATGCTTTCACTATATGCTGGACTCAGTACTATTTTTATGCCTTCCCTCCTTTTTCAATGATACTAAAGATGTTAGAGAAGATTATAACAGACAAAGCTACTGGAATTGTAGTTGTACCTTATTGGACAACTCAACCTTGGTTTCCAATCTTCACTAAACTATTATGTTCTGAGACTGTTATATTCAGACCTTCTAAAGATTTGCTGACTCTAAAAAATTCCAGATTGTTGCATCCTCTTCACCAGAGCATGTCACTGATGGCAGGAGTATTATCAGGGAAGCATTCTTAAATACAGGAATCAGCAACGAAGCTGTGGATATCATGTTATCGTCTATTTCTAGTAACACTTTAAAACAATATTTACCTTGCATTGTGGATTGGGCCAAATATTGTAAATCAGAAAAGATATGTATGAACAATCCTAAAACTTTAGAGGTTGTCACATATTTAACTAAAAAATTTCATGAAGGCCTATCTTATGGTAGTTTAAATTCTCTTCGATCGGCCTTATCTTTTATTATTGGTACACATATAGGAAATGATGATAAAATAAAGCGGTTATTTAAAGGTTTTTTCAAGTTAAGGCCTTCTACCCCTAAATATAACGATACCTGGGATGTATCAATATTATTAAATTACATAGAAAATAGTTATTTAGATAAAGAGAGTTTAGATATTATAACTAAGAAGACTGTTACTTTATTAATTTTAGCTACAGGCCAAAGAGCACAAACGATCTCACTAATAGAAATAAATAATATAATTATTAAAGAGGACCTCATAAATATTAAGGTAGATAAGTTAATTAAAACTTCAGCACCCAATAGGTGTCAACCTTTTCTGACATTACCTTTTTTCAATAAAAGAACTGGAATCTGTCCAGCAAGGGCTGTGATCAGTTATTTAGAAGCTACTAAAGATATTAGATCAATTTAGAAGCTACTAAAGATACAATCAGCCGTTGGGTAAAGAATACCATGGAACAAAGTGGGATTGATATGTCAGTTTTCTCAGCCCATAGTACACGATATGCTACAACTTCGGTAGCGTATAAAAAAGGGGTAAACATAGATGATATAAGAAGGACGGCTGGTTGGACGGGCGAGTCAACGACCTTTGCAAAGTTTTATAACAGACCAATTGTGAACAATGTTCACTTTGCAGAGGCGGTATTAGGAGTTTAACAATAAGGAGTATTATATTTTTCTGTGTTCTCATGTTCAATAACATTGATTATCTTTATACCAAAATATAATTGTTATTTTAGAATAAAGGTTTTGATTTTATAACGTTTCTTTAAACATCTACATGAGTATTCATCATCGAGGACGAGATAACAAGGAGCATAATTAAATAGTCAAACGAACTTACCTGGAAGTGAAGTTCGACTGTAATTATGCAAAGTTGTTATCTCGTCCGAAGATGATGAGTCCCTCCCTACCCATTTATTTATGCCAAATTTTTTGGCATAGCCCTATTTTATAAAATCAAAACGGTCTTGTTTGTCTTTGAACTTAATGAAGTTAGTTACAGAAACAGAGGACAGCATCCAGCGCGGGTTCTTTCTTTTGTTTTTAAACTTATGTGGCGTAGTGACGTGACTAAAGCCGAAACTACATGAGTATTCATCATCTTCGGACGAGATAACAACTTTGCATAATTACAGTCGAACTTCACTTCCAGGTAAGTTCGTTTGACTATTTAATTATACCGCTCTCAGGACGACGCTTCGACAAAAGGTGACTTCGAGACTTTAAAATACCCTTGCATCGAGCAACGACCGATCATAAGACGCTCCAACCATACTAATGATGTACCTTTTTATCCCAGCCGACTCTCCTCTCAACAAGTCATACGAAATCTCACGCTATACTTTAACCGGGATCCGTCGGGAAAATGTAACGTAGTATATTCTCTCGTTACTATTTTCTCGGTATCCTTAGCGTATTTCTTTACTACAAAACGCTGGCCGGTACATCGTTTCAGGCGGAGATCTCTCTACGGACGGGACTCTTTGCGACGTTATCTCACCGGACTCTCCTAAGTTTCCCCCTTTCGTAGTAGATGGTAGACGGCACCATCAGTCATGCAGTCATCTACACGTTCCGGGGCGGAGGCTGATGTTCTCTCTCTCTTGCTCCCACGGTGTGCTCGACGGTATTCCTTTTCGGCGACGGTAGATAGGTAGAGGTGCTCCTCGATGTTCTTTCTCTTTTCAATCATCCTTTTGTTCCTTCCTTTAGGCGAACGGGATCAACGAGTTTCTTTCCAGTCTTTCCTCCGTGCTTTTCCTCGGTAGGTGGTGGTGTCCGATCGCGAGGGTACATGCAAGAGGTTCGAATTTCATTACTAATTTATTCGGTATTCTTTATTTCGTCCTGAGAGACGGCGTCACAAATGCCCCCCCCCCCCAAATTAGGCCTGCCGGGTGGACAACCCGCAAAGAAGAAAACCTCTCTTTTTCAGCAATATTCGGAGTCTCATGTTCGGTCGTAGCACGATCTCTTACTGGACATTCTAATATAGTTAAGCGAGAGAAAAAAAAAAGACAAAAAAAAAATTTGTAGGTACTCTGCGATTACTTACACATTGCTACTGCTCGTTTTCCTACGGTACTCCACTGGACGGACTGACGATTACGACGAAGGGTTTCCAAGACAACACAGAACATTCACAGGGAGGTTTCAGAATGAACACACTCGGTCTCTTTTGCTTTTACTTAACTGGGACTATGTCCCATATATATTTCATTTCTACCACCTTTTTTTTCTGTTACAGTTTATTTTAGAGAAATAGGAGAAAATATATATTGTAACGTTCAGCCTCTTACCACCTCGGCTTCCGGTTACCTCCTCGTCGAGTTCTTTCCTTTTCAGGACTGGTAGTGGGAATATAGGGGAAAATGTTAAATAATCCGTGCGCGAAATCTCTTTAATTTTCTTTATTAAATCTTCGAAATATATCGCCGACTCATGCGAGGGCAACGCACTCGCCCAGCTGATCGCTCTTGTTTTTCACTTGCTTCTCTCACGCACACTTATACGCGCTCACTCTCATCCACACGCTCACGCATACCCTTATTCTAATGCTTAGCCTATTTGAAAGTCGGGTATCGCAAAGAAATGTAAACACTTATCTCGGGAAGCCGATGTAACGTTCTGTGTCTTTCTCTTACCGATATGATGTATCTTTGCCTGGCTACTCTCTCTCTCTTACTCACACGTTGGTCTCGGCTGCCGTGCGCCGTGCTGACTCACTCGTGTGGTAGAAAAAACTCCGGAAAACACCTCTTCTCCGAACTCGAACGCCGATTTCTTTCCTCGCGCTTCTGTCTGCCTCTGAACTAATCACTCCCGACTCGAATTTATAACTTTTGAAAAACGTGAGAAACTCTCGATCTTGATCCTTCCGCTACCTGTCTTTTATATGCTTTCTCCCCACCCTCGTGCTCTAATTTCGGTCCCTTTAATTGGGTCCCCGCTACTCTTCTATCGGCGCGCGTTGCTGACCGCGCTTGGCCTCGGTGTTGGCCTTGAACTTACCCATCTTTCGAACTGTTACGTCACTAGTTTTTATGTGAATTCCTATCTTCCGCGATTATTCCCTTTCCTCAGCTTGCCTATCGTTCGCGATCTAATTTCACTCGTGTGCGTCCCTTTGTCCTTTTCCTGTCTATTTTTAGATTTCGGTTGTTTTCTTTGTCTCCGCGGAATTTTATGAAATCTTCGGTTCTCTCAAGTTCTAGATGCTTCTGAGGTTTCGATTTCTACTTGATTTTACTCTACTTTTATTAATTTAATTGTGTGTTTGGCTTGTAACGTTACAATATACATATAAAAAAAAAACAATACGAGACGATAACTTCTCCCCTTTTTTTTTTTTTTTGGAGTCCTATTAGATCGAGCGGAAGAAACGAAACGAAGGGGAAGAAAGAAAAGAACGAACGAAAAATTGCCTTGCTTGGGGTGGTTGTTTCAACCTCTTTCCTACCGAGACATGAGGGAACCCCAACAATAAAACAAAACCACAAAAAATAAAAAAAATAAAAAAATTATAATGTTATTAGCGAATTTTCTTTTTTTTTTCTTTGTTTTGTATAACTATGGGGCCGCTAATATTCCCCGGGTAACAGTTCGTAGATGTCGTCGGGCTGACATGGGCGGTAGGGACCTTCCGCCTTCCACTCCTCTCCGCAGCGAGGACACTCCTTCACCGTGACCCCCTTTTCGCCACACCGGTAACAGAACTTGCGCCGCGGGAACGGGCAATGCGAATATTTATGTGTCAGCAGCTCGCAATTGTGGCAGGCGAGCGGGTTCTTCGGGAGTGGCTCGGTTGGTGCTGTCCCTGGTCGTTTAAAGCCTTTGGGGGGCCGCAGTTGCACTCCCCTACCGAAGGAGGCGCGGGGCCGCCATTCCTCCGGTATCCGGGGGCGATCGTCGTAGGTCGGGATTTCCTTCGGTAGCGCTGGTGGTGTTACGGTCCCCTGTCTGGACTCCTCCTCCCGGGCGCGTCGCCTCTCCATTATTAGTTCCATTTCCTCTGGATCTAGCTGTACGTACCGCCACCCCGTGGGCTCAGTGGTCATGGCGAAGTGGTATCGGTAGCTTTTTCTCTTTTCGTTTGGTGTGTACGGTAGCTGAGGAGGGGAGGTGGAGGTAATGAATTTAAGTTATCGTTGCTGTTATACATATTATCCGCCCCCGTCTTTCGGGTGGAACACTACCGATACGCTTTCAGATCTTGTACATGAATTTTCCCGACACTTCGTCCCATTGTATCTTTTATTTCGTACACGGTGGATGACAAAACCCGACTAATTATGTGTGGACCTTCGAAACGCGACGCTAACTTCGCCGAGAACTTCCGCTCTGCTGACGATAGCGGTCGGTGTCGTACGAGAACTTGGTCGCCGACACGAAAACGAACATCCCTACGTTGGAGATTATAATGACGGGCTTGCCCTTCCGATGCTTTTTCCAAATTTAGTTTAACCCATTCCCTTAAGCTTTTTAATTGTCCCTGTTTCAATCAATAAATAAATAAAGATGGATGATGTTTAAATAATATATTCGATGACGTGAGTTCTTAATATTAAAGGAAATGAGATAGGATATGAGATGGAATCGGCCAGACTGGTTAATTGAATAAACATAAGCGTTGGTTATAATGATAAAAAATTTTTAACAAAAAAAATAGAAACCGACTTCGAAAAAAGCGCTAAAAAGAATGAAATAATTTTCTATGTATACCTACAATATTCGATTTCATCATTATCATACTCAGAATATTGCAACTTTTTCGGAGGCGACAGAAAATTAATTAACAGTACATTAATAGCCAGAAATTCACTGACATTGATGGATATTTATATATTAGGCACTCACTCCTTTGTTCGTGAAAATGACCGTGTTGGAATATTTTGTGTCGCCGCCGAAAAAGTTGCAATATTCTGAGTATGATAATGATGAAATCGAATATTGTAGGTATACATAGAAAATTATTTCATTCTTTTTAGCGCTTTTTTCGAAGTCGGTTTCTATTTTTTTACTCGATCGAGAGCATAAGGAACTCCCTGCGGTCGTGCCTAAAAAGCGCTAAAAAGAATGAAATAATTTTTTATGTATACCTACAAAATTCGATTTCATCATTATCATACTCAGAATATTGCAACTTTTTCGGCGGCTACACAAAATATTCCAACACGGTCATTTTCACGAACAAAGGAGTGAGTGCCTAATATATAAATATCCATCAATGTCAGTGAATTTCTGGCTATTAATGTACTGTTAATTAATTTTCTGTCGCCTCCGGAAAAGTTGCAATATTCTGAGTATGATAATGATGAAATCGAATATTGTAGGTATACATAAAAAATTATTGCATTCTTTTTAGCGCTTTTTTCTAAATTACATTAATCTCGTTCATTGCTTTTCATCTGTACTTTTTCCGAAGTCGGTTTCTATTTTTTTTGTTAAAAATTTTTTAATTTCATACTTTTTAGTTTATAATCGATCAAGATGTGGAAATAAAGTTATGTAATGTTACGTCCCGTAACCCACAGACGACTCCAAAGTACTCCGCTAGATGTCCTATCCTCTTTCCTAATTCTTGAAACCACTAAAATCTCACCCTATAACAATATATAGAACTCCTAAGCTACCTGACCATAGCGTGCCAATCCGGCACGTAACAGTAGGTAATATTTGCAAAAAGAATCGAAAAGGTTTGGTTCCGATAGGTAGAGTCGTTGAAAAGATATAGAAAAATAAACAAATGATTTTGCAATAACAATTTAAACATAGCAACAATTGAAAATGTGTCGCATAATGTTAGTAAGTGGGTAATATTTGCGAAAGGATCGAAATGGCTTGGTTCCAATCGGTGGAGTCGTTGAGGAGATATAGAAAAATAAACAAATGATTTTGCAGTAACAATTTAAACATAGCAACAATTGAAGATGTGTCGCATAATGTTAGTAAGTGGGCAATATTTGCGAAAGGATCGAAAAGGTTTGGTTCCGATAGGTGAAGTCGTTGAGGAGATATAGAAGAATAAACAAATGATTTTGCAATTACATCCTAAATATAGCAACAATTAATAAATTTTTTATATAATTAATATCTGCTAATTATTTCTAAGAAGATAGTAATAGTTTCATTACAATAAATCAATCCCATTCAAAGATATTGCGAAAATCTGAATAAAGTTCGGAACTCGTTTCGCACTCTGACGAGCTAATTTTGCAATAACTTTGTTAATAATAAACATTTCGGAAAAATTTTTTAAACGGGACCAATGGGAGACCCAAACCTAGCAACTGGAAGTGGTTTCATTTCGATTGGTCAACCGGTTGCGGAGTTATGGCCGGACAAACAAAAAAAAAAAAAAAAAGCAAGATCGCCCACTGTCGAATAGAGTAACCTCCTCCTTTTCGAAGTCGATTAAAAATCAACAAAATCACTTTATTCAGAAGTAATGAAATGAGTTTACGTTAAAGAATATCGGCAGTAAAAAACCCCAGTTCAAAGTGGGGAAAAAGCCATGATATTCTATCAAAGAAGCAAAAGAAAAGAAACAAGAATACATGAATTATTGTTAACATTGATGTTCAAATGTATGCTGGAGATTGTTGTAAAACCTTGAATGATCATTCACCTAAGTTATATCGATAATCGATCGCGAGAGAGCTCTCTTACCAATATTCCGGGGACCGACTCTTTCTCGGAAGCGCTTCGGCTAGTCGGCGTGGTTCTCCTCCAAGGTGGGGGCCTGGCCAAGCCGCCCACCGACTGCACAGCCGGTCACGGATCGCATCAATGTAACCCACTGGTTACGCGATCGGCATCGCACAAATGTAATCCACATGATTACGCGATGAGCATCGCATCAATGTAACCCACTGGTTACGCGATGTGTGTCGCATCCATGTAGCCCACTGGCTACGCGACATGTCGCTCCAAAGTAACCCGCACTGATTACGCGACTTGCCTCAAAGGCAACAAATTGGCTCGAGAGCCCCAACAATCCGAACCGTGCAGCACAAAATTGACAATAATGTCTCAACTAGACCACCTACGACAGCCGATAGACGCTCGATCGCGAACCCGATCAAGATTCAAACCGAAGACCGTACCGATTTCACCCTCGCAAGGGATCGCCCTAATTTCTATGACCGCGTCGGTCCCCATCTCGCACGCAAGTGTCCTACTGACTCCGAATTCCCCCTCCCTTCGTCCTACTCAAGCCGCCCGCGTCTCTCCGTAGCAACGACCGTAAGGGTCTTCGGTCCCTTTCGTAGGGCACCCGATTTCAACCGAAGAAATTTCTAGCAAACGCGCAAACGGCGCGAACAGTCCCATTCGTCCGAACCATGATTTTGGCTCACGCGGCTCTTCTGCCCCGGCCGCTTCGGCCGTCTTTCGAAGCGAGTGTTGCGGTACCGGGTTTCTACCGAAATTTAAGACTGCTGGGCTACACTGTAAAGAGGAATGGTCAGCGGTATTATACGCGAACTGAAATGCGCCTAGGTGTTTATCCCATTCCGTGTGTTTGTCTCCTATAAATGAAATGATCATGGACTTCAAAACACGGTTTACTCTTTCAACGGGATTAGCCTGAGGATGATACGTCGGTGTCGTGACGTGGCGTATTCCATATTCTTCCGCGAGAGCTGTCATCGTCCGATTTACGAATTCCGTACCGTTGTCGGTAACTATCGTGCGCGGCGTACCCCACCGGTTAAAAACGAGTTCTTCTAACGCTTTTTTAATTGACTGGCCAGTAGCTGCGCGAAGCGCTCGACACTCGATCTATTTTGTGAAGAGATCTTGCAAGACCACGATATAGCAATACCCCGACTTACTACGCGGGAACGGACCCATTACATCCGCGGCGACGGTACTCCACGGTTCCTCTACGCGGCGGTAACCCATAATTCCTGCTGGAGCACGTTGTTCCACCTTCGACTTTTGGCAGGTTACGCACTGCTGCACATACTTTACTACGTCGCGGAAAAGTCCTGGCCAATAATAGTATGCGGCGATTCGCTTGTACGTTTTTGCTACTCCCAAATGACCGGCTTGCGGTACATCGTGGCATTCTTTAAATATTCGAACTCTCGTTTTTAACGGTACCACTAACTTCCACGGCTCAACTTCCACGTCGGTGACATCGACGTACGGGTCGTCACGATGACAGTATAATTTCCCTTCTCGCACTGACCAATCGGGATATTTGTTCGGCGCGCTTTCGACCCTCCGAAACTGTCCGGTGTACCACCCGTGCTGCTCGTCGGAAAACGGATCGTCGTCGATATTGTCGGCGTCGAGCAACGCTACGGTGTCGGCGTTACTTTCAAACATACGGGAGAGAGCGTCTGGCACGTGGTGGAGGGCACCTTTCCGATGTTTTATGTCAAAGTCATATTCTAATAAACTTAAGGCCCACCGCGCTAAACGGCCGGTGGGGTCCTTCAAATTATGCAACCATCTAAGGCTACTGTGGTCAGTGATTACCGTAAAATGGTAGCCTTCTACATACGATCGAAACTTCTCTTTGACTGCCCATACCACCGCCAAGCACTCTTTCTCGGTAACGCTATATTTCCTCTCCGTGTCCGATAGTGACCTACTCGCGTACGCGATGACGTGTTCCACGCCGTCTTTTATTTGAGTCAATACGGCTCCCAATCCTACGGAGCTCGCATCGGTTTGGACGGTAAATGGTAAATCAAAATCGGGTCGGGATAACGTAGGTGCGGACATTAAGCTCGAGCGAACACGATTGAAGGCGTTTTGTTGCGCCTCTCCCCATTTCCATCTACTTGCTTTCTTTAGTAACTTAGTTAATGGCGCGATGGTGGTGGCAAAATCCGGGAGGAAACGACGGTACCAGGAGGCCATGCCCAAGAATCTACGGAGTTGTTTCAAATTAACCGGCACGGGATACTCTAAAATCGGTTGTATTTTTTCTGCATCCACCTGCAAGCCATTTCTATTCACTAAAAATCCGAGATATTTGACCTGAGATCGACAGAACTCGCATTTCTCCGGGTTTATCGTCAACCCTGCCTCTTGGATTCTACGCAAAACACGACGCAGCCACTCCAGATGATCTTCAAACGTCTCGGTGACTACGATAATGTCATCTAAATACGCAAATGCGAACGGTTCCATTTCGGGACCAATTAATTTATCCAGGAGACGTTGGAAGGTCGCGGGAGCACCTGTGAGTCCGTACGGCATTCGTTTGAATTGAGACAAGCCCCGACCAGGAACGGTGAAGGCGGTAATCTCTCGACTTTTCTTTTCCAATGGTACTTGAAAATACGCTTGGCTAAGATCAATGGTGGAAATGTACTTGGCGCGTCTAAGTTTGTCTAATATCGCGTTCATATACGGTAACGGGTACGCATCTCTCTTCGACACTCCGTTTACTTTTCGGAAATCTAAGCAAAACCGGTACGCGCCATTAGATTTTTTAATCATTACGATTGGTGTGGACCATTCGCTGTGAGATGGCTCGATAATATCTTCCGCTAACATTTTATCCACTTCCACCATGATAGCCTCGTGTATTTTTGGGGAGACTACCCGATATCGCTGTTTAATCGGTAAATTGTCACCTACATCGATTCTATGTTCTATCAACGTGGTAAAGCCGAGTTTCACCGGTTCCTCGGGGACCTCGGCCCTCAATAAATTTTCTAGTCGTGACCGTTGTTCGGTAGTTGGTTCCTCTAACCCGTACATACTATGGACATTCACAGATGGCTCCATGTCCGTTTCGAGTTGATATTTCCTACGAGGGGATCCTACGAAATTCCACCTGAAGTTACTATAATCGATCTGAATTTTAAACGTGTGCAAAAAGTCAGTACCCAAGATACACGATGCTGTTAATGCCGTTAACATACGGGCGCGCACGCACTCCGATCGGCCGTGGAGGGCGATCGGTAGCGTAACCTCTCTTGAGACTTCTTCGTGGACCCCGGTTGCCGTTCTTACGCACGTACTGGGAGCTGTGACGATCGGGAGTTCTAACGCCTCTACTAATTTTATAGCGGCGGGACCCAAAAACGTCCTACTCGCGCCACTATCGACTAAAGCCCTCACGGGATGACCTTGAACGAAGATCGTCAGATACGAGAGAAATCCGCGGGGACTATCGCTTGGTGACTGGGAGGTAAGCTCACTCACTCCTAACGACGCGAGACTACTACTGGGAGGCGGCTTGGCGTCCTTCACGCCGATTTCCTATTAATTCGGCGATTGTCGCTTTGTAATTAGAAGTTTAGATTTCTGACGTTGAGAGGTGGTTTTTATCTCCTGTTACAGTAGCATCGCCTCTGGTTAGGAACGGTACAATTTTTAGCGGTATGACCGGGTTTATGGCAACGCCAACAGACTATCGGTAACGTACGACCCGAGGTGGTCCCCGTGCTTGTACCCGGTCCTCTCGCCGGATTCCCTGAAGCGCCTGTTGCTGTCGCAGTCGTTACTGTCGAGGGGTTCGTCTCGCTCGACCCTTCTCGCGAAGGTGGACGTCCTCCTCTACCGAAACCTCCTACTCGCTGTTCACTAACCAGTGGTGTGATATTATAGACGGTATTCGCCGTCTTTCTGATCGCGCGAGGTGCTCGATATGCCAAATCGGGAAGCAGCGACTGCTCGGGAGGCGGGGGTGGTCGGAAAGTATTGGCTAGATCATAACTTTTTTCTATTCGCGCGGCCAATTCTTCTAGATGATCTAGGTTAAGGATAGTTTCCCGGTGGATGGCTACTTGTAACCGCGGTAGCATGTTCCGATGGGCTAGATGTACAAATTCGCGAGAATCCATGGGCGGTTCGACTCGACTCGCCATCGCGCGCATGCAAGTTAGATAATCGGCGACAAACTCGACCTCGCCTTGCGTTCTTTTAAACAATTCTTCTGTTATGGCGAAGTAAAAATCGGGAGCTTGAAATCGAGAGCGGAAGGCTCGTACGAAATCCTCCCACGTTCGAAATTCGTCTCGCCGTGCACGGTATCAGTACAACGCGATTTCCTCCAACAAGAACGGAATGCCATCTAGAAGCTCCTGATCGCGCACCCGGCTCACCCTCCTCCCTTCGGTAATGCGAGCGAGAAAGGCTTCGGCGTCTTCTCCCCGCTTTCCGCTAAAATGTAAGTTCCATTTCCGCATGATCTCAAACGCTCGAGTGTTCGCATACGGCTCATGTCGCCCCGCAAAATCGTCTATCCGCGGTAACCGGTCGAGTTCAGGGTTGCTTCGATTCTCTACGCGCGCCCGCTCGCGACGCCAACGCTCAAACTCCGCATACTCATCCTCGTCGAGCACAACCTCGGCTCGACGCCGTGGGTTATCCCTGGCTGGTTCACGGAATAAAGTACGTCGAGGCGCGAACCGCGGGTTTTCCCGCCCCCTTCTACCCGGTATCTCTTCCTCAAACCTAAATTCGTCGAGTCCTCCGACCTCGAGATCGAGAAGCTGAGCGAGATCTTCCTGCGATTCCACTAAATCGCGCGATTCTGGCGCGGGAGGTTGAGACGGAGGCGGCAGGGCGGTCGGGTCGGACGAGTCTTGAGATTCCGCGTAGGTGGTAGCAACGGGATCCCCTACCGGCGGAGCTATGACGGTATGCATCGAACTCGGAGTTAATACGGAGTCGTCGACTCGTCTGACCGACGGGCCCTCCAGCCCCGGGGCGGTAAGCTGTTTCCCTTGCCCTAAAGATTTTTTTAATCTACTGCGACAAACGCATAGAATTCCCTCGGTAGGCAAGCCACGTCTTTCTAATTCCGCTTTGATCTCTTTCGCGGTAAGGGATAGGACCCAGTCCTCGATCTCCTTATCCTTCGCGCCCGGCATTGTCGGTATTAGGGGCTAGCGATGAGAGAAGAAGAGCAAGACGAGCGAGAAGGAAAGGAAAAGGGAGAAAAAAATTTTTCCCTCACCCGACCGTAATTGAGGGTTCCCTGGCTGGCTAAATACGTCTTAATAAACACCGGCGAATGAATAATAGAATAAACAATCACAACGCCTCTATCGGCACAGAAACTTGAATAAATTAATAACCAAAGATAACGCCTCGATAGGCACGGAAACTCCCATAAATTAATAAACAAATATAACGCCTCTATAGGCACAGAAACTTGAATAAATTAATAAACAATCACAACGCCTCTATAGGCACGGGAACTCTGTTAATAAATTAAGAAACGAATACAACGCCTGCTATACGCACGAAAACCTAAATAAATTAAGAAACGAACGCTACGCCGCACAGTGGGCAAAAGTGCCGTTTTGGCGCTCGAAAATAATAACTTCTAAACCGTTAGAGATAATTGAATGAAATTTAATGAGTAAAGAGGAAACATTTGTAGCTTTAACCTGGAACAAAGATCAATTTGAATATACAGGGTGTTCATTAATTTCACAAGTGTAAAGCCTTTTTTTTTTTTTTTTTTTTTTTTTTTTTATACGTGGAGAGAAACCTTGCATAGGCTCCCAGTACCTGCTCTCGCTAGAACCGGGGAGTGTGAGATTCTTACTCACTAAAACTCTCCACGTTGATCCGCAGTCCACATGTCTAAACTGAACTAAATGAAAAGTATATACACATACCTATACAGAAGTGCTTTTTAAAGAAAAAGATGTGGAACGTTTCTTAAGTGCAGTGAAGGAAAATTATAAGTTACATAGTTTAGGTGAAGAAAACTTGGCAGTGATAAGTGTAAAGTTGATGAATTTTCAAAAATATTTTATGAAACTTTGGGTGAGAAGTGGCAGAAATCGAAAGGTATTTCAACGTTAAAACAGACAAAAAAACATAAATTTCACAGCGGAAGTTCAGAAACTTCAACCGGGCTATCTACCAGAAGTAACGGATTTATTGCAATAGGTACATTCTGATTATGTATAGATATTTGTATGTGTATATTTCTTTCATTATAGTTTAGACATGTGGGCTGCGGATCAACGTGGAGAGTTTTAGTGAGTAAGAATCTCACACTCCCCGGTTCCAGCGAGAGCAGGAACTGGAGGCCTATGCAAGGTTTTTCTCCACTTAAAAAAAAAGCTTTACACCTGTGAAATTAATGAACACCTGTGCATTCAAATTGATTTTTGTTCCAGTTTGAGGTTACAAATGTTTCTTTGTTGCCTATTAAATTTCATTCAATTATCTTTAACGGTTTAGAAGTTATTATCTCAGAGAGCCAAAACGGCACTTTTGTCCGTTAGTCAATTTCCAAAAAGACATAGTGCGGGTATTTCTTACTCAGTTTAATGATAACTATCTAAATATGAAAAAAATAATACGACTGAATGATATAAAACGGGGAAATTCCGAAAAGTCGTGTATAATTGCCTCGTCAGGGGGCTTTGGTAAGAGTACTTGGATGATAAAAATACAAAAAAACTACACTTGCCGCAAGTTGTCGCAGATGATTTCGGTGGCGTTGTAAAGACAACAGATCATAGTTTATCACAGTATATTCCATGTGAAGATCTAACAAGATCCGCCTGAGATACGCCTATTTAAAGTTCAAATTTAAGCGAAAATCTTGTGTTCGCTTGAAAGAGCTATAATTTTCAAAACATAATAGCAATTACATGTTTTAAAATCGATTTAAATCCAAGATGATATAAGCTAAGGCCTTCTACCCCTAAATATAACGATACCTGGGATGTATCAATATTATTAAATTACATAGAAAATAGTTATTTAGATAAAGAGAGTTTAGATATTATAACTAAGAAGACTGTTACTTTATTAATTTTAGCTACAGGCCAAAGAGCACAAACGATCTCACTAATAGAAATAAATAATATAATTATTAAAGAGGACCTCATAAATATTAAGGTAGATAAGTTAATTAAAACTTCAGCACCCAATAGGTGTCAACCTTTTCTGACATTACCTTTTTTCAATAAAAGAACTGGAATCTGTCCAGCAAGGGCTGTGATCAGTTATTTAGAAGCTACTAAAGATATTAGATCAATTTAGAAGCTACTAAAGATACAATCAGCCGTTGGGTAAAGAATACCATGGAACAAAGTGGGATTGATATGTCAGTTTTCTCAGCCCATAGTACACGATATGCTACAACTTCGGTAGCGTATAAAAAAGGGGTAAACATAGATGATATAAGAAGGACGGCTGGTTGGACGGGCGAGTCAACGACCTTTGCAAAGTTTTATAACAGACCAATTGTGAACAATGTTCACTTTGCAGAGGCGGTATTAGGAGTTTAACAATAAGGAGTATTATATTTTTCTGTGTTCTCATGTTCAATAACATTGATTATCTTTATACCAAAATATAATTGTTATTTTAGAATAAAGGTTTTGATTTTATAACGTTTCTTTAAACATCTACATGAGTATTCATCATCGAGGACGAGATAACAAGGAGCATAATTAAATAGTCAAACGAACTTACCTGGAAGTGAAGTTCGACTGTAATTATGCAAAGTTGTTATCTCGTCCGAAGATGATGAGTCCCTCCCTACCCATTTATTTATGCCAAATTTTTTGGCATAGCCCTATTTTATAAAATCAAAACGGTCTTGTTTGTCTTTGAACTTAATGAAGTTAGTTACAGAAACAGAGGACAGCATCCAGCGCGGGTTCTTTCTTTTGTTTTTAAACTTATGTGGCGTAGTGACGTGACTAAAGCCGAAACTACATGAGTATTCATCATCTTCGGACGAGATAACAACTTTGCATAATTACAGTCGAACTTCACTTCCAGGTAAGTTCGTTTGACTATTTAATTATACCGCTCTCAGGACGACGCTTCGACAAAAGGTGACTTCGAGACTTTAAAATACCCTTGCATCGAGCAACGACCGATCATAAGACGCTCCAACCATACTAATGATGTACCTTTTTATCCCAGCCGACTCTCCTCTCAACAAGTCATACGAAATCTCACGCTATACTTTAACCGGGATCCGTCGGGAAAATGTAACGTAGTATATTCTCTCGTTACTATTTTCTCGGTATCCTTAGCGTATTTCTTTACTACAAAACGCTGGCCGGTACATCGTTTCAGGCGGAGATCTCTCTACGGACGGGACTCTTTGCGACGTTATCTCACCGGACTCTCCTAAGTTTTCCCCTTTCGTAGTAGATGGTAGACGGCACCCCCTCGCCCTCGTCCTTCGTTCGCCTGGTGGTTCGGTAATTAAGACAGAAAAAAAAGAAACTCGCGAGCACTGCTCTTTTTGGGAGCGAAAACTAGTGGCTCGGTAGATCGTCCTGCGCTAAGTGAGGAGCCGATTCCTCGCATCCTACCTACTCGCCGCTTCGCGTCACGTGCGCCTCTTCCTACTTTCGGGAATCTAAGGTAATTACCGCGAGTCTTTATCTAAGGTGTCGATAACCACTCGACGCGTTACTTTATCGACGCGTCAGATTTACGGATCGCTCGATTTCTTATCGCACGCGGTCGATGGCCATGCAGTCATCTACACGTTCCGGGGCGGAGGCTGATGTTCTCTCTCTCTTGCTCCCACGGTGTGCTCGACGGTATTCCTTTTCGGCGACGGTAGATAGGTAGAGGTGCTCCTCGATGTTCTTTCTCTTTTCAATCATCCTTTTGTTTCTTCCTTTAGGCGAACGGGATCAACGAGTTTCTTTCCAGTCTTTCCTCCGTGCTTTTCCTCGGTAGGTGGTGGTGTCCGATCGCGAGGGTACATGCAAGAGGTTCGAATTTCATTACTAATTTATTCGGTATTCTTTATTTCGTCCTGAGAGATGTGCGACGAACGAAGCACGAGTACTCTTCTTGTGACGGCGTCACAAGCTTTTATTTTCAGTGCGTATACGATACTGAGTTTTATTCTTCTAAAATTTAATGGCATCTCCATGGCTTCCCCCAGAATGCTCAGAACTGGGCTTGATTTGAAGGCTCCTAGGGCCATTCTTAGACTCATGGTATGGACTGAGTTAAGGATGTTTAAATTGTTGGTTGAGGCTGAGTCATAGATAGTGCATCCGTAATCTATCTTAGCTCTTATGTATGCTTTGTATGTGTTTAATATGATGTTTTTATTTGCTCCCCAATTACACGAGGCTAAGGATTTTATTATGTTCATTCGATTTAAACAGACTTCTTTGAGCTGCTTGAGATGGTGAGACCAGGTTAGTTTCTCATCAAAGAGGAGTCCTAGGATTTTAACTATATTTGTCCTTTTTACTTCTTCGTTGTTTATAGTTAATTTGTATTAATTGTTGCCTTGTTTCTGTTTTGAAAAAATTATGAATTCTGACTTAGACATGGAGATTTTAAACCCTGTTATTTTTGTCCATTTGGCAATTTTATCTAAGGACTCTTGGATTAAGGATATTGTTGTAGTCAGATTTTTACCCTTACATGATAGAGTTATGTCGTCAGCAAATAGAAAAATCCTTGATGGAGCTGATATGAGATTTGAGATTCCATTGATGGCTATGAGAAAGAGGGTGACGCTTATGGGTGCTCCCTGGGGTAAATGGGTGCTCCCATTTTCAATTTCGAAGAGGTCAGAAAGAACACCGTTTGCTTTGACTTGTATAGTTCTATTTTTGAGGAAAATTGCTATAAAGATGAGAATGTTACCGTTAATACCAATGTCCCTAAGGATTTTAATTTCTCCTTCTCGCCATACCATATCATAAGCTTTTTCAAGGTCAAGACATGCTGCGATTACGTGTTCGTTTTTAACAAAGGCATCACATATGCTTGTTTTCAAGTTGGTTAAGTGATCAAGAGTTGACCTATGTCTTCTAAACCCACTCTGTTCAGGTGAGATGACGTTAGACGATTCTAAATACCACATAAGTCTGTTATTGATCATTTTTTCCATTAGCTTGTAAATTGTAGATGTGAGGGCAATTGGGCGGTAATTAATTGGACGGTTGTGGTCCTTATTCGGCTTAGGAATTGGTATTATTGTAGCTTTGGTCCAATTAGGAGGAATAGTTCCTGCGACAAGGATCTCATTATATAATGTGACTAAGAAGGAAATTGCTTCTCGAGGAAGATTTTTGAGGAAAATGTTGAATATTCCATCTGGACCAGGGCGAGAGTTTTTGGTGCTTGAAAGTGTCTTATAAAGCTCGTTAATGTGGAAAGGTTTATTCATTGGGTTGTTGTGATCAGTAGTGACGTGTGTGGGATTAAGGATGGCGATGCTTGAGTTGATTTTGTGTTGGAGAAATTCTGGATCGTAGTTACTATTACTTGAGTTATTAGCAAATGAGGACGCTAATGTATTCGCAATCTCTTTAGAGTTAGTAATGATGTTCCCTTCATCGTTTACTAAGAATTCGATTTTATTTTGGTACGAGGAGCCTTTTAGCGATCTTATTTTTTTCCAGGTAGTTTGAGCTGGGGTGGAATGATTCATTGATGAGACAAATGAGGTCCACGAGGCACTTTTACTATCTTTGAAAGTTCTTCTTGCTTTAGCCCTCAGTTTCTTGTAAAGAATAAAATTGTCAAGGGTGGGTTGTTTTTTGTATCTGTTGAAAGCTTTGTTAGCTTCTTTGCGAACTATGATGCATTTATCGTTCCACCAAGGAACCGGTTTTTTTTGTACTTTACCTTGTGTTGATGGGATTGAATCTTTAGCAGCATTTAAGATTAAATTAATGAAATCGTCTGCTTTTTTGCGAATAGAAAGGGGGTTAGGAATAATGTCAGTGTTTATGATGGTATCGATATTATCTCTTATAAATTTTTGGTAATTGTTCCAGTCCGCTTTCTTGAATATCCATTTTTTTTGTAGTAATATTTCTTTCTAAGAGTTCTTTTTCTGTTGTATATCGGTAGGTTAAGTTGAGACATTGAGTTCTTGTGTCTGTGAGTTGAGCGGACCTTCGGGGGTGGAAGTCATCATTGATGAGAAGGTAGTGGCACCTCTGTGCCTTGGGTGGGATAGTTAACAACACTAGGATACTGAGGACTGATCACAAACTATTTGAAAATGAAACTTTTCGACACTTCACACACAACACTCAGCACAACGCGGAGATGTGATGTAAACACGTCTACACCGTACGAGGTTCGGTGCGGAACTCTGTCTCCTCAAGTTATTTCCATAGCCAGATGATTATTACATGTACTTGTACCTTGAAGACTTAGCTTTGAAACGATATATAGAAGGTGCGGATTGGCCGAGAATTGCATTCGGTAGAAGAGTTCGCGCGGTCGAAGTCAAAATCCGGATGTCAGAAAATCGACCTTTTGGGATCGATCCTTCGGAAATCTTCATCTAGATCCCTGAATTATCGGCCGAATGGCTTGATCCATGCCTCGTTCGGAAGGAAACGATCCAGGGTATCCCATAGGATAGGGGCTATTTCCGTATAATCTCAGCATCATCGTCGTTCAAGCTTCCGAAAGTTTGCAAGTCTACCATTCTCGTTCTAATTGTCATAGCCATACCATGCGGATATCCTCTTGTAGGGTGAACTTCGGTCTATCTAACGCACTTCTAATCATTAGAATCGACCGAGAATTCATGGAGCTACAAGAGTTTAAGTGAGCAACAAAAATTCGCATTTTTCACTTTTCTTTTTTCAACTTTAGACACTTATATCTCCTCAAGTTATTTCCATAGCCAGATGATTATTACATGTACTTGTAGCTTGAAGTCTTAGCTTTGAAACGATATATACAGGGTGTCCGCTTCCTATATGTCTGTAGCTAAATCACGTGTAGCCAGGAATCAATAAAGCCGAAAGAAGTCATAAAAGTTAACATAAGGTAGGTAAGTTATCGAGTTATTAATTAAAAAAGATTGGCAAATCACGACGCGCGGAAGCGGTAGGCGGCAAGCCGCGGCCATGCTAATCTAGCGGCGCGAGGCGAGTGGCGAGCGGGTGGGGCGCCCGAGCTCGTCTACATACGTAAGAGAGGAGCGATCGGGAGGAGCTTTTCACGAAAAAGTGACAAGCAGTGGGGCATTAACGCTCGAGCATCGAGTAGACTTTCTTTCTTCCTTCCTCTCTCTTTCTTTCTCTCTCTTCCTTTCCTCCACGGCGTAACCGTCCGATGGCGACTCGCGCGGACTCTCTCTCTCCCTTTCTTTCTCTCTTTCTTCTATGGCTGGAGCATCGCGTAGCTTTGCGTAAAACATCTCGTGGAAGACACGCGTGGCGGGACAGAGGCTGAAATGCGTGCAGCAATCGCACACGCGTTTTCTACGATTCCGGCACATATGATTCAGCGTGCAACGCGTAGTGTTGTTACACGAACTGAGTTGTGTGTGAGAGAAAGAGGGGAAAATTTTGAACAATGTCTACGCGATGCTTCAAACGTAGAAGAAAGAAAAAAAGAAAGGGAGAGAGAAAGAGGCCGCGCGAGTCACCGTCGTAAGGTAGCGCCGTCGAGGAAAGGAAGAGAGAGGAAGGTAGAGCGGAAGTAAACAATTCGATGCTCGAGCCGTAGAAGAAGAGAGAAAGAAAGGGAGAGAGAGAGTCCGCGCGAGTCACCGTCGTAAGGTAGCGCCGTCGAGGAAAGGAAGAGAGAGGAAGGTAGAGCGGAAGTAAACAATTCGATGCTCGAGCCGTAGAAGAAGAGAGAAAGAAAGGGAGAGAGAGAGTCCGCGCGAGTCGCCATCGGACGGTAACGCCGTGGAGGAAAGGAAGAGAGAGAAAGAAAGAGAGAGGAAGGAAGAAAGAAAGTCTACTCGATGCTCGAGCGTTAATGCCCCACTGCTTGTCACTTTTTCGTGGAAAGCTCCTCCCGATCGCTCCTCTCTTACGTATGTAGACGAGCTCGGGCGCCCCACCCGCTCGCCACTCGCCTCGCGCCGCTAGATTAGCATGGCCGCGGCTCGCCGCCTACCGCTTCCGCGCGTCGTGATTTGCCAATCTTTTTTAATTAATAACTCGATAACTTACCTACCTTATGTTAACTTTTATGACTTCTTTCGGCTTTATTGATTCCTGGCTACACGTGATTTAGCTACAGACATATAGGAAGCGGACACCTTGTAGAACGTGCGGATCGGCTAACAATTGCGTTCGTGAGAGAAGTTCGCGCGGTCGAAGTCGCGATCTCGATGTCAGAAATCGACTTTTTGGGATCGACCCTTTGCATTTTTTCGTCTGGACAATCCAATCTTCGGCCGATTTTCTTGATCGATGGCTCGTTCGAAAGGGGAAAGTCCCGAAAACACCATCGTATGTCGACTTTTTCCCTATCATCTCAGCATCATCGTCGTTATAGCCTCGAAGTTTGCGAGCTTATCCTACTCGTTCTAATTGTCATAGCAATATCGCGCATATATCATCTTTGAGACAGGCTTTATTTTTTTATGTTAATTTCCTTTATCGTTTTCTACGATCGAGAGATTATTTAATTTAAGTGTTAAATAGAATTCGACGATTACATGTATCTCGACGACAGACGGACAAGATACGTAAATCGACGATAATAATTTATTAAGAAAGCCTACACCTGGCGCGGCCTGGGTCAAGGGCTGCCAGGGCTCATAAGGAATATTATTTAATTTAATGAAATATTAATGATTTTATTTGTTGAGCGCCAGTCGATTTTTATTCGATAAACCGACAAACGAGCTTGAGACTATCACAGGGTGGGATAGTTGGAGGACCCGAAATAATTAGGTTATGTTAGGTGGTTATGTAAGAAATAGAATAAAGTAAGATAATTAATTATCAGGTAAGTTATAAATTTAATGACTTACGTAATCGCAGATCTGTGTCACAAGAAACGACTTTAAGTCGAATTCGATTAATCGGTGATCGACTCTTTATAGTTAACTATATCGCACGTTGTCTTGAGATTACAGTGGTTTTACTTGTCAATTATTTAATTGTCGCTTTATGCTATTAGATTCTAGTACTTTACAATAGGTTAACCTTTAAACGCAAAGGCTTATAGCTAACGCAAAGGACGAGAGCAGAGTGACGAGAACTTCGTCTACGCAATTTCGGCTGGAGTGGGGAGAGTTCGATCGGTGATCGACGCGTGGTCCTTTGTCTCGCTATTGGCCCTTTACTACGCGTCGTCGTAGGCGCCTCGCAAGTCTTGACGAGGGAAATTCGAAAGCGCAGACAATCTTCTTCTTCGTTTCTACGGGCTCTCGCTATTTCGACGACCTGCAGGTTTTTCTACTCGGTGTTTTAAAGAAGAAATATAAGATTTCCGAATAGTCGAATTCTTGGACGACGTTGAGGGAATATACATCTTATTTTCCTGTTACAGTCTCCCCCCTCAAACCTCAACGTCGGAGAAGAATACTTTCAGCAGATCTGCAAAATCGTGAATTAGTTAATTTGTTCAGACATGAAAAGTTTTTATATTACGCTCACAAAATTTACAGTCTTACCTGACATGCTTTATAGACAACGAATAATGAATGGAGGTTACTGAAAAAGTCTCAAATGTATTCATTATTCTATTTCTTATTAGGAAAACGGATTATATAGGTAAATATTCCTTATTAGACATTTAGAACGGTTAACATAGGAACGTTTTATTAAGAATTGTCAAAAAAACATATAAAAGTAAGATACATACACACGTATAAGTAACAAAATAGTCGGATTTTCGCTTCGTGTATTATGGCTTAAAATAATCAGGATTCTTTGGTAGTTTAAACACGAAGACGATATGACAAAAACAAAAAAAAACAAAAAAAGAGGAAAATAATAAAGACATGGGAACGACGTGTTTTGTCGATAGTATTGTCGAATAGGAGGGAATTTAGAGTTCCCTTTTCCAGTTTTACTTTTTCTTGTCGACTTTTTTATATTTAGATGGGACTATGATTTTTATTTCTTGCCCATCGTCCAACTTGGGTCGTTCTCTCATGATCTCGTCGAGAGTTTTATTCGTCGGCGGTGCGTGCAGAGCGCGAAGGGCGTCCAGTCGCTTTTCTTCGGATACCTGGATGGCGGTCTTGGATTCCGGGTTAGCCAGAAACTCGGCAGACTGAATGGCGTTTTCCCTTATAAGAAATTGTCGAATTTTGTTGGCCCTGTCGCTTGGATCGTCGAACTTCACTCGGAATTTTCGCTTCAGAGAACTTTCTCCTAGTCCTAGGAAGATCTGGTGGTCGGTTGGCACCATCCACGTGGGCCAAGTAGCGTAATTAAGACGCAGCCAGTCGGTGATATCGGCGAATCTTATGTTACAATCGGGACATTCCGGACAGTAAAGGCTTAGGTCCCTTGCGCAGCCTACGCATCGTCCCAGTGCTCTTTCGTGCTCTATCCCGTGAGGGTAGATGCAGTCGTCGGTATCAAATCCGTCTGCCCCGCAGACATGGCAGAATCCGGGCCTGTAGGGCATTTTGCAGTCTCGGAAGTGGTGTTGAGACGATCGACAATTTACGCATCCGATCACATGTTGTTTCCCTACTTGGGTAACGTAGGTCTGCGTTCCCTTGTGCACTTTCTTAGCCTCCTGTTTTATTACAAGGGCCTCGGCACGTTTTTGAACGATGTCCTTCAGCAATTTTTCGGAGAGGATTCGGCAATCGGCGAAATATAAAGGCTTAGGCCTTCCCTCGGAAGCTGCCAAGTCTGGCACGCCTAGTTCACGTAGAATTTCGTCGAATGCCGGAGCCTTCGGCACGGGAGCCGGGTAGACGGCGACTGAGGGGGCTACAGCGGCTTTCGGGTCGTCCGTAGATGCTGCTGGCCTTCCGTACTTCGTCGACATTTGTAGCGGGTGGTTGACGTCACCCAGGCGATTGCGTCGCACGTTTTCTCGGAAGAGGTCATGTTGCGTGACTTTGACGAATTTTAAAGCCTCCGGTTTCGGTGGTAGCTTGTTACGTATTTCGTCCAGTATAGCTTGTGCCTCCCTAGAGATTTCTTTAGGGGTATCTACCGGCTTGGTCTTGACGATTTTCGGGGTGGTGTCAAGGTTTTCGGGAGCCGGCTTGCTTTCTTCCAGCGCGAAGAAGTCGTCAAGCCGAAGCTCAGGATCTTCGCAGTCGGTGGTGTAAAATGAACACGTGTCCGCAATTGTCGATTCCCGCGTTTCTAAGGCCTCCAACTTAGCCATTATCTCTGTTAACTGTCGTCGAATAACGAGCTTTTCCCGGTTGATGTTGTCGATTTCGTCCGCCTGGGAGCTAGTCGAGGCGGCTGGATCCTTTGTCGACATTTCAGGTGTAGGAAAGGTGAGGGTGGTTGGACGAATCTATTAGGAAACGTTAAGTTTTCTTAGACTACGACGAGGGATTTTTAGGTCGGTGACACAATATTTACCAATAAATTTATTATTATTATCTGCTAATTCCACAGTCATTGGTCCTAATACCCTTTTAATTTTTACTGGCCCAAGATATTTATGCGCCAACTTAGCATTATATCCCTCGGATTTGTTACTAAGTTTTTTATTGGGATAATAAACTTCCATCCCTTCTTTAACCTCGATTCGTGTAATTTTATCTTTATTTAGTTTGGCAAGACGTTCTTCAGAATAATTTTTTAACTGCATCTCGATTTTATGCCTTAGTTCGTCGATGTTATTCATCCTTTTTACCCATTCCTCTACTTCGTTATTTGAAACGATCGGTACTTCGACTAAATTATCCGCGTGTCGCCAAACAGCTTCGCGTCCGTGATTAAGAAAAAACGGCGAAATTCTAGTTCCCGCGTGTGGAACGGTGTTATACGCTAGTTGAAGTTTAGGTAAGGGTACGTCCCACTCGTTTTGTTTGCTTTTAACGAACGCGGCGATCATCGGTTTTATCGTCCGGTTAACCCGTTCGACCGGATTTCCCTGCGGGTGTGCTAGTGGAGTAGTAATGTGTTTTACCCCTCTCGCGGTTAAGACATTTTTGACGTCTTTATTAAGATATTCTGTACCGTTGTCGGAGATAATTGATCGTGGAGTGCCCCATCTATCGAAAACGGTGTCTAATACTCTTACTACGGTTTTCCCTTTCTTATCGCGCGTTGGGCATAATTCAATATATTTTGTCGAGAGGTCTTGAACGACAATAATGTGAGAATTACCCCTTTTTGAACGAGTTGTCATGTCGGCGGTATCTATCGCGATTTGCGTCCACGGTGTTAACGAGAACCGAGTTACAAGCGGCCCTTTTACCGGATTTTGGTTGTCTTTTACTTTAATACAAATTTCACATTCTTCGATGAATGATCTTATGTCTTGCGTCATTCCTGGCCAATAGTAATTTTGTCGAATACGATCTAAAGTTTTATCGCGTCCTAAATGTCCGGCCTGCGGCATTTCGTGATTTTCGCGCATTATTTTATTAATGTCTTCGGGTTTTACCACTATCTTCCAAGGGTGTTCGTCGTCGATTATTGCTTTCGCGTAGTCTGGTCTGTGATACATGAGCTCGTCGTTTTCTATTTTCCAGTCGGGAAACCGATTAGGGTGTTTAGTCACGAGTTCACGTTTTGTATCATACCAATTTTGGTCGCAGATCGCATTTATTTGAATCCTATTCCGGATCGCTTCTTCGACTATTTCCTCCCAACCGATGGGATCTACATCTACATTAAACATACGCGAAAGTGCATCGGGAGCCTCGTTTAGCGTACCGCGCCTATGTTCGACGGTCATATTATGTTGGAGGAGATATATGGCCCATCGCGCTAGACGACCTACCGGATTTTTTAATCCATGCAACCATTGCAAAGCCTGATGGTCTGTGACGACTTTAAATGGCATTCCCTCTAAATAACAACGAAGTTTTTCGACTGACCATACTACCGCTAGACATTCTTTTTCCGTCGTTGTATAGTGAAGTTCCGCTCCCCGTAACGGTCGACTAAGGACTTCAATTAGGAGTTCTTTATCTGTTTCAGGATCTTTTTGTACTAAAATCGCGCCTAAACCAAAGTCACTTGCGTCGGTGTATAAAATAAACGGTTGTCCCGGTATAGGGGTATATAACCGGGGTGCATCGACTAACGCTTGTTTAACTTCGTCAAAAGATTTCTGTTCAGCTTCCGTCCAACACCAAGGAACCTTTGGACTTGTCAATTTATTAAGAGGTCCCTGTATACGCGCGATGTTTTTTAAATGACGATGATACCAGTTAACTAACCCATTGAATTGACGTAATTGCGTGCGATCTTTTCGTACCGGGTACTCGAGAATCGGTTGTATTTTCTCCGGATTCGGTCGCATTCCGAACTCGTCGATAATATAACCGAGATATTTGACACTTTTGCACGCGAAACTACTTTTTTCACGGTTTATCGTTAATTTAGCTTCCCTTAGTACTTCGAATAGTATGGATAACAATGACAGATGTTCGTCTAGATCTTGACTTACTACGATCCAATCGTCGAGATAAACAAATAATTGATCGATCCAATGATTCGGTAATTTTCGTTCCGTTATTATCTCTTTAACGCGTCTTTTTAGAGTGTCCATCAACCGCTGAAAAGTTGACGGTGCACCCGTTAGACCGTAGGGCATCCGAAGCCATTCAAGAAGACCTTTTCCTTCGACGACGAAAGCGGTATATTTTCGGCTTTCATTGTCCATCGGAATCTGATGGAAAGCCTCACTCATGTCCAAAGTCGAAATTATTTTCGCGTGGTGTAGCTGCGATAGTATCGAGCCCATTTGCGGAAGTGGATACGCAGGTTTTTTCGTTTTACTATTTAATATCCTATAGTCAATGCAAAATCGTAACCCGCCATTCACCTTTGGCGCTACAACCGGTGAACTGGCCCAATTACTATTGCTCCAAGTAACGTACCCCTTTTTTAATAGGCGATCGACTTCTTCATTTATAAAATCGCGTATTTTTTCGCTACGTCTATAAGGTTTTTGTCTGTGTGGTGTCGTGTCATCTAATTCGATTACGTGTTTTATTAAATTTGTTACGCCGGTGGAGTCTTTTTTGAACTTCGCGAATTCGTTATCTAGAAAATTTCTTAAATTTTGTGTTTGGTCGATTGACAAGGCTTTTAACTCAGTAGGGAAAATGAAACGATGGGAGAGGTTATAAGAATGCTGACTTCCCACTAAATTCCACGTTCTTTCGTATGGGTCGACTTGTACTTTAAACGACAGCCAGAAATCCATGCCTAATATTAAATCTCCCGACAATCCTGGCATAATACTAAACCACTGAGGACCGTAAATGCCTCCTACATCGACAATGAAACACGTACCTCCGATAGATTTAATTACGGAACCATCTCCTATGCGTACGCCTGCTGTCGATGTCGAATCTGCCTTTAATTCGTGTAATTGACAAGATTTTACTCGTTCGTATGCTTCAGTGCTTAAGTACGACCTTTCGCTGCCACTATCTATAATGCCCTTAACTTTTTCGCCAAAAATCGAAATTTCTACTGGGATTTTCAATACCTTCGATGGCTCGCTTATATTATCGTTACCGCGGTAAATGCGTCTTTGAGCTAGTCGATTAATTAAATGTGGAGAGAGCCCTTTCGGTCTCCAGTATTTTAACGAGGTTGCATCGTATGATTGATTTAAGTTTGGCGTTTTATTATTTCGCGGTTCTTCGTCTAAGATTGTCAAAAGTCCTGTCGATTCTATATCGTGATTAGGAGTCTCAATATTTAATTCGTCGTCAGTCGGGTCTAGTTCGTCACCCGTTTCGTCGTCTACGTCCAACAAAAGAGCCGTATCTTTTTTCAAATTATTCCCTACGTACAGTAAAGTGTCTGTATCGTGTGAGTTAGGTTTCTTGTCGAGGTCTTTAACTTGATCGATTTTTATTTCCGCGTTTGTCTTTTTAATGGAATTTTTATCCTCGGTTTCGCCCCGTGATTCGGTAACTAGAGGAGAAGTTACTGAGGGCTCTTTTCGTTTCCCGGGCGTTCGGGGCAATTTTCGTTTAGGTGTCCCTTTGTCATACATAGACCACATACGTCTTGTCTTTTTGCGAGGCATACTCGTAGCGAGTGTCCCCGTTCACCGCAGTTAAAACAAAATAATTTACTCCAGTCGCGAGGAGTGCCGAATTGTCTCTTTCCCGAATTTCCCCCTGATGTTGGAGGGTTTTCTTTTTTATTTTTTTCGACATAATTAGACAAGTTCGTTTCGAGTCGTTGGCGTACCAGTGGTTTCGAATTAGATTTGGTCGTTTTTTCGTTTTTATTTGGCCGGTGATCGTTTTGTCGAAGAAGGTTTAAGTCGGCAGTATTTTCATAAACGTCGTCTGCGTCATCTCCGCACGATGTTTCTGAGTCGTTTTCGTCGAGTGCTTCCCCTTGCAAGCAATGCATGTCCGCCCTATCTCTTTTAGTTCGTGTTTCTTTTTGATTATCAATTGACCGGCTACAAATGTAACTCCTTTCATTGACGTAATGTAGGAAGTCCTCGTAATTATATATAGGCAAGTTCAGAATTTCGAGGGTCAGACGCGGATTGAATTTCACTAAAATTTGCTTTAGTTGATCCTTAAAGGACGGAGGATTTCTCATTTTCTCAAAGATGAAGCGAGCTCTGCAAGAAAATAGCGCGAGGCTTTCGCCTTTTTCTACTTTTAAATCGCGAATGTCGCCAAAAAGATCACCATCGGCCTTTTTTATACCCCATTGGTATCGGAAAGCTTTAATAAAATCTTTCCAAGTACGCCAATTTCTCTTGTTTATTAAATACCAATTTCTATACGCGCCTTCAAAAATGTTCGACAAGCACGGGACAAATAAATCGTTGTTTATGCCGCTAGTGCTGAGTAGATCCTCTAAAATTAACAAGAATTGATCGGGATCCTTTTCTGTCCGCGGGAAGTTAATTTTCCAACCACTGACTATTCGGCCTATTTTAATAGATAAATTAGAATCCGTGGTACTTGCACTATTTGGCGAAATACTACTTCTTCTACCGTGTATAGTCGAGAATGACGCGGGTCGTCTATTCCGGTTGTTCGAATAATTCCTATACGATCGATTCGATTCATTGCTTTCGCTGGATTCGCTAGTTCGCCGGTAAAACGCGCCCCTTATTGTCAACTCTCTGTGTCGATTAAAATTTCGCGGAGGCGGAAGGTCGTCAATATAATCTGAATCAAGAGGATCTGCTCGATCTTCTTTTCGGCTTTGTCTACGCGGCAGAGGGTTATTACGATCTTCCTCAATAAATTTATCTAGCCAGGTAATTCGACGATATTCGTCGAGTGACACATATTTATTTTCAAATACTTTTTCTCCGTTAAGTAGAGTGTAAACTACTTTAATTTTTAATGACTCGTTGGGGTTGTTCGGTTCAGTATTTGATTGCCTCGAATTCGGTAATGTCAAATTCGAATTTATTATATCCTGATTTTCCCTATTTTGAAGATTTGAATTATCGAAGTGAACTCGTCGAAATTCTCTCTCGGCCGATCCTTCGTTTCTTCCCGGGATTACAGGATCGTTCACAATATCAAGAACTGCATTCGATAGACGGTTTTCGCTAATACGCGCTTGATTCCCCCTACCGACAAGGTTACTTTCAGTTTGAACTACAGACGGTTCTCCCTGAGACGCGTTAATTAATCGCGGATTGTTAGTGAGATTACTTGGACGGTTTTCGCTCGTTCGCGCTTGATTCCTCCTACCGACAAGGTTAATATTATTAAGATTTCCAGGACGGTTTTCGCGGTTAACCGACGATTTACCGTCATGGTTATCTTCAGTTCGAACGACAGACGGTTCTCCCTGAAATTTAACAGAATTTTGGACAGAAGTAAAGGTACCCCCACGCTCATTACCTTGACGCGGAATTCTAGGTTCCCTTTCTTCGTCAATGCTATCTGCGTCAGTCGAAGAATTAGTAATTTCGGCTGACTGTGTATTATCCGTCGCGTCTCCCCCCTCGGGCCTATAGTCACGCGACGAATTGTTTTCGTAAATTTTAAAATTACGTTGTCGACTCTGCTCTAATCTATCCTGCGTTATTTCATCTATTTTCAAGTGTATTTCTTTAATTGAATTTCTAAACTCAGCGCACAAACTCGCTAGTTGACTGCTTATGTCTTGTGTGCTAGCTACGTTATCGGCAATAGGAGTGTTCCTTCCCCCTGCCCCGTCGCTTTGTATCGAAGTCCCTACCCGATCAGACGCGGGAGGAGGCTCGACATTATTATTCGATATTTCGCCTAAACCGGAATTTTGAATACCTAACGGATCTATTGTCGTTCGTATATTCCCCGGGTTGTTATCGGCTTGTGCTTGCATAATATTTGCGACAGATTCGTTACCCGACGTTTCCTCGTTTACCGAAGAAGAATGTAAGGCATCAAAGGATGTCGACGATTTTTTTGATTTATTACTATTTTTCGTTTTTCTCCCACCACTCTTATTATTACGCGGTGGTGATATGAACAATGACGTCATGATTATTATTTAGAACGTTTTGCCAAGTTTATAAATTTTAATGAAACGAATTTTAACCGTTTCGTTACTTGATACTAAGATAATTACGTAATTCAATAACAAACGATTGAAATTACGTTGAGAATTGATTTGTACTATTATTCAATATAATTATTATTGTCGAATATAATAATAATTACTATAACGACAAACGAAATTTTAACTCACGCGTTTCAACAAACAGACGGTTGAAAATGCGTTAATATAGGTATATTTTCTTTTTCCTTTATTATTTTATGACCAAAGAATTAGCAGATAAAGAATTTAGAAATGGAAAGTTCTCGAAGAAGAACGTTCGAATAAGTCTCAAGTGGGTAGAACAAGGAGACGTTCGAAGAATATGTACGTAAACACGTGCGCGTGACGAAGTCAACACGGCGCGCTCTTAACCAAAGTCACAAAGACCATGCGTCTCTTTGTTACTAAGCGGCGTATAACCGTCGAAAATATATCGGCCTTTCCGATTTTAATTTATCGTTCAAGAATTTTCCATTAAGATTAATATTCGTCAAACAAGATAATGTTAACATACACTTGGTTAGTGGAAGGGATTTTCGACTGGCCTTCAACTAGACAAATATTATTAATTTATGATTCTTGTTCGAATTTTCGACAGAGATTTTAAGAAAGACAAATATTTTCTAATCTTTTAGACAAAGATTTTCCAACTTTGCCCCACGTTGGGCGCCAAATGAGACAGGCTTTATTTTTTTATGTTAATTTCCTTTATCGTTTTCTACGATCGAGAGATTATTTAATTTAAGTGTTAAATAGAATTCGACGATTACATGTATCTCGACGACAGACGGACAAGATACGTAAATCGACGATAATAATTTATTAAGAAAGCCTACACCTGGCGCGGCCTGGGTCAAGGGCTGCCAGGGCTCATAAGGAATATTATTTAATTTAATGAAATATTAATGATTTTATTTGTTGAGCGCCAGTCGATTTTTATTCGATAAACCGACAAACGAGCTTGAGACTATCACAGGGTGGGATAGTTGGAGGACCCGAAATAATTAGGTTATGTTAGGTGGTTATGTAAGAAATAGAATAAAGTAAGATAATTAATTATCAGGTAAGTTATAAATTTAATGACTTACGTAATCGCAGATCTGTGTCACAAGAAACGACTTTAAGTCGAATTCGATTAATCGGTGATCGACTCTTTATAGTTAACTATATCGCACGTTGTCTTGAGATTACAGTGGTTTTACTTGTCAATTATTTAATTGTCGCTTTATGCTATTAGATTCTAGTACTTTACAATAGTGTAGGGATTTTAAATCCCGCGTGACTGTACCGTTGCGGGTATATATATATATAGGCATATCGCGCGCCTGCGTGTTTACAAATATGCGCGAACTATCGGTAAATGTATCGCCGATTTTGAAGAGAGTCAGTGCGTAACCGAGAGAGATGAAGTAAACACCTCATCACGAAACGACGGCTTTAAATTATTTCCACCTGCCCATCCCGAAAGTAAATTAAATCCTACATTTGGGGGCTCGTCCGGGATCGAGTGGGTGGAAGTTTTTACGGGTGTGAGGAAAAGACGAATTTAAGACGAATTTAAAGACGAATCGAAGACGAGTTAAAAGACGAACTTAAAGACGAAATTAAGGACGAACGAAAGACGAGCTAACGACGAATTTTAAGACGACGACTGCGAAGGTCAGGAGCGGAAACTACGGTGAACGTTAGTGCGGAAGATTAAATATAACGAGCCAACGCGACGGTGAGATCGAAACGGCGATCGATACGATGGACAGCGTGTCCTACGATCCTTATGTTCTAAACGTGGTCCAGTTGAAAGAAAAATTAAAAGCAGTGGGCGCGTCGACCTCGGGTACGAAAGCCGAGTTAATTTCGAGGCTAGTGGCGACAAATCCGTCCGGTGATGAGATGCGCGATATCGGCCGCGGCGGCGAGGCGGGTGAAAACGAAGACGACGGGCAAATTGCAGACGGCAACGCGCTAAACGACATGACGAGGAGATCGACAACGGCTAGGTTTTCTTCGGGAATGGATGCACAAAGAGAACTCGAATTAATCCGGCGAGAGAAGGAGGTGCTGGAAAGAGAGTTGCGGGTCGCCCGCCGCGAAGCTGAGTTATTGAGGGCGAGCGCGAGTGAAGCGCAACGACGCGAACGTGGAGTGACCGCCATTAACACGTCGACGGCCGGAGTGAATATCAATACCATCGCTGACCTTCTGCCATCGTTCGAAGGTAAAGGCGAATTCTTCGACCGTTGGGAAAGGCAAGTTTTATTGTTGAGTGACGGTTATCAACTTGACGACCATACGATGAAGGTTCTCATCGCCACGCATTTAAAGGGCCGAGCGCTGGAGTGGTTCCACTCGAAAGCGGAGCACATCCAGATGACCGCTGGATGTTTACTTGCGGAAATGAGAACGATGTTCGCCCGACGTCAGCAAAGAGTCGCGGCTCGTAAGCGGTTCGAGGAACGAACTTGGAAGCGCGGGGAAGACTTCATAGATTACTTTCATGACAAAACCATTTTGGCGAATCGTGTTCCTATTGACGACGACGAAGTAGTCGATTACTTGATTGACGGTATCCCCGATCAAATTCTGAGGGATCAAGCGCGAATTCAGGATTTTAGAACTGCAGCTGACCTTCTGCGAGCTTTCGAAAAGGTTACGTTGCGACAGACGACGAATGCACTTGGTGGAAGTACGACGGAACGGAGTCAGGGACCGCGAAGGAGTGGCGGGGAAAGAAGTAGCGCGGTGCGCTGTTTCGGTTGTGGGCAACCGGGCCACGTGAGTGCAAGGTGCCCATTGAAAGTGCGCGGGCTAAAGTGTTTTCGTTGCAACGAGTTCGGGCACATAGCGGCCAAGTGCACCAACGCATCGGCGAAGGAGACGAATTCGATTGGCGTTCCGAGACAAACGCACGGGAAATGTTGTAAGTCGGTCCAGCTCGCGGGGCGTGACGTTCTGGCATTAGTGGACACGGGTAGTGACATTTGTCTGATGCGCGCCGAACCTTACGTGCGCATAGGTGCACCAAAATTGCAAGAATCCGAAATCGAGTTCCGCGGAGTGGGCTCGGCGTTAAATGGTACGCTCGGAAAATTTTACGAAACGATGACGATCGACGGTGACGCTTACCCGGTCACAATACACGTTGTAGCGGACGACATTATGCAGCACGACCTCCTAATAGGTTCGGATTTTTTGAACACCGTGAACGTCACCATAAAGGGGGGAAAGATCACGGTCTCGCGCCCGTCGGGCGGCTCGGATAGCGCCGAACCGCCGAGCATTTTTATGATTGACATGCCATACGAGGTGAACCGCGTTGACTCATCGCACACCGTGAGAAGAGAATTCGAGGACGAGTTGAGGGGCATGATCGCTCGCTATAAGCCAGAGGAATCAAAGGAAGTCGGGGTAACTATGCGAATTGTTGTGACGGACGACGAACCCGTGTTTCAGCGACCTCGACGTCTTTCGGCCGTAGAGAGAGACATTGTCGATGCGCAAGTGGACGAGTGGCTACGCGACGGTATCATTCAGCCCTCTCTATCGGAATATAGCAGCCCGGTGGTTCTGGTAAAAAAGAAAAACGGATCGACTCGACTATGCGTGGACTACCGGCGAATTAATAGAAAGATAGTGAAAGACCGGTACCCCCTGCCCTTAATCGAGGACCAGCTCGATCGGTTGCAGGGCGCAAAAGTCTTAACCACATTGGACTTGAAAAATGGCTTTTTCCATGTAACGGTGGAACCGGGAAGTCGAAAGTACACGTCGTTCGTCGTACCCGATGGGCAGTATGAGTTTACGCGGGTCCCTTTCGGCCTTTGCAATTCGCCGGCGGTGTTCCAACGTTTTATCAACGCCGTCTTCAGAGAGCTCATCGCTGCAAAGAGTGTCCTGGTCTATATGGACGACTTGATTATACCTTCCGAAGATTGCGCCAGCGGACTCGAGAAGTTGCGCGCCGTCTTAAGTGTTGCATGCGCGCACGGATTGCAAATCAACTGGGACAAGTCGCGTTTTTTGCAAACCGAGGTCGAATATTTGGGTCACCTAATCGAAAACGGCTGCGTCCGTCCATCGGAGCACAAGATAAAGGCCGTGACGAAATTTGCGCGACCGAGTACCGTCAAGCAGGTGCAAAGTTTCTTGGGCCTAACGGGGTACTTCCGGAAGTTCATTCCACACTATTCGACGATCGCGCGACCGTTAACTAACCTGCTGAAAAACGACGTTCCGTTCCGATTCGAAATAGAGGAGCAGCGAGCATTCGAACAATTAAAAAGTGTACTGACTGATGACCCGGTGCTACGATTGTACAATGCGAAAGCGGAAACCGAGCTGCACACCGACGCGAGCGTGGAGGGTTTCGGAGCGATTTTGTTACAGCGAGACACCGCCGACGGTGCATTTCACCCGGTGTACTACGCCAGCGGGAAAGCAACACCCGCCGAAACGCGTTACACAAGTTACGAACTCGAGGTCCTCGCGGTCGTGAAGGCGCTGCGAAAGTTCAGGGTGTATCTTTTGGGAATACCGTTTAGTATTGTGACCGATTGTCAGGCTTTCGTAATGACGATGAATAAACGAGATTTGTGTGTGCGTGTCGCCCGGTGGGCCTTACTGTTAGAGGAATTCCAATATAAGATCGAGCACCGTCCAGGGAAGGCTATGCCGCACGTGGATGCCCTTAGCCGCTGCCCGCTCCCTACGTGTATGCTGGTGGACGGCGAAGAAGAGGGGTTACTCCTACAAATTCGGAGAGCGCAGCGAGAGGACGCCGAGGTGAATAAAGTCGTCAAGGCCGCCGAGGAAGATCGAGTTGAGGGCTTTATCCTTGGAGGAGGCGTTCTGTATCGCCAGGACGACGACGGTAGTCTGCGTGTCGTTGTGCCCGCGGTGATGCAGCGACAGATCATCAGCAAGATCCACGAGAACGGCCACTTCTCCACTAACAAGACGGAGGTGCTTTTGAGGCGGAATTATTGGTTCAAGGACGCCCGAGCGAAGATCGAAGAGGTCATCCGGAACTGCGTCGACTGCATCCTTGCAAACAAGAAGCAGGGCAAGCGGGAGGGATTCCTCTATATGCTCGACAAGGGTGACGTTCCGCTAGACGTTTACCATGTCGATCATCTGGGCCCCTTGCCATGCACAAAAAAGAGCTACGCTCATATCTTTGTTGTAGTGGATGCTTTCACGAAGTTCGTTTGGCTGTATTCCACACGCACCACAAATTCGGCAGAGGTCATCGATCGCCTGAGGAAACAAGCTGCAACCTTCGGTAATCCTAGGAAGATCGTCTCGGATCACGGAACCGCCTTCACCTCCCGAGAATTTGAGGAGTACTGCAGAGTGGAAAATATCCAGCACCACCTAACCACCGTTGGGGTCCCAAGAGCCAACGGACAGGTTGAACGAGTCAATCGCACCCTGATTCCGTTGCTCACTAAGCTCGCCGCCCCGTGCCCGGGAGAATGGTACAAGCACCTAGTTTCCGCTCAGAGATACCTTAACTCTACGCCAAGCCGTAGCACCAATGCTTCACCTTTCGAGTTAATGTTTGGGACGCACCTGCGATCGAAAGAGGATCCGGAGATCCGCGAGTTGCTCGAAGAAGAGTGGGCCGCTATGTTCCAGGAAGCTCGCGACGAGGCAAGGCGGTCGGCCAAGAGAAATATCGGCAAAATCCAGGAGGAAAACAGAAGGACCTCGCGACGAAGACGAAAGGAGGCACGGAGATATAATGTGGATGACGTTGTTGCAATTAAGCGCACTCAGCTAAAACCAGGACTTAAGCTGTCCATTAAGTTTTTAGGCCCGTATCGTGTAGTGAAGGTTCTTGAACATGATCGGTACGCGGTGGAAAAAATCGGCGAGCACGAAGGGCCGCGGCAAACAATTACGACCGCCGAGTATATGAAACCGTGGCTGCAGTATGAGGATGTGCTCGCAGACGATGTAGTGGGCAGCGTCAGATCTGCCGAGGACTCAGCGCTAGAGTAGGCGGAAACACAAAGTTTTACGAACTCGAGATACGAGTGAATCGTTTAGGTAGGCATACGATAAGTGCGACTCGGGTGGAATTTCTATCCGTCCTTGGCGTTCCGATCAGCTGCTAAAGTTTCAACCGTCTTGACGTTCTTTTGCGCTTTTTAAGAATTATCAGACGCTTGAAACGTCAGTGATCGTTGCGCAATCTGTATGTGTGTGTGGTCTTATTTTTATGTAAGCGTCGGTATGATTGAATTTATTTCGATTAGTGTGTAAGTGTACTTATAGATTTTATATTGTGACCATGCGTTTTTATTATAAATGACAAATTGGGTGTATAAGTCGTAAAAATATTGTTAAATTCATCTGGGGTCAGATGAATGACCAGGATGGCCGATTGTAGGGATTTTAAATCCCGCGTGACTGTACCGTTGCGGGTATATATATACAGGGTGTCCCACGATTCGATGTCAAACGGAGAATGGCATGTACTACTGATTTTTCTGAGTCGAAAGGAGTCATAAAAAGTAACATATGCCAGGTTAGTTTTCGAGTTATTAATTAATAACGATCTGCCAATCGTGAAGCGTGGAAGCGGTAGGTGTAGTCTCGCCGCCATACCAAAACTCTAGCCAAGCTATGATTGGACCAGCGGGCGATAGAGAAAAAGCGAGAGCGAGAGTGAGAGAAAGAATGAAGGGCCTGGTCAGCTTAAGATAGCGCCGTAGAAGAAAGCTAGGGCGAGAGACAGAGTGAGCGCGAGAGAGAGAGAGAGAGCGCAAGGGTGTGAAAAGCGTAAGGGGAATGAAAGGTCTTGTGGTCCGTCAGCGTAAGGTAATGCCGTAGAGGTAAGCTAGAGCGAGAGACAGAGTGAGCGCGAGAGAGAGAGAGAGAGAGAGAGGGTCGGCGCGAACCGCCAGCTTAAGATAGCCTCGTGGCACTGACTCGCTCTCTCTCTCTCTCTCGCGCTCACTCTGTCTCTCGCTCTAGCTTACCTCTACGGCATTACCTTACGCTGACGGACCACAAGACCTTTCATTCCCCTTACGCTTTTCACTCCCTTGCGCTCTCTCTCTCTCTCTCTCTCGCGCTCACTCTGTCTCTCGCCCTAGCTTTCTTCTACGGCGCTATCTTAAGCTGACCAGGCCCTTCATTCTTTCTCTCACTCTCGCTCTCGCTTTTTCTCTATCGCCCGCTGGTCCAATCATAGCTTGGCTAGAGTTTTGGTATGGCGGCGAGACTACACCTACCGCTTCCACGCTTCACGATTGGCAGATCGTTATTAATTAATAACTCGAAAACTAACCTGGCATATGTTACTTTTTATGACTCCTTTCGACTCAGAAAAATCAGTAGTACATGCCATTCTCCGTTTGACATCGAATCGTGGGACACCCTGTATATAGGCATATCGCGCGCCTGCGTGTTTACAAATATGCGCGAACTATCGGTAAATGTATCGCCGATTTTGAAGAGAGTCAGTGCGTAGCCGAGAGAGACGAAGTAAACACCTCATCACGAAACGACGGCTTTAAATTATTTCCACCTGCCCATCCCGAAAGTAAATTAAATCCTACAATAGGTTAACCTTTAAACGCAAAGACTTATAGCTAACGCAAAGGACGAGAGCAGAGTGACGAGAACTTCGTCTACGCAATTTCGGCTGGAGTGGGGAGAGTTCGATCGGTGATCGACGAGTGGTCCTTTGTCTCGCTATTGGCCCTTTACTACGCGTCGTCGTAGGCGCCTCGCAAGTCTTGACGAGGGAAATTCGAAAGCGCAGACAATCTTCTTCTTCGTTTCTACGGGCTCTCGCTATTTCGGCGACCTGCAGGTTTTTCTACTCGGTGTTTTAAAGAAGAAATATAAGATTTCCGAATAGTCGAATTCTTGGACGACGTTGAGGGAATATACATCTTATTTTCCTATTACATCTTGTAGGTTATACTTTTGTCTATCTGACGCGCTATTAATCATTAGAATCGGCCGAGAATTCATGGAGTTAGACAAGATTAAGTGAGCACCAAAAATGCACATTTTCAATTGCCTTTTTCAACTTTAAACGTTCATATCTCTTCGAATTCTCGTCGTACCTAAATGAATCCGGTATGTGCGTGTAGCTTGGACTTTTAGCTTTCGATTGAACTGAAGGAGGGGCAGATCGGCTTACAATTGCGTTCGTGAGAAGAGTTCGCGCGCTCGAAGTCGCGATCTCGATGTCAGAAATCGACTTTTTGGGATCGACCCTTTGCATTTTTTCGTCTAGACAATCCAATCTTCGGCCGATTTTTTGATCGATGGCTCGTTCGAAAGGGGAAGGTCCCGAAAACACCATCGTATGTCGACTTTTTCCCTATCATCTCAGCATCATCGTCGTTATAGCCTCGAAGTTTGCGAGCTTATCCTACTCGTTCTAATTGTCATAGCAATATCGCGCATATATCATCTTGTAGGTTACGCTTTTGTCTATCTAACGCCTTATTAATCATTAGAATCGGCCGAGAATTCATGGAGTTAGACAAGATTAAGTGAGTACCAAAAATGCACATTTTCAATTGCCTTTTTCAACTTTAAACGTTCATATCTCTTCGAATTCTCGTCGTACCTAAATGAATCCGGTATGTGCGTGTAGCTTGGACTTTTAGCTTTCGATTGAACTGAAGGAGGGGCAGATCGGCTTACAATTGCGTTCGTGAGAAGAGTTCGCGCGCTCGAAGTCGCGATCTCGATGTCAGAAATCGACTTTTTGGGATCGACCCTTTGCATTTTTTCGTCTAGACAATCCAATCTTCGGCCGATTTTTTGATCGATGGCTCGTTCGAAAGGGGAAGGTCCCGAAAACACCATCGTATGTCGACTTTTTCCCTATCATCTCAGCATCATCGTCGTTATAGCCTCGAAGTTTGCGAGCTTATCCTACTCGTTGTAATTGTCATAGCAATATCGCGCATATATCATCTTGTAGGTTACGCTTTTGTCTATCTAACGCCTTATTAATCATTAGAATCGGCCGAGAATTCATGGAGTTAGACAAGATTAAGTGAGTACCAAAAATGCACATTTTCAATTGCCTTTTTCAACTTTAAACGTTCATATCTCTTCGAATTCTCGTCGTACCTAAATGAATCCGGTATGTGCGTGTAGCTTGGACTTTTAGCTTTCGATTGAACTGAAGGAGGGGCAGATCGGCTTACAATTGCGTTCGTGAGAAGAGTTTGCGCGCTCGAAGTCGCGATCTCGATGTCAGAAATCGACTTTTTGGGATCGACCCTTTGCATTTTTTCGTCTAGACAATCCAATCTTCGGCCGATTTTTTGATCGATGGCTCGTTCGAAAGGGGAAAGTCCCGAAAACACCATCGTATGTCGACTTTTTCCCTATCATCTCAGCATCATCGTCGTTATAGCCTCGAAGTTTGCGAGCTTATCCTACTCGTTGTAATTGTCATAGCAATATCGCGCATATATCATCTTGTAGGTTACGCTTTTGTCTATCTAACGCCTTATTAATCATTAGAATCGGCCGAGAATTCATGGAGTTAGACAAGATTAAGTGAGTACCAAAAATGCACATTTTCAATTGCCTTTTTCAACTTTAAACGTTCATATCTCTTCGAATTCTCGTCGTACCTAAATGAATCCGGTATGTGCGTGTAGCTTGGACTTTTAGCTTTCGATTGAACTGAAGGAGGGGCAGATCGGCTTACAATTGCGTTCGTGAGAAGAGTTCGCGCGCTCGAAGTCGCGATCTCGATGTCAGAAATCGACTTTTTGGGATCGACCCTTTGCATTTTTTCGTCTAGACAATCCAATCTTCGGCCGATTTTTTGATCGATGGCTCGTTCGAAAGGGGAAAGTCCCGAAAACACCATCGTATGTCGACTTTTTCCCTATCATCTCAGCATCATCGTCGTTATAGCCTCGAAGTTTGCGAGCTTATCCTACTCGTTGTAATTGTCATAGCAATATCGCGCATATATCATCTTGTAGGTTACGCTTTTGTCTATCTAACGCCTTATTAATCATTAGAATCGGCCGAGAATTCATGGAGTTAGACAAGATTAAGTGAGTACCAAAAATGCACATTTTCAATTGCCTTTTTCAACTTTAAACGTTCATATCTCTTCGAATTCTCGTCGTACCTAAATGAATCCGGTATGTGCGTGTAGCTTGGACTTTTAGCTTTCGATTGAACTGAAGGAGGGGCAGATCGGCTTACAATTGCGTTCGTGAGAAGAGTTCGCGCGGTCGAAGTCGCGATCTCGATGTCAGAAATCGACTTTTTGGGATCGACCCTTTGCATTTTTTCGTCTAGACAATCCAATCTTCGGCCGATTTTTTGATCGATGGCTCGTTCGAAAGGGGAAGGTCCCGAAGACACCATCGTATGTCGACTTTTTCCCTATCATCTCAGCATCATCGTCGTTATAGCCTCGAAGTTTGCGAGCTTATCCTACTCGTTGTAATTGTCATAGCAATATCGCGCATATATCATCTTGTAGGTTACGCTTTTGTCTATCTAACGCCTTATTAATCATTAGAATCGGCCGAGAATTCATGGAGTTAGACAAGATTAAGTGAGTACCAAAAATGCACATTTTCAATTGCCTTTTTCAACTTTAAACGTTCATATCTCTTCGAATTCTCGTCGTACCTAAATGAATCCGGTATGTGCGTGTAGCTTGGACTTTTAGCTTTCGATTGAACTGAAGGAGGGGCAGATCGGCTTACAATTGCGTTCGTGAGAAGAGTTTGCGCGCTCGAAGTCGCGATCTCGATGTCAGAAATCGACTTTTTGGGATCGACCCTTTGCATTTTTTCGTCTAGACAATCCAATCTTCGGCCGATTTTTTGATCGATGGCTCGTTCGAAAGGGGAAAGTCCCGAAAACACCATCGTATGTCGACTTTTTCCCTATCATCTCAGCATCATCGTCGTTATAGCCTCGAAGTTTGCGAGCTTATCCTACTCGTTGTAATTGTCATAGCAATATCGCGCATATATCATCTTGTAGGTTACGCTTTTGTCTATCTAACGCCTTATTAATCATTAGAATCGGCCGAGAATTCATGGAGTTAGACAAGATTAAGTGAGTACCAAAAATGCACATTTTCAATTGCCTTTTTCAACTTTAAACGTTCATATCTCTTCGAATTCTCGTCGTACCTAAATGAATCCGGTATGTGCGTGTAGCTTGGACTTTTAGCTTTCGATTGAACTGAAGGAGGGGCAGATCGGCTTACAATTGCGTTCGTGAGAAGAGTTCGCGCGGTCGAAGTCGCGATCTCGATGTCAGAAATCGACTTTTTGGGATCGACCCTTTGCATTTTTTCGTCTAGACAATCCAATCTTCGGCCGATTTTTTGATCGATGGCTCGTTCGAAAGGGGAAGGTCCCGAAGACACCATCGTATGTCGACTTTTTCCCTATCATCTCAGCATCATCGTCGTTATAGCCTCGAAGTTTGCGAGCTTATCCTACTCGTTGTAATTGTCATAGCAATATCGCGCATATATCATCTTGTAGGTTACGCTTTTGTCTATCTAACGCGCTATTAATCATTAGAATCGGCCGAGAATTCATGGAGTTAGACAAGATTAAGTGAGCACCAAAAATGCACATTTTCAATTGCCTTTTTCAACTTTAAACGTTCATATCTCTTCGAATTCTCGTCGTACCTAAATGAATCCGGTATGTGCGTGTAGCTTGGACTTTTAGCTTTCGATTGAACTGAAGGAGGGGCAGATCGGCTTACAATTGCGTTCGTGAGAAGAGTTCGCGCGCTCGAAGTCGCGATCTCGATGTCAGAAATCGACTTTTTGGGATCGACCCTTTGCATTTTTTCGTCTAGACAATCCAATCTTCGGCCGATTTTTTGATCGATGGCTCGTTCGAAAGGGGAAAGTCCCGAAAACACCATCGTATGTCGACTTTTTCCCTATCATCTCAGCATCATCGTCGTTATAGCCTCGAAGTTTGCGAGCTTATCCTACTCGTTGTAATTGTCATAGCAATATCGCGCATATATCATCTTGTAGGTTACGCTTTTGTCTATCTAACGCCTTATTAATCATTAGAATCGGCCGAGAATTCATGGAGTTAGACAAGATTAAGTGAGTACCAAAAATGCACATTTTCAATTGCCTTTTTCAACTTTAAACGTTCATATCTCTTCGAATTCTCGTCGTACCTAAATGAATCCGGTATGTGCGTGTAGCTTGGACTTTTAGCTTTCGATTGAACTGAAGGAGGGGCAGATCGGCTTACAATTGCGTTCGTGAGAAGAGTTTGCGCGCTCGAAGTCGCGATCTCGATGTCAGAAATCGACTTTTTGGGATCGACCCTTTGCATTTTTTCGTCTAGACAATCCAATCTTCGGCCGATTTTTTGATCGATGGCTCGTTCGAAAGGGGAAGGTCCCGAAAACACCATCGTATGTCGACTTTTTCCCTATCATCTCAGCATCTTCGTCGTTATAGCCTCGAAGTTTGCGAGCTTATCCTACTCGTTCCAATAGTCATAGCAATATCGCGCATATATCATCTTGTAGATTATACTTTTGTCTATCTAACGCGCTATTAATCATTAGAATCGGCCGAGAATTCATGGAGTTAGACAAGATTAAGTGAGCACCAAAAATGCACATTTTCAATTGCCTTTTTCAAATTTAAACGCTCATATCTCTTCGAGTTTTCATCGTACCTAAATGATATTAGTATGTGCTTGTAGCTTGGACTTTTGGCTTTCGATTGAACTAATGGAGGGGCAGATCGGCTTACAATTGCGTTCGTGAGAAGAGTTCGCGCGGTCGAAGTCGCGATCTCGATGTCAGAAAATCGACTTTTTGGGATCGACCCTTTGCATTTTTTCGTCTAGACAATCCAATCTTCGGCCGATTGTCTTGATCGATGGCTCGTTCGAAAGGGGAAAGTCCCGAAAACACCATCGTATGTCGACTTTTTCCCTATCATCTCAGCATCATCGTCGTTATAGTCTCGAAGTTTGCGAGCTTATCCTACTCGTTCCAAGAGTCATAGCAATATCGCGCATATATCATCTTGTAGGTTATACTTTTGTCTATCTAACGCGCTATTAATCATTAGAATCGGCCGAGAATTCATGGAGTTAGACAAGATTAAGTGAGCACCAAAAATGCACATTTTCAATTGCCTTTTTCAAATTTAAACGCTCATATCTCTTCGAGTTTTCATCGTACCTAAATGATATTAGTATGTGCTTGTAGCTTGGACTTTTGGCTTTCGATTGAACTAATGGAGGGGCAGATCGGCTTACAATTGCGTTCGTGAGAAGAGTTCGCGCGGTCGAAGTCGCGATCTCGATGTCAGAAAATCGACTTTTTGGGATCGACCCTTTGCATTTTTTCGTCTAGACAATCCAATCTTCGGCCGATTGTCTTGATCGATGGCTCGTTCGAAAGGGGAAAGTCCCGAAAACACCATCGTATGTCGACTTTTTCCCTATCATCTCAGCATCATCGTCGTTATAGTCTCGAAGTTTGCGAGCTTATCCTACTCGTTCCAATAGTCATAGCAATATCGCGCATATATCATCTTGTAGGTTATACTTTTGTCTATCTAACGCGCTATTAATCATTAGAATCGGCCGAGAATTCATGGAGTTAGACAAGATTAAGTGAGCACCAAAAATGCACATTTTCAATTGCCTTTTTCAAATTTAAACGCTCATATCTCTTCGAGTTTTCATCGTACCTAAATGATATTAGTATGTGCTTGTAGCTTGGACTTTTGGCTTTCGATTGAACTAATGGAGGGGCAGATCGGCTTACAATTGCGTTCGTGAGAAGAGTTCGCGCGGTCGAAGTCGCGATCTCGATGTCAGAAAATCGACTTTTTGGGATCGACCCTTTGCATTTTTTCGTCTAGACAATCCAATCTTCGGCCGATTGTCTTGATCGATGGCTCGTTCGAAAGGGGAAAGTCCCGAAAACACCATCGTATGTCGACTTTTTCCCTATCATCTCAGCATCATCGTCGTTATAGTCTCGAAGTTTGCGAGCTTATCCTACTCGTTCCAATAGTCATAGCAATATCGCGCATATATCATCTTGTAGATTATACTTTTGTCTATCTAACGCGCTATTAATCATTAGAATCGGCCGAGAATTCATGGAGTTAGACAAGATTAAGTGAGCACCAAAAATGCACATTTTCAATTGCCTTTTTCAAATTTAAACGCTCATATCTCTTCGAGTTTTCATCGTACCTAAATGATATTAGTATGTGCTTGTAGCTTGGACCTTTAGCTTTCGATTAAACTAAAGGGAGGGGCAGATCGGCTTACAATTGCGCTCGTGAGAAGAGTTCGCGCGGTCGAAGTCGCGATCTCGATGTCAGAAAATCGACTTTTTGGGATCGACCCTTTGCATTTTTTCGTCTAGACAATCCAATCTTCGGCCGATTGTCTTGATCGATGGCTCGTTCGAAAGGGGAAAGTCCCGAAAACACCATCGTATGTCGACTTTTTCCCTATCATCTCAGCATCATCGTCGTTATAGTCTCGAAGTTTGCGAGCTTATCCTACTCGTTCCAATAGTCATAGCAATATCGCGCATATATCATCTTGTAGATTATACTTTTGTCTATCTAACGCGCTATTAATCATTAGAATCGGCCGAGAATTCATGGAGTTAGACAAGATTAAGTGAGCACCAAAAATGCACATTTTCAATTGCCTTTTTCAAATTTAAACGCTCATATCTCTTCGAGTTTTCATCGTACCTAAATGATATTAGTATGTGCTTGTAGCTTGGACTTTTAGCTTTCGATTGAACTAAGGGAGGGGCAGATCGGCTTACAATTGCGTTCGTGAGAAGAGTTCGCGCGGTCGAAGTCGCGATCTCGATGTCAGAAAATCGACTTTTTGGGATCGACCCTTTGCATTTTTTCGTCTAGACAATCCAATCTTCGGCCGATTGTCTTGATCGATGGCTCGTTCGAAAGGGGAAAGTCCCGAAAACACCATCGTATGTCGACTTTTTCCCTATCATCTCAGCATCATCGTCGTTATAGTCTCGAAGTTTGCGAGCTTATCCTACTCGTTCCAATAGTCATAGCAATATCGCGCATATATCATCTTGTAGATTATACTTTTGTCTATCTAACGCGCTATTAATCATTAGAATCGGCCGAGAATTCATGGAGTTAGACAAGATTAAGTGAGCACCAAAAATGCACATTTTCAATTGCCTTTTTCAAATTTAAACGCTCATATCTCTTCGAGTTTTCATCGTACCTAAATGATATTAGTATGTGCTTGTAGCTTGGACTTTTGGCTTTCGATTGAACTAATGGAGGGGCAGATCGGCTTACAATTGCGTTCGTGAGAAGAGTTCGCGCGGTCGAAGTCGCGATCTCGATGTCAGAAAATCTACTTTTTGGGATCGACCCTTTGCATTTTTTCGTCTAGGCAATCCAATCTTCGGCCGATTGTCTTGATGGATGGCTCGTTCGAAAGGGGAAAGTCCCGAAAACATCATCGTGTGTCGACTTTTTCCCTATCATCTCAGCATCATCGTCGTTATAGTCTCGAAGTTTGCGAGCTTATCCTACTCGTTCCAATAGTCATAGCAATATCGCGCATATATCATCTTGTAGGTTATACTTTTGTCTATCTAACGCGCTATTAATCATTAGAATCGGCCGAGAATTCATGGAGTTAGACAAGATTAAGTGAGCACCAAAAATGCACATTTTCAATTGCCTTTTTCAAATTTAAACGCTCATATCTCTTCGAGTTTTCATCGTACCTAAATGATATTAGTATGTGCTTGTAGCTTGGACCTTTAGCTTTCGATTAAACTAAAGGGAGGGGCAGATCGGCTTACAATTGCGCTCGTGAGAAGAGTTCGCGCGGTCGAAGTCGCGATCTCGATGTCAGAAAATCGACTTTTTGGGATCGACCCTTTGCATTTTTTCGTCTAGACAATCCAATCTTCGGCCGATTGTCTTGATCGATGGCTCGTTCGAAAGGGGAAAGTCCCGAAAACATCATCGTGTGTCGACTTTTTCCCTATCATCTCAGCATCATCGTCGTTATAGTCTCGAAGTTTGCGAGCTTATCCTACTCGTTCCAATAGTCATAGCAATATCGCGCATATATCATCTTGTAGGTTATACTTTTGTCTATCTAACGCGCTATTAATCATTAGAATCGGCCGAGAATTCATGGAGTTAGACAAGATTAAGTGAGCACCAAAAATGCACATTTTCAATTGCCTTTTTCAAATTTAAACGCTCATATCTCTTCGAGTTTTCATCGTACCTAAATGATATTAGTATGTGCTTGTAGCTTGGACCTTTAGCTTTCGATTAAACTAAAGGGAGGGGCAGATCGGCTTACAATTGCGCTCGTGAGAAGAGTTCGCGCGGTCGAAGTCGCGATCTCGATGTCAGAAAATCGACTTTTTGGGATCGACCCTTTGCATTTTTTCGTCTAGACAATCCAATCTTCGGCCGATTGTCTTGATCGATGGCTCGTTCGAAAGGGGAAAGTCCCGAAAACACCATCGTATGTCGACTTTTTCCCTATCATCTCAGCATCATCGTCGTTATAGTCTCGAAGTTTGCGAGCTTATCCTACTCGTTCCAATAGTCATAGCAATATCGCGCATATATCATCTTGTAGATTATACTTTTGTCTATCTAACGCGCTATTAATCATTAGAATCGGCCGAGAATTCATGGAGTTAGACAAGATTAAGTGAGCACCAAAAATGCACATTTTCAATTGCCTTTTTCAAATTTAAACGCTCATATCTCTTCGAGTTTTCATCGTACCTAAATGATATTAGTATGTGCTTGTAGCTTGGACTTTTGGCTTTCGATTGAACTAATGGAGGGGCAGATCGGCTTACAATTGCGTTCGTGAGAAGAGTTCGCGCGGTCGAAGTCGCGATCTCGATGTCAGAAAATCGACTTTTTGGGATCGACCCTTTGCATTTTTTCGTCTAGACAATCCAATCTTCGGCCGATTGTCTTGATCGATGGCTCGTTCGAAAGGGGAAAGTCCCGAAAACATCATCGTGTGTCGACTTTTTCCCTATCATCTCAGCATCATCGTCGTTATAGTCTCGAAGTTTGCGAGCTTATCCTACTCGTTCCAATAGTCATAGCAATATCGCGCATATATCATCTTGTAGGTTATACTTTTGTCTATCTAACGCGCTATTAATCATTAGAATCGGCCGAGAATTCATGGAGTTAGACAAGATTAAGTGAGCACCAAAAATGCACATTTTCAATTGCCTTTTTCAAATTTAAACGCTCATATCTCTTCGAGTTTTCATCGTACCTAAATGATATTAGTATGTGCTTGTAGCTTGGACCTTTAGCTTTCGATTAAACTAAAGGGAGGGGCAGATCGGCTTACAATTGCGCTCGTGAGAAGAGTTCGCGCGGTCGAAGTCGCGATCTCGATGTCAGAAAATCGACTTTTTGGGATCGACCCTTTGCATTTTTTCGTCTAGACAATCCAATCTTCGGCCGATTGTCTTGATCGATGGCTCGTTCGAAAGGGGAAAGTCCCGAAAACACCATCGTATGTCGACTTTTTCCCTATCATCTCAGCATCATCGTCGTTATAGTCTCGAAGTTTGCGAGCTTATCCTACTCGTTCCAATAGTCATAGCAATATCGCGCATATATCATCTTGTAGGTTATACTTTTGTCTATCTAACGCGCTATTAATCATTAGAATCGGCCGAGAATTCATGGAGTTAGACAAGATTAAGTGAGCACCAAAAATGCACATTTTCAATTGCCTTTTTCAAATTTAAACGCTCATATCTCTTCGAGTTTTCATCGTACCTAAATGATATTAGTATGTGCTTGTAGCTTGGACTTTTGGCTTTCGATTAAACTAATGGAGGGGCAGATCGGCTTACAATTGCGTTCGTGAGAAGAGTTCGCGCGGTCGAAGTCGCGATCTCGATGTCAGAAAATCGACTTTTTGGGATCGACCCTTTGCATTTTTTCGTCTAGACAATCCAATCTTCGGCCGATTGTCTTGATCGATGGCTCGTTCGAAAGGGGAAAGTCCCGAAAACACCATCGTATGTCGACTTTTTCCCTATCATCTCAGCATCATCGTCGTTATAGTCTCGAAGTTTGCGAGCTTATCCTACTCGTTCCAATAGTCATAGCAATATCGCGCATATATCATCTTGTAGGTTATACTTTTGTCTATCTAACGCGCTATTAATCATTAGAATCGGCCGAGAATTCATGGAGTTAGACAAGATTAAGTGAGCACCAAAAATGCACATTTTCAATTGCCTTTTTCAAATTTAAACGCTCATATCTCTTCGAGTTTTCATCGTACCTAAATGATATTAGTATGTGCTTGTAGCTTGGACTTTTAGCTTTCGATTGAACTAAGGGAGGGGCAGATCGGCTTACAATTGCGTTCGTGAGAAGAGTTTGCGCGCTCGAAGTCGCGATCTCGATGTCAGAAATCGACTTTTTGGGATCGACCCTTTGCATTTTTTCGTCTAGACAATCCAATCTTCGGCCGATTTTTTGATCGATGGCTCGTTCGAAAGGGGAAGGTCCCGAAAACACCATCGTATGTCGACTTTTTCCCTATCATCTCAGCATCATCGTCGTTATAGCCTCGAAGTTTGCGAGCTTATCCTACTCGTTGTAATTGTCATAGCAATATCGCGCATATATCATCTTGTAGGTTACGCTTTTGTCTATCTAACGCCTTATTAATCATTAGAATCGGCCGAGAATTCATGGAGTTAGACAAGATTAAGTGAGTACCAAAAATGCACATTTTCAATTGCCTTTTTCAACTTTAAACGTTCATATCTCTTCGAATTCTCGTCGTACCTAAATGAATCCGGTATGTGCGTGTAGCTTGGACTTTTAGCTTTCGATTGAACTGAAGGAGGGGCAGATCGGCTTACAATTGCGTTCGTGAGAAGAGTTCGCGCGCTCGAAGTCGCGATCTCGATGTCAGAAATCGACTTTTTGGGATCGACCCTTTGCATTTTTTCGTCTAGACAATCCAATCTTCGGCCGATTTTTTGATCGATGGCTCGTTCGAAAGGGGAAGGTCCCGAAAACACCATCGTATGTCGACTTTTTCCCTATCATCTCAGCATCATCGTCGTTATAGCCTCGAAGTTTGCGAGCTTATCCTACTCGTTCTAATTGTCATAGCAATATCGCGCATATATCATCTTGTAGGTTACGCTTTTGTCTATCTAACGCCTTATTAATCATTAGAATCGGCCGAGAATTCATGGAGTTAGACAAGATTAAGTGAGTACCAAAAATGCACATTTTCAATTGCCTTTTTCAACTTTAAACGTTCATATCTCTTCGAATTCTCGTCGTACCTAAATGAATCCGGTATGTGCGTGTAGCTTGGACTTTTAGCTTTCGATTGAACTGAAGGAGGGGCAGATCGGCTTACAATTGCGTTCGTGAGAAGAGTTTGCGCGCTCGAAGTCGCGATCTCGATGTCAGAAATCGACTTTTTGGGATCGACCCTTTGCATTTTTTCGTCTAGACAATCCAATCTTCGGCCGATTTTTTGATCGATGGCTCGTTCGAAAGGGGAAAGTCCCGAAAACACCATCGTATGTCGACTTTTTCCCTATCATCTCAGCATCATCGTCGTTATAGCCTCGAAGTTTGCGAGCTTATCCTACTCGTTGTAATTGTCATAGCAATATCGCGCATATATCATCTTGTAGGTTATACTTTTGTCTATCTAACGCGCTATTAATCATTAGAATCGGCCGAGAATTCATGGAGTTAGACAAGATTAAGTGAGCACCAAAAATGCACATTTTCAATTGCCTTTTTCAAATTTAAACGCTCATATCTCTTCGAGTTTTCATCGTACCTAAATGATATTAGTATGTGCTTGTAGCTTGGACCTTTAGCTTTCGATTAAACTAAAGGGAGGGGCAGATCGGCTTACAATTGCGCTCGTGAGAAGAGTTCGCGCGGTCGAAGTCGCGATCTCGATGTCAGAAAATCGACTTTTTGGGATCGACCCTTTGCATTTTTTCGTCTAGACAATCCAATCTTCGGCCGATTGTCTTGATCGATGGCTCGTTCGAAAGGGGAAAGTCCCGAAAACACCATCGTATGTCGACTTTTTCCCTATCATCTCAGCATCATCGTCGTTATAGTCTCGAAGTTTGCGAGCTTATCCTACTCGTTCCAATAGTCATAGCAATATCGCGCATATATCATCTTGTAGGTTATACTTTTGTCTATCTAACGCGCTATTAATCATTAGAATCGGCCGAGAATTCATGGAGTTAGACAAGATTAAGTGAGCACCAAAAATGCACATTTTCAATTGCCTTTTTCAAATTTAAACGCTCATATCTCTTCGAGTTTTCATCGTACCTAAATGATATTAGTATGTGCTTGTAGCTTGGACTTTTGGCTTTCGATTAAACTAATGGAGGGGCAGATCGGCTTACAATTGCGTTCGTGAGAAGAGTTCGCGCGGTCGAAGTCGCGATCTCGATGTCAGAAAATCGACTTTTTGGGATCGACCCTTTGCATTTTTTCGTCTAGACAATCCAATCTTCGGCCGATTGTCTTGATCGATGGCTCGTTCGAAAGGGGAAAGTCCCGAAAACACCATCGTATGTCGACTTTTTCCCTATCATCTCAGCATCATCGTCGTTATAGTCTCGAAGTTTGCGAGCTTATCCTACTCGTTCCAATAGTCATAGCAATATCGCGCATATATCATCTTGTAGGTTATACTTTTGTCTATCTAACGCGCTATTAATCATTAGAATCGGCCGAGAATTCATGGAGTTAGACAAGATTAAGTGAGCACCAAAAATGCACATTTTCAATTGCCTTTTTCAAATTTAAACGCTCATATCTCTTCGAGTTTTCATCGTACCTAAATGATATTAGTATGTGCTTGTAGCTTGGACTTTTAGCTTTCGATTGAACTAAGGGAGGGGCAGATCGGCTTACAATTGCGTTCGTGAGAAGAGTTTGCGCGCTCGAAGTCGCGATCTCGATGTCAGAAATCGACTTTTTGGGATCGACCCTTTGCATTTTTTCGTCTAGACAATCCAATCTTCGGCCGATTTTTTGATCGATGGCTCGTTCGAAAGGGGAAGGTCCCGAAAACACCATCGTATGTCGACTTTTTCCCTATCATCTCAGCATCATCGTCGTTATAGCCTCGAAGTTTGCGAGCTTATCCTACTCGTTGTAATTGTCATAGCAATATCGCGCATATATCATCTTGTAGGTTACGCTTTTGTCTATCTAACGCCTTATTAATCATTAGAATCGGCCGAGAATTCATGGAGTTAGACAAGATTAAGTGAGTACCAAAAATGCACATTTTCAATTGCCTTTTTCAACTTTAAACGTTCATATCTCTTCGAATTCTCGTCGTACCTAAATGAATCCGGTATGTGCGTGTAGCTTGGACTTTTAGCTTTCGATTGAACTGAAGGAGGGGCAGATCGGCTTACAATTGCGTTCGTGAGAAGAGTTCGCGCGCTCGAAGTCGCGATCTCGATGTCAGAAATCGACTTTTTGGGATCGACCCTTTGCATTTTTTCGTCTAGACAATCCAATCTTCGGCCGATTTTTTGATCGATGGCTCGTTCGAAAGGGGAAGGTCCCGAAAACACCATCGTATGTCGACTTTTTCCCTATCATCTCAGCATCATCGTCGTTATAGCCTCGAAGTTTGCGAGCTTATCCTACTCGTTCTAATTGTCATAGCAATATCGCGCATATATCATCTTGTAGGTTACGCTTTTGTCTATCTAACGCCTTATTAATCATTAGAATCGGCCGAGAATTCATGGAGTTAGACAAGATTAAGTGAGTACCAAAAATGCACATTTTCAATTGCCTTTTTCAACTTTAAACGTTCATATCTCTTCGAATTCTCGTCGTACCTAAATGAATCCGGTATGTGCGTGTAGCTTGGACTTTTAGCTTTCGATTGAACTGAAGGAGGGGCAGATCGGCTTACAATTGCGTTCGTGAGAAGAGTTTGCGCGCTCGAAGTCGCGATCTCGATGTCAGAAATCGACTTTTTGGGATCGACCCTTTGCATTTTTTCGTCTAGACAATCCAATCTTCGGCCGATTTTTTGATCGATGGCTCGTTCGAAAGGGGAAAGTCCCGAAAACACCATCGTATGTCGACTTTTTCCCTATCATCTCAGCATCATCGTCGTTATAGCCTCGAAGTTTGCGAGCTTATCCTACTCGTTGTAATTGTCATAGCAATATCGCGCATATATCATCTTGTAGGTTACGCTTTTGTCTATCTAACGCCTTATTAATCATTAGAATCGGCCGAGAATTCATGGAGTTAGACAAGATTAAGTGAGTACCAAAAATGCACATTTTCAATTGCCTTTTTCAACTTTAAACGTTCATATCTCTTCGAATTCTCGTCGTACCTAAATGAATCCGGTATGTGCGTGTAGCTTGGACTTTTAGCTTTCGATTGAACTGAAGGAGGGGCAGATCGGCTTACAATTGCGTTCGTGAGAAGAGTTCGCGCGGTCGAAGTCGCGATCTCGATGTCAGAAATCGACTTTTTGGGATCGACCCTTTGCATTTTTTCGTCTAGACAATCCAATCTTCGGCCGATTTTTTGATCGATGGCTCGTTCGAAAGGGGAAGGTCCCGAAGACACCATCGTATGTCGACTTTTTCCCTATCATCTCAGCATCATCGTCGTTATAGCCTCGAAGTTTGCGAGCTTATCCTACTCGTTGTAATTGTCATAGCAATATCGCGCATATATCATCTTGTAGGTTACGCTTTTGTCTATCTAACGCGCTATTAATCATTAGAATCGGCCGAGAATTCATGGAGTTAGACAAGATTAAGTGAGCACCAAAAATGCACATTTTCAATTGCCTTTTTCAACTTTAAACGTTCATATCTCTTCGAATTCTCGTCGTACCTAAATGAATCCGGTATGTGCGTGTAGCTTGGACTTTTAGCTTTCGATTGAACTGAAGGAGGGGCAGATCGGCTTACAATTGCGTTCGTGAGAAGAGTTCGCGCGCTCGAAGTCGCGATCTCGATGTCAGAAATCGACTTTTTGGGATCGACCCTTTGCATTTTTTCGTCTAGACAATCCAATCTTCGGCCGATTTTTTGATCGATGGCTCGTTCGAAAGGGGAAAGTCCCGAAAACACCATCGTATGTCGACTTTTTCCCTATCATCTCAGCATCATCGTCGTTATAGCCTCGAAGTTTGCGAGCTTATCCTACTCGTTGTAATTGTCATAGCAATATCGCGCATATATCATCTTGTAGGTTACGCTTTTGTCTATCTAACGCCTTATTAATCATTAGAATCGGCCGAGAATTCATGGAGTTAGACAAGATTAAGTGAGTACCAAAAATGCACATTTTCAATTGCCTTTTTCAACTTTAAACGTTCATATCTCTTCGAATTCTCGTCGTACCTAAATGAATCCGGTATGTGCGTGTAGCTTGGACTTTTAGCTTTCGATTGAACTGAAGGAGGGGCAGATCGGCTTACAATTGCGTTCGTGAGAAGAGTTTGCGCGCTCGAAGTCGCGATCTCGATGTCAGAAATCGACTTTTTGGGATCGACCCTTTGCATTTTTTCGTCTAGACAATCCAATCTTCGGCCGATTTTTTGATCGATGGCTCGTTCGAAAGGGGAAGGTCCCGAAAACACCATCGTATGTCGACTTTTTCCCTATCATCTCAGCATCTTCGTCGTTATAGCCTCGAAGTTTGCGAGCTTATCCTACTCGTTCCAATAGTCATAGCAATATCGCGCATATATCATCTTGTAGATTATACTTTTGTCTATCTAACGCGCTATTAATCATTAGAATCGGCCGAGAATTCATGGAGTTAGACAAGATTAAGTGAGCACCAAAAATGCACATTTTCAATTGCCTTTTTCAAATTTAAACGCTCATATCTCTTCGAGTTTTCATCGTACCTAAATGATATTAGTATGTGCTTGTAGCTTGGACTTTTGGCTTTCGATTGAACTAATGGAGGGGCAGATCGGCTTACAATTGCGTTCGTGAGAAGAGTTCGCGCGGTCGAAGTCGCGATCTCGATGTCAGAAAATCGACTTTTTGGGATCGACCCTTTGCATTTTTTCGTCTAGACAATCCAATCTTCGGCCGATTGTCTTGATCGATGGCTCGTTCGAAAGGGGAAAGTCCCGAAAACACCATCGTATGTCGACTTTTTCCCTATCATCTCAGCATCATCGTCGTTATAGTCTCGAAGTTTGCGAGCTTATCCTACTCGTTCCAATAGTCATAGCAATATCGCGCATATATCATCTTGTAGGTTATACTTTTGTCTATCTAACGCGCTATTAATCATTAGAATCGGCCGAGAATTCATGGAGTTAGACAAGATTAAGTGAGCACCAAAAATGCACATTTTCAATTGCCTTTTTCAAATTTAAACGCTCATATCTCTTCGAGTTTTCATCGTACCTAAATGATATTAGTATGTGCTTGTAGCTTGGACTTTTGGCTTTCGATTGAACTAATGGAGGGGCAGATCGGCTTACAATTGCGTTCGTGAGAAGAGTTCGCGCGGTCGAAGTCGCGATCTCGATGTCAGAAAATCGACTTTTTGGGATCGACCCTTTGCATTTTTTCGTCTAGACAATCCAATCTTCGGCCGATTGTCTTGATCGATGGCTCGTTCGAAAGGGGAAAGTCCCGAAAACACCATCGTATGTCGACTTTTTCCCTATCATCTCAGCATCATCGTCGTTATAGTCTCGAAGTTTGCGAGCTTATCCTACTCGTTCCAATAGTCATAGCAATATCGCGCATATATCATCTTGTAGGTTATACTTTTGTCTATCTAACGCGCTATTAATCATTAGAATCGGCCGAGAATTCATGGAGTTAGACAAGATTAAGTGAGCACCAAAAATGCACATTTTCAATTGCCTTTTTCAAATTTAAACGCTCATATCTCTTCGAGTTTTCATCGTACCTAAATGATATTAGTATGTGCTTGTAGCTTGGACTTTTGGCTTTCGATTGAACTAATGGAGGGGCAGATCGGCTTACAATTGCGTTCGTGAGAAGAGTTCGCGCGGTCGAAGTCGCGATCTCGATGTCAGAAAATCGACTTTTTGGGATCGACCCTTTGCATTTTTTCGTCTAGACAATCCAATCTTCGGCCGATTGTCTTGATCGATGGCTCGTTCGAAAGGGGAAAGTCCCGAAAACACCATCGTATGTCGACTTTTTCCCTATCATCTCAGCATCATCGTCGTTATAGTCTCGAAGTTTGCGAGCTTATCCTACTCGTTCCAATAGTCATAGCAATATCGCGCATATATCATCTTGTAGATTATACTTTTGTCTATCTAACGCGCTATTAATCATTAGAATCGGCCGAGAATTCATGGAGTTAGACAAGATTAAGTGAGCACCAAAAATGCACATTTTCAATTGCCTTTTTCAAATTTAAACGCTCATATCTCTTCGAGTTTTCATCGTACCTAAATGATATTAGTATGTGCTTGTAGCTTGGACTTTTAGCTTTCGATTGAACTGAAGGAGGGGCAGATCGGCTTACAATTGCGTTCGTGAGAAGAGTTTGCGCGCTCGAAGTCGCGATCTCGATGTCAGAAATCGACTTTTTGGGATCGACCCTTTGCATTTTTTCGTCTAGACAATCCAATCTTCGGCCGATTGTCTTGATCGATGGCTCGTTCGAAAGGGGAAAGTCCCGAAAACACCATCGTATGTCGACTTTTTCCCTATCATCTCAGCATCATCGTCGTTATAGCCTCGAAGTTTGCGAGCTTATCCTACTCGTTCCAATAGTCATAGCAATATCGCGCATATATCATCTTGTAGGTTATACTTTTGTCTATCTAACGCGCTATTAATCATTAGAATCGGCCGAGAATTCATGGAGTTAGACAAGATTAAGTGAGCACCAAAAATGCACATTTTCAATTGCCTTTTTCAAATTTAAACGCTCATATCTCTTCGAGTTTTCATCGTACCTAAATGATATTAGTATGTGCTTGTAGCTTGGACTTTTGGCTTTCGATTGAACTAATGGAGGGGCAGATCGGCTTACAATTGCGTTCGTGAGAAGAGTTCGCGCGGTCGAAGTCGCGATCTCGATGTCAGAAAATCTACTTTTTGGGATCGACCCTTTGCATTTTTTCGTCTAGGCAATCCAATCTTCGGCCGATTGTCTTGATGGATGGCTCGTTCGAAAGGGGAAAGTCCCGAAAACATCATCGTGTGTCGACTTTTTCCCTATCATCTCAGCATCATCGTCGTTATAGTCTCGAAGTTTGCGAGCTTATCCTACTCGTTCCAATAGTCATAGCAATATCGCGCATATATCATCTTGTAGGTTATACTTTTGTCTATCTAACGCGCTATTAATCATTAGAATCGGCCGAGAATTCATGGAGTTAGACAAGATTAAGTGAGCACCAAAAATGCACATTTTCAATTGCCTTTTTCAAATTTAAACGCTCATATCTCTTCGAGTTTTCATCGTACCTAAATGATATTAGTATGTGCTTGTAGCTTGGACCTTTAGCTTTCGATTAAACTAAAGGGAGGGGCAGATCGGCTTACAATTGCGCTCGTGAGAAGAGTTCGCGCGGTCGAAGTCGCGATCTCGATGTCAGAAAATCGACTTTTTGGGATCGACCCTTTGCATTTTTTCGTCTAGACAATCCAATCTTCGGCCGATTGTCTTGATCGATGGCTCGTTCGAAAGGGGAAAGTCCCGAAAACACCATCGTATGTCGACTTTTTCCCTATCATCTCAGCATCATCGTCGTTATAGTCTCGAAGTTTGCGAGCTTATCCTACTCGTTCCAATAGTCATAGCAATATCGCGCATATATCATCTTGTAGATTATACTTTTGTCTATCTAACGCGCTATTAATCATTAGAATCGGCCGAGAATTCATGGAGTTAGACAAGATTAAGTGAGCACCAAAAATGCACATTTTCAATTGCCTTTTTCAAATTTAAACGCTCATATCTCTTCGAGTTTTCATCGTACCTAAATGATATTAGTATGTGCTTGTAGCTTGGACTTTTGGCTTTCGATTGAACTAATGGAGGGGCAGATCGGCTTACAATTGCGTTCGTGAGAAGAGTTCGCGCGGTCGAAGTCGCGATCTCGATGTCAGAAAATCGACTTTTTGGGATCGACCCTTTGCATTTTTTCGTCTAGACAATCCAATCTTCGGCCGATTGTCTTGATCGATGGCTCGTTCGAAAGGGGAAAGTCCCGAAAACATCATCGTGTGTCGACTTTTTCCCTATCATCTCAGCATCATCGTCGTTATAGTCTCGAAGTTTGCGAGCTTATCCTACTCGTTCCAATAGTCATAGCAATATCGCGCATATATCATCTTGTAGGTTATACTTTTGTCTATCTAACGCGCTATTAATCATTAGAATCGGCCGAGAATTCATGGAGTTAGACAAGATTAAGTGAGCACCAAAAATGCACATTTTCAATTGCCTTTTTCAAATTTAAACGCTCATATCTCTTCGAGTTTTCATCGTACCTAAATGATATTAGTATGTGCTTGTAGCTTGGACCTTTAGCTTTCGATTAAACTAAAGGGAGGGGCAGATCGGCTTACAATTGCGCTCGTGAGAAGAGTTCGCGCGGTCGAAGTCGCGATCTCGATGTCAGAAAATCGACTTTTTGGGATCGACCCTTTGCATTTTTTCGTCTAGACAATCCAATCTTCGGCCGATTGTCTTGATCGATGGCTCGTTCGAAAGGGGAAAGTCCCGAAAACACCATCGTATGTCGACTTTTTCCCTATCATCTCAGCATCATCGTCGTTATAGTCTCGAAGTTTGCGAGCTTATCCTACTCGTTCCAATAGTCATAGCAATATCGCGCATATATCATCTTGTAGGTTATACTTTTGTCTATCTAACGCGCTATTAATCATTAGAATCGGCCGAGAATTCATGGAGTTAGACAAGATTAAGTGAGCACCAAAAATGCACATTTTCAATTGCCTTTTTCAAATTTAAACGCTCATATCTCTTCGAGTTTTCATCGTACCTAAATGATATTAGTATGTGCTTGTAGCTTGGACTTTTAGCTTTCGATTGAACTAAGGGAGGGGCAGATCGGCTTACAATTGCGTTCGTGAGAAGAGTTTGCGCGCTCGAAGTCGCGATCTCGATGTCAGAAATCGACTTTTTGGGATCGACCCTTTGCATTTTTTCGTCTAGACAATCCAATCTTCGGCCGATTTTTTGATCGATGGCTCGTTCGAAAGGGGAAGGTCCCGAAAACACCATCGTATGTCGACTTTTTCCCTATCATCTCAGCATCATCGTCGTTATAGCTTCGAAGTTTGCGAGCTTATCCTACTCGTTGTAATTGTCATAGCAATATCGCGCATATATCATCTTGTAGGTTACGCTTTTGTCTATCTAACGCCTTATTAATCATTAGAATCGGCCGAGAATTCATGGAGTTAGACAAGATTAAGTGAGTACCAAAAATGCACATTTTCAATTGCCTTTTTCAACTTTAAACGTTCATATCTCTTCGAATTCTCGTCGTACCTAAATGAATCCGGTATGTGCGTGTAGCTTGGACTTTTAGCTTTCGATTGAACTGAAGGAGGGGCAGATCGGCTTACAATTGCGTTCGTGAGAAGAGTTCGCGCGCTCGAAGTCGCGATCTCGATGTCAGAAATCGACTTTTTGGGATCGACCCTTTGCATTTTTTCGTCTAGACAATCCAATCTTCGGCCGATTTTTTGATCGATGGCTCGTTCGAAAGGGGAAAGTCCCGAAAACACCATCGTATGTCGACTTTTTCCCTATCATCTCAGCATCATCGTCGTTATAGCCTCGAAGTTTGCGAGCTTATCCTACTCGTTCCAATAGTCATAGCAATATCGCGCATATATCATCTTGTAGGTTACGCTTTTGTCTATCTAACGCCTTATTAATCATTAGAATCGGCCGAGAATTCATGGAGTTAGACAAGATTAAGTGAGTACCAAAAATGCACATTTTCAATTGCCTTTTTCAACTTTAAACGTTCATATCTCTTCGAATTCTCGTCGTACCTAAATGAATCCGGTATGTGCGTGTAGCTTGGACTTTTAGCTTTCGATTGAACTGAAGGAGGGGCAGATCGGCTTACAATTGCGTTCGTGAGAAGAGTTTGCGCGCTCGAAGTCGCGATCTCGATGTCAGAAATCGACTTTTTGGGATCGACCCTTTGCATTTTTTCGTCTAGACAATCCAATCTTCGGCCGATTTTTTGATCGATGGCTCGTTCGAAAGGGGAAGGTCCCGAAAACACCATCGTATGTCGACTTTTTCCCTATCATCTCAGCATCATCGTCGTTATAGCCTCGAAGTTTGCGAGCTTATCCTACTCGTTGTAATTGTCATAGCAATATCGCGCATATATCATCTTGTAGGTTACGCTTTTGTCTATCTAACGCCTTATTAATCATTAGAATCGGCCGAGAATTCATGGAGTTAGACAAGATTAAGTGAGTACCAAAAATGCACATTTTCAATTGCCTTTTTCAAATTTAAACGTTCATATCTCTTCGAATTCTCGTCGTACCTAAATGAATCCGGTATGTGCGTGTAGCTTGGACTTTTAGCTTTCGATTGAACTGAAGGAGGGGCAGATCGGCTTACAATTGCGTTCGTGAGAAGAGTTTGCGCGCTCGAAGTCGCGATCTCGATGTCAGAAATCGACTTTTTGGGATCGACCCTTTGCATTTTTTCGTCTAGACAATCCAATCTTCGGCCGATTTTTTGATCGATGGCTCGTTCGAAAGGGGAAAGTCCCGAAAACACCATCGTATGTCGACTTTTTCCCTATCATCTCAGCATCATCGTCGTTATAGCCTCGAAGTTTGCGAGCTTATCCTACTCGTTGTAATTGTCATAGCAATATCGCGCATATATCATCTTGTAGGTTACGCTTTTGTCTATCTAACGCCTTATTAATCATTAGAATCGGCCGAGAATTCATGGAGTTAGACAAGATTAAGTGAGTACCAAAAATGCACATTTTCAATTGCCTTTTTCAACTTTAAACGTTCATATCTCTTCGAATTCTCGTCGTACCTAAATGAATCCGGTATGTGCGTGTAGCTTGGACTTTTAGCTTTCGATTGAACTGAAGGAGGGGCAGATCGGCTTACAATTGCGTTCGTGAGAAGAGTTCGCGCGGTCGAAGTCGCGATCTCGATGTCAGAAATCGACTTTTTGGGATCGACCCTTTGCATTTTTTCGTCTAGACAATCCAATCTTCGGCCGATTTTTTGATCGATGGCTCGTTCGAAAGGGGAAGGTCCCGAAGACACCATCGTATGTCGACTTTTTCCCTATCATCTCAGCATCATCGTCGTTATAGCCTCGAAGTTTGCGAGCTTATCCTACTCGTTGTAATTGTCATAGCAATATCGCGCATATATCATCTTGTAGGTTACGCTTTTGTCTATCTAACGCGCTATTAATCATTAGAATCGGCCGAGAATTCATGGAGTTAGACAAGATTAAGTGAGCACCAAAAATGCACATTTTCAATTGCCTTTTTCAACTTTAAACGTTCATATCTCTTCGAATTCTCGTCGTACCTAAATGAATCCGGTATGTGCGTGTAGCTTGGACTTTTAGCTTTCGATTGAACTGAAGGAGGGGCAGATCGGCTTACAATTGCGTTCGTGAGAAGAGTTCGCGCGCTCGAAGTCGCGATCTCGATGTCAGAAATCGACTTTTTGGGATCGACCCTTTGCATTTTTTCGTCTAGACAATCCAATCTTCGGCCGATTTTTTGATCGATGGCTCGTTCGAAAGGGGAAAGTCCCGAAAACACCATCGTATGTCGACTTTTTCCCTATCATCTCAGCATCATCGTCGTTATAGCCTCGAAGTTTGCGAGCTTATCCTACTCGTTCCAATAGTCATAGCAATATCGCGCATATATCATCTTGTAGGTTACGCTTTTGTCTATCTAACGCCTTATTAATCATTAGAATCGGCCGAGAATTCATGGAGTTAGACAAGATTAAGTGAGTACCAAAAATGCACATTTTCAATTGCCTTTTTCAACTTTAAACGTTCATATCTCTTCGAATTCTCGTCGTACCTAAATGAATCCGGTATGTGCGTGTAGCTTGGACTTTTAGCTTTCGATTGAACTGAAGGAGGGGCAGATCGGCTTACAATTGCGTTCGTGAGAAGAGTTTGCGCGCTCGAAGTCGCGATCTCGATGTCAGAAATCGACTTTTTGGGATCGACCCTTTGCATTTTTTCGTCTAGACAATCCAATCTTCGGCCGATTTTTTGATCGATGGCTCGTTCGAAAGGGGAAGGTCCCGAAAACACCATCGTATGTCGACTTTTTCCCTATCATCTCAGCATCTTCGTCGTTATAGCCTCGAAGTTTGCGAGCTTATCCTACTCGTTCCAATAGTCATAGCAATATCGCGCATATATCATCTTGTAGATTATACTTTTGTCTATCTAACGCGCTATTAATCATTAGAATCGGCCGAGAATTCATGGAGTTAGACAAGATTAAGTGAGCACCAAAAATGCACATTTTCAATTGCCTTTTTCAAATTTAAACGCTCATATCTCTTCGAGTTTTCATCGTACCTAAATGATATTAGTATGTGCTTGTAGCTTGGACTTTTGGCTTTCGATTGAACTAATGGAGGGGCAGATCGGCTTACAATTGCGTTCGTGAGAAGAGTTCGCGCGGTCGAAGTCGCGATCTCGATGTCAGAAAATCGACTTTTTGGGATCGACCCTTTGCATTTTTTCGTCTAGACAATCCAATCTTCGGCCGATTGTCTTGATCGATGGCTCGTTCGAAAGGGGAAAGTCCCGAAAACACCATCGTATGTCGACTTTTTCCCTATCATCTCAGCATCATCGTCGTTATAGTCTCGAAGTTTGCGAGCTTATCCTACTCGTTCCAATAGTCATAGCAATATCGCGCATATATCATCTTGTAGGTTATACTTTTGTCTATCTAACGCGCTATTAATCATTAGAATCGGCCGAGAATTCATGGAGTTAGACAAGATTAAGTGAGCACCAAAAATGCACATTTTCAATTGCCTTTTTCAAATTTAAACGCTCATATCTCTTCGAGTTTTCATCGTACCTAAATGATATTAGTATGTGCTTGTAGCTTGGACTTTTGGCTTTCGATTGAACTAATGGAGGGGCAGATCGGCTTACAATTGCGTTCGTGAGAAGAGTTCGCGCGGTCGAAGTCGCGATCTCGATGTCAGAAAATCGACTTTTTGGGATCGACCCTTTGCATTTTTTCGTCTAGACAATCCAATCTTCGGCCGATTGTCTTGATCGATGGCTCGTTCGAAAGGGGAAAGTCCCGAAAACACCATCGTATGTCGACTTTTTCCCTATCATCTCAGCATCATCGTCGTTATAGTCTCGAAGTTTGCGAGCTTATCCTACTCGTTCCAATAGTCATAGCAATATCGCGCATATATCATCTTGTAGGTTATACTTTTGTCTATCTAACGCGCTATTAATCATTAGAATCGGCCGAGAATTCATGGAGTTAGACAAGATTAAGTGAGCACCAAAAATGCACATTTTCAATTGCCTTTTTCAAATTTAAACGCTCATATCTCTTCGAGTTTTCATCGTACCTAAATGATATTAGTATGTGCTTGTAGCTTGGACTTTTGGCTTTCGATTGAACTAATGGAGGGGCAGATCGGCTTACAATTGCGTTCGTGAGAAGAGTTCGCGCGGTCGAAGTCGCGATCTCGATGTCAGAAAATCGACTTTTTGGGATCGACCCTTTGCATTTTTTCGTCTAGACAATCCAATCTTCGGCCGATTGTCTTGATGGATGGCTCGTTCGAAAGGGGAAAGTCCCGAAAACACCATCGTATGTCGACTTTTTCCCTATCATCTCAGCATCATCGTCGTTATAGTCTCGAAGTTTGCGAGCTTATCCTACTCGTTCCAATAGTCATAGCAATATCGCGCATATATCATCTTGTAGATTATACTTTTGTCTATCTAACGCGCTATTAATCATTAGAATCGGCCGAGAATTCATGGAGTTAGACAAGATTAAGTGAGCACCAAAAATGCACATTTTCAATTGCCTTTTTCAAATTTAAACGCTCATATCTCTTCGAGTTTTCATCGTACCTAAATGATATTAGTATGTGCTTGTAGCTTGGACTTTTGGCTTTCGATTGAACTAATGGAGGGGCAGATCGGCTTACAATTGCGTTCGTGAGAAGAGTTCGCGCGGTCGAAGTCGCGATCTCGATGTCAGAAAATCGACTTTTTGGGATCGACCCTTTGCATTTTTTCGTCTAGACAATCCAATCTTCGGCCGATTGTCTTGATCGATGGCTCGTTCGAAAGGGGAAAGTCCCGAAAACACCATCGTATGTCGACTTTTTCCCTATCATCTCAGCATCATCGTCGTTATAGTCTCGAAGTTTGCGAGCTTATCCTACTCGTTCCAATAGTCATAGCAATATCGCGCATATATCATCTTGTAGATTATACTTTTGTCTATCTAACGCGCTATTAATCATTAGAATCGGCCGAGAATTCATGGAGTTAGACAAGATTAAGTGAGCACCAAAAATGCACATTTTCAATTGCCTTTTTCAAATTTAAACGCTCATATCTCTTCGAGTTTTCATCGTACCTAAATGATATTAGTATGTGCTTGTAGCTTGGACCTTTAGCTTTCGATTAAACTAAAGGGAGGGGCAGATCGGCTTACAATTGCGCTCGTGAGAAGAGTTCGCGCGGTCGAAGTCGCGATCTCGATGTCAGAAAATCGACTTTTTGGGATCGACCCTTTGCATTTTTTCGTCTAGACAATCCAATCTTCGGCCGATTGTCTTGATCGATGGCTCGTTCGAAAGGGGAAAGTCCCGAAAACACCATCGTATGTCGACTTTTTCCCTATCATCTCAGCATCATCGTCGTTATAGTCTCGAAGTTTGCGAGCTTATCCTACTCGTTCCAATAGTCATAGCAATATCGCGCATATATCATCTTGTAGATTATACTTTTGTCTATCTAACGCGCTATTAATCATTAGAATCGGCCGAGAATTCATGGAGTTAGACAAGATTAAGTGAGCACCAAAAATGCACATTTTCAATTGCCTTTTTCAAATTTAAACGCTCATATCTCTTCGAGTTTTCATCGTACCTAAATGATATTAGTATGTGCTTGTAGCTTGGACTTTTAGCTTTCGATTGAACTAAGGGAGGGGCAGATCGGCTTACAATTGCGTTCGTGAGAAGAGTTCGCGCGGTCGAAGTCGCGATCTGGATGTCAGAAAATCGACTTTTTGGGATCGACCCTTTGCATTTTTTCGTCTAGACAATCCAATCTTCGGCCGATTGTCTTGATCGATGGCTCGTTCGAAAGGGGAAAGTCCCGAAAACACCATCGTATGTCGACTTTTTCCCTATCATCTCAGCATCATCGTCGTTATAGTCTCGAAGTTTGCGAGCTTATCCTACTCGTTCCAATAGTCATAGCAATATCGCGCATATATCATCTTGTAGATTATACTTTTGTCTATCTAACGCGCTATTAATCATTAGAATCGGCCGAGAATTCATGGAGTTAGACAAGATTAAGTGAGCACCAAAAATGCACATTTTCAATTGCCTTTTTCAAATTTAAACGCTCATATCTCTTCGAGTTTTCATCGTACCTAAATGATATTAGTATGTGCTTGTAGCTTGGACTTTTGGCTTTCGATTGAACTAATGGAGGGGCAGATCGGCTTACAATTGCGTTCGTGAGAAGAGTTCGCGCGGTCGAAGTCGCGATCTCGATGTCAGAAAATCTACTTTTTGGGATCGACCCTTTGCATTTTTTCGTCTAGGCAATCCAATCTTCGGCCGATTGTCTTGATGGATGGCTCGTTCGAAAGGGGAAAGTCCCGAAAACATCATCGTGTGTCGACTTTTTCCCTATCATCTCAGCATCATCGTCGTTATAGTCTCGAAGTTTGCGAGCTTATCCTACTCGTTCCAATAGTCATAGCAATATCGCGCATATATCATCTTGTAGGTTATACTTTTGTCTATCTAACGCGCTATTAATCATTAGAATCGGCCGAGAATTCATGGAGTTAGACAAGATTAAGTGAGCACCAAAAATGCACATTTTCAATTGCCTTTTTCAAATTTAAACGCTCATATCTCTTCGAGTTTTCATCGTACCTAAATGATATTAGTATGTGCTTGTAGCTTGGACCTTTAGCTTTCGATTAAACTAAAGGGAGGGGCAGATCGGCTTACAATTGCGCTCGTGAGAAGAGTTCGCGCGGTCGAAGTCGCGATCTCGATGTCAGAAAATCGACTTTTTGGGATCGACCCTTTGCATTTTTTCGTCTAGACAATCCAATCTTCGGCCGATTGTCTTGATCGATGGCTCGTTCGAAAGGGGAAAGTCCCGAAAACATCATCGTGTGTCGACTTTTTCCCTATCATCTCAGCATCATCGTCGTTATAGTCTCGAAGTTTGCGAGCTTATCCTACTCGTTCCAATAGTCATAGCAATATCGCGCATATATCATCTTGTAGGTTATACTTTTGTCTATCTAACGCGCTATTAATCATTAGAATCGGCCGAGAATTCATGGAGTTAGACAAGATTAAGTGAGCACCAAAAATGCACATTTTCAATTGCCTTTTTCAAATTTAAACGCTCATATCTCTTCGAGTTTTCATCGTACCTAAATGATATTAGTATGTGCTTGTAGCTTGGACCTTTAGCTTTCGATTAAACTAAAGGGAGGGGCAGATCGGCTTACAATTGCGCTCGTGAGAAGAGTTCGCGCGGTCGAAGTCGCGATCTCGATGTCAGAAAATCGACTTTTTGGGATCGACCCTTTGCATTTTTTCGTCTAGACAATCCAATCTTCGGCCGATTGTCTTGATCGATGGCTCGTTCGAAAGGGGAAAGTCCCGAAAACACCATCGTATGTCGACTTTTTCCCTATCATCTCAGCATCATCGTCGTTATAGTCTCGAAGTTTGCGAGCTTATCCTACTCGTTCCAATAGTCATAGCAATATCGCGCATATATCATCTTGTAGATTATACTTTTGTCTATCTAACGCGCTATTAATCATTAGAATCGGCCGAGAATTCATGGAGTTAGACAAGATTAAGTGAGCACCAAAAATGCACATTTTCAATTGCCTTTTTCAAATTTAAACGCTCATATCTCTTCGAGTTTTCATCGTACCTAAATGATATTAGTATGTGCTTGTAGCTTGGACTTTTGGCTTTCGATTGAACTAATGGAGGGGCAGATCGGCTTACAATTGCGTTCGTGAGAAGAGTTCGCGCGGTCGAAGTCGCGATCTCGATGTCAGAAAATCGACTTTTTGGGATCGACCCTTTGCATTTTTTCGTCTAGACAATCCAATCTTCGGCCGATTGTCTTGATCGATGGCTCGTTCGAAAGGGGAAAGTCCCGAAAACATCATCGTGTGTCGACTTTTTCCCTATCATCTCAGCATCATCGTCGTTATAGTCTCGAAGTTTGCGAGCTTATCCTACTCGTTCCAATAGTCATAGCAATATCGCGCATATATCATCTTGTAGGTTATACTTTTGTCTATCTAACGCGCTATTAATCATTAGAATCGGCCGAGAATTCATGGAGTTAGACAAGATTAAGTGAGCACCAAAAATGCACATTTTCAATTGCCTTTTTCAAATTTAAACGCTCATATCTCTTCGAGTTTTCATCGTACCTAAATGATATTAGTATGTGCTTGTAGCTTGGACCTTTAGCTTTCGATTAAACTAAAGGGAGGGGCAGATCGGCTTACAATTGCGCTCGTGAGAAGAGTTCGCGCGGTCGAAGTCGCGATCTCGATGTCAGAAAATCGACTTTTTGGGATCGACCCTTTGCATTTTTTCGTCTAGACAATCCAATCTTCGGCCGATTGTCTTGATCGATGGCTCGTTCGAAAGGGGAAAGTCCCGAAAACACCATCGTATGTCGACTTTTTCCCTATCATCTCAGCATCATCGTCGTTATAGTCTCGAAGTTTGCGAGCTTATCCTACTCGTTCCAATAGTCATAGCAATATCGCGCATATATCATCTTGTAGGTTATACTTTTGTCTATCTAACGCGCTATTAATCATTAGAATCGGCCGAGAATTCATGGAGTTAGACAAGATTAAGTGAGCACCAAAAATGCACATTTTCAATTGCCTTTTTCAAATTTAAACGCTCATATCTCTTCGAGTTTTCATCGTACCTAAATGATATTAGTATGTGCTTGTAGCTTGGACCTTTAGCTTTCGATTGAACTAATGGAGGGGCAGATCGGCTTACAATTGCGTTCGTGAGAAGAGTTCGCGCGGTCGAAGTCGCGATCTCGATGTCAGAAAATCGACTTTTTGGGATCGACCCTTTGCATTTTTTCGTCTAGACAATCCAATCTTCGGCCGATTGTCTTGATCGATGGCTCGTTCGAAAGGGGAAAGTCCCGAAAACACCATCGTATGTCGACTTTTTCCCTATCATCTCAGCATCATCGTCGTTATAGTCTCGAAGTTTGCGAGCTTATCCTACTCGTTCCAATAGTCATAGCAATATCGCGCATATATCATCTTGTAGGTTATACTTTTGTCTATCTAACGCGCTATTAATCATTAGAATCGGCCGAGAATTCATGGAGTTAGACAAGATTAAGTGAGCACCAAAAATGCACATTTTCAATTGCCTTTTTCAAATTTAAACGCTCATATCTCTTCGAGTTTTCATCGTACCTAAATGATATTAGTATGTGCTTGTAGCTTGGACCTTTAGCTTTCGATTAAACTAAGGGAGGGGCAGATCGGCTTACAATTGCGTTCGTGAGAAGAGTTCGCGCGGTCGAAGTCGCGATCTCGATGTCAGAAAATCGACTTTTTGGGATCGACCCTTTGCATTTTTTCGTCTAGACAATCCAATCTTCGGCCGATTGTCTTGATCGATGGCTCGTTCGAAAGGGGAAAGTCCCGAAAACACCATCGTATGTCGACTTTTTCCCTATCATCTCAGCATCATCGTCGTTATAGTCTCGAAGTTTGCGAGCTTATCCTACTCGTTCCAATAGTCATAGCAATATCGCGCATATATCATCTTGTAGATTATACTTTTGTCTATCTAACGCGCTATTAATCATTAGAATCGGCCGAGAATTCATGGAGTTAGACAAGATTAAGTGAGCACCAAAAATGCACATTTTCAATTGCCTTTTTCAAATTTAAACGCTCATATCTCTTCGAGTTTTCATCGTACCTAAATGATATTAGTATGTGCTTGTAGCTTGGACCTTTAGCTTTCGATTAAACTAAGGGAGAGGCAGATCGGCTTACAATTGCGTTCGTGAGAAGAGTTCGCGCGGTCGAAGTCGCGATCTCGATGTCAGAAAATCGACTTTTTGGGATCGACCCTTTGCATTTTTTCGTCTAGACAATCCAATCTTCGGCCGATTGTCTTGATCGATGGCTCGTTCGAAAGGGGAAAGTCCCGAAAACACCATCGTATGTCGACTTTTTCCCTATCATCTCAGCATCATCGTCGTTATAGTCTCGAAGTTTGCGAGCTTATCCTACTCGTTCCAATAGTCATAGCAATATCGCGCATATATCATCTTGTAGATTATACTTTTGTCTATCTAACGCGCTATTAATCATTAGAATCGGCCGAGAATTCATGGAGTTAGACAAGATTAAGTGAGCACCAAAAATGCACATTTTCAATTGCCTTTTTCAAATTTAAACGCTCATATCTCTTCGAGTTTTCATCGTACCTAAATGATATTAGTATGTGCTTGTAGCTTGGACCTTTAGCTTTCGATTGAACTAATGGAGGGGCAGATCGGCTTACAATTGCGTTCGTGAGAAGAGTTCGCGCGGTCGAAGTCGCGATCTCGATGTCAGAAAATCGACTTTTTGGGATCGACCCTTTGCATTTTTTCGTCTAGACAATCCAATCTTCGGCCGATTGTCTTGATGGATGGCTCGTTCGAAAGGGGAAAGTCCCGAAAACACCATCGTATGTCGACTTTTTCCCTATCATCTCAGCATCATCGTCGTTATAGTCTCGAAGTTTGCGAGCTTATCCTACTCGTTCCAATAGTCATAGCAATATCGCGCATATATCATCTTGTAGGTTATACTTTTGTCTATCTAACGCGCTATTAATCATTAGAATCGGCCGAGAATTCATGGAGTTAGACAAGATTAAGTGAGCACCAAAAATGCACATTTTCAATTGCCTTTTTCAAATTTAAACGCTCATATCTCTTCGAGTTTTCATCGTACCTAAATGATATTAGTATGTGCTTGTAGCTTGGACCTTTAGCTTTCGATTGAACTAATGGAGGGGCAGATCGGCTTACAATTGCGTTCGTGAGAAGAGTTCGCGCGGTCGAAGTCGCGATCTCGATGTCAGAAAATCGACTTTTTGGGATCGACCCTTTGCATTTTTTCGTCTAGACAATCCAATCTTCGGCCGATTGTCTTGATCGATGGCTCGTTCGAAAGGGGAAAGTCCCGAAAACACCATCGTATGTCGACTTTTTCCCTATCATCTCAGCATCATCGTCGTTATAGTCTCGAAGTTTGCGAGCTTATCCTACTCGTTCCAATAGTCATAGCAATATCGCGCATATATCATCTTGTAGGTTATACTTTTGTCTATCTAACGCGCTATTAATCATTAGAATCGGCCGAGAATTCATGGAGTTAGACAAGATTAAGTGAGCACCAAAAATGCACATTTTCAATTGCCTTTTTCAAATTTAAACGCTCATATCTCTTCGAGTTTTCATCGTACCTAAATGATATTAGTATGTGCTTGTAGCTTGGACCTTTAGCTTTCGATTAAACTAAGGGAGGGGCAGATCGGCTTACAATTGCGTTCGTGAGAAGAGTTCGCGCGGTCGAAGTCGCGATCTCGATGTCAGAAAATCGACTTTTTGGGATCGACCCTTTGCATTTTTTCGTCTAGACAATCCAATCTTCGGCCGATTGTCTTGATGGATGGCTCGTTCGAAAGGGGAAAGTCCCGAAAACATCATCGTGTGTCGACTTTTTCCCTATCATCTCAGCATCATCGTCGTTATAGTCTCGAAGTTTGCGAGCTTATCCTACTCGTTCCAATAGTCATAGCAATATCGCGCATATATCATCTTGTAGGTTATACTTTTGTCTATCTAACGCGCTATTAATCATTAGAATCGGCCGAGAATTCATGGAGTTAGACAAGATTAAGTGAGCACCAAAAATGCACATTTTCAATTGCCTTTTTCAAATTTAAACGCTCATATCTCTTCGAGTTGTCATCGTACCTAAATGATATTAGTATGTGCTTGTAGCTTGGACCTTTAGCTTTCGATTGAACTAATGGAGGGGCAGATCGGCTTACAATTGCGTTCGTGAGAAGAGTTCGCGCGGTCGAAGTCGCGATCTCGATGTCAGAAAATCGACTTTTTGGGATCGACCCTTTGCATTTTTTCGTCTAGACAATCCAATCTTCGGCCGATTGTCTTGATCGATGGCTCGTTCGAAAGGGGAAAGTCCCGAAAACACCATCGTATGTCGACTTTTTCCCTATCATCTCAGCATCATCGTCGTTATAGTCTCGAAGTTTGCGAGCTTATCCTACTCGTTCCGATAGTCATAGCAATATCGCGCATATATCATCTTGTAGATTATACTTTTGTCTATCTAACGCGCTATTAATCATTAGAATCGGCCGAGAATTCATGGAGTTAGACAAGATTAAGTGAGCACCAAAAATGCACATTTTCAATTGCCTTTTTCAAATTTAAACGCTCATATCTCTTCGAGTTTTCATCGTACCTAAATGATATTAGTATGTGCTTGTAGCTTGGACCTTTAGCTTTCGATTGAACTAATGGAGGGGCAGATCGGCTTACAATTGCGTTCGTGAGAAGAGTTCGCGCGGTCGAAGTCGCGATCTCGATGTCAGAAAATCGACTTTTTGGGATCGACCCTTTGCATTTTTTCGTCTAGACAATCCAATCTTCGGCCGATTGTCTTGATCGATGGCTCGTTCGAAAGGGGAAAGTCCCGAAAACACCATCGTATGTCGACTTTTTCCCTATCATCTCAGCATCATCGTCGTTATAGTCTCGAAGTTTGCGAGCTTATCCTACTCGTTCCAATAGTCATAGCAATATCGCGCATATATCATCTTGTAGGTTATACTTTTGTCTATCTAACGCGCTATTAATCATTAGAATCGGCCGAGAATTCATGGAGTTAGACAAGATTAAGTGAGCACCAAAAATGCACATTTTCAATTGCCTTTTTCAAATTTAAACGCTCATATCTCTTCGAGTTTTCATCGTACCTAAATGATATTAGTATGTGCTTGTAGCTTGGACTTTTAGCTTTCGATTGAACTAATGGAGGGGCAGATCGGCTTACAATTGCGTTCGTGAGAAGAGTTCGCGCGGTCGAAGTCGCGATCTCGATGTCAGAAAATCGACTTTTTGGGATCGACCCTTTGCATTTTTTCGTCTAGACAATCCAATCTTCGGCCGATTGTCTTGATGGATGGCTCGTTCGAAAGGGGAAAGTCCCGAAAACATCATCGTGTGTCGACTTTTTCCCTATCATCTCAGCATCATCGTCGTTATAGTCTCGAAGTTTGCGAGCTTATCCTACTCGTTCCAATAGTCATAGCAATATCGCGCATATATCATCTTGTAGGTTATACTTTTGTCTATCTAACGCGCTATTAATCATTAGAATCGGCCGAGAATTCATGGAGTTAGACAAGATTAAGTGAGCACCAAAAATGCACATTTTCAATTGCCTTTTTCAAATTTAAACGCTCATATCTCTTCGAGTTGTCATCGTACCTAAATGATATTAGTATGTGCTTGTAGCTTGGACCTTTAGCTTTCGATTGAACTAATGGAGGGGCAGATCGGCTTACAATTGCGTTCGTGAGAAGAGTTCGCGCGGTCGAAGTCGCGATCTCGATGTCAGAAAATCGACTTTTTGGGATCGACCCTTTGCATTTTTTCGTCTAGACAATCCAATCTTCGGCCGATTGTCTTGATGGATGGCTCGTTCGAAAGGGGAAAGTCCCGAAAACACCATCGTATGTCGACTTTTTCCCTATCATCTCAGCATCATCGTCGTTATAGTCTCGAAGTTTGCGAGCTTATCCTACTCGTTCCAATAGTCATAGCAATATCGCGCATATATCATCTTGTAGGTTATACTTTTGTCTATCTAACGCGCTATTAATCATTAGAATCGGCCGAGAATTCATGGAGTTAGACAAGATTAAGTGAGCACCAAAAATGCACATTTTCAATTGCCTTTTTCAAATTTAAACGCTCATATCTCTTCGAGTTTTCATCGTACCTAAATGATATTAGTATGTGCTTGTAGCTTGGACCTTTAGCTTTCGATTGAACTAATGGAGGGGCAGATCGGCTTACAATTGCGTTCGTGAGAAGAGTTCGCGCGGTCGAAGTCGCGATCTCGATGTCAGAAAATCGACTTTTTGGGATCGACCCTTTGCATTTTTTCGTCTAGACAATCCAATCTTCGGCCGATTGTCTTGATCGATGGCTCGTTCGAAAGGGGAAAGTCCCGAAAACACCATCGTATGTCGACTTTTTCCCTATCATCTCAGCATCATCGTCGTTATAGTCTCGAAGTTTGCGAGCTTATCCTACTCGTTCCAATAGTCATAGCAATATCGCGCATATATCATCTTGTAGATTATACTTTTGTCTATCTAACGCGCTATTAATCATTAGAATCGGCCGAGAATTCATGGAGTTAGACAAGATTAAGTGAGCACCAAAAATGCACATTTTCAATTGCCTTTTTCAAATTTAAACGCTCATATCTCTTCGAGTTTTCATCGTACCTAAATGATATTAGTATGTGCTTGTAGCTTGGACTTTTAGCTTTCGATTGAACTAAGGGAGGGGCAGATCGGCTTACAATTGCGTTCGTGAGAAGAGTTCGCGCGGTCGAAGTCGCGATCTCGATGTCAGAAAATCGACTTTTTGGGATCGACCCTTTGCATTTTTTCGTCTAGACAATCCAATCTTCGGCCGATTTTCTTGATCGATGGCTCGTTCGAAAGGGGAAAGTCCCGAAAACACCATCGTATGTCGACTTTTTCCCTATCATCTCAGCATCATCGTCGTTATAGTCTCGAAGTTTGCGAGCTTATCCTACTCGTTCCAATAGTCATAGCAATATCGCGCATATATCATCTTGTAGGTTATACTTTTGTCTATCTAACGCGCTATTAATCATTAGAATCGGCCGAGAATTCATGGAGTTAGACAAGATTAAGTGAGCACCAAAAATGCACATTTTCAATTGCCTTTTTCAAATTTAAACGCTCATATCTCTTCGAGTTTTCATCGTACCTAAATGATATTAGTATGTGCTTGTAGCTTGGACTTTTGGCTTTCGATTGAACTAATGGAGGGGCAGATCGGCTTACAATTGCGTTCGTGAGAAGAGTTCGCGCGGTCGAAGTCGCGATCTCGATGTCAGAAAATCGACTTTTTGGGATCGACCCTTTGCATTTTTTCGTCTAGACAATCCAATCTTCGGCCGATTGTCTTGATCGATGGCTCGTTCGAAAGGGGAAAGTCCCGAAAACACCATCGTATGTCGACTTTTTCCCTATCATCTCAGCATCGTCGTCGTTATAGTCTCGAAGTTTGCGAGCTTATCCTACTCGTTCCAATAGTCATAGCAATATCGCGCATATATCATCTTGTAGATTATACTTTTGTCTATCTAACGCGCTATTAATCATTAGAATCGGCCGAGAATTCATGGAGTTAGACAAGATTAAGTGAGCACCAAAAATGCACATTTTCAATTGCCTTTTTCAAATTTAAACGCTCATATCTCTTCGAGTTTTCATCGTACCTAAATGATATTAGTATGTGCTTGTAGCTTGGACCTTTAGCTTTCGATTGAACTAATGGAGGGGCAGATCGGCTTACAATTGCGTTCGTGAGAAGAGTTCGCGCGGTCGAAGTCGCGATCTCGATGTCAGAAAATCGACTTTTTGGGATCGACCCTTTGCATTTTTTCGTCTAGACAATCCAATCTTCGGCCGATTGTCTTGATGGATGGCTCGTTCGAAAGGGGAAAGTCCCGAAAACACCATCGTATGTCGACTTTTTCCCTATCATCTCAGCATCATCGTCGTTATAGTCTCGAAGTTTGCGAGCTTATCCTACTCGTTCCAATAGTCATAGCAATATCGCGCATATATCATCTTGTAGATTATACTTTTGTCTATCTAACGCGCTATTAATCATTAGAATCGGCCGAGAATTCATGGAGTTAGACAAGATTAAGTGAGCACCAAAAATGCACATTTTCAATTGCCTTTTTCAAATTTAAACGCTCATATCTCTTCGAGTTTTCATCGTACCTAAATGATATTAGTATGTGCTTGTAGCTTGGACTTTTAGCTTTCGATTGAACTAAGGGAGGGGCAGATCGGCTTACAATTGCGTTCGTGAGAAGAGTTCGCGCGGTCGAAGTCGCGATCTCGATGTCAGAAAATCGACTTTTTGGGATCGACCCTTTGCATTTTTTCGTCTAGACAATCCAATCTTCGGCCGATTGTCTTGATCGATGGCTCGTTCGAAAGGGGAAAGTCCCGAAAACACCATCGTATGTCGACTTTTTCCCTATCATCTCAGCATCATCGTCGTTATAGTCTCGAAGTTTGCGAGCTTATCCTACTCGTTCCAATAGTCATAGCAATATCGCGCATATATCATCTTGTAGATTATACTTTTGTCTATCTAACGCGCTATTAATCATTAGAATCGGCCGAGAATTCATGGAGTTAGACAAGATTAAGTGAGCACCAAAAATGCACATTTTCAATTGCCTTTTTCAAATTTAAACGCTCATATCTCTTCGAGTTTTCATCGTACCTAAATGATATTAGTATGTGCTTGTAGCTTGGACTTTTGGCTTTCGATTGAACTAATGGAGGGGCAGATCGGCTTACAATTGCGTTCGTGAGAAGAGTTCGCGCGGTCGAAGTCGCGATCTCGATGTCAGAAAATCGACTTTTTGGGATCGACCCTTTGCATTTTTTCGTCTAGACAATCCAATCTTCGGCCGATTGTCTTGATCGATGGCTCGTTCGAAAGGGGAAAGTCCCGAAAACACCATCGTATGTCGACTTTTTCCCTATCATCTCAGCATCATCGTCGTTATAGTCTCGAAGTTTGCGAGCTTATCCTACTCGTTCCAATAGTCATAGCAATATCGCGCATATATCATCTTGTAGATTATACTTTTGTCTATCTAACGCGCTATTAATCATTAGAATCGGCCGAGAATTCATGGAGTTAGACAAGATTAAGTGAGCACCAAAAATGCACATTTTCAATTGCCTTTTTCAAATTTAAACGCTCATATCTCTTCGAGTTTTCATCGTACCTAAATGATATTAGTATGTGCTTGTAGCTTGGACTTTTAGCTTTCGATTGAACTAAGGGAGGGGCAGATCGGCTTACAATTGCGTTCGTGAGAAGAGTTCGCGCGGTCGAAGTCGCGATCTCGATGTCAGAAAATCGACTTTTTGGGATCGACCCTTTGCATTTTTTCGTCTAGACAATCCAATCTTCGGCCGATTGTCTTGATCGATGGCTCGTTCGAAAGGGGAAAGTCCCGAAAACACCATCGTATGTCGACTTTTTCCCTATCATCTCAGCATCATCGTCGTTATAGTCTCGAAGTTTGCGAGCTTATCCTACTCGTTCCAATAGTCATAGCAATATCGCGCATATATCATCTTGTAGATTATACTTTTGTCTATCTAACGCGCTATTAATCATTAGAATCGGCCGAGAATTCATGGAGTTAGACAAGATTAAGTGAGCACCAAAAATGCACATTTTCAATTGCCTTTTTCAAATTTAAACGCTCATATCTCTTCGAGTTTTCATCGTACCTAAATGATATTAGTATGTGCTTGTAGCTTGGACTTTTGGCTTTCGATTGAACTAATGGAGGGGCAGATCGGCTTACAATTGCGTTCGTGAGAAGAGTTCGCGCGGTCGAAGTCGCGATCTCGATGTCAGAAAATCGACTTTTTGGGATCGACCCTTTGCATTTTTTCGTCTAGACAATCCAATCTTCGGCCGATTGTCTTGATCGATGGCTCGTTCGAAAGGGGAAAGTCCCGAAAACACCATCGTATGTCGACTTTTTCCCTATCATCTCAGCATCATCGTCGTTATAGTCTCGAAGTTTGCGAGCTTATCCTACTCGTTCCAATAGTCATAGCAATATCGCGCATATATCATCTTGTAGATTATACTTTTGTCTATCTAACGCGCTATTAATCATTAGAATCGGCCGAGAATTCATGGAGTTAGACAAGATTAAGTGAGCACCAAAAATGCACATTTTCAATTGCCTTTTTCAAATTTAAACGCTCATATCTCTTCGAGTTTTCATCGTACCTAAATGATATTAGTATGTGCTTGTAGCTTGGACCTTTAGCTTTCGATTAAACTAAGGGAGAGGCAGATCGGCTTACAATTGCGTTCGTGAGAAGAGTTCGCGCGGTCGAAGTCGCGATCTCGATGTCAGAAAATCGACTTTTTGGGATCGACCCTTTGCATTTTTTCGTCTAGACAATCCAATCTTCGGCCGATTGTCTTGATCGATGGCTCGTTCGAAAGGGGAAAGTCCCGAAAACACCATCGTATGTCGACTTTTTCCCTATCATCTCAGCATCATCGTCGTTATAGTCTCGAAGTTTGCGAGCTTATCCTACTCGTTCCAATAGTCATAGCAATATCGCGCATATATCATCTTGTAGATTATACTTTTGTCTATCTAACGCGCTATTAATCATTAGAATCGGCCGAGAATTCATGGAGTTAGACAAGATTAAGTGAGCACCAAAAATGCACATTTTCAATTGCCTTTTTCAAATTTAAACGCTCATATCTCTTCGAGTTTTCATCGTACCTAAATGATATTAGTATGTGCTTGTAGCTTGGACCTTTAGCTTTCGATTGAACTAATGGAGGGGCAGATCGGCTTACAATTGCGTTCGTGAGAAGAGTTCGCGCGGTCGAAGTCGCGATCTCGATGTCAGAAAATCGACTTTTTGGGATCGACCCTTTGCATTTTTTCGTCTAGACAATCCAATCTTCGGCCGATTGTCTTGATCGATGGCTCGTTCGAAAGGGGAAAGTCCCGAAAACACCATCGTATGTCGACTTTTTCCCTATCATCTCAGCATCATCGTCGTTATAGTCTCGAAGTTTGCGAGCTTATCCTACTCGTTCCAATAGTCATAGCAATATCGCGCATATATCATCTTGTAGGTTATACTTTTGTCTATCTAACGCGCTATTAATCATTAGAATCGGCCGAGAATTCATGGAGTTAGACAAGATTAAGTGAGCACCAAAAATGCACATTTTCAATTGCCTTTTTCAAATTTAAACGCTCATATCTCTTCGAGTTTTCATCGTACCTAAATGATATTAGTATGTGCTTGTAGCTTGGACTTTTAGCTTTCGATTGAACTAATGGAGGGGCAGATCGGCTTACAATTGCGTTCGTGAGAAGAGTTCGCGCGGTCGAAGTCGCGATCTCGATGTCAGAAAATCGACTTTTTGGGATCGACCCTTTGCATTTTTTCGTCTAGACAATCCAATCTTCGGCCGATTGTCTTGATGGATGGCTCGTTCGAAAGGGGAAAGTCCCGAAAACATCATCGTGTGTCGACTTTTTCCCTATCATCTCAGCATCATCGTCGTTATAGTCTCGAAGTTTGCGAGCTTATCCTACTCGTTCCAATAGTCATAGCAATATCGCGCATATATCATCTTGTAGGTTATACTTTTGTCTATCTAACGCGCAATTAATCATTAGAATCGGCCGAGAATTCATGGAGTTAGACAAGATTAAGTGAGCACCAAAAATGCACATTTTCAATTGCCTTTTTCAAATTTAAACGCTCATATCTCTTCGAGTTGTCATCGTACCTAAATGATATTAGTATGTGCTTGTAGCTTGGACCTTTAGCTTTCGATTGAACTAATGGAGGGGCAGATCGGCTTACAATTGCGTTCGTGAGAAGAGTTCGCGCGGTCGAAGTCGCGATCTCGATGTCAGAAAATCGACTTTTTGGGATCGACCCTTTGCATTTTTTCGTCTAGACAATCCAATCTTCGGCCGATTGTCTTGATGGATGGCTCGTTCGAAAGGGGAAAGTCCCGAAAACACCATCGTATGTCGACTTTTTCCCTATCATCTCAGCATCATCGTCGTTATAGTCTCGAAGTTTGCGAGCTTATCCTACTCGTTCCAATAGTCATAGCAATATCGCGCATATATCATCTTGTAGGTTATACTTTTGTCTATCTAACGCGCTATTAATCATTAGAATCGGCCGAGAATTCATGGAGTTAGACAAGATTAAGTGAGCACCAAAAATGCACATTTTCAATTGCCTTTTTCAAATTTAAACGCTCATATCTCTTCGAGTTTTCATCGTACCTAAATGATATTAGTATGTGCTTGTAGCTTGGACCTTTAGCTTTCGATTGAACTAATGGAGGGGCAGATCGGCTTACAATTGCGTTCGTGAGAAGAGTTCGCGCGGTCGAAGTCGCGATCTCGATGTCAGAAAATCGACTTTTTGGGATCGACCCTTTGCATTTTTTCGTCTAGACAATCCAATCTTCGGCCGATTGTCTTGATCGATGGCTCGTTCGAAAGGGGAAAGTCCCGAAAACACCATCGTATGTCGACTTTTTCCCTATCATCTCAGCATCATCGTCGTTATAGTCTCGAAGTTTGCGAGCTTATCCTACTCGTTCCAATAGTCATAGCAATATCGCGCATATATCATCTTGTAGATTATACTTTTGTCTATCTAACGCGCTATTAATCATTAGAATCGGCCGAGAATTCATGGAGTTAGACAAGATTAAGTGAGCACCAAAAATGCACATTTTCAATTGCCTTTTTCAAATTTAAACGCTCATATCTCTTCGAGTTTTCATCGTACCTAAATGATATTAGTATGTGCTTGTAGCTTGGACTTTTAGCTTTCGATTGAACTAAGGGAGGGGCAGATCGGCTTACAATTGCGTTCGTGAGAAGAGTTCGCGCGGTCGAAGTCGCGATCTCGATGTCAGAAAATCGACTTTTTGGGATCGACCCTTTGCATTTTTTCGTCTAGACAATCCAATCTTCGGCCGATTGTCTTGATCGATGGCTCGTTCGAAAGGGGAAAGTCCCGAAAACACCATCGTATGTCGACTTTTTCCCTATCATCTCAGCATCATCGTCGTTATAGTCTCGAAGTTTGCGAGCTTATCCTACTCGTTCCAATAGTCATAGCAATATCGCGCATATATCATCTTGTAGATTATACTTTTGTCTATCTAACGCGCTATTAATCATTAGAATCGGCCGAGAATTCATGGAGTTAGACAAGATTAAGTGAGCACCAAAAATGCACATTTTCAATTGCCTTTTTCAAATTTAAACGCTCATATCTCTTCGAGTTTTCATCGTACCTAAATGATATTAGTATGTGCTTGTAGCTTGGACTTTTGGCTTTCGATTGAACTAATGGAGGGGCAGATCGGCTTACAATTGCGTTCGTGAGAAGAGTTCGCGCGGTCGAAGTCGCGATCTCGATGTCAGAAAATCGACTTTTTGGGATCGACCCTTTGCATTTTTTCGTCTAGACAATCCAATCTTCGGCCGATTGTCTTGATCGATGGCTCGTTCGAAAGGGGAAAGTCCCGAAAACACCATCGTATGTCGACTTTTTCCCTATCATCTCAGCATCATCGTCGTTATAGTCTCGAAGTTTGCGAGCTTATCCTACTCGTTCCAATAGTCATAGCAATATCGCGCATATATCATCTTGTAGATTATACTTTTGTCTATCTAACGCGCTATTAATCATTAGAATCGGCCGAGAATTCATGGAGTTAGACAAGATTAAGTGAGCACCAAAAATGCACATTTTCAATTGCCTTTTTCAAATTTAAACGCTCATATCTCTTCGAGTTTTCATCGTACCTAAATGATATTAGTATGTGCTTGTAGCTTGGACCTTTAGCTTTCGATTGAACTAATGGAGGGGCAGATCGGCTTACAATTGCGTTCGTGAGAAGAGTTCGCGCGGTCGAAGTCGCGATCTCGATGTCAGAAAATCGACTTTTTGGGATCGACCCTTTGCATTTTTTCGTCTAGACAATCCAATCTTCGGCCGATTGTCTTGATGGATGGCTCGTTCGAAAGGGGAAAGTCCCGAAAACACCATCGTATGTCGACTTTTTCCCTATCATCTCAGCATCATCGTCGTTATAGTCTCGAAGTTTGCGAGCTTATCCTACTCGTTCCAATAGTCATAGCAATATCGCGCATATATCATCTTGTAGATTATACTTTTGTCTATCTAACGCGCTATTAATCATTAGAATCGGCCGAGAATTCATGGAGTTAGACAAGATTAAGTGAGCACCAAAAATGCACATTTTCAATTGCCTTTTTCAAATTTAAACGCTCATATCTCTTCGAGTTTTCATCGTACCTAAATGATATTAGTATGTGCTTGTAGCTTGGACCTTTAGCTTTCGATTGAACTAATGGAGGGGCAGATCGGCTTACAATTGCGTTCGTGAGAAGAGTTCGCGCGGTCGAAGTCGCGATCTCGATGTCAGAAAATCGACTTTTTGGGATCGACCCTTTGCATTTTTTCGTCTAGACAATCCAATCTTCGGCCGATTGTCTTGATGGATGGCTCGTTCGAAAGGGGAAAGTCCCGAAAACACCATCGTATGTCGACTTTTTCCCTATCATCTCAGCATCATCGTCGTTATAGTCTCGAAGTTTGCGAGCTTATCCTACTCGTTCCAATAGTCATAGCAATATCGCGCATATATCATCTTGTAGATTATACTTTTGTCTATCTAACGCGCTATTAATCATTAGAATCGGCCGAGAATTCATGGAGTTAGACAAGATTAAGTGAGCACCAAAAATGCACATTTTCAATTGCCTTTTTCAAATTTAAACGCTCATATCTCTTCGAGTTTTCATCGTACCTAAATGATATTAGTATGTGCTTGTAGCTTGGACTTTTAGCTTTCGATTGAACTAAGGGAGGGGCAGATCGGCTTACAATTGCGTTCGTGAGAAGAGTTCGCGCGGTCGAAGTCGCGATCTCGATGTCAGAAAATCGACTTTTTGGGATCGACCCTTTGCATTTTTTCGTCTAGACAATCCAATCTTCGGCCGATTGTCTTGATGGATGGCTCGTTCGAAAGGGGAAAGTCCCGAAAACACCATCGTATGTCGACTTTTTCCCTATCATCTCAGCATCATCGTCGTTATAGCCTCGAAGTTTGCGAGCTTATCCTACTCGTTCCAATAGTCATAGCAATATCGCGCATATATCATCTTGTAGGTTATACTTTTGTCTATCTAACGCGCTATTAATCATTAGAATCGGCCGAGAATTCATGGAGTTAGACAAGATTAAGTGAGCACCAAAAATGCACATTTTCAATTGCCTTTTTCAAATTTAAACGCTCATATCTCTTCGAGTTTTCATCGTACCTAAATGATATTAGTATGTGCTTGTAGCTTGGACTTTTGGCTTTCGATTGAACTAATGGAGGGGCAGATCGGCTTACAATTGCGTTCGTGAGAAGAGTTCGCGCGGTCGAAGTCGCGATCTCGATGTCAGAAAATCGACTTTTTGGGATCGACCCTTTGCATTTTTTCGTCTAGACAATCCAATCTTCGGCCGATTGTCTTGATCGATGGCTCGTTCGAAAGGGGAAAGTCCCGAAAACACCATCGTATGTCGACTTTTTCCCTATCATCTCAGCATCATCGTCGTTATAGTCTCGAAGTTTGCGAGCTTATCCTACTCGTTCCAATAGTCATAGCAATATCGCGCATATATCATCTTGTAGGTTATACTTTTGTCTATCTAACGCGCTATTAATCATTAGAATCGGCCGAGAATTCATGGAGTTAGACAAGATTAAGTGAGCACCAAAAATGCACATTTTCAATTGCCTTTTTCAAATTTAAACGCTCATATCTCTTCGAGTTTTCATCGTACCTAAATGATATTAGTATGTGCTTGTAGCTTGGACTTTTGGCTTTCGATTGAACTAATGGAGGGGCAGATCGGCTTACAATTGCGTTCGTGAGAAGAGTTCGCGCGGTCGAAGTCGCGATCTCGATGTCAGAAAATCGACTTTTTGGGATCGACCCTTTGCATTTTTTCGTCTAGACAATCCAATCTTCGGCCGATTGTCTTGATCGATGGCTCGTTCGAAAGGGGAAAGTCCCGAAAACACCATCGTATGTCGACTTTTTCCCTATCATCTCAGCATCATCGTCGTTATAGTCTCGAAGTTTGCGAGCTTATCCTACTCGTTCCAATAGTCATAGCAATATCGCGCATATATCATCTTGTAGATTATACTTTTGTCTATCTAACGCGCTATTAATCATTAGAATCGGCCGAGAATTCATGGAGTTAGACAAGATTAAGTGAGCACCAAAAATGCACATTTTCAATTGCCTTTTTCAAATTTAAACGCTCATATCTCTTCGAGTTTTCATCGTACCTAAATGATATTAGTATGTGCTTGTAGCTTGGACTTTTGGCTTTCGATTGAACTAATGGAGGGGCAGATCGGCTTACAATTGCGTTCGTGAGAAGAGTTCGCGCGGTCGAAGTCGCGATCTCGATGTCAGAAAATCGACTTTTTGGGATCGACCCTTTGCATTTTTTCGTCTAGACAATCCAATCTTCGGCCGATTGTCTTGATCGATGGCTCGTTCGAAAGGGGAAAGTCCCGAAAACACCATCGTATGTCGACTTTTTCCCTATCATCTCAGCATCATCGTCGTTATAGTCTCGAAGTTTGCGAGCTTATCCTACTCGTTCCAATAGTCATAGCAATATCGCGCATATATCATCTTGTAGATTATACTTTTGTCTATCTAACGCGCTATTAATCATTAGAATCGGCCGAGAATTCATGGAGTTAGACAAGATTAAGTGAGCACCAAAAATGCACATTTTCAATTGCCTTTTTCAAATTTAAACGCTCATATCTCTTCGAGTTTTCATCGTACCTAAATGATATTAGTATGTGCTTGTAGCTTGGACTTTTGGCTTTCGATTGAACTAATGGAGGGGCAGATCGGCTTACAATTGCGTTCGTGAGAAGAGTTCGCGCGGTCGAAGTCGCGATCTCGATGTCAGAAAATCGACTTTTTGGGATCGACCCTTTGCATTTTTTCGTCTAGACAATCCAATCTTCGGCCGATTGTCTTGATCGATGGCTCGTTCGAAAGGGGAAAGTCCCGAAAACACCATCGTATGTCGACTTTTTCCCTATCATCTCAGCATCATCGTCGTTATAGTCTCGAAGTTTGCGAGCTTATCCTACTCGTTCCAATAGTCATAGCAATATCGCGCATATATCATCTTGTAGATTATACTTTTGTCTATCTAACGCGCTATTAATCATTAGAATCGGCCGAGAATTCATGGAGTTAGACAAGATTAAGTGAGCACCAAAAATGCACATTTTCAATTGCCTTTTTCAAATTTAAACGCTCATATCTCTTCGAGTTTTCATCGTACCTAAATGATATTAGTATGTGCTTGTAGCTTGGACTTTTAGCTTTCGATTGAACTAATGGAGGGGCAGATCGGCTTACAATTGCGTTCGTGAGAAGAGTTCGCGCGGTCGAAGTCGCGATCTCGATGTCAGAAAATCGACTTTTTGGGATCGACCCTTTGCATTTTTTCGTCTAGGCAATCCAATCTTCGGCCGATTGTCTTGATGGATGGCTCGTTCGAAAGGGGAAAGTCCCGAAAACATCATCGTGTGTCGACTTTTTCCCTATCATCTCAGCATCATCGTCGTTATAGCCTCGAAGTTTGCGAGCTTATCCTACTCGTTCCAATAGTCATAGCAATATCGCGCATATATCATCTTGTAGGTTATACTTTTGTCTATCTAACGCGCTATTAATCATTAGAATCGGCCGAGAATTCATGGAGTTAGACAAGATTAAGTGAGCACCAAAAATGCACATTTTCAATTGCCTTTTTCAAATTTAAACGCTCATATCTCTTCGAGTTTTCATCGTACCTAAATGATATTAGTATGTGCTTGTAGCTTGGACTTTTGGCTTTCGATTGAACTAATGGAGGGGCAGATCGGCTTACAATTGCGTTCGTGAGAAGAGTTCGCGCGGTCGAAGTCGCGATCTCGATGTCAGAAAATCGACTTTTTGGGATCGACCCTTTGCATTTTTTCGTCTAGACAATCCAATCTTCGGCCGATTGTCTTGATCGATGGCTCGTTCGAAAGGGGAAAGTCCCGAAAACACCATCGTATGTCGACTTTTTCCCTATCATCTCAGCATCATCGTCGTTATAGTCTCGAAGTTTGCGAGCTTATCCTACTCGTTCCAATAGTCATAGCAATATCGCGCATATATCATCTTGTAGATTATACTTTTGTCTATCTAACGCGCTATTAATCATTAGAATCGGCCGAGAATTCATGGAGTTAGACAAGATTAAGTGAGCACCAAAAATGCACATTTTCAATTGCCTTTTTCAAATTTAAACGCTCATATCTCTTCGAGTTGTCATCGTACCTAAATGATATTAGTATGTGCTTGTAGCTTGGACTTTTGGCTTTCGATTGAACTAATGGAGGGGCAGATCGGCTTACAATTGCGTTCGTGAGAAGAGTTCGCGCGGTCGAAGTCGCGATCTCGATGTCAGAAAATCGACTTTTTGGGATCGACCCTTTGCATTTTTTCGTCTAGACAATCCAATCTTCGGCCGATTGTCTTGATCGATGGCTCGTTCGAAAGGGGAAAGTCCCGAAAACACCATCGTATGTCGACTTTTTCCCTATCATCTCAGCATCATCGTCGTTATAGTCTCGAAGTTTGCGAGCTTATCCTACTCGTTCCAATAGTCATAGCAATATCGCGCATATATCATCTTGTAGATTATACTTTTATCTATCTAACGCGCTATTAATCATTAGAATCGGCCGAGAATTCATGGAGTTAGACAAGATTAAGTGAGCACCAAAAATGCACATTTTCAATTGCCTTTTTCAAATTTAAACGCTCATATCTCTTCGAGTTTTCATCGTACCTAAATGATATTAGTATGTGCTTGTAGCTTGGACTTTTGGCTTTCGATTGAACTAATGGAGGGGCAGATCGGCTTACAATTGCGTTCGTGAGAAGAGTTCGCGCGGTCGAAGTCGCGATCTCGTTGTCAGAAAATCGACTTTTTGGGATCGACCCTTTGCATTTTTTCGTCTAGGCAATCCAATCTTCGGCCGATTGTCTTGATGGATGGCTCGTTCGAAAGGGGAAAGTCCCGAAAACATCATCGTGTGTCGACTTTTTCCCTATCATCTCAGCATCATCGTCGTTATAGCCTCGAAGTTTGCGAGCTTATCCTACTCGTTCCAATAGTCATAGCAATATCGCGCATATATCATCTTGTAGGTTATACTTTTGTCTATCTAACGCGCTATTAATCATTAGAATCGGCCGAGAATTCATGGAGTTAGACAAGATTAAGTGAGCACCAAAAATGCACATTTTCAATTGCCTTTTTCAAATTTAAACGCTCATATCTCTTCGAGTTTTCATCGTACCTAAATGATATTAGTATGTGCTTGTAGCTTGGACTTTTGGCTTTCGATTGAACTAATGGAGGGGCAGATCGGCTTACAATTGCGTTCGTGAGAAGAGTTCGCGCGGTCGAAGTCGCGATCTCGATGTCAGAAAATCGACTTTTTGGGATCGACCCTTTGCATTTTTTCGTCTAGGCAATCCAATCTTCGGCCGATTGTCTTGATGGATGGCTCGTTCGAAAGGGGAAAGTCCCGAAAACATCATCGTGTGTCGACTTTTTCCCTATCATCTCAGCATCATCGTCGTTATAGTCTCGAAGTTTGCGAGCTTATCCTACTCGTTCCAATAGTCATAGCAATATCGCGCATATATCATCTTGTAGGTTATACTTTTGTCTATCTAACGCGCTATTAATCATTAGAATCGGCCGAGAATTCATGGAGTTAGACAAGATTAAGTGAGCACCAAAAATGCACATTTTCAATTGCCTTTTTCAAATTTAAACGCTCATATCTCTTCGAGTTTTCATCGTACCTAAATGATATTAGTATGTGCTTGTAGCTTGGACTTTTAGATTTCGATTGAACTAATGGAGGGGCAGATCGGCTTACAATTGCGTTCGTGAGAAGAGTTCGCGCGGTCGAAGTCGCGATCTCGATGTCAGAAAATCTACTTTTTGGGATCGACCCTTTGCATTTTTTCGTCTAGGCAATCCAATCTTCGGCCGATTGTCTTGATGGATGGCTCGTTCGAAAGGGGAAAGTCCCGAAAACATCATCGTGTGTCGACTTTTTCCCTATCATCTCAGCATCATCGTCGTTATAGCCTCGAAGTTTGCGAGCTTATCCTACTCGTTCCAATAGTCATAGCAATATCGCGCATATATCATCTTGTAGGTTATACTTTTGTCTATCTAACGCGCTATTAATCATTAGAATCGGCCGAGAATTCATGGAGTTAGACAAGATTAAGTGAGCACCAAAAATGCACATTTTCAATTGCCTTTTTCAAATTTAAACGCTCATATCTCTTCGAGTTTTCATCGTACCTAAATGATATTAGTATGTGCTTGTAGCTTGGACTTTTGGATTTCGATTGAACTAATGGAGGGGCAGATCGGCTTACAATTGCGTTCGTGAGAAGAGTTCGCGCGGTCGAAGTCGCGATCTCGATGTCAGAAAATCGACTTTTTGGGATCGACCCTTTGCATTTTTTCGTCTAGGCAATCCAATCTTCGGCCGATTGTCTTGATGGATGGCTCGTTCGAAAGGGGAAAGTCCCGAAAACATCATCGTGTGTCGACTTTTTCCCTATCATCTCAGCATCATCGTCGTTATAGCCTCGAAGTTTGCGAGCTTATCCTACTCGTTCCAATAGTCATAGCAATATCGCGCATATATCATCTTGTAGGTTATACTTTTGTCTATCTAACGCGCTATTAATCATTAGAATCGGCCGAGAATTCATGGAGTTAGACAAGATTAAGTGAGCACCAAAAATGCACATTTTCAATTGCCTTTTTCAAATTTAAACGCTCATATCTCTTCGAGTTTTCATCGTACCTAAATGATATTAGTATGTGCTTGTAGCTTGGACTTTTAGCTTTCGATTGAACTAATGGAGGGGCAGATCGGCTTACAATTGCGTTCGTGAGAAGAGTTCGCGCGGTCGAAGTCGCGATCTCGATGTCAGAAAATCGACTTTTTGGGATCGACCCTTTGCATTTTTTCGTCTAGACAATCCAATCTTCGGCCGATTGTCTTGATCGATGGCTCGTTCGAAAGGGGAAAGTCCCGAAAACACCATCGTATGTCGACTTTTTCCCTATCATCTCAGCATCATCGTCGTTATAGTCTCGAAGTTTGCGAGCTTATCCTACTCGTTCCAATAGTCATAGCAATATCGCGCATATATCATCTTGTAGATTATACTTTTGTCTATCTAACGCGCTATTAATCATTAGAATCGGCCGAGAATTCATGGAGTTAGACAAGATTAAGTGAGCACCAAAAATGCACATTTTCAATTGCCTTTTTCAAATTTAAACGCTCATATCTCTTCGAGTTTTCATCGTACCTAAATGATATTAGTATGTGCTTGTAGCTTGGACCTTTAGCTTTCGATTGAACTAATGGAGGGGCAGATCGGCTTACAATTGCGTTCGTGAGAAGAGTTCGCGCGGTCGAAGTCGCGATCTCGATGTCAGAAAATCGACTTTTTGGGATCGACCCTTTGCATTTTTTCGTCTAGACAATCCAATCTTCGGCCGATTGTCTTGATCGATGGCTCGTTCGAAAGGGGAAAGTCCCGAAAACACCATCGTATGTCGACTTTTTCCCTATCATCTCAGCATCATCGTCGTTATAGTCTCGAAGTTTGCGAGCTTATCCTACTCGTTCCAATAGTCATAGCAATATCGCGCATATATCATCTTGTAGATTATACTTTTGTCTATCTAACGCGCTATTAATCATTAGAATCGGCCGAGAATTCATGGAGTTAGACAAGATTAAGTGAGCACCAAAAATGCACATTTTCAATTGCCTTTTTCAAATTTAAACGCTCATATCTCTTCGAGTTTTCATCGTACCTAAATGATATTAGTATGTGCTTGTAGCTTGGACCTTTAGCTTTCGATTGAACTAATGGAGGGGCAGATCGGCTTACAATTGCGTTCGTGAGAAGAGTTCGCGCGGTCGAAGTCGCGATCTCGATGTCAGAAAATCGACTTTTTGGGATCGACCCTTTGCATTTTTTCGTCTAGACAATCCAATCTTCGGCCGATTGTCTTGATCGATGGCTCGTTCGAAAGGGGAAAGTCCCGAAAACACCATCGTATGTCGACTTTTTCCCTATCATCTCAGCATCATCGTCGTTATAGTCTCGAAGTTTGCGAGCTTATCCTACTCGTTCCAATAGTCATAGCAATATCGCGCATATATCATCTTGTAGATTATACTTTTGTCTATCTAACGCGCTATTAATCATTAGAATCGGCCGAGAATTCATGGAGTTAGACAAGATTAAGTGAGCACCAAAAATGCACATTTTCAATTGCCTTTTTCAAATTTAAACGCTCATATCTCTTCGAGTTTTCATCGTACCTAAATGATATTAGTATGTGCTTGTAGCTTGGACCTTTAGCTTTCGATTGAACTAATGGAGGGGCAGATCGGCTTACAATTGCGTTCGTGAGAAGAGTTCGCGCGGTCGAAGTCGCGATCTCGATGTCAGAAAATCGACTTTTTGGGATCGACCCTTTGCATTTTTTCGTCTAGACAATCCAATCTTCGGCCGATTGTCTTGATCGATGGCTCGTTCGAAAGGGGAAAGTCCCGAAAACACCATCGTATGTCGACTTTTTCCCTATCATCTCAGCATCATCGTCGTTATAGTCTCGAAGTTTGCGAGCTTATCCTACTCGTTCCAATAGTCATAGCAATATCGCGCATATATCATCTTGTAGATTATACTTTTGTCTATCTAACGCGCTATTAATCATTAGAATCGGCCGAGAATTCATGGAGTTAGACAAGATTAAGTGAGCACCAAAAATGCACATTTTCAATTGCCTTTTTCAAATTTAAACGCTCATATCTCTTCGAGTTTTCATCGTACCTAAATGATATTAGTATGTGCTTGTAGCTTGGACTTTTGGCTTTCGATTGAACTAATGGAGGGGCAGATCGGCTTACAATTGCGTTCGTGAGAAGAGTTCGCGCGGTCGAAGTCGCGATCTCGATGTCAGAAAATCGACTTTTTGGGATCGACCCTTTGCATTTTTTCGTCTAGACAATCCAATCTTCGGCCGATTGTCTTGATCGATGGCTCGTTCGAAAGGGGAAAGTCCCGAAAACACCATCGTATGTCGACTTTTTCCCTATCATCTCAGCATCATCGTCGTTATAGTCTCGAAGTTTGCGAGCTTATCCTACTCGTTCCAATAGTCATAGCAATATCGCGCATATATCATCTTGTAGATTATACTTTTGTCTATCTAACGCGCTATTAATCATTAGAATCGGCCGAGAATTCATGGAGTTAGACAAGATTAAGTGAGCACCAAAAATGCACATTTTCAATTGCCTTTTTCAAATTTAAACGCTCATATCTCTTCGAGTTGTCATCGTACCTAAATGATATTAGTATGTGCTTGTAGCTTGGACTTTTGGCTTTCGATTGAACTAATGGAGGGGCAGATCGGCTTACAATTGCGTTCGTGAGAAGAGTTCGCGCGGTCGAAGTCGCGATCTCGATGTCAGAAAATCGACTTTTTGGGATCGACCCTTTGCATTTTTTCGTCTAGACAATCCAATCTTCGGCCGATTGTCTTGATCGATGGCTCGTTCGAAAGGGGAAAGTCCCGAAAACACCATCGTATGTCGACTTTTTCCCTATCATCTCAGCATCATCGTCGTTATAGTCTCGAAGTTTGCGAGCTTATCCTACTCGTTCCAATAGTCATAGCAATATCGCGCATATATCATCTTGTAGATTATACTTTTATCTATCTAACGCGCTATTAATCATTAGAATCGGCCGAGAATTCATGGAGTTAGACAAGATTAAGTGAGCACCAAAAATGCACATTTTCAATTGCCTTTTTCAAATTTAAACGCTCATATCTCTTCGAGTTTTCATCGTACCTAAATGATATTAGTATGTGCTTGTAGCTTGGACTTTTGGCTTTCGATTGAACTAATGGAGGGGCAGATCGGCTTACAATTGCGTTCGTGAGAAGAGTTCGCGCGGTCGAAGTCGCGATCTCGTTGTCAGAAAATCGACTTTTTGGGATCGACCCTTTGCATTTTTTCGTCTAGGCAATCCAATCTTCGGCCGATTGTCTTGATCGATGGCTCGTTCGAAAGGGGAAAGTCCCGAAAACACCATCGTATGTCGACTTTTTCCCTATCATCTCAGCATCATCGTCGTTATAGCCTCGAAGTTTGCGAGCTTATCCTACTCGTTCCAATAGTCATAGCAATATCGCGCATATATCATCTTGTAGGTTATACTTTTGTCTATCTAACGCGCTATTAATCATTAGAATCGGCCGAGAATTCATGGAGTTAGACAAGATTAAGTGAGCACCAAAAATGCACATTTTCAATTGCCTTTTTCAAATTTAAACGCTCATATCTCTTCGAGTTTTCATCGTACCTAAATGATATTAGTATGTGCTTGTAGCTTGGACTTTTAGCTTTCGATTGAACTAATGGAGGGGCAGATCGGCTTACAATTGCGTTCGTGAGAAGAGTTCGCGCGGTCGAAGTCGCGATCTCGATGTCAGAAAATCGACTTTTTGGGATCGACCCTTTGCATTTTTTCGTCTAGGCAATCCAATCTTCGGCCGATTGTCTTGATGGATGGCTCGTTCGAAAGGGGAAAGTCCCGAAAACATCATCGTGTGTCGACTTTTTCCCTATCATCTCAGCATCATCGTCGTTATAGCCTCGAAGTTTGCGAGCTTATCCTACTCGTTCCAATAGTCATAGCAATATCGCGCATATATCATCTTGTAGGTTATACTTTTGTCTATCTAACGCGCTATTAATCATTAGAATCGGCCGAGAATTCATGGAGTTAGACAAGATTAAGTGAGCACCAAAAATGCACATTTTCAATTGCCTTTTTCAAATTTAAACGCTCATATCTCTTCGAGTTTTCATCGTACCTAAATGATATTAGTATGTGCTTGTAGCTTGGACTTTTGGCTTTCGATTGAACTAATGGAGGGGCAGATCGGCTTACAATTGCGTTCGTGAGAAGAGTTCGCGCGGTCGAAGTCGCGATCTCGATGTCAGAAAATCGACTTTTTGGGATCGACCCTTTGCATTTTTTCGTCTAGGCAATCCAATCTTCGGCCGATTGTCTTGATGGATGGCTCGTTCGAAAGGGGAAAGTCCCGAAAACATCATCGTGTGTCGACTTTTTCCCTATCATCTCAGCATCATCGTCGTTATAGTCTCGAAGTTTGCGAGCTTATCCTACTCGTTCCAATAGTCATAGCAATATCGCGCATATATCATCTTGTAGGTTATACTTTTGTCTATCTAACGCGCTATTAATCATTAGAATCGGCCGAGAATTCATGGAGTTAGACAAGATTAAGTGAGCACCAAAAATGCACATTTTCAATTGCCTTTTTCAAATTTAAACGCTCATATCTCTTCGAGTTTTCATCGTACCTAAATGATATTAGTATGTGCTTGTAGCTTGGACTTTTAGCTTTCGATTGAACTAATGGAGGGGCAGATCGGCTTACAATTGCGTTCGTGAGAAGAGTTCGCGCGGTCGAAGTCGCGATCTCGATGTCAGAAAATCGACTTTTTGGGATCGACCCTTTGCATTTTTTCGTCTAGGCAATCCAATCTTCGGCCGATTGTCTTGATGGATGGCTCGTTCGAAAGGGGAAAGTCCCGAAAACATCATCGTGTGTCGACTTTTTCCCTATCATCTCAGCATCATCGTCGTTATAGCCTCGAAGTTTGCGAGCTTATCCTACTCGTTCCAATAGTCATAGCAATATCGCGCATATATCATCTTGTAGGTTATACTTTTGTCTATCTAACGCGCTATTAATCATTAGAATCGGCCGAGAATTCATGGAGTTAGACAAGATTAAGTGAGCACCAAAAATGCACATTTTCAATTGCCTTTTTCAAATTTAAACGCTCATATCTCTTCGAGTTTTCATCGTACCTAAATGATATTAGTATGTGCTTGTAGCTTGGACTTTTGGATTTCGATTGAACTAATGGAGGGGCAGATCGGCTTACAATTGCGTTCGTGAGAAGAGTTCGCGCGGTCGAAGTCGCGATCTCGATGTCAGAAAATCGACTTTTTGGGATCGACCCTTTGCATTTTTTCGTCTAGGCAATCCAATCTTCGGCCGATTGTCTTGATGGATGGCTCGTTCGAAAGGGGAAAGTCCCGAAAACATCATCGTGTGTCGACTTTTTCCCTATCATCTCAGCATCATCGTCGTTATAGCCTCGAAGTTTGCGAGCTTATCCTACTCGTTCCAATAGTCATAGCAATATCGCGCATATATCATCTTGTAGGTTATACTTTTGTCTATCTAACGCGCTATTAATCATTAGAATCGGCCGAGAATTCATGGAGTTAGACAAGATTAAGTGAGCACCAAAAATGCACATTTTCAATTGCCTTTTTCAAATTTAAACGCTCATATCTCTTCGAGTTGTCATCGTACCTAAATGATATTAGTATGTGCTTGTAGCTTGGACTTTTGGCTTTCGATTGAACTAATGGAGGGGCAGATCGGCTTACAATTGCGTTCGTGAGAAGAGTTCGCGCGGTCGAAGTCGCGATCTCGATGTCAGAAAATCGACTTTTTGGGATCGACCCTTTGCATTTTTTCGTCTAGACAATCCAATCTTCGGCCGATTGTCTTGATCGATGGCTCGTTCGAAAGGGGAAAGTCCCGAAAACACCATCGTATGTCGACTTTTTCCCTATCATCTCAGCATCATCGTCGTTATAGTCTCGAAGTTTGCGAGCTTATCCTACTCGTTCCAATAGTCATAGCAATATCGCGCATATATCATCTTGTAGATTATACTTTTGTCTATCTAACGCGCTATTAATCATTAGAATCGGCCGAGAATTCATGGAGTTAGACAAGATTAAGTGAGCACCAAAAATGCACATTTTCAATTGCCTTTTTCAAATTTAAACGCTCATATCTCTTCGAGTTGTCATCGTACCTAAATGATATTAGTATGTGCTTGTAGCTTGGACCTTTAGCTTTCGATTGAACTAATGGAGGGGCAGATCGGCTTACAATTGCGTTCGTGAGAAGAGTTCGCGCGGTCGAAGTCGCGATCTCGATGTCAGAAAATCGACTTTTTGGGATCGACCCTTTGCATTTTTTCGTCTAGACAATCCAATCTTCGGCCGATTGTCTTGATGGATGGCTCGTTCGAAAGGGGAAAGTCCCGAAAACACCATCGTATGTCGACTTTTTCCCTATCATCTCAGCATCATCGTCGTTATAGTCTCGAAGTTTGCGAGCTTATCCTACTCGTTCCAATAGTCATAGCAATATCGCGCATATATCATCTTGTAGATTATACTTTTGTCTATCTAACGCGCTATTAATCATTAGAATCGGCCGAGAATTCATGGAGTTAGACAAGATTAAGTGAGCACCAAAAATGCACATTTTCAATTGCCTTTTTCAAATTTAAACGCTCATATCTCTTCGAGTTGTCATCGTACCTAAATGATATTAGTATGTGCTTGTAGCTTGGACTTTTGGCTTTCGATTGAACTAATGGAGGGGCAGATCGGCTTACAATTGCGTTCGTGAGAAGAGTTCGCGCGGTCGAAGTCGCGATCTCGATGTCAGAAAATCGACTTTTTGGGATCGACCCTTTGCATTTTTTCGTCTAGACAATCCAATCTTCGGCCGATTGTCTTGATCGATGGCTCGTTCGAAAGGGGAAAGTCCCGAAAACACCATCGTATGTCGACTTTTTCCCTATAATCTCAGCATCATCGTCGTTATAGTCTCGAAGTTTGCGAGCTTATCCTACTCGTTCCAATAGTCATAGCAATATCGCGCATATATCATCTTGTAGGTTATACTTTTGTCTATCTAACGCGCTATTAATCATTAGAATCGGCCGAGAATTCATGGAGTTAGACAAGATTAAGTGAGCACCAAAAATGCACATTTTCAATTGCCTTTTTCAAATTTAAACGCTCATATCTCTTCGAGTTTTCATCGTACCTAAATGATATTAGTATGTGCTTGTAGCTTGGACTTTTAGCTTTCGATTGAACTAATGGAGGGGCAGATCGGCTTACAATTGCGTTCGTGAGAAGAGTTCGCGCGGTCGAAGTCGCGATCTCGATGTCAGAAAATCGACTTTTTGGGATCGACCCTTTGCATTTTTTCGTCTAGGCAATCCAATCTTCGGCCGATTGTCTTGATGGATGGCTCGTTCGAAAGGGGAAAGTCCCGAAAACATCATCGTGTGTCGACTTTTTCCCTATCATCTCAGCATCATCGTCGTTATAGCCTCGAAGTTTGCGAGCTTATCCTACTCGTTCCAATAGTCATAGCAATATCGCGCATATATCATCTTGTAGGTTATACTTTTGTCTATCTAACGCGCTATTAATCATTAGAATCGGCCGAGAATTCATGGAGTTAGACAAGATTAAGTGAGCACCAAAAATGCACATTTTCAATTGCCTTTTTCAAATTTAAACGCTCATATCTCTTCGAGTTTTCATCGTACCTAAATGATATTAGTATGTGCTTGTAGCTTGGACTTTTGGCTTTCGATTGAACTAATGGAGGGGCAGATCGGCTTACAATTGCGTTCGTGAGAAGAGTTCGCGCGGTCGAAGTCGCGATCTCGATGTCAGAAAATCGACTTTTTGGGATCGACCCTTTGCATTTTTTCGTCTAGGCAATCCAATCTTCGGCCGATTGTCTTGATGGATGGCTCGTTCGAAAGGGGAAAGTCCCGAAAACATCATCGTGTGTCGACTTTTTCCCTATCATCTCAGCATCATCGTCGTTATAGCCTCGAAGTTTGCGAGCTTATCCTACTCGTTCCAATAGTCATAGCAATATCGCGCATATATCATCTTGTAGGTTATACTTTTGTCTATCTAACGCGCTATTAATCATTAGAATCGGCCGAGAATTCATGGAGTTAGACAAGATTAAGTGAGCACCAAAAATGCACATTTTCAATTGCCTTTTTCAAATTTAAACGCTCATATCTCTTCGAGTTTTCATCGTACCTAAATGATATTAGTATGTGCTTGTAGCTTGGACTTTTAGCTTTCGATTGAACTAATGGAGGGGCAGATCGGCTTACAATTGCGTTCGTGAGAAGAGTTCGCGCGGTCGAAGTCGCGATCTCGATGTCAGAAAATCGACTTTTTGGGATCGACCCTTTGCATTTTTTCGTCTAGACAATCCAATCTTCGGCCGATTGTCTTGATCGATGGCTCGTTCGAAAGGGGAAAGTCCCGAAAACACCATCGTATGTCGACTTTTTCCCTATCATCTCAGCATCATCGTCGTTATAGCCTCGAAGTTTGCGAGCTTATCCTACTCGTTCCAATAGTCATAGCAATATCGCGCATATATCATCTTGTAGGTTATACTTTTGTCTATCTAACGCGCTATTAATCATTAGAATCGGCCGAGAATTCATGGAGTTAGACAAGATTAAGTGAGCACCAAAAATGCACATTTTCAATTGCCTTTTTCAAATTTAAACGCTCATATCTCTTCGAGTTTTCATCGTACCTAAATGATATTAGTATGTGCTTGTAGCTTGGACTTTTGGCTTTCGATTGAACTAATGGAGGGGCAGATCGGCTTACAATTGCGTTCGTGAGAAGAGTTCGCGCGGTCGAAGTCGCGATCTCGATGTCAGAAAATCGACTTTTTGGGATCGACCCTTTGCATTTTTTCGTCTAGGCAATCCAATCTTCGGCCGATTGTCTTGATGGATGGCTCGTTCGAAAGGGGAAAGTCCCGAAAACATCATCGTGTGTCGACTTTTTCCCTATCATCTCAGCATCATCGTCGTTATAGTCTCGAAGTTTGCGAGCTTATCCTACTCGTTCCAATAGTCATAGCAATATCGCGCATATATCATCTTGTAGGTTATACTTTTGTCTATCTAACGCGCTATTAATCATTAGAATCGGCCGAGAATTCATGGAGTTAGACAAGATTAAGTGAGCACCAAAAATGCACATTTTCAATTGCCTTTTTCAAATTTAAACGCTCATATCTCTTCGAGTTTTCATCGTACCTAAATGATATTAGTATGTGCTTGTAGCTTGGACTTTTAGCTTTCGATTGAACTAATGGAGGGGCAGATCGGCTTACAATTGCGTTCGTGAGAAGAGTTCGCGCGGTCGAAGTCGCGATCTCGATGTCAGAAAATCGACTTTTTGGGATCGACCCTTTGCATTTTTTCGTCTAGGCAATCCAATCTTCGGCCGATTGTCTTGATGGATGGCTCGTTCGAAAGGGGAAAGTCCCGAAAACATCATCGTGTGTCGACTTTTTCCCTATCATCTCAGCATCATCGTCGTTATAGCCTCGAAGTTTGCGAGCTTATCCTACTCGTTCCAATAGTCATAGCAATATCGCGCATATATCATCTTGTAGGTTATACTTTTGTCTATCTAACGCGCTATTAATCATTAGAATCGGCCGAGAATTCATGGAGTTAGACAAGATTAAGTGAGCACCAAAAATGCACATTTTCAATTGCCTTTTTCAAATTTAAACGCTCATATCTCTTCGAGTTTTCATCGTACCTAAATGATATTAGTATGTGCTTGTAGCTTGGACTTTTAGCTTTCGATTGAACTAATGGAGGGGCAGATCGGCTTACAATTGCGTTCGTGAGAAGAGTTCGCGCGGTCGAAGTCGCGATCTCGATGTCAGAAAATCGACTTTTTGGGATCGACCCTTTGCATTTTTTCGTCTAGGCAATCCAATCTTCGGCCGATTGTCTTGATGGATGGCTCGTTCGAAAGGGGAAAGTCCCGAAAACATCATCGTGTGTCGACTTTTTCCCTATCATCTCAGCATCATCGTCGTTATAGCCTCGAAGTTTGCGAGCTTATCCTACTCGTTCCAATAGTCATAGCAATATCGCGCATATATCATCTTGTAGGTTATACTTTTGTCTATCTAACGCGCTATTAATCATTAGAATCGGCCGAGAATTCATGGAGTTAGACAAGATTAAGTGAGCACCAAAAATGCACATTTTCAATTGCCTTTTTCAAATTTAAACGCTCATATCTCTTCGAGTTTTCATCGTACCTAAATGATATTAGTATGTGCTTGTAGCTTGGACTTTTGGCTTTCGATTGAACTAATGGAGGGGCAGATCGGCTTACAATTGCGTTCGTGAGAAGAGTTCGCGCGGTCGAAGTCGCGATCTCGATGTCAGAAAATCTACTTTTTGGGATCGACCCTTTGCATTTTTTCGTCTAGGCAATCCAATCTTCGGCCGATTGTCTTGATGGATGGCTCGTTCGAAAGGGGAAAGTCCCGAAAACATCATCGTGTGTCGACTTTTTCCCTATCATCTCAGCATCATCGTCGTTATAGTCTCGAAGTTTGCGAGCTTATCCTACTCGTTACAATAGTCATAGCAATATCGCGCATATATCATCTTGTAGGTTATACTTTTGTCTATCTAACGCGCTATTAATCATTAGAATCGGCCGAGAATTCATGGAGTTAGACAAGATTAAGTGAGCACCAAAAATGCACATTTTCAATTGCCTTTTTCAAATTTAAACGCTCATATCTCTTCGAGTTTTCATCGTACCTAAATGATATTAGTATGTGCTTGTAGCTTGGACTTTTGGCTTTCGATTGAACTAATGGAGGGGCAGATCGGCTTACAATTGCGTTCGTGAGAAGAGTTCGCGCGGTCGAAGTCGCGATCTCGATGTCAGAAAATCGACTTTTTGGGATCGACCCTTTGAGTTTTTTCGTCTAGACAATCCAATCTTCGGCCGATTGTCTTGATCGATGGCTCGTTCGAAAGGGGAAAGTCCCGAAAACACCATCGTATGTCGACTTTTTCCCTATCATCTCAGCATCATCGTCGTTATAGTCTCGAAGTTTGCGAGCTTATCCTACTCGTTCCAATAGTCATAGCAATATCGCGCATATATCATCTTGTAGGTTATACTTTTGTCTATCTAACGCGCTATTAATCATTAGAATCGGCCGAGAATTCATGGAGTTAGACAAGATTAAGTGAGCACCAAAAATGCACATTTTCAATTGCCTTTTTCAAATTTAAACGCTCATATCTCTTCGAGTTTTCATCGTACCTAAATGATATTAGTATGTGCTTGTAGCTTGGACTTTTGGCTTTCGATTGAACTAATGGAGGGGCAGATCGGCTTACAATTGCGTTCGTGAGAAGAGTTCGCGCGGTCGAAGTCGCGATCTCGATGTCAGAAAATCGACTTTTTGGGATCGACCCTTTGCATTTTTTCGTCTAGACAATCCAATCTTCGGCCGATTGTCTTGATCGATGGCTCGTTCGAAAGGGGAAAGTCCCGAAAACACCATCGTATGTCGACTTTTTCCCTATCATCTCAGCATCATCGTCGTTATAGTCTCGAAGTTTGCGAGCTTATCCTACTCGTTCCAATAGTCATAGCAATATCGCGCATATATCATCTTGTAGGTTATACTTTTGTCTATCTAACGCGCTATTAATCATTAGAATCGGCCGAGAATTCATGGAGTTAGACAAGATTAAGTGAGCACCAAAAATGCACATTTTCAATTGCCTTTTTCAAATTTAAACGCTCATATCTCTTCGAGTTTTCATCGTACCTAAATGATATTAGTATGTGCTTGTAGCTTGGACTTTTGGCTTTCGATTGAACTAATGGAGGGGCAGATCGGCTTACAATTGCGTTCGTGAGAAGAGTTCGCGCGGTCGAAGTCGCGATCTCGATGTCAGAAAATCGACTTTTTGGGATCGACCCTTTGCATTTTTTCGTCTAGGCAATCCAATCTTCGGCCGATTGTCTTGATGGATGGCTCGTTCGAAAGGGGAAAGTCCCGAAAACATCATCGTGTGTCGACTTTTTCCCTATCATCTCAGCATCATCGTCGTTATAGCCTCGAAGTTTGCGAGCTTATCCTACTCGTTCCAATAGTCATAGCAATATCTCGCATATATCATCTTGTAGGTTATACTTTTGTCTATCTAACGCGCTATTAATCATTAGAATCGGCCGAGAATTCATGGAGTTAGACAAGATTAAGTGAGCACCAAAAATGCACATTTTCAATTGCCTTTTTCAAATTTAAACGCTCATATCTCTTCGAGTTTTCATCGTACCTAAATGATATTAGTATGTGCTTGTAGCTTGGACTTTTGGCTTTCGATTGAACTAATGGAGGGGCAGATCGGCTTACAATTGCGTTCGTGAGAAGAGTTCGCGCGGTCGAAGTCGCGATCTCGATGTCAGAAAATCGACTTTTTGGGATCGACCCTTTGCATTTTTTCGTCTAGACAATCCAATCTTCGGCCGATTGTCTTGATCGATGGCTCGTTCGAAAGGGGAAAGTCCCGAAAACACCATCGTATGTCGACTTTTTCCCTATCATCTCAGCATCATCGTCGTTATAGTCTCGAAGTTTGCGAGCTTATCCTACTCGTTCCAATAGTCATAGCAATATCGCGCATATATCATCTTGTAGGTTATACTTTTGTCTATCTAACGCGCTATTAATCATTAGAATCGGCCGAGAATTCATGGAGTTAGACAAGATTAAGTGAGCACCAAAAATGCACATTTTCAATTGCCTTTTTCAAATTTAAACGCTCATATCTCTTCGAGTTTTCATCGTACCTAAATGATATTAGTATGTGCTTGTAGCTTGGACTTTTGGCTTTCGATTGAACTAATGGAGGGGCAGATCGGCTTACAATTGCGTTCGTGAGAAGAGTTCGCGCGGTCGAAGTCGCGATCTCGATGTCAGAAAATCGACTTTTTGGGATCGACCCTTTGCATTTTTTCGTCTAGGCAATCCAATCTTCGGCCGATTGTCTTGATGGATGGCTCGTTCGAAAGGGGAAAGTCCCGAAAACATCATCGTGTGTCGACTTTTTCCCTATCATCTCAGCATCATCGTCGTTATAGCCTCGAAGTTTGCGAGCTTATCCTACTCGTTCCAATAGTCATAGCAATATCTCGCATATATCATCTTGTAGGTTATACTTTTGTCTATCTAACGCGCTATTAATCATTAGAATCGGCCGAGAATTCATGGAGTTAGACAAGATTAAGTGAGCACCAAAAATGCACATTTTCAATTGCCTTTTTCAAATTTAAACGCTCATATCTCTTCGAGTTTTCATCGTACCTAAATGATATTAGTATGTGCTTGTAGCTTGGACTTTTAGCTTTCGATTGAACTAATGGAGGGGCAGATCGGCTTACAATTGCGTTCGTGAGAAGAGTTCGCGCGGTCGAAGTCGCGATCTCGATGTCAGAAAATCGACTTTTTGGGATCGACCCTTTGCATTTTTTCGTCTAGGCAATCCAATCTTCGGCCGATTGTCTTGATGGATGGCTCGTTCGAAAGGGGAAAGTCCCGAAAACATCATCGTGTGTCGACTTTTTCCCTATCATCTCAGCATCATCGTCGTTATAGCCTCGAAGTTTGCGAGCTTATCCTACTCGTTCCAATAGTCATAGCAATATCGCGCATATATCATCTTGTAGGTTATACTTTTGTCTATCTAACGCGCTATTAATCATTAGAATCGGCCGAGAATTCATGGAGTTAGACAAGATTAAGTGAGCACCAAAAATGCACATTTTCAATTGCCTTTTTCAAATTTAAACGCTCATATCTCTTCGAGTTTTCATCGTACCTAAATGATATTAGTATGTGCTTGTAGCTTGGACTTTTAGCTTTCGATTGAACTAATGGAGGGGCAGATCGGCTTACAATTGCGTTCGTGAGAAGAGTTCGCGCGGTCGAAGTCGCGATCTCGATGTCAGAAAATCGACTTTTTGGGATCGACCCTTTGCATTTTTTCGTCTAGACAATCCAATCTTCGGCCGATTGTCTTGATCGATGGCTCGTTCGAAAGGGGAAAGTCCCGAAAACACCATCGTATGTCGACTTTTTCCCTATCATCTCAGCATCATCGTCGTTATAGCCTCGAAGTTTGCGAGCTTATCCTACTCGTTCCAATAGTCATAGCAATATCGCGCATATATCATCTTGTAGGTTATACTTTTGTCTATCTAACGCGCTATTAATCATTAGAATCGGCCGAGAATTCATGGAGTTAGACAAGATTAAGTGAGCACCAAAAATGCACATTTTCAATTGCCTTTTTCAAATTTAAACGCTCATATCTCTTCGAGTTTTCATCGTACCTAAATGATATTAGTATGTGCTTGTAGCTTGGACTTTTGGCTTTCGATTGAACTAATGGAGGGGCAGATCGGCTTACAATTGCGTTCGTGAGAAGAGTTCGCGCGGTCGAAGTCGCGATCTCGATGTCAGAAAATCGACTTTTTGGGATCGACCCTTTGCATTTTTTCGTCTAGGCAATCCAATCTTCGGCCGATTGTCTTGATGGATGGCTCGTTCGAAAGGGGAAAGTCCCGAAAACATCATCGTGTGTCGACTTTTTCCCTATCATCTCAGCATCATCGTCGTTATAGTCTCGAAGTTTGCGAGCTTATCCTACTCGTTCCAATAGTCATAGCAATATCGCGCATATATCATCTTGTAGGTTATACTTTTGTCTATCTAACGCGCTATTAATCATTAGAATCGGCCGAGAATTCATGGAGTTAGACAAGATTAAGTGAGCACCAAAAATGCACATTTTCAATTGCCTTTTTCAAATTTAAACGCTCATATCTCTTCGAGTTGTCATCGTACCTAAATGATATTAGTATGTGCTTGTAGCTTGGACTTTTAGCTTTCGATTGAACTAATGGAGGGGCAGATCGGCTTACAATTGCGTTCGTGAGAAGAGTTCGCGCGGTCGAAGTCGCGATCTCGATGTCAGAAAATCGACTTTTTGGGATCGACCCTTTGCATTTTTTCGTCTAGACAATCCAATCTTCGGCCGATTGTCTTGATCGATGGCTCGTTCGAAAGGGGAAAGTCCCGAAAACATCATCGTGTGTCGACTTTTTCCCTATCATCTCAGCATCATCGTCGTTATAGCCTCGAAGTTTGCGAGCTTATCCTACTCATTCCAATAGTCATAGCAATATCGCGCATATATCATCTTGTAGGTTATACTTTTGTCTATCTAACGCGCAATTAATCATTAGAATCGGCCGAGAATTCATGGAGTTAGACAAGATTAAGTGAGCACCAAAAATGCACATTTTCAATTGCCTTTTTCAAATTTAAACGCTCATATCTCTTCGAGTTTTCATCGTACCTAAATGATATTAGTATGTGCTTGTAGCTTGGACTTTTGGCTTTCGATTGAACTAATGGAGGGGCAGATCGGCTTACAATTGCGTTCGTGAGAAGAGTTCGCGCGGTCGAAGTCGCGATCTCGATGTCAGAAAATCGACTTTTTGGGATCGACCCTTTGCATTTTTTCGTCTAGACAATCCAATCGTCGGCCGATTGTCTTGATGGATGGCTCGTTCGAAAGGGGAAAGTCCCGAAAACATCATCGTGTGTCGACTTTTTCCCTATCATCTCAGCATCATCGTCGTTATAGTCTCGAAGTTTGCGAGCTTATCCTACTCGTTCCAATAGTCATAGCAATATCGCGCATATATCATCTTGTAGGTTATACTTTTGTCTATCTAACGCGCTATTAATCATTAGAATCGGCCGAGAATTCATGGAGTTAGACAAGATTAAGTGAGCACCAAAAATGCACATTTTCAATTGCCTTTTTCAAATTTAAACGCTCATATCTCTTCGAGTTGTCATCGTACCTAAATGATATTAGTATGTGCTTGTAGCTTGGACTTTTAGCTTTCGATTGAACTAATGGAGGGGCAGATCGGCTTACAATTGCGTTCGTGAGAAGAGTTCGCGCGGTCGAAGTCGCGATCTCGATGTCAGAAAATCGACTTTTTGGGATCGACCCTTTGCATTTTTTCGTCTAGACAATCCAATCTTCGGCCGATTGTCTTGATGGATGGCTCGTTCGAAAGGGGAAAGTCCCGAAAACATCATCGTGTGTCGACTTTTTCCCTATCATCTCAGCATCATCGTCGTTATAGCCTCGAAGTTTGCGAGCTTATCCTACTCATTCCAATAGTTATAGCAATATCGCGCATATATCATCTTGTAGGTTATACTTTTGTCTATCTAACGCGCAATTAATCATTAGAATCGGCCGAGAATTCATGGAGTTAGACAAGATTAAGTGAGCACCAAAAATGCACATTTTCAATTGCCTTTTTCAAATTTAAACGCTCATATCTCTTCGAGTTGTCATCGTACCTAAATGATATTAGTATGTGCTTGTAGCTTGGACTTTTGGCTTTCGATTGAACTAATGGAGGGGCAGATCGGCTTACAATTGCGTTCGTGAGAAGAGTTCGCGCGGTCGAAGTCGCGATCTCGATGTCAGAAAATCGACTTTTTGGGATCGACCCTTTGCATTTTTTCGTCTAGACAATCCAATCGTCGGCCGATTGTCTTGATGGATGGCTCGTTCGAAAGGGGAAAGTCCCGAAAACATCATCGTGTGTCGACTTTTTCCCTATCATCTCAGCATCATCGTCGTTATAGCCTCGAAGTTTGCGAGCTTATCCTACTCGTTCCAATAGTCATAGCAATATCGCGCATATATCATCTTGTAGGTTATACTTTTGTCTATCTAACGCGCTATTAATCATTAGAATCGGCCGAGAATTCATGGAGTTAGACAAGATTAAGTGAGCACCAAAAATGCACATTTTCAATTGCCTTTTTCAAATTTAAACGCTCATATCTCTTCGAGTTTTCATCGTACCTAAATGATATTAGTATGTGCTTGTAGCTTGGACTTTTGGCTTTCGATTGAACTAATGGAGGGGCAGATCGGCTTACAATTGCGTTCGTGAGAAGAGTTCGCGCGGTCGAAGTCGCGATCTCGATGTCAGAAAATCGACTTTTTGGGATCGACCCTTTGCATTTTTTCGTCTAGACAATCCAATCTTCGGCCGATTGTCTTGATCGATGGCTCGTTCGAAAGGGGAAAGTCCCGAAAACACCATCGTATGTCGACTTTTTCCCTATCATCTCAGCATCATCGTCGTTATAGCCTCGAAGTTTGCGAGCTTATCCTACTCGTTCCAATAGTCATAGCAATATCGCGCATATATCATCTTGTAGGTTATACTTTTGTCTATCTAACGCGCTATTAATCATTAGAATCGGCCGAGAATTCATGGAGTTAGACAAGATTAAGTGAGCACCAAAAATGCACATTTTCAATTGCCTTTTTCAAATTTAAACGCTCATATCTCTTCGAGTTTTCATCGTACCTAAATGATATTAGTATGTGCTTGTAGCTTGGACTTTTGGCTTTCGATTGAACTAATGGAGGGGCAGATCGGCTTACAATTGCGTTCGTGAGAAGAGTTCGCGCGGTCGAAGTCGCGATCTCGATGTCAGAAAATCTACTTTTTGGGATCGACCCTTTGCATTTTTTCGTCTAGGCAATCCAATCTTCGGCCGATTGTCTTGATGGATGGCTCGTTCGAAAGGGGAAAGTCCCGAAAACATCATCGTGTGTCGACTTTTTCCCTATCATCTCAGCATCATCGTCGTTATAGCCTCGAAGTTTGCGAGCTTATCCTACTCGTTCCAATAGTCATAGCAATATCGCGCATATATCATCTTGTAGGTTATACTTTTGTCTATCTAACGCGCTATTAATCATTAGAATCGGCCGAGAATTCATGGAGTTAGACAAGATTAAGTGAGCACCAAAAATGCACATTTTCAATTGCCTTTTTCAAATTTAAACGCTCATATCTCTTCGAGTTTTCATCGTACCTAAATGATATTAGTATGTGCTTGTAGCTTGGACTTTTAGCTTTCGATTGAACTAATGGAGGGGCAGATCGGCTTACAATTGCGTTCGTGAGAAGAGTTCGCGCGGTCGAAGTCGCGATCTCGATGTCAGAAAATCGACTTTTTGGGATCGACCCTTTGCATTTTTTCGTCTAGGCAATCCAATCTTCGGCCGATTGTCTTGATGGATGGCTCGTTCGAAAGGGGAAAGTCCCGAAAACATCATCGTGTGTCGACTTTTTCCCTATCATCTCAGCATCATCGTCGTTATAGCCTCGAAGTTTGCGAGCTTATCCTACTCGTTCCAATAGTCATAGCAATATCGCGCATATATCATCTTGTAGGTTATACTTTTGTCTATCTAACGCGCTATTAATCATTAGAATCGGCCGAGAATTCATGGAGTTAGACAAGATTAAGTGAGCACCAAAAATGCACATTTTCAATTGCCTTTTTCAAATTTAAACGCTCATATCTCTTCGAGTTTTCATCGTACCTAAATGATATTAGTATGTGCTTGTAGCTTGGACTTTTAGCTTTCGATTGAACTAATGGAGGGGCAGATCGGCTTACAATTGCGTTCGTGAGAAGAGTTCGCGCGGTCGAAGTCGCGATCTCGATGTCAGAAAATCGACTTTTTGGGATCGACCCTTTGCATTTTTTCGTCTAGGCAATCCAATCTTCGGCCGATTGTCTTGATGGATGGCTCGTTCGAAAGGGGAAAGTCCCGAAAACATCATCGTGTGTCGACTTTTTCCCTATCATCTCAGCATCATCGTCGTTATAGCCTCGAAGTTTGCGAGCTTATCCTACTCGTTCCAATAGTCATAGCAATATCGCGCATATATCATCTTGTAGGTTATACTTTTGTCTATCTAACGCGCTATTAATCATTAGAATCGGCCGAGAATTCATGGAGTTAGACAAGATTAAGTGAGCACCAAAAATGCACATTTTCAATTGCCTTTTTCAAATTTAAACGCTCATATCTCTTCGAGTTTTCATCGTACCTAAATGATATTAGTATGTGCTTGTAGCTTGGACTTTTAGCTTTCGATTGAACTAATGGAGGGGCAGATCGGCTTACAATTGCGTTCGTGAGAAGAGTTCGCGCGGTCGAAGTCGCGATCTCGATGTCAGAAAATCGACTTTTTGGGATCGACCCTTTGCATTTTTTCGTCTAGACAATCCAATCTTCGGCCGATTGTCTTGATCGATGGCTCGTTCGAAAGGGGAAAGTCCCGAAAACACCATCGTATGTCGACTTTTTCCCTATCATCTCAGCATCATCGTCGTTATAGCCTCGAAGTTTGCGAGCTTATCCTACTCGTTCCAATAGTCATAGCAATATCGCGCATATATCATCTTGTAGGTTATACTTTTGTCTATCTAACGCGCTATTAATCATTAGAATCGGCCGAGAATTCATGGAGTTAGACAAGATTAAGTGAGCACCAAAAATGCACATTTTCAATTGCCTTTTTCAAATTTAAACGCTCATATCTCTTCGAGTTTTCATCGTACCTAAATGATATTAGTATGTGCTTGTAGCTTGGACTTTTAGCTTTCGATTGAACTAATGGAGGGGCAGATCGGCTTACAATTGCGTTCGTGAGAAGAGTTCGCGCGGTCGAAGTCGCGATCTCGATGTCAGAAAATCGACTTTTTGGGATCGACCCTTTGCATTTTTTCGTCTAGGCAATCCAATCTTCGGCCGATTGTCTTGATCGATGGCTCGTTCGAAAGGGGAAAGTCCCGAAAACATCATCGTGTGTCGACTTTTTCCCTATCATCTCAGCATCATCGTCGTTATAGCCTCGAAGTTTGCGAGCTTATCCTACTCGTTCCAATAGTCATAGCAATATCGCGCATATATCATCTTGTAGGTTATACTTTTGTCTATCTAACGCGCTATTAATCATTAGAATCGGCCGAGAATTCATGGAGTTAGACAAGATTAAGTGAGCACCAAAAATGCACATTTTCAATTGCCTTTTTCAAATTTAAACGCTCATATCTCTTCGAGTTTTCATCGTACCTAAATGATATTAGTATGTGCTTGTAGCTTGGACTTTTAGCTTTCGATTGAACTAATGGAGGGGCAGATCGGCTTACAATTGCGTTCGTGAGAAGAGTTCGCGCGGTCGAAGTCGCGATCTCGATGTCAGAAAATCGACTTTTTGGGATCGACCCTTTGCATTTTTTCGTCTAGACAATCCAATCTTCGGCCGATTGTCTTGATCGATGGCTCGTTCGAAAGGGGAAAGTCCCGAAAACACCATCGTATGTCGACTTTTTCCCTATCATCTCAGCATCATCGTCGTTATAGCCTCGAAGTTTGCGAGCTTATCCTACTCGTTCCAATAGTCATAGCAATATCGCGCATATATCATCTTGTAGGTTATACTTTTGTCTATCTAACGCGCTATTAATCATTAGAATCGGCCGAGAATTCATGGAGTTAGACAAGATTAAGTGAGCACCAAAAATGCACATTTTCAATTGCCTTTTTCAAATTTAAACGCTCATATCTCTTCGAGTTTTCATCGTACCTAAATGATATTAGTATGTGCTTGTAGCTTGGACTTTTAGCTTTCGATTGAACTAATGGAGGGGCAGATCGGCTTACAATTGCGTTCGTGAGAAGAGTTCGCGCGGTCGAAGTCGCGATCTCGATGTCAGAAAATCGACTTTTTGGGATCGACCCTTTGCATTTTTTCGTCTAGGCAATCCAATCTTCGGCCGATTGTCTTGATGGATGGCTCGTTCGAAAGGGGAAAGTCCCGAAAACATCATCGTGTGTCGACTTTTTCCCTATCATCTCAGCATCATCGTCGTTATAGCCTCGAAGTTTGCGAGCTTATCCTACTCGTTCCAATAGTCATAGCAATATCGCGCATATATCATCTTGTAGGTTATACTTTTGTCTATCTAACGCGCTATTAATCATTAGAATCGGCCGAGAATTCATGGAGTTAGACAAGATTAAGTGAGCACCAAAAATGCACATTTTCAATTGCCTTTTTCAAATTTAAACGCTCATATCTCTTCGAGTTTTCATCGTACCTAAATGATATTAGTATGTGCTTGTAGCTTGGACTTTTAGCTTTCGATTGAACTAATGGAGGGGCAGGTCGGCTTACAATTGCGTTCGTGAGAAGAGTTCGCGCGGTCGAAGTCGCGATCTCGATGTCAGAAAATCGACTTTTTGGGATCGACCCTTTGCATTTTTTCGTCTAGACAATCCAATCTTCGGCCGATTGTCTTGATCGATGGCTCGTTCGAAAGGGGAAAGTCCCGAAAACACCATCGTATGTCGACTTTTTCCCTATCATCTCAGCATCATCGTCGTTATAGCCTCGAAGTTTGCGAGCTTATCCTACTCGTTCCAATAGTCATAGCAATATCGCGCATATATCATCTTGTAGGTTATACTTTTGTCTATCTAACGCGCTATTAATCATTAGAATCGGCCGAGAATTCATGGAGTTAGACAAGATTAAGTGAGCACCAAAAATGCACATTTTCAATTGCCTTTTTCAAATTTAAACGCTCATATCTCTTCGAGTTTTCATCGTACCTAAATGATATTAGTATGTGCTTGTAGCTTGGACTTTTGGCTTTCGATTGAACTAATGGAGGGGCAGATCGGCTTACAATTGCGTTCGTGAGAAGAGTTCGCGCGGTCGAAGTCGCGATCTCGATGTCAGAAAATCGACTTTTTGGGATCGACCCTTTGCATTTTTTCGTCTAGACAATCCAATCTTCGGCCGATTGTCTTGATCGATGGCTCGTTCGAAAGGGGAAAGTCCCGAAAACACCATCGTATGTCGACTTTTTCCCTATCATCTCAGCATCATCGTCGTTATAGCCTCGAAGTTTGCGAGCTTATCCTACTCGTTCCAATAGTCATAGCAATATCGCGCATATATCATCTTGTAGGTTATACTTTTGTCTATCTAACGCGCTATTAATCATTAGAATCGGCCGAGAATTCATGGAGTTAGACAAGATTAAGTGAGCACCAAAAATGCACATTTTCAATTGCCTTTTTCAAATTTAAACGCTCATATCTCTTCGAGTTTTCATCGTACCTAAATGATATTAGTATGTGCTTGTAGCTTGGACTTTTGGCTTTCGATTGAACTAATGGAGGGGCAGATCGGCTTACAATTGCGTTCGTGAGAAGAGTTCGCGCGGTCGAAGTCGCGATCTCGATGTCAGAAAATCGACTTTTTGGGATCGACCCTTTGCATTTTTTCGTCTAGGCAATCCAATCTTCGGCCGATTGTCTTGATGGATGGCTCGTTCGAAAGGGGAAAGTCCCGAAAACATCATCGTGTGTCGACTTTTTCCCTATCATCTCAGCATCATCGTCGTTATAGTCTCGAAGTTTGCGAGCTTATCCTACTCGTTCCAATAGTCATAGCAATATCGCGCATATATCATCTTGTAGGTTATACTTTTGTCTATCTAACGCGCTATTAATCATTAGAATCGGCCGAGAATTCATGGAGTTAGACAAGATTAAGTGAGCACCAAAAATGCACATTTTCAATTGCCTTTTTCAAATTTAAACGCTCATATCTCTTCGAGTTTTCATCGTACCTAAATGATATTAGTATGTGCTTGTAGCTTGGACTTTTAGCTTTCGATTGAACTAATGGAGGGGCAGATCGGCTTACAATTGCGTTCGTGAGAAGAGTTCGCGCGGTCGAAGTCGCGATCTCGATGTCAGAAAATCGACTTTTTGGGATCGACCCTTTGCATTTTTTCGTCTAGGCAATCCAATCTTCGGCCGATTGTCTTGATGGATGGCTCGTTCGAAAGGGGAAAGTCCCGAAAACATCATCGTGTGTCGACTTTTTCCCTATCATCTCAGCATCATCGTCGTTATAGCCTCGAAGTTTGCGAGCTTATCCTACTCGTTCCAATAGTCATAGCAATATCGCGCATATATCATCTTGTAGGTTATACTTTTGTCTATCTAACGCGCTATTAATCATTAGAATCGGCCGAGAATTCATGGAGTTAGACAAGATTAAGTGAGCACCAAAAATGCACATTTTCAATTGCCTTTTTCAAATTTAAACGCTCATATCTCTTCGAGTTTTCATCGTACCTAAATGATATTAGTATGTGCTTGTAGCTTGGACTTTTAGCTTTCGATTGAACTAATGGAGGGGCAGATCGGCTTACAATTGCGTTCGTGAGAAGAGTTCGCGCGGTCGAAGTCGCGATCTCGATGTCAGAAAATCGACTTTTTGGGATCGACCCTTTGCATTTTTTCGTCTAGGCAATCCAATCTTCGGCCGATTGTCTTGATGGATGGCTCGTTCGAAAGGGGAAAGTCCCGAAAACATCATCGTGTGTCGACTTTTTCCCTATCATCTCAGCATCATCGTCGTTATAGCCTCGAAGTTTGCGAGCTTATCCTACTCATTCCAATAGTCATAGCAATATCGCGCATATATCATCTTGTAGGTTATACTTTTGTCTATCTAACGCGCAATTAATCATTAGAATCGGCCGAGAATTCATGGAGTTAGACAAGATTAAGTGAGCACCAAAAATGCACATTTTCAATTGCCTTTTTCAAATTTAAACGCTCATATCTCTTCGAGTTTTCATCGTACCTAAATGATATTAGTATGTGCTTGTAGCTTGGACTTTTGGCTTTCGATTGAACTAATGGAGGGGCAGATCGGCTTACAATTGCGTTCGTGAGAAGAGTTCGCGCGGTCGAAGTCGCGATCTCGATGTCAGAAAATCGACTTTTTGGGATCGACCCTTTGCATTTTTTCGTCTAGACAATCCAATCTTCGGCCGATTGTCTTGATCGATGGCTCGTTCGAAAGGGGAAAGTCCCGAAAACACCATCGTATGTCGACTTTTTCCCTATCATCTCAGCATCATCGTCGTTATAGTCTCGAAGTTTGCGAGCTTATCCTACTCGTTCCAATAGTCATAGCAATATCGCGCATATATCATCTTGTAGGTTATACTTTTGTCTATCTAACGCGCTATTAATCATTAGAATCGGCCGAGAATTCATGGAGTTAGACAAGATTAAGTGAGCACCAAAAATGCACATTTTCAATTGCCTTTTTCAAATTTAAACGCTCATATCTCTTCGAGTTGTCATCGTACCTAAATGATATTAGTATGTGCTTGTAGCTTGGACTTTTAGCTTTCGATTGAACTAATGGAGGGGCAGATCGGCTTACAATTGCGTTCGTGAGAAGAGTTCGCGCGGTCGAAGTCGCGATCTCGATGTCAGAAAATCGACTTTTTGGGATCGACCCTTTGAGTTTTTTCGTCTAGACAATCCAATCTTCGGCCGATTGTCTTGATCGATGGCTCGTTCGAAAGGGGAAAGTCCCGAAAACACCATCGTATGTCGACTTTTTCCCTATCATCTCAGCATCATCGTCGTTATAGTCTCGAAGTTTGCGAGCTTATCCTACTCGTTCCAATAGTCATAGCAATATCGCGCATATATCATCTTGTAGGTTATACTTTTGTCTATCTAACGCGCTATTAATCATTAGAATCGGCCGAGAATTCATGGAGTTAGACAAGATTAAGTGAGCACCAAAAATGCACATTTTCAATTGCCTTTTTCAAATTTAAACGCTCATATCTCTTCGAGTTTTCATCGTACCTAAATGATATTAGTATGTGCTTGTAGCTTGGACTTTTGGCTTTCGATTGAACTAATGGAGGGGCAGATCGGCTTACAATTGCGTTCGTGAGAAGAGTTCGCGCGGTCGAAGTCGCGATCTCGATGTCAGAAAATCGACTTTTTGGGATCGACCCTTTGCATTTTTTCGTCTAGACAATCCAATCTTCGGCCGATTGTCTTGATCGATGGCTCGTTCGAAAGGGGAAAGTCCCGAAAACACCATCGTATGTCGACTTTTTCCCTATCATCTCAGCATCATCGTCGTTATAGTCTCGAAGTTTGCGAGCTTATCCTACTCGTTCCAATAGTCATAGCAATATCGCGCATATATCATCTTGTAGGTTATACTTTTGTCTATCTAACGCGCTATTAATCATTAGAATCGGCCGAGAATTCATGGAGTTAGACAAGATTAAGTGAGCACCAAAAATGCACATCTTCAATTGCCTTTTTCAAATTTAAACGCTCATATCTCTTCGAGTTGTCATCGTACCTAAATGATATTAGTATGTGCTTGTAGCTTGGACTTTTAGCTTTCGATTGAACTAATGGAGGGGCAGATCGGCTTACAATTGCGTTCGTGAGAAGAGTTCGCGCGGTCGAAGTCGCGATCTCGATGTCAGAAAATCGACTTTTTGGGATCGACCCTTTGCATTTTTTCGTCTAGACAATCCAATCTTCGGCCGATTGTCTTGATGGATGGCTCGTTCGAAAGGGGAAAGTCCCGAAAACATCATCGTGTGTCGACTTTTTCCCTATCATCTCAGCATCATCGTCGTTATAGCCTCGAAGTTTGCGAGCTTATCCTACTCATTCCAATAGTTATAGCAATATCGCGCATATATCATCTTGTAGGTTATACTTTTGTCTATCTAACGCGCAATTAATCATTAGAATCGGCCGAGAATTCATGGAGTTAGACAAGATTAAGTGAGCACCAAAAATGCACATTTTCAATTGCCTTTTTCAAATTTAAACGCTCATATCTCTTCGAGTTTTCATCGTACCTAAATGATATTAGTATGTGCTTGTAGCTTGGACTTTTGGCTTTCGATTGAACTAATGGAGGGGCAGATCGGCTTACAATTGCGTTCGTGAGAAGAGTTCGCGCGGTCGAAGTCGCGATCTCGATGTCAGAAAATCGACTTTTTGGGATCGACCCTTTGCATTTTTTCGTCTAGACAATCCAATCTTCGGCCGATTGTCTTGATGGATGGCTCGTTCGAAAGGGGAAAGTCCCGAAAACATCATCGTGTGTCGACTTTTTCCCTATCATCTCAGCATCATCGTCGTTATAGCCTCGAAGTTTGCGAGCTTATCCTACTCATTCCAATAGTCATAGCAATATCGCGCATATATCATCTTGTAGGTTATACTTTTGTCTATCTAACGCGCAATTAATCATTAGAATCGGCCGAGAATTCATGGAGTTAGACAAGATTAAGTGAGCACCAAAAATGCACATTTTCAATTGCCTTTTTCAAATTTAAACGCTCATATCTCTTCGAGTTTTCATCGTACCTAAATGATATTAGTATGTGCTTGTAGCTTGGACTTTTGGCTTTCGATTGAACTAATGGAGGGGCAGATCGGCTTACAATTGCGTTCGTGAGAAGAGTTCGCGCGGTCGAAGTCGCGATCTCGATGTCAGAAAATCGACTTTTTGGGATCGACCCTTTGCATTTTTTCGTCTAGACAATCCAATCTTCGGCCGATTGTCTTGATGGATGGCTCGTTCGAAAGGGGAAAGTCCCGAAAACATCATCGTGTGTCGACTTTTTCCCTATCATCTCAGCATCATCGTCGTTATAGTCTCGAAGTTTGCGAGCTTATCCTACTCGTTCCAATAGTCATAGCAATATCGCGCATATATCATCTTGTAGGTTATACTTTTGTCTATCTAACGCGCTATTAATCATTAGAATCGGCCGAGAATTCATGGAGTTAGACAAGATTAAGTGAGCACCAAAAATGCACATTTTCAATTGCCTTTTTCAAATTTAAACGCTCATATCTCTTCGAGTTGTCATCGTACCTAAATGATATTAGTATGTGCTTGTAGCTTGGACTTTTAGCTTTCGATTGAACTAATGGAGGGGCAGATCGGCTTACAATTGCGTTCGTGAGAAGAGTTCGCGCGGTCGAAGTCGCGATCTCGATGTCAGAAAATCGACTTTTTGGGATCGACCCTTTGCATTTTTTCGTCTAGACAATCCAATCTTCGGCCGATTGTCTTGATCGATGGCTCGTTCGAAAGGGGAAAGTCCCGAAAACACCATCGTATGTCGACTTTTTCCCTATCATCTCAGCATCATCGTCGTTATAGTCTCGAAGTTTGCGAGCTTATCCTACTCGTTCCAATAGTCATAGCAATATCGCGCATATATCATCTTGTAGGTTATACTTTTGTCTATCTAACGCGCTATTAATCATTAGAATCGGCCGAGAATTCATGGAGTTAGACAAGATTAAGTGAGCACCAAAAATGCACATTTTCAATTGCCTTTTTCAAATTTAAACGCTCATATCTCTTCGAGTTGTCATCGTACCTAAATGATATTAGTATGTGCTTGTAGCTTGGACTTTTGGCTTTCGATTGAACTAATGGAGGGGCAGATCGGCTTACAATTGCGTTCGTGAGAAGAGTTCGCGCGGTCGAAGTCGCGATCTCGATGTCAGAAAATCGACTTTTTGGGATCGACCCTTTGCATTTTTTCGTCTAGACAATCCAATCTTCGGCCGATTGTCTTGATCGATGGCTCGTTCGAAAGGGGAAAGTCCCGAAAACATCATCGTGTGTCGACTTTTTCCCTATCATCTCAGCATCATCGTCGTTATAGCCTCGAAGTTTGCGAGCTTATCCTACTCATTCCAATAGTCATAGCAATATCGCGCATATATCATCTTGTAGGTTATACTTTTGTCTATCTAACGCGCAATTAATCATTAGAATCGGCCGAGAATTCATGGAGTTAGACAAGATTAAGTGAGCACCAAAAATGCACATTTTCAATTGCCTTTTTCAAATTTAAACGCTCATATCTCTTCGAGTTTTCATCGTACCTAAATGATATTAGTATGTGCTTGTAGCTTGGACTTTTGGCTTTCGATTGAACTAATGGAGGGGCAGATCGGCTTACAATTGCGTTCGTGAGAAGAGTTCGCGCGGTCGAAGTCGCGATCTCGATGTCAGAAAATCGACTTTTTGGGATCGACCCTTTGCATTTTTTCGTCTAGACAATCCAATCGTCGGCCGATTGTCTTGATGGATGGCTCGTTCGAAAGGGGAAAGTCCCGAAAACATCATCGTGTGTCGACTTTTTCCCTATCATCTCAGCATCATCGTCGTTATAGCCTCGAAGTTTGCGAGCTTATCCTACTCATTCCAATAGTTATAGCAATATCGCGCATATATCATCTTGTAGGTTATACTTTTGTCTATCTAACGCGCAATTAATCATTAGAATCGGCCGAGAATTCATGGAGTTAGACAAGATTAAGTGAGCACCAAAAATGCACATTTTCAATTGCCTTTTTCAAATTTAAACGCTCATATCTCTTCGAGTTTTCATCGTACCTAAATGATATTAGTATGTGCTTGTAGCTTGGACTTTTGGCTTTCGATTGAACTAATGGAGGGGCAGATCGGCTTACAATTGCGTTCGTGAGAAGAGTTCGCGCGGTCGAAGTCGCGATCTCGATGTCAGAAAATCGACTTTTTGGGATCGACCCTTTGCATTTTTTCGTCTAGACAATCCAATCTTCGGCCGATTGTCTTGATGGATGGCTCGTTCGAAAGGGGAAAGTCCCGAAAACATCATCGTGTGTCGACTTTTTCCCTATCATCTCAGCATCATCGTCGTTATAGCCTCGAAGTTTGCGAGCTTATCCTACTCATTCCAATAGTCATAGCAATATCGCGCATATATCATCTTGTAGGTTATACTTTTGTCTATCTAACGCGCAATTAATCATTAGAATCGGCCGAGAATTCATGGAGTTAGACAAGATTAAGTGAGCACCAAAAATGCACATTTTCAATTGCCTTTTTCAAATTTAAACGCTCATATCTCTTCGAGTTTTCATCGTACCTAAATGATATTAGTATGTGCTTGTAGCTTGGACTTTTGGCTTTCGATTGAACTAATGGAGGGGCAGATCGGCTTACAATTGCGTTCGTGAGAAGAGTTCGCGCGGTCGAAGTCGCGATCTCGATGTCAGAAAATCGACTTTTTGGGATCGACCCTTTGCATTTTTTCGTCTAGACAATCCAATCTTCGGCCGATTGTCTTGATGGATGGCTCGTTCGAAAGGGGAAAGTCCCGAAAACATCATCGTGTGTCGACTTTTTCCCTATCATCTCAGCATCATCGTCGTTATAGTCTCGAAGTTTGCGAGCTTATCCTACTCGTTCCAATAGTCATAGCAATATCGCGCATATATCATCTTGTAGGTTATACTTTTGTCTATCTAACGCGCAATTAATCATTAGAATCGGCCGAGAATTCATGGAGTTAGACAAGATTAAGTGAGCACCAAAAATGCACATTTTCAATTGCCTTTTTCAAATTTAAACGCTCATATCTCTTCGAGTTGTCATCGTACCTAAATGATATTAGTATGTGCTTGTAGCTTGGACTTTTAGCTTTCGATTGAACTAATGGAGGGGCAGATCGGCTTACAATTGCGTTCGTGAGAAGAGTTCGCGCGGTCGAAGTCGCGATCTCGATGTCAGAAAATCGACTTTTTGGGATCGACCCTTTGCATTTTTTCGTCTAGACAATCCAATCTTCGGCCGATTGTCTTGATCGATGGCTCGTTCGAAAGGGGAAAGTCCCGAAAACACCATCGTGTGTCGACTTTTTCCCTATCATCTCAGCATCATCGTCGTTATAGTCTCGAAGTTTGCGAGCTTATCCTACTCGTTCCAATAGTCATAGCAATATCGCGCATATATCATCTTGTAGGTTATACTTTTGTCTATCTAACGCGCTATTAATCATTAGAATCGGCCGAGAATTCATGGAGTTAGACAAGATTAAGTGAGCACCAAAAATGCACATTTTCAATTGCCTTTTTCAAATTTAAACGCTCATATCTCTTCGAGTTGTCATCGTACCTAAATGATATTAGTATGTGCTTGTAGCTTGGACTTTTAGCTTTCGATTGAACTAATGGAGGGGCAGATCGGCTTACAATTGCGTTCGTGAGAAGAGTTCGCGCGGTCGAAGTCGCGATCTCGATGTCAGAAAATCGACTTTTTGGGATCGACCCTTTGCATTTTTTCGTCTAGACAATCCAATCTTCGGCCGATTGTCTTGATCGATGGCTCGTTCGAAAGGGGAAAGTCCCGAAAACAACATCGTGTGTCGACTTTTTCCCTATCATCTCAGCATCATCGTCGTTATAGCCTCGAAGTTTGCGAGCTTATCCTACTCATTCCAATAGTCATAGCAATATCGCGCATATATCATCTTGTAGGTTATACTTTTGTCTATCTAACGCGCAATTAATCATTAGAATCGGCCGAGAATTCATGGAGTTAGACAAGATTAAGTGAGCACCAAAAATGCACATTTTCAATTGCCTTTTTCAAATTTAAACGCTCATATCTCTTCGAGTTTTCATCGTACCTAAATGATATTAGTATGTGCTTGTAGCTTGGACTTTTAGCTTTCGATTGAACTAATGGAGGGGCAGATCGGCTTACAATTGCGTTCGTGAGAAGAGTTCGCGCGGTCGAAGTCGCGATCTCGATGTCAGAAAATCGACTTTTTGGGATCGACCCTTTGCATTTTTTCGTCTAGACAATCCAATCGTCGGCCGATTGTCTTGATGGATGGCTCGTTCGAAAGGGGAAAGTCCCGAAAACATCATCGTGTGTCGACTTTTTCCCTATCATCTCAGCATCATCGTCGTTATAGCCTCGAAGTTTGCGAGCTTATCCTACTCGTTCCAATAGTCATAGCAATATCGCGCATATATCATCTTGTAGGTTATACTTTTGTCTATCTAACGCGCTATTAATCATTAGAATCGGCCGAGAATTCATGGAGTTAGACAAGATTAAGTGAGCACCAAAAATGCACATTTTCAATTGCCTTTTTCAAATTTAAACGCTCATATCTCTTCGAGTTTTCATCGTACCTAAATGATATTAGTATGTGCTTGTAGCTTGGACTTTTGGCTTTCGATTGAACTAATGGAGGGGCAGATCGGCTTACAATTGCGTTCGTGAGAAGAGTTCGCGCGGTCGAAGTCGCGATCTCGATGTCAGAAAATCGACTTTTTGGGATCGACCCTTTGCATTTTTTCGTCTAGGCAATCCAATCTTCGGCCGATTGTCTTGATGGATGGCTCGTTCGAAAGGGGAAAGTTCCGAAAACATCATCGTGTGTCGACTTTTTCCCTATCATCTCAGCATCATCGTCGTTATAGTCTCGAAGTTTGCGAGCTTATCCTACTCGTTCCAATAGTCATAGCAATATCGCGCATATATCATCTTGTAGGTTATACTTTTGTCTATCTAACGCGCTATTAATCATTAGAATCGGCCGAGAATTCATGGAGTTAGACAAGATTAAGTGAGCACCAAAAATGCACATTTTCAATTGCCTTTTTCAAATTTAAACGCTCATATCTCTTCGAGTTTTCATCGTACCTAAATGATATTAGTATGTGCTTGTAGCTTGGACTTTTAGCTTTCGATTGAACTAATGGAGGGGCAGATCGGCTTACAATTGCGTTCGTGAGAAGAGTTCGCGCGGTCGAAGTCGCGATCTCGATGTCAGAAAATCGACTTTTTGGGATCGACCCTTTGCATTTTTTCGTCTAGACAATCCAATCTTCGGCCGATTGTCTTGATCGATGGCTCGTTCGAAAGGGGAAAGTCCCGAAAACACCATCGTATGTCGACTTTTTCCCTATCATCTCAGCATCATCGTCGTTATAGCCTCGAAGTTTGCGAGCTTATCCTACTCGTTCCAATAGTCATAGCAATATCGCGCATATATCATCTTGTAGGTTATACTTTTGTCTATCTAACGCGCTATTAATCATTAGAATCGGCCGAGAATTCATGGAGTTAGACAAGATTAAGTGAGCACCAAAAATGCACATTTTCAATTGCCTTTTTCAAATTTAAACGCTCATATCTCTTCGAGTTGTCATCGTACCTAAATGATATTAGTATGTGCTTGTAGCTTGGACTTTTGGCTTTCGATTGAACTAATGGAGGGGCAGATCGGCTTACAATTGCGTTCGTGAGAAGAGTTCGCGCGGTCGAAGTCGCGATCTCGATGTCAGAAAATCGACTTTTTGGGATCGACCCTTTGCATTTTTTCGTCTAGACAATCCAATCGTCGGCCGATTGTCTTGATGGATGGCTCGTTCGAAAGGGGAAAGTCCCGAAAACATCATCGTGTGTCGACTTTTTCCCTATCATCTCAGCATCATCGTCGTTATAGCCTCGAAGTTTGCGAGCTTATCCTACTCGTTCCAATAGTCATAGCAATATCGCGCATATATCATCTTGTAGGTTATACTTTTGTCTATCTAACGCGCTATTAATCATTAGAATCGGCCGAGAATTCATGGAGTTAGACAAGATTAAGTGAGCACCAAAAATGCACATTTTCAATTGCCTTTTTCAAATTTAAACGCTCATATCTCTTCGAGTTGTCATCGTACCTAAATGATATTAGTATGTGCTTGTAGCTTGGACTTTTAGCTTTCGATTGAACTAATGGAGGGGCAGATCGGCTTACAATTGCGTTCGTGAGAAGAGTTCGCGCGGTCGAAGTCGCGATCTCGATGTCAGAAAATCGACTTTTTGGGATCGACCCTTTGCATTTTTTCGTCTAGACAATCCAATCTTCGGCCGATTGTCTTGATCGATGGCTCGTTCGAAAGGGGAAAGTCCCGAAAACACCATCGTATGTCGACTTTTTCCCTATCATCTCAGCATCATCGTCGTTATAGCCTCGAAGTTTGCGAGCTTATCCTACTCGTTCCAATAGTCATAGCAATATCGCGCATATATCATCTTGTAGGTTATACTTTTGTCTATCTAACGCGCTATTAATCATTAGAATCGGCCGAGAATTCATGGAGTTAGACAAGATTAAGTGAGCACCAAAAATGCACATTTTCAATTGCCTTTTTCAAATTTAAACGCTCATATCTCTTCGAGTTTTCATCGTACCTAAATGATATTAGTATGTGCTTGTAGCTTGGACTTTTGGCTTTCGATTGAACTAATGGAGGGGCAGATCGGCTTACAATTGCGTTCGTGAGAAGAGTTCGCGCGGTCGAAGTCGCGATCTCGATGTCAGAAAATCGACTTTTTGGGATCGACCCTTTGCATTTTTTCGTCTAGGCAATCCAATCTTCGGCCGATTGTCTTGATGGATGGCTCGTTCGAAAGGGGAAAGTCCCGAAAACATCATCGTGTGTCGACTTTTTCCCTATCATCTCAGCATCATCGTCGTTATAGTCTCGAAGTTTGCGAGCTTATCCTACTCGTTACAATAGTCATAGCAATATCGCGCATATATCATCTTGTAGGTTATACTTTTGTCTATCTAACGCGCTATTAATCATTAGAATCGGCCGAGAATTCATGGAGTTAGACAAGATTAAGTGAGCACCAAAAATGCACATTTTCAATTGCCTTTTTCAAATTTAAACGCTCATATCTCTTCGAGTTTTCATCGTACCTAAATGATATTAGTATGTGCTTGTAGCTTGGACTTTTGGCTTTCGATTGAACTAATGGAGGGGCAGATCGGCTTACAATTGCGTTCGTGAGAAGAGTTCGCGCGGTCGAAGTCGCGATCTCGATGTCAGAAAATCGACTTTTTGGGATCGACCCTTTGCATTTTTTCGTCTAGACAATCCAATCTTCGGCCGATTGTCTTGATCGATGGCTCGTTCGAAAGGGGAAAGTCCCGAAAACACCATCGTATGTCGACTTTTTCCCTATCATCTCAGCATCATCGTCGTTATAGTCTCGAAGTTTGCGAGCTTATCCTACTCGTTCCAATAGTCATAGCAATATCGCGCATATATCATCTTGTAGGTTATACTTTTGTCTATCTAACGCGCTATTAATCATTAGAATCGGCCGAGAATTCATGGAGTTAGACAAGATTAAGTGAGCACCAAAAATGCACATTTTCAATTGCCTTTTTCAAATTTAAACGCTCATATCTCTTCGAGTTTTCATCGTACCTAAATGATATTAGTATGTGCTTGTAGCTTGGACTTTTAGCTTTCGATTGAACTAATGGAGGGGCAGATCGGCTTACAATTGCGTTCGTGAGAAGAGTTCGCGCGGTCGAAGTCGCGATCTCGATGTCAGAAAATCGACTTTTTGGGATCGACCCTTTGCATTTTTTCGTCTAGACAATCCAATCTTCGGCCGATTGTCTTGATCGATGGCTCGTTCGAAAGGGGAAAGTCCCGAAAACACCATCGTATGTCGACTTTTTCCCTATCATCTCAGCATCATCGTCGTTATAGTCTCGAAGTTTGCGAGCTTATCCTACTCGTTCCAATAGTCATAGCAATATCGCGCATATATCATCTTGTAGGTTATACTTTTGTCTATCTAACGCGCAATTAATCATTAGAATCGGCCGAGAATTCATGGAGTTAGACAAGATTAAGTGAGCACCAAAAATGCACATTTTCAATTGCCTTTTTCAAATTTAAACGCTCATATCTCTTCGAGTTGTCATCGTACCTAAATGATATTAGTATGTGCTTGTAGCTTGGACTTTTAGCTTTCGATTGAACTAATGGAGGGGCAGATCGGCTTACAATTGCGTTCGTGAGAAGAGTTCGCGCGGTCGAAGTCGCGATCTCGATGTCAGAAAATCGACTTTTTGGGATCGACCCTTTGCATTTTTTCGTCTAGACAATCCAATCTTCGGCCGATTGTCTTGATCGATGGCTCGTTCGAAAGGGGAAAGTCCCGAAAACATCATCGTGTGTCGACTTTTTCCCTATCATCTCAGCATCATCGTCGTTATAGCCTCGAAGTTTGCGAGCTTATCCTACTCATTCCAATAGTTATAGCAATATCGCGCATATATCATCTTGTAGGTTATACTTTTGTCTATCTAACGCGCAATTAATCATTAGAATCGGCCGAGAATTCATGGAGTTAGACAAGATTAAGTGAGCACCAAAAATGCACATTTTCAATTGCCTTTTTCAAATTTAAACGCTCATATCTCTTCGAGTTTTCATCGTACCTAAATGATATTAGTATGTGCTTGTAGCTTGGACTTTTGGCTTTCGATTGAACTAATGGAGGGGCAGATCGGCTTACAATTGCGTTCGTGAGAAGAGTTCGCGCGGTCGAAGTCGCGATCTCGATGTCAGAAAATCGACTTTTTGGGATCGACCCTTTGCATTTTTTCGTCTAGACAATCCAATCTTCGGCCGATTGTCTTGATCGATGGCTCGTTCGAAAGGGGAAAGTCCCGAAAACACCATCGTATGTCGACTTTTTCCCTATCATCTCAGCATCATCGTCGTTATAGTCTCGAAGTTTGCGAGCTTATCCTACTCGTTCCAATAGTCATAGCAATATCGCGCATATATCATCTTGTAGGTTATACTTTTGTCTATCTAACGCGCTATTAATCATTAGAATCGGCCGAGAATTCATGGAGTTAGACAAGATTAAGTGAGCACCAAAAATGCACATTTTCAATTGCCTTTTTCAAATTTAAACGCTCATATCTCTTCGAGTTTTCATCGTACCTAAATGATATTAGTATGTGCTTGTAGCTTGGACTTTTAGCTTTCGATTGAACTAATGGAGGGGCAGATCGGCTTACAATTGCGTTCGTGAGAAGAGTTCGCGCGGTCGAAGTCGCGATCTCGATGTCAGAAAATCGACTTTTTGGGATCGACCCTTTGCATTTTTTCGTCTAGACAATCCAATCTTCGGCCGATTGTCTTGATGGATGGCTCGTTCGAAAGGGGAAAGTCCCGAAAACATCATCGTGTGTCGACTTTTTCCCTATCATCTCAGCATCATCGTCGTTATAGCCTCGAAGTTTGCGAGCTTATCCTACTCATTCCAATAGTCATAGCAATATCGCGCATATATCATCTTGTAGGTTATACTTTTGTCTATCTAACGCGCAATTAATCATTAGAATCGGCCGAGAATTCATGGAGTTAGACAAGATTAAGTGAGCACCAAAAATGCACATTTTCAATTGCCTTTTTCAAATTTAAACGCTCATATCTCTTCGAGTTTTCATCGTACCTAAATGATATTAGTATGTGCTTGTAGCTTGGACTTTTGGCTTTCGATTGAACTAATGGAGGGGCAGATCGGCTTACAATTGCGTTCGTGAGAAGAGTTCGCGCGGTCGAAGTCGCGATCTCGATGTCAGAAAATCGACTTTTTGGGATCGACCCTTTGCATTTTTTCGTCTAGACAATCCAATCTTCGGCCGATTGTCTTGATGGATGGCTCGTTCGAAAGGGGAAAGTCCCGAAAACATCATCGTGTGTCGACTTTTTCCCTATCATCTCAGCATCATCGTCGTTATAGCCTCGAAGTTTGCGAGCTTATCCTACTCGTTCCAATAGTCATAGCAATATCGCGCATATATCATCTTGTAGGTTATACTTTTGTCTATCTAACGCGCTATTAATCATTAGAATCGGCCGAGAATTCATGGAGTTAGACAAGATTAAGTGAGCACCAAAAATGCACATTTTCAATTGCCTTTTTCAAATTTAAACGCTCATATCTCTTCGAGTTTTCATCGTACCTAAATGATATTAGTATGTGCTTGTAGCTTGGACTTTTAGCTTTCGATTGAACTAATGGAGGGGCAGATCGGCTTACAATTGCGTTCGTGAGAAGAGTTCGCGCGGTCGAAGTCGCGATCTCGATGTCAGAAAATCGACTTTTTGGGATCGACCCTTTGCATTTTTTCGTCTAGACAATCCAATCTTCGGCCGATTGTCTTGATGGATGGCTCGTTCGAAAGGGGAAAGTCCCGAAAACACCATCGTATGTCGACTTTTTCCCTATCATCTCAGCATCATCGTCGTTATAGCCTCGAAGTTTGCGAGCTTATCCTACTCGTTCCAATAGTCATAGCAATATCGCGCATATATCATCTTGTAGGTTATACTTTTGTCTATCTAACGCGCTATTAATCATTAGAATCGGCCGAGAATTCATGGAGTTAGGCAAGATTAAGTGAGCACCAAAAATGCACATTTTCAATTGCCTTTTTCAAATTTAAACGCTCATATCTCTTCGAGTTTTCATCGTACCTAAATGATATTAGTATGTGCTTGTAGCTTGGACTTTTGGCTTTCGATTGAACTAATGGAGGGGCAGATCGGCTTACAATTGCGTTCGTGAGAAGAGTTCGCGCGGTCGAAGTCGCGATCTCGATGTCAGAAAATCGACTTTTTGGGATCGACCCTTTGCATTTTTTCGTCTAGGCAATCCAATCTTCGGCCGATTGTCTTGATGGATGGCTCGTTCGAAAGGGGAAAGTCCCGAAAACATCATCGTGTGTCGACTTTTTCCCTATCATCTCAGCATCATCGTCGTTATAGCCTCGAAGTTTGCGAGCTTATCCTACTCATTCCAATAGTCATAGCAATATCGCGCATATATCATCTTGTAGGTTATACTTTTGTCTATCTAACGCGCAATTAATCATTAGAATCGGCCGAGAATTCATGGAGTTAGACAAGATTAAGTGAGCACCAAAAATGCACATTTTCAATTGCCTTTTTCAAATTTAAACGCTCATATCTCTTCGAGTTTTCATCGTACCTAAATGATATTAGTATGTGCTTGTAGCTTGGACTTTTGGCTTTCGATTGAACTAATGGAGGGGCAGATCGGCTTACAATTGCGTTCGTGAGAAGAGTTCGCGCGGTCGAAGTCGCGATCTCGATGTCAGAAAATCGACTTTTTGGGATCGACCCTTTGCATTTTTTCGTCTAGACAATCCAATCTTCGGCCGATTGTCTTGATGGATGGCTCGTTCGAAAGGGGAAAGTCCCGAAAACATCATCGTGTGTCGACTTTTTCCCTATCATCTCAGCATCATCGTCGTTATAGCCTCGAAGTTTGCGAGCTTATCCTACTCGTTCCAATAGTCATAGCAATATCGCGCATATATCATCTTGTAGGTTATACTTTTGTCTATCTAACGCGCTATTAATCATTAGAATCGGCCGAGAATTCATGGAGTTAGACAAGATTAAGTGAGCACCAAAAATGCACATTTTCAATTGCCTTTTTCAAATTTAAACGCTCATATCTCTTCGAGTTTTCATCGTACCTAAATGATATTAGTATGTGCTTGTAGCTTGGACTTTTAGCTTTCGATTGAACTAATGGAGGGGCAGATCGGCTTACAATTGCGTTCGTGAGAAGAGTTCGCGCGGTCGAAGTCGCGATCTCGATGTCAGAAAATCGACTTTTTGGGATCGACCCTTTGCATTTTTTCGTCTAGACAATCCAATCTTCGGCCGATTGTCTTGATGGATGGCTCGTTCGAAAGGGGAAAGTCCCGAAAACACCATCGTATGTCGACTTTTTCCCTATCATCTCAGCATCATCGTCGTTATAGCCTCGAAGTTTGCGAGCTTATCCTACTCGTTCCAATAGTCATAGCAATATCGCGCATATATCATCTTGTAGGTTATACTTTTGTCTATCTAACGCGCTATTAATCATTAGAATCGGCCGAGAATTCATGGAGTTAGACAAGATTAAGTGAGCACCAAAAATGCACATTTTCAATTGCCTTTTTCAAATTTAAACGCTCATATCTCTTCGAGTTTTCATCGTACCTAAATGATATTAGTATGTGCTTGTAGCTTGGACTTTTGGCTTTCGATTGAACTAATGGAGGGGCAGATCGGCTTACAATTGCGTTCGTGAGAAGAGTTCGCGCGGTCGAAGTCGCGATCTCGATGTCAGAAAATCGACTTTTTGGGATCGACCCTTTGCATTTTTTCGTCTAGGCAATCCAATCTTCGGCCGATTGTCTTGATGGATGGCTCGTTCGAAAGGGGAAAGTCCCGAAAACATCATCGTGTGTCGACTTTTTCCCTATCATCTCAGCATCATCGTCGTTATAGTCTCGAAGTTTGCGAGCTTATCCTACTCGTTCCAATAGTCATAGCAATATCGCGCATATATCATCTTGTAGGTTATACTTTTGTCTATCTAACGCGCTATTAATCATTAGAATCGGCCGAGAATTCATGGAGTTAGACAAGATTAAGTGAGCACCAAAAATGCACATTTTCAATTGCCTTTTTCAAATTTAAACGCTCATATCTCTTCGAGTTTTCATCGTACCTAAATGATATTAGTATGTGCTTGTAGCTTGGACTTTTAGCTTTCGATTGAACTAATGGAGGGGCAGATCGGCTTACAATTGCGTTCGTGAGAAGAGTTCGCGCGGTCGAAGTCGCGATCTCGATGTCAGAAAATCGACTTTTTGGGATCGACCCTTTGCATTTTTTCGTCTAGACAATCCAATCTTCGGCCGATTGTCTTGATCGATGGCTCGTTCGAAAGGGGAAAGTCCCGAAAACACCATCGTATGTCGACTTTTTCCCTATCATCTCAGCATCATCGTCGTTATAGTCTCGAAGTTTGCGAGCTTATCCTACTCGTTCCAATAGTCATAGCAATATCGCGCATATATCATCTTGTAGGTTATACTTTTGTCTATCTAACGCGCTATTAATCATTAGAATCGGCCGAGAATTCATGGAGTTAGACAAGATTAAGTGAGCACCAAAAATGCACATTTTCAATTGCCTTTTTCAAATTTAAACGCTCATATCTCTTCGAGTTGTCATCGTACCTAAATGATATTAGTATGTGCTTGTAGCTTGGACTTTTAGCTTTCGATTGAACTAATGGAGGGGCAGATCGGCTTACAATTGCGTTCGTGAGAAGAGTTCGCGCGGTCGAAGTCGCGATCTCGATGTCAGAAAATCGACTTTTTGGGATCGACCCTTTGCATTTTTTCGTCTAGACAATCCAATCTTCGGCCGATTGTCTTGATGGATGGCTCGTTCGAAAGGGGAAAGTCCCGAAAACATCATCGTGTGTCGACTTTTTCCCTATCATCTCAGCATCATCGTCGTTATAGCCTCGAAGTTTGCGAGCTTATCCTACTCATTCCAATAGTTATAGCAATATCGCGCATATATCATCTTGTAGGTTATACTTTTGTCTATCTAACGCGCAATTAATCATTAGAATCGGCCGAGAATTCATGGAGTTAGACAAGATTAAGTGAGCACCAAAAATGCACATTTTCAATTGCCTTTTTCAAATTTAAACGCTCATATCTCTTCGAGTTTTCATCGTACCTAAATGATATTAGTATGTGCTTGTAGCTTGGACTTTTGGCTTTCGATTGAACTAATGGAGGGGCAGATCGGCTTACAATTGCGTTCGTGAGAAGAGTTCGCGCGGTCGAAGTCGCGATCTCGATGTCAGAAAATCGACTTTTTGGGATCGACCCTTTGCATTTTTTCGTCTAGACAATCCAATCTTCGGCCGATTGTCTTGATCGATGGCTCGTTCGAAAGGGGAAAGTCCCGAAAACACCATCGTATGTCGACTTTTTCCCTATCATCTCAGCATCATCGTCGTTATAGTCTCGAAGTTTGCGAGCTTATCCTACTCGTTCCAATAGTCATAGCAATATCGCGCATATATCATCTTGTAGGTTATACTTTTGTCTATCTAACGCGCTATTAATCATTAGAATCGGCCGAGAATTCATGGAGTTAGACAAGATTAAGTGAGCACCAAAAATGCACATTTTCAATTGCCTTTTTCAAATTTAAACGCTCATATCTCTTCGAGTTTTCATCGTACCTAAATGATATTAGTATGTGCTTGTAGCTTGGACTTTTAGCTTTCGATTGAACTAATGGAGGGGCAGATCGGCTTACAATTGCGTTCGTGAGAAGAGTTCGCGCGGTCGAAGTCGCGATCTCGATGTCAGAAAATCGACTTTTTGGGATCGACCCTTTGCATTTTTTCGTCTAGACAATCCAATCTTCGGCCGATTGTCTTGATGGATGGCTCGTTCGAAAGGGGAAAGTCCCGAAAACATCATCGTGTGTCGACTTTTTCCCTATCATCTCAGCATCATCGTCGTTATAGCCTCGAAGTTTGCGAGCTTATCCTACTCGTTCCAATAGTCATAGCAATATCGCGCATATATCATCTTGTAGGTTATACTTTTGTCTATCTAACGCGCAATTAATCATTAGAATCGGCCGAGAATTCATGGAGTTAGACAAGATTAAGTGAGCACCAAAAATGCACATTTTCAATTGCCTTTTTCAAATTTAAACGCTCATATCTCTTCGAGTTTTCATCGTACCTAAATGATATTAGTATGTGCTTGTAGCTTGGACTTTTAGCTTTCGATTGAACTAATGGAGGGGCAGATCGGCTTACAATTGCGTTCGTGAGAAGAGTTCGCGCGGTCGAAGTCGCGATCTCGATGTCAGAAAATCGACTTTTTGGGATCGACCCTTTGCATTTTTTCGTCTAGACAATCCAATCTTCGGCCGATTGTCTTGATGGATGGCTCGTTCGAAAGGGGAAAGTCCCGAAAACATCATCGTGTGTCGACTTTTTCCCTATCATCTCAGCATCATCGTCGTTATAGCCTCGAAGTTTGCGAGCTTATCCTACTCGTTCCAATAGTCATAGCAATATCGCGCATATATCATCTTGTAGGTTATACTTTTGTCTATCTAACGCGCTATTAATCATTAGAATCGGCCGAGAATTCATGGAGTTAGACAAGATTAAGTGAGCACCAAAAATGCACATTTTCAATTGCCTTTTTCAAATTTAAACGCTCATATCTCTTCGAGTTTTCATCGTACCTAAATGATATTAGTATGTGCTTGTAGCTTGGACTTTTAGCTTTCGATTGAACTAATGGAGGGGCAGATCGGCTTACAATTGCGTTCGTGAGAAGAGTTCGCGCGGTCGAAGTCGCGATCTCGATGTCAGAAAATCGACTTTTTGGGATCGACCCTTTGCATTTTTTCGTCTAGACAATCCAATCTTCGGCCGATTGTCTTGATGGATGGCTCGTTCGAAAGGGGAAAGTCCCGAAAACACCATCGTATGTCGACTTTTTCCCTATCATCTCAGCATCATCGTCGTTATAGCCTCGAAGTTTGCGAGCTTATCCTACTCGTTCCAATAGTCATAGCAATATCGCGCATATATCATCTTGTAGGTTATACTTTTGTCTATCTAACGCGCTATTAATCATTAGAATCGGCCGAGAATTCATGGAGTTAGACAAGATTAAGTGAGCACCAAAAATGCACATTTTCAATTGCCTTTTTCAAATTTAAACGCTCATATCTCTTCGAGTTTTCATCGTACCTAAATGATATTAGTATGTGCTTGTAGCTTGGACTTTTGGCTTTCGATTGAACTAATGGAGGGGCAGATCGGCTTACAATTGCGTTCGTGAGAAGAGTTCGCGCGGTCGAAGTCGCGATCTCGATGTCAGAAAATCGACTTTTTGGGATCGACCCTTTGCATTTTTTCGTCTAGGCAATCCAATCTTCGGCCGATTGTCTTGATGGATGGCTCGTTCGAAAGGGGAAAGTCCCGAAAACATCATCGTGTGTCGACTTTTTCCCTATCATCTCAGCATCATCGTCGTTATAGTCTCGAAGTTTGCGAGCTTATCCTACTCGTTCCAATAGTCATAGCAATATCGCGCATATATCATCTTGTAGGTTATACTTTTGTCTATCTAACGCGCTATTAATCATTAGAATCGGCCGAGAATTCATGGAGTTAGACAAGATTAAGTGAGCACCAAAAATGCACATTTTCAATTGCCTTTTTCAAATTTAAACGCTCATATCTCTTCGAGTTTTCATCGTACCTAAATGATATTAGTATGTGCTTGTAGCTTGGACTTTTAGCTTTCGATTGAACTAATGGAGGGGCAGATCGGCTTACAATTGCGTTCGTGAGAAGAGTTCGCGCGGTCGAAGTCGCGATCTCGATGTCAGAAAATCGACTTTTTGGGATCGACCCTTTGCATTTTTTCGTCTAGACAATCCAATCTTCGGCCGATTGTCTTGATCGATGGCTCGTTCGAAAGGGGAAAGTCCCGAAAACACCATCGTATGTCGACTTTTTCCCTATCATCTCAGCATCATCGTCGTTATAGCCTCGAAGTTTGCGAGCTTATCCTACTCGTTACAATAGTCATAGCAATATCGCGCATATATCATCTTGTAGGTTATACTTTTGTCTATCTAACGCGCTATTAATCATTAGAATCGGCCGAGAATTCATGGAGTTAGACAAGATTAAGTGAGCACCAAAAATGCACATTTTCAATTGCCTTTTTCAAATTTAAACGCTCATATCTCTTCGAGTTTTCATCGTACCTAAATGATATTAGTATGTGCTTGTAGCTTGGACTTTTGGCTTTCGATTGAACTAATGGAGGGGCAGATCGGCTTACAATTGCGTTCGTGAGAAGAGTTCGCGCGGTCGAAGTCGCGATCTCGATGTCAGAAAATCGACTTTTTGGGATCGACCCTTTGCATTTTTTCGTCTAGACAATCCAATCTTCGGCCGATTGTCTTGATCGATGGCTCGTTCGAAAGGGGAAAGTCCCGAAAACACCATCGTATGTCGACTTTTTCCCTATCATCTCAGCATCATCGTCGTTATAGCCTCGAAGTTTGCGAGCTTATCCTACTCGTTCCAATAGTCATAGCAATATCGCGCATATATCATCTTGTAGGTTATACTTTTGTCTATCTAACGCGCTATTAATCATTAGAATCGGCCGAGAATTCATGGAGTTAGACAAGATTAAGTGAGCACCAAAAATGCACATTTTCAATTGCCTTTTTCAAATTTAAACGCTCATATCTCTTCGAGTTTTCATCGTACCTAAATGATATTAGTATGTGCTTGTAGCTTGGACTTTTGGCTTTCGATTGAACTAATGGAGGGGCAGATCGGCTTACAATTGCGTTCGTGAGAAGAGTTCGCGCGGTCGAAGTCGCGATCTCGATGTCAGAAAATCGACTTTTTGGGATCGACCCTTTGCATTTTTTCGTCTAGACAATCCAATCGTCGGCCGATTGTCTTGATGGATGGCTCGTTCGAAAGGGGAAAGTCCCGAAAACATCATCGTGTGTCGACTTTTTCCCTATCATCTCAGCATCATCGTCGTTATAGCCTCGAAGTTTGCGAGCTTATCCTACTCGTTCCAATAGTCATAGCAATATCGCGCATATATCATCTTGTAGGTTATACTTTTGTCTATCTAACGCGCTATTAATCATTAGAATCGGCCGAGAATTCATGGAGTTAGACAAGATTAAGTGAGCACCAAAAATGCACATTTTCAATTGCCTTTTTCAAATTTAAACGCTCATATCTCTTCGAGTTTTCATCGTACCTAAATGATATTAGTATGTGCTTGTAGCTTGGACTTTTGGCTTTCGATTGAACTAATGGAGGGGCAGATCGGCTTACAATTGCGTTCGTGAGAAGAGTTCGCGCGGTCGAAGTCGCGATCTCGATGTCAGAAAATCGACTTTTTGGGATCGACCCTTTGCATTTTTTCGTCTAGACAATCCAATCTTCGGCCGATTGTCTTGATCGATGGCTCGTTCGAAAGGGGAAAGTCCCGAAAACACCATCGTATGTCGACTTTTTCCCTATCATCTCAGCATCATCGTCGTTATAGTCTCGAAGTTTGCGAGCTTATCCTACTCGTTCCAATAGTCATAGCAATATCGCGCATATATCATCTTGTAGGTTATACTTTTGTCTATCTAACGCGCTATTAATCATTAGAATCGGCCGAGAATTCATGGAGTTAGACAAGATTAAGTGAGCACCAAAAATGCACATTTTCAATTGCCTTTTTCAAATTTAAACGCTCATATCTCTTCGAGTTTTCATCGTACCTAAATGATATTAGTATGTGCTTGTAGCTTGGACTTTTGGCTTTCGATTGAACTAATGGAGGGGCAGATCGGCTTACAATTGCGTTCGTGAGAAGAGTTCGCGCGGTCGAAGTCGCGATCTCGATGTCAGAAAATCGACTTTTTGGGATCGACCCTTTGCATTTTTTCGTCTAGACAATCCAATCTTCGGCCGATTGTCTTGATCGATGGCTCGTTCGAAAGGGGAAAGTCCCGAAAACACCATCGTATGTCGACTTTTTCCCTATCATCTCAGCATCATCGTCGTTATAGTCTCGAAGTTTGCGAGCTTATCCTACTCGTTCCAATAGTCATAGCAATATCGCGCATATATCATCTTGTAGGTTATACTTTTGTCTATCTAACGCGCTATTAATCATTAGAATCGGCCGAGAATTCATGGAGTTAGACAAGATTAAGTGAGCACCAAAAATGCACATTTTCAATTGCCTTTTTCAAATTTAAACGCTCATATCTCTTCGAGTTTTCATCGTACCTAAATGATATTAGTATGTGCTTGTAGCTTGGACTTTTGGCTTTCGATTGAACTAATGGAGGGGCAGATCGGCTTACAATTGCGTTCGTGAGAAGAGTTCGCGCGGTCGAAGTCGCGATCTCGATGTCAGAAAATCGACTTTTTGGGATCGACCCTTTGCATTTTTTCGTCTAGACAATCCAATCTTCGGCCGATTGTCTTGATCGATGGCTCGTTCGAAAGGGGAAAGTCCCGAAAACACCATCGTATGTCGACTTTTTCCCTATCATCTCAGCATCATCGTCGTTATAGTCTCGAAGTTTGCGAGCTTATCCTACTCGTTCCAATAGTCATAGCAATATCGCGCATATATCATCTTGTAGGTTATACTTTTGTCTATCTAACGCGCTATTAATCATTAGAATCGGCCGAGAATTCATGGAGTTAGACAAGATTAAGTGAGCACCAAAAATGCACATTTTCAATTGCCTTTTTCAAATTTAAACGCTCATATCTCTTCGAGTTTTCATCGTACCTAAATGATATTAGTATGTGCTTGTAGCTTGGACTTTTGGCTTTCGATTGAACTAATGGAGGGGCAGATCGGCTTACAATTGCGTTCGTGAGAAGAGTTCGCGCGGTCGAAGTCGCGATCTCGATGTCAGAAAATCGACTTTTTGGGATCGACCCTTTGCATTTTTTCGTCTAGACAATCCAATCTTCGGCCGATTGTCTTGATCGATGGCTCGTTCGAAAGGGGAAAGTCCCGAAAACACCATCGTATGTCGACTTTTTCCCTATCATCTCAGCATCATCGTCGTTATAGTCTCGAAGTTTGCGAGCTTATCCTACTCGTTCCAATAGTCATAGCAATATCGCGCATATATCATCTTGTAGGTTATACTTTTGTCTATCTAACGCGCTATTAATCATTAGAATCGGCCGAGAATTCATGGAGTTAGACAAGATTAAGTGAGCACCAAAAATGCACATTTTCAATTGCCTTTTTCAAATTTAAACGCTCATATCTCTTCGAGTTTTCATCGTACCTAAATGATATTAGTATGTGCTTGTAGCTTGGACTTTTGGCTTTCGATTGAACTAATGGAGGGGCAGATCGGCTTACAATTGCGTTCGTGAGAAGAGTTCGCGCGGTCGAAGTCGCGATCTCGATGTCAGAAAATCGACTTTTTGGGATCGACCCTTTGCATTTTTTCGTCTAGACAATCCAATCTTCGGCCGATTGTCTTGATCGATGGCTCGTTCGAAAGGGGAAAGTCCCGAAAACACCATCGTATGTCGACTTTTTCCCTATCATCTCAGCATCATCGTCGTTATAGTCTCGAAGTTTGCGAGCTTATCCTACTCGTTCCAATAGTCATAGCAATATCGCGCATATATCATCTTGTAGGTTATACTTTTGTCTATCTAACGCGCTATTAATCATTAGAATCGGCCGAGAATTCATGGAGTTAGACAAGATTAAGTGAGCACCAAAAATGCACATTTTCAATTGCCTTTTTCAAATTTAAACGCTCATATCTCTTCGAGTTGTCATCGTACCTAAATGATATTAGTATGTGCTTGTAGCTTGGACTTTTAGCTTTCGATTGAACTAATGGAGGGGCAGATCGGCTTACAATTGCGTTCGTGAGAAGAGTTCGCGCGGTCGAAGTCGCGATCTCGATGTCAGAAAATCGACTTTTTGGGATCGACCCTTTGCATTTTTTCGTCTAGACAATCCAATCTTCGGCCGATTGTCTTGATGGATGGCTCGTTCGAAAGGGGAAAGTCCCGAAAACATCATCGTGTGTCGACTTTTTCCCTATCATCTCAGCATCATCGTCGTTATAGCCTCGAAGTTTGCGAGCTTATCCTACTCATTCCAATAGTCATAGCAATATCGCGCATATATCATCTTGTAGGTTATACTTTTGTCTATCTAACGCGCAATTAATCATTAGAATCGGCCGAGAATTCATGGAGTTAGACAAGATTAAGTGAGCACCAAAAATGCACATTTTCAATTGCCTTTTTCAAATTTAAACGCTCATATCTCTTCGAGTTTTCATCGTACCTAAATGATATTAGTATGTGCTTGTAGCTTGGACTTTTGGCTTTCGATTGAACTAATGGAGGGGCAGATCGGCTTACAATTGCGTTCGTGAGAAGAGTTCGCGCGGTCGAAGTCGCGATCTCGATGTCAGAAAATCGACTTTTTGGGATCGACCCTTTGCATTTTTTCGTCTAGACAATCCAATCTTCGGCCGATTGTCTTGATCGATGGCTCGTTCGAAAGGGGAAAGTCCCGAAAACACCATCGTATGTCGACTTTTTCCCTATCATCTCAGCATCATCGTCGTTATAGTCTCGAAGTTTGCGAGCTTATCCTACTCGTTCCAATAGTCATAGCAATATCGCGCATATATCATCTTGTAGGTTATACTTTTGTCTATCTAACGCGCTATTAATCATTAGAATCGGCCGAGAATTCATGGAGTTAGACAAGATTAAGTGAGCACCAAAAATGCACATTTTCAATTGCCTTTTTCAAATTTAAACGCTCATATCTCTTCGAGTTGTCATCGTACCTAAATGATATTAGTATGTGCTTGTAGCTTGGACTTTTAGCTTTCGATTGAACTAATGGAGGGGCAGATCGGCTTACAATTGCGTTCGTGAGAAGAGTTCGCGCGGTCGAAGTCGCGATCTCGATGTCAGAAAATCGACTTTTTGGGATCGACCCTTTGCATTTTTTCGTCTAGACAATCCAATCTTCGGCCGATTGTCTTGATGGATGGCTCGTTCGAAAGGGGAAAGTCCCGAAAACACCATCGTATGTCGACTTTTTCCCTATCATCTCAGCATCATCGTCGTTATAGCCTCGAAGTTTGCGAGCTTATCCTACTCGTTCCAATAGTCATAGCAATATCGCGCATATATCATCTTGTAGGTTATACTTTTGTCTATCTAACGCGCTATTAATCATTAGAATCGGCCGAGAATTCATGGAGTTAGACAAGATTAAGTGAGCACCAAAAATGCACATTTTCAATTGCCTTTTTCAAATTTAAACGCTCATATCTCTTCGAGTTTTCATCGTACCTAAATGATATTAGTATGTGCTTGTAGCTTGGACTTTTGGCTTTCGATTGAACTAATGGAGGGGCAGATCGGCTTACAATTGCGTTCGTGAGAAGAGTTCGCGCGGTCGAAGTCGCGATCTCGATGTCAGAAAATCGACTTTTTGGGATCGACCCTTTGCATTTTTTCGTCTAGGCAATCCAATCTTCGGCCGATTGTCTTGATGGATGGCTCGTTCGAAAGGGGAAAGTCCCGAAAACATCATCGTGTGTCGACTTTTTCCCTATCATCTCAGCATCATCGTCGTTATAGTCTCGAAGTTTGCGAGCTTATCCTACTCGTTCCAATAGTCATAGCAATATCGCGCATATATCATCTTGTAGGTTATACTTTTGTCTATCTAACGCGCTATTAATCATTAGAATCGGCCGAGAATTCATGGAGTTAGACAAGATTAAGTGAGCACCAAAAATGCACATTTTCAATTGCCTTTTTCAAATTTAAACGCTCATATCTCTTCGAGTTTTCATCGTACCTAAATGATATTAGTATGTGCTTGTAGCTTGGACTTTTGGCTTTCGATTGAACTAATGGAGGGGCAGATCGGCTTACAATTGCGTTCGTGAGAAGAGTTCGCGCGGTCGAAGTCGCGATCTCGATGTCAGAAAATCGACTTTTTGGGATCGACCCTTTGCATTTTTTCGTCTAGACAATCCAATCTTCGGCCGATTGTCTTGATGGATGGCTCGTTCGAAAGGGGAAAGTCCCGAAAACACCATCGTATGTCGACTTTTTCCCTATCATCTCAGCATCATCGTCGTTATAGTCTCGAAGTTTGCGAGCTTATCCTACTGGTTCCAATAGTCATAGCAATATCGCGCATATATCATCTTGTAGGTTATACTTTTGTCTATCTAACGCGCTATTAATCATTAGAATCGGCCGAGAATTCATGGAGTTAGACAAGATTAAGTGAGCACCAAAAATGCACATTTTCAATTGCCTTTTTCAAATTTAAACGCTCATATCTCTTCGAGTTGTCATCGTACCTAAATGATATTAGTATGTGCTTGTAGCTTGGACTTTTAGCTTTCGATTGAACTAATGGAGGGGCAGATCGGCTTACAATTGCGTTCGTGAGAAGAGTTCGCGCGGTCGAAGTCGCGATCTCGATGTCAGAAAATCGACTTTTTGGGATCGACCCTTTGCATTTTTTCGTCTAGACAATCCAATCTTCGGCCGATTGTCTTGATAGATGGCTCGTTCGAAAGGGGAAAGTCCCGAAAACATCATCGTGTGTCGACTTTTTCCCTATCATCTCAGCATCATCGTCGTTATAGCCTCGAAGTTTGCGAGCTTATCCTACTCATTCCAATAGTCATAGCAATATCGCGCATATATCATCTTGTAGGTTATACTTTTGTCTATCTAACGCGCAATTAATCATTAGAATCGGCCGAGAATTCATGGAGTTAGACAAGATTAAGTGAGCACCAAAAATGCACATTTTCAATTGCCTTTTTCAAATTTAAACGCTCATATCTCTTCGAGTTTTCATCGTACCTAAATGATATTAGTATGTGCTTGTAGCTTGGACTTTTGGCTTTCGATTGAACTAATGGAGGGGCAGATCGGCTTACAATTGCGTTCGTGAGAAGAGTTCGCGCGGTCGAAGTCGCGATCTCGATGTCAGAAAATCGACTTTTTGGGATCGACCCTTTGCATTTTTTCGTCTAGACAATCCAATCTTCGGCCGATTGTCTTGATGGATGGCTCGTTCGAAAGGGGAAAGTCCCGAAAACATCATCGTGTGTCGACTTTTTCCCTATCATCTCAGCATCATCGTCGTTATAGCCTCGAAGTTTGCGAGCTTATCCTACTCGTTCCAATAGTCATAGCAATATCGCGTATATATCATCTTGTAGGTTATACTTTTGTCTATCTAACGCGCTATTAATCATTAGAATCGGCCGAGAATTCATGGAGTTAGGCAAGATTAAGTGAGCACCAAAAATGCACATTTTCAATTGCCTTTTTCAAATTTAAACGCTCATATCTCTTCGAGTTTTCATCGTACCTAAATGATATTAGTATGTGCTTGTAGCTTGGACTTTTAGCTTTCGATTGAACTAATGGAGGGGCAGATCGGCTTACAATTGCGTTCGTGAGAAGAGTTCGCGCGGTCGAAGTCGCGATCTCGATGTCAGAAAATCGACTTTTTGGGATCGACCCTTTGCATTTTTTCGTCTAGACAATCCAATCTTCGGCCGATTGTCTTGATGGATGGCTCGTTCGAAAGGGGAAAGTCCCGAAAACACCATCGTATGTCGACTTTTTCCCTATCATCTCAGCATCATCGTCGTTATAGTCTCGAAGTTTGCGAGCTTATCCTACTCGTTCCAATAGTCATAGCAATATCGCGCATATATCATCTTGTAGGTTATACTTTTGTCTATCTAACGCGCTATTAATCATTAGAATCGGCCGAGAATTCATGGAGTTAGACAAGATTAAGTGAGCACCAAAAATGCACATTTTCAATTGCCTTTTTCAAATTTAAACGCTCATATCTCTTCGAGTTTTCATCGTACCTAAATGATATTAGTATGTGCTTGTAGCTTGGACTTTTAGCTTTCGATTGAACTAATGGAGGGGCAGATCGGCTTACAATTGCGTTCGTGAGAAGAGTTCGCGCGGTCGAAGTCGCGATCTCGATGTCAGAAAATCGACTTTTTGGGATCGACCCTTTGCATTTTTTCGTCTAGACAATCCAATCTTCGGCCGATTGTCTTGATGGATGGCTCGTTCGAAAGGGGAAAGTCCCGAAAACACCATCGTATGTCGACTTTTTCCCTATCATCTCAGCATCATCGTCGTTATAGTCTCGAAGTTTGCGAGCTTATCCTACTCGTTCCAATAGTCATAGCAATATCGCGCATATATCATCTTGTAGGTTATACTTTTGTCTATCTAACGCGCTATTAATCATTAGAATCGGCCGAGAATTCATGGAGTTAGACAAGATTAAGTGAGCACCAAAAATGCACATTTTCAATTGCCTTTTTCAAATTTAAACGCTCATATCTCTTCGAGTTTTCATCGTACCTAAATGATATTAGTATGTGCTTGTAGCTTGGACTTTTGGCTTTCGATTGAACTAATGGAGGGGCAGATCGGCTTACAATTGCGTTCGTGAGAAGAGTTCGCGCGGTCGAAGTCGCGATCTCGATGTCAGAAAATCGACTTTTTGGGATCGACCCTTTGCATTTTTTCGTCTAGACAATCCAATCTTCGGCCGATTGTCTTGATCGATGGCTCGTTCGAAAGGGGAAAGTCCCGAAAACACCATCGCGTGTCGACTTTTTCCCTATCATCTCAGCATCATCGTCGTTATAGCCTCGAAGTTTGCGAGCTTATCCTACTCGTTCCAATAGTCATAGCAATATCGCGCATATATCATCTTGTAGGTTATACTTTTGTCTATCTAACGCGCTATTAATCATTAGAATCGGCCGAGAATTCATGGAGTTAGACAAGATTAAGTGAGCACCAAAAATGCACATTTTCAATTGCCTTTTTCAAATTTAAACGCTCATATCTCTTCGAGTTTTCATCGTACCTAAATGATATTAGTATGTGCTTGTAGCTTGGACTTTTAGCTTTCGATTGAACTAAGGGAGGGGCAGATCGGCTTACAATTGCGTTCGTGAGAAGAGTTCGCGCGGTCGAAGTCGCGATCTCGATGTCAGAAAATCGACTTTTTGGGATCGACCCTTTGCATTTTTTCGTCTAGACAATCCAATCTTCGGCCGATTGTCTTGATGGATGGCTCGTTCGAAAGGGGAAAGTCCCGAAAACACCATCGTATGTCGACTTTTTCCCTATCATCTCAGCATCATCGTCGTTATAGTCTCGAAGTTTGCGAGCTTATCCTACTCGTTCCAATAGTCATAGCAATATCGCGCATATATCATCTTGTAGGTTATACTTTTGTCTATCTAACGCGCTATTAATCATTAGAATCGGCCGAGAATTCATGGAGTTAGACAAGATTAAGTGAGCACCAAAAATGCACATTTTCAATTGCCTTTTTCAAATTTAAACGCTCATATCTCTTCGAGTTTTCATCGTACCTAAATGATATTAGTATGTGCTTGTAGCTTGGACTTTTAGCTTTCGATTGAACTAAGGGAGGGGCAGATCGGCTTACAATTGCGTTCGTGAGAAGAGTTCGCGCGGTCGAAGTCGCGATCTCGATGTCAGAAAATCGACTTTTTGGGATCGACCCTTTGCATTTTTTCGTCTAGACAATCCAATCTTCGGCCGATTGTCTTGATCGATGGCTCGTTCGAAAGGGGAAAGTCCCGAAAACACCATCGTGTGTCGACTTTTTCCCTATCATCTCAGCATCATCGTCGTTATAGCCTCGAAGTTTGCGAGCTTATCCTACTCGTTCCAATAGTCATAGCAATATCGCGCATATATCATCTTGTAGGTTATACTTTTGTCTATCTAACGCGCTATTAATCATTAGAATCGGCCGAGAATTCATGGAGTTAGACAAGATTAAGTGAGCACCAAAAATGCACATTTTCAATTGCCTTTTACAAATTTAAACGCTCATATCTCTTCGAGTTTTCATCGTACCTAAATGATACTGGTATGTGCGTGTAGATTGAAGTCTTAGCTTTCGATTGAACTAAGGGAGGGGCAGATCGGCTTACAATTGCGGCCTGTAGAAGAGTTCGCGCGAAATTTGGACTTTGCGATAATTGCGAAATATTCTATAAAGAAGACAATCCGTCGTTTAAAAATCTTGCGATAGTTGGGCGAATTTTTTGTCACGTCTCGGGTGAGGGCCAATAACGCGATTGTTAATCTGCTCCTTACCCTGACGGTTTAAATATTTGGCCTATTTTGGTCACGAGACCTACGCCTCGTCTACCGTGGGCGGCCAAGAGATCGCAGGAGAGGAATCGCAATGAAGCTGGGTGCGTAAATGAGTTAATTGAAGATTTTAAATAAATTGTCTGTTTATTCAGACTAAGGTATTGGTGGTACACATATATGTATAAAAAAGAAGAGGAAAAATATAATTGTGGTAACAAGAACACACACACACACACACACACTATAATATGTATAACCTAATCTAATATGATGACCTCCGGGTCGGGGAAGTCGAAGTCAGGGGGGACTTCAGTTATTGTTACTGTTGGAGGGGGAGGAGAAGGGGGGTTTTCTGCGGAGTAATAGTCCCCGTTGTAAAAGAAGGTGGTAAAACGGGGATCTAAGATTAGGGTTGGTGGGGGTGAAAAAGGTGGAGTAGGAGGAGAAGCTGGTGGTGTTGGGCGTTCTTGAAAATCTGCGGATGGAGGATGAGGAGGAGAAGGGGATGGTGGTGAGGATGGCTGTGGCGCGGTCCCACTGGAGGGGACTAATGCAGCTCTTAGCGCGCGCCGCTGTCGCCTTTTTTGTAGGGCTTTGCCCGCTCGGGTGCCTCTCTTCCCGTATTGCTTGCCACGCGGTCCTTTAGGCATCTATTTCATGATACGGATATGTTTTATTACTTAAAGTTCAATTAGTGATGTTATGTTCGTCCTTTAGGCTTGAGTTAGTCTCACCGTGTTATTTTGGGAGGGCGCAAGGGTCAGTCCCAACGCTGCTTCCCGTTGGTGGGCGCGGTGAGGATCCTCTCGCTGCTCCTAGTCAGGCGTGCGCGGTGGGAAATCCCAACGCTGCTCCTTACTAGTGTGCGCTGTGAGCACTCCCAACGCTGCTTTCCAAAGGGTGGGCGCGGTGAGTGTTTCCCTTACTTAGCCCTATGTTAAAATAGCAGGATGAGGGTATGCTTTTATCGCGTTAACTGGTTTCGTGAATATGTTGTTATAAGGGAAGAGAGTTGGAGCGCAAAAAAAGAACTCGTATACTGCGAAAGGATGGATAGGAGGTTGACGAGAGGGACGTTGGTGTCCCGATCCCGGAGTCTACAATAACCAACTTATGAATATGTCTAATGACTTACAATTGATGACGAAAGAAGTAGCAATGGTAGTAGCAGTAGTGGCAGCAGTAGTAGTAGTAGTAGTAGTAGTAGTAGTAGTAGTAGTAGTAGTATTTGCTTCCACACTGCAAGTTCCTTGATGTCGCACTTGTGCACGATTTTGACTGTTTAACTGTGACTCTTTAGAAGAAGGCAGTAGACTGATGATTCTTCGCTCGTTACTGATTTTTATGTCTTCTGATGCTGCCGAGAAGGGGTAGCTTTGGTGAAGAGTGGGGCCTGATGGCGACACTTTGTGAGATTTTCATTGGTCGTTGGTGTCGTAGGGTCCGGTGCATCGTTTGCTAAATCTTGGTTTTTTGTGGAAAGGGGGGTGTTGTGGTGGATGCTGATGCGGCTGGGAATCTTGGTTTTAGCGGACTGTCCGTTCGTGCTTTATCTATTGGTTTTGAGTTGTGTAGGCCGGATTTCGGAGTTCATCTTGCGTCTTTTTGAGTCTGGTTTCATCTTGAACGTGGGACCGAGTCCCTCTGGTTTTCTGTTCTGCGTGTTTGGTTGCATCCGCTTCCTTTGATTTTGGTGTCTATTGCGTTCTCGTGGTGTATTCTTCACGTTGATTTGGCGTTTTTATGGTAGATTTATAATGGTCGAACTCTTAATAACTAATTTGAGGATCTTCGAGGGTTAGTAAAGGGACTAATTAGATTATTATAAATTAGAATTGGATTTTTAAGTACTTTGCTATTGATCAAAAGAAAATGTTACTCCTTTATCTCTCCCTTGAAGATTCTCTATGTTTACTAATGTACTTATAATTATCACGCGTGTGGTACGAGATCGAGCGGGTGTCAGGTTCCCGTCGCGATATCGGGCGGCACGAGCGCTTGGGCCCGTGACGTCGTCGCAGAGGAGGATCGCGTGTCGGCTCGCGTAGCGCAGCGCTTTCTTATCTCCCGCGTGAGATGTACGGCGGACACGCTTCATATTCGTAAGCGTGGCGTTGCATGAAAATTCTTAAGTTTGAATTTAAGCTGTGAATTATTAATAATATTTGTTAACTGAATTTTCATGGGACGTCACACCTCCCCCCTTGGAAAAAGAACAAGCACTACGTGGTTGTTCTTTCTCGTAACCTAGTAATGTAGTACGCGTGGATAGGTTTAGAATTAGGTTGTTTAATCTACGGTGTATTAAAGTATAAGTACATGATTGTTTATAGTGAATTTAGTTTAATATAAATTGAGATATAACGTAGGAATTTGGTATAATATATAAATTATAATTATAATATAAAGTAAGATATATGATATACATATAATAATAAAAGTTGAAATAACATTGAGATATAATGTAGGAAATTGGTATAACATATAATTTGAGATATTATGTTTTATGAATGTATGCAAAGAAAAGAATACTAAGAAAAGAAAAAAAAAAAAGAAAAAAATTAAAAAGAATGGGGTATTATATGACGCCTGTGCGTTTTATGGGTTTTATGGGGGTAGGGAGCTTCTTGGGTGTGTGGCCCGCTTGTTCTATATGGGTCTGTGGCCTCCTCTATAAAATCTTACGGGTTGGCACCTTGTTCCCCTGTCGGCGCAGGGAGGGGACGTAGGTGTTGGCTGGTGTCTTCGGCAGTATTGCTCGTTCGGGGAGGGTGGTGGTGTTGGTGGTAGATCTCCCTGTCTTCGGTGAGGAGGGGGTGATCTTGGTGTTATTCTATGTTGGGGGCAGTGTTCCTCCCGGTTGTTATTTTGGGTGGTTTCCATGGCTTTTGGTTGGCGGAGGTTGATTTTGATGGCCACATGAAAGCCGTGGTTGTTCTTCCTGCGAAGGCATGACACACAGTTTCGGTAGACTAGCGGATCCCCGTTTGTTTGGGTGGCAATGTCCCTTGTTTGGGCCTGCTGTGGACGACGCCTCATGAAGGCTAATTCTTCCTCCATACGCTGTATGTGTGGTGGCGTGATGAACGGCCTCGAGCGGACATTTCTTGCCGCTGTGGCCTCTACTTCTCGCAGGCGCTTGATGGCTTGTCTGGCGGATTCTACCGGGTCGGGTTGTGGTAGCCGCCCTCGTCCACCTCCATAGTGGGTGGTTGTTTGCCATGGATGTGGTGGCGATTGAGTCCGATTCATTGGATGCCCGCATCCGATGATGAGTCGCTGCATGTTGCTGTTATAATAATTGCATATGTTAACCTTTGAGGTAAGTTTGGGCTAGGTTTGGAAATGTGGGATGCTTATTAAATGATTTGGTCCTCAGATAAATTCATTCGCGGAATTTTAATTTTGTCTACGCGATGTGACAATTCTTGGTAAGTTGGTTGAACATTTATTTCTGCTAATGAGGTTGTTGTGGATAATGGTGGAGAAGGTCATTCTTGAGCCTGGCCGTTTCTTCTTTCTTTAGGAGTGTTCGTTCCCTTTTCCGCAGCTCTTCGTAGGAGTAAGTTGGTTATGGAGCTCCAGACGGCGGCGAACAAGTGAAGTCCGCATCCGTAGACGGAGTGTATAGCGTACCCATGTATTATTGTGTCGATGATTGCTTTGATGATCCGGAAAATGATAAAGATTGCTAGTATTCCAGCGCTGGCGGATCCGAAGGTGATGAATCCGTCCCAAACTCGACCGGCTGTGGATTCTGCTATCTTCTGGAGCGTGTTTTCGTCCATCAGATTATATAATGAGACTGAATCATCGGAGACCTTTTGACCTGCGTATCCCCTCGCTAGAGTGTTCAATACTGCTGGTCTTTCGGCCGGGAACATGATGTGCTCTCTTAGCTCCTCGATTTCGTCTTGCGTGTAGATTCCACTCGTAGATAAAGGTCCTGGTGTTAGGTACCGCCATGAGGGGTTCGTCATGGGTTTTAGTTGTTGTGGTGGAAGAGAGTGGATCGGTGTTGGTGTAAATTGAATCCATGAGTCTTCGATGTAGTATGTAACGGGCAGTAGGTTACTGCAACCTCTTTCCGTCCCAAAACGAGTAATCACTCTTGATTTTGGTGTTAGGAATAGAGATTCGTTTTGTCTCTGTACCGGGAGTTCGTTGTAACATGTGGTGATTCTTCTGAGCGTTAGCTCAACTGGAATACATTTTACGATATGGACGACTTCTCCAGCTGTTGTTGCCATATATCCTGGTGCTTTCATAAGAGTGTAAGCGAATTCTTCTGGGTTGATTGATGCAAGGGATAGTGCGTTTTTCAAAACTTGTCTTTCTAGCAGGCATCGTTGTTGTAGAACGTCATTATACAATGCGGTCATCTGGGTGCGGATATGTTTTTCTACGTAGACGAATTTTGAATTGACATATGTAAATATATCTAAGTTGTCGACAGAGGTTTTTCGTTGCGAGATAAAGGCATTGCCATTCTTGGCTTCAACTATAAATAGTTTGGGGTGTTCTGTTTGAAGGAGGGTGTAACCACATAGTGGTTGTTCTTTTGTTTTTGTTAATGCGAATGTGACATCCTTGGTTACGACCGTATATACAATGGGGTTGCTCAGCTGGTTGTTTCCATCTTCAAGTCTTTGGGCGATTCCTTCATATAGGACATCGTATTGGTTAAAATTGCAGGATGTTGTTGGCATGGGTTTCCAGAATGTGTATCCTTCCTCCATGTCTATGCATGATCCGTCGTTTAACTCACATGTTAAACCAGATCGCAGTGTGATTTTTCCGGAGTTTAATTTGATTCTAGCCATAGAATTTTTTAGAGTGATGGACACGGTTGCCTGTACGACTACCTTGTCCCAGGTTCCATACGGATCCGAATATGTTGTTCCCGAGCAAGTCCCATCTGTGCCTATTCTTCCTGCGAGTGTTAATGGTCGTGTGGTCGTTGAGTTCGATTTTATTCCATTGATTAAGGTATTATATCCAAGATGAAACATTCCATTTTCATGCATGTTAATGCATTGTTCCCTCGTTCCCAGTGTTCCCGCTGCCGTGTAGTCGCGCGCTACGACATTCGATTTCTCACGTACGCACGATATAGCGGGTGACTTAAAAGACACGACTTATATACCGGGTGACATAGAAGTACGCAACAAAATTTTTTTTTTTCTCTCGTCTAATCAGAACATTATCGTGGACATTGTAGAGTATACCGTTAGTCTTAAATTATAAACTGTTGATTTTTTTTGTGTGAAAATTGGTAAATTGAATTATTGGACTTTCGTGATATTGCGAAAGGGGGAATATACTACCGTGTATCACGGGTGAATTCGTTACGTTTAAGTAACCAAAAGTTTTTTTTCCCTCTTTTGTCTTGCCGCTTTAATAGATATCAATTTTTTTTGATTGTGTTCGACCTCGAGGTTTGATCTCGAGTCGAACCCATTCGAAAAGATATCTTAAACCTACTTATTGAATTTGTAAACGTCTTATTTAACGAGATTTCTGTTGTGTATAAGTCCTTCCAAAAGTACGCGTCTTAATTTATTGATACTATAAGGCCGATTTATCTCATTCGAAGCTCGTCTGATTCGAAGCTTGTCTGTTGGTTGGTTCTCTCGATAAGTTCGTGGTTTAATAGCAAAAGAGCAGCTCTCCTGGAAAGCGTGTATTGCGGGGATGGAAGGACGGTCATTGGCCGAGTAGGTTCGATTGCTACCGGCTGATAGGGTTAAAGCGTTGGTAGAGCGTAACCATCTACCTACAGACGGAATTCTGTGCGTCTGCCGAAACCGTCTTTTAAAGTTTTTATTGCGGGAGACCGAACTCGCACAACGCACCGGTATGGCTAATCCCATTGAACGGATGACAGATTTTGCGCCTACACCTAGCACCTCCCGTACCGTAATCTCGCGTCCCACGACCGAAAACCTACCTCTGACTCCTTCCCGACGCACCTCCCTATCTCAACCCTCGGTACCGCTTCCATCCGCTCCACCGTCTCCTGGACGAAGACGTCCAGCATCACTTCCTGGGGACGTAGGGGAAAGACGCGACGATTTCGCGCAAATCGGGGACTTGGTAGATGAACTGCGGGAGATCGCAGTAGCGGAGGAGCAGGAGCTACCGCAAAGGGAACCACCAGTACGACGGGCTCTTTTCCGTAATAATCGGGTCCTTCCACCACACGGGGACGATTCGTTCGACGAACTTTATGCTCCCGCGGATGAGGACGGATGGCGTTGTCCACTAAGAGATTTACGCGATTATCGAGATGAAGCTCCCGCGTATCATAGAGAGGCACCGCGCTACGGCAAAACACCAGCTGCCGCGGCTTATGAAATCATGCGTAGGTGGAATTTGCGCTTCACGGGTAGACGCGACGAAGATGGAGAGGCGTCCCTCGCCCGAATTACTGAAGGTCGACAGATCGCGAACGTTCGTGATGAGGATCTCTTCTCGTGTCTTCCTTTCTTCTTGGATGGTATGGCATTGTACTGGTTTCGAGCTCGACGGAATGAGTTTAGGACGTGGCTAGATTTTGTTCGAGCTTTCCGCTTCCGTTTCCAAGAAACGGACTTCCAATTCGCTCTTAGGGAGGAACTCTTTAGACGCACTTAAGGTGATCGAGAACCCGTAGTGGATTATCTCACATGCATTAGAGCTCTGGCGGAGCGTGTTGAGCCACCGATGGGTTCCATGGAATTAGTGCGACTAGCACATCGTAATATGCTACTGCGGTTACAAGTTTCCATCCACGCGGAAGTTATCTATAACATGGACCATCTTGAGAAGTTGGCTAGTCGAGTCAAAAAGAGTCACGAGCGTGCGCTCACCTATAGGCCACCTCCACCACCAGAACGGTCGCTTTTGCCAGACATAGCTTATCGTTGTCCACGTGCCACCAGGAGGGTAGCGAACGCTGCTTTCGCCGACGAATACGATTCTGCCCACGTAGCCGTTCCATCCAGATCACTGCTTGTAGAGTCTACCGAGTCCACTCCGATTCCGACACCTCGATATCCATTGGCTACCGACGCCACGCAACCAGCGTTGAACGCAGTAGCTACCGGTTCAGCTCCAACTCGTAACCTCACTGTGACCTGTTGGAATTGCCACCAACAGGGACACATTTCTCGTAATTGTTCCGCCCCGTTACGTAGGCGATGCTTTCAGTGCAATAAAGAAGGTTTCACTCGTAACACCTGTCCACAGTGTCCGGGAAACGCGACAGGAGGACGGTGAGAGGCGCTGCCCCGTCTCTTCCTTCTGAGAGCGCGCCGTTTATTCCAACTAAAGCTGATCACAGACACTTTTGCATAGCATAGCATAGCGTAGCATAAGAAACCTTATGCCATGACTTAAGACACACAAGCGCATAGCATAAAAGATTCTCTTAGGAACCACCAGGTGGCCAGATAGCAAATTGAGGAAAACAAGAAATTTAAACGGATGTCGTGATTTTATGTAAAGACGAACGTAGAAAATCGAAAAATAACGTAGAAAGAAGAAAATAACGTAGTTTTCTTACTCGTTTCATAATCATTTTAACGGAGTGTCATACTCATTTCATTTTAAATCCACGATATCATAATTGTCGTAAGTATAAATTGACGTGAGGAAATTATTATCGTGTCATTGTTTATAAAGATTACCTAAAATGTCATTTTTTCACTTTGTTTTTAGCATGGATTTCGAAAGACTTTGTCTTTCATATCGAAGTTTATGCGTTTTGTATGCGTATTTACTTTTACGCCCTAAGCGTCGTGATACACGATGGATTAATCGGCGCTATTGGGTTCGCCCCATCAATGTTAATCGTCCGATTCTTCTTTCTTTTTCTTCTTCTTATACTTGACTGTGACGCGCGCACGATTCTTCTTTGATTCTATTCTACGCTCGGACGCCGGTTCTATAATAAAATGTTCGCTTGTGATTGGCTGCCCGTAAGGCCGTAAGCATAGCATAACGTAAAATCTCAACGTTACGGATTTTCCAACCTTATGCTATGCTATACGCTGGCTGCTATGCGTTGTTCTATATATACGCGAATAGAGCTACGTGATTGGTCGAAATCACTTATGCTATGCTATACTATGCTATGCAAAAGTGTCTGTGATCAGCTTAACGAGGGTATCAGTCCGTTAGGATCCGATCATGGAGGAATTTTACTTTACCTCACGGTTTTTGTACAAAATCATCCCGTTCGCGCGTTAGTATATTCAGGTGCGAGTCGAACGTTCTTAGGTCCAGACATGACTAACTTAATTGAAGCCTTGAAGCTCCCTACGGTCGCGAACGATCCTTTGGAGATCAGGACCGCTGTCGGTACGCATAAGGAAGTAACACGAACCATCACGTTACCACTTTCTTTTGGCGACAAATCGGGGTATGTGTATGCCCGGCTGCTACCGTCGTTGTCGCTGCCGTGCATACTCGGTATGGACTTCTTGCGTACCTTTCACATCTCGGTCGATTTTGACACCCTAAGCTGGCATTTCGCGTCTGATCCAACTAGGAAGTTCCCGTTCGAGACAGTCGATGACCCTGTCAGTAGTGTCACGAGCTTGTATGGTTTGGAACATCTCAATAGTCACCAACGCTCCCGTCTGAACGAGGTATTAGCGGAAGAAATTCCTCCGCCATCTGAGAAACCGGGAATAACAACCCTAATAGAACATCGAATCGACGTAGGGGAAAACGCGCCCATCAAGCAAAGGTATCGGGTAGTCTCGCCTAAAATACATGAGGCTATTATGGTGGAAGTAGATAAGATGCTGGCGGCCGATATCATCGAACCGTCTTGTAGCAAGTGGTCAACGCCTATCGTCATGATCACGAAGCCAAATGGCAAATACCGTTTCTGTTTAGATTTCAGAAAAGTTAATAGTGTGTCCAAGAAAGATGCTTATCCGCTACCGTACATGAGTGCGATATTGGATAAGCTTAGGCGCGCTAAGTATATTTCCACCATAGACTTCAACCAAGCGTATTTTCAGGTACCGTTAGAAAAGAAGAGTCGAGAGGTTACCGCGTTCACAGTCCCGGGTAGAGGGTTGTTTCACTTCAAGCGTATGCCGTATGGTTTGACAGGAGCTCCCGCGACATTTCAAAGGTTACTCGATAAGTTAGTCAGACCAGAGATGGAGCCTTACGCTTTTGCCTACCTCGATGACATTATTATTGCCACCGAAACGTTTGAGGAACACCTAACGTGGTTGCGACGAGTTTTATGGCGAATACACGAAGCCGGTCTTACCATTAACGCCGATAAAAGCGAGTTTTGCCGCTCCCAAGTTAAATACCTAGGTTTTGTAGTAAACCAAGACGGGCTACAGGTAGATTCGAAAAAGATTCAGCCAATTTTAGAGTACCCGGTTCCCGTAAATCTCAACCAATTACGTAGATTCTTAGGTATAGCCTCGTGGTACCGTCGCTTCATATCTGACTTTGCCACCGTTACCGCACCTCTAACGAAATTACTAAAGAAGGGACAGAGATGGAATGGGGCGAGGAACAGCAGGACGCCTTCGATCGTGTCCGCTCCAGTCTAGTTACCGCGCCGACATTATCACGACCAGACTTCGAGCTACCGTTTGTCTTACAAACGGATGCGAGTTCCGTGGGGTTAGGTGCCGTCTTAACTCAAACGCACGAGGGGATCGAGCGAGTAGTAGCATACGCGAGTCGTTCGCTTACGGATACCGAACGGAAGTACAGCGTAATGGAGAAAGAGTGCTTGGCAGTCGTATGGGCTGTAAAAAAGTTTCGTGCCTACTTACAATGGGACATTACGGCCTCGGAAATTGACTTCGGGATGAGACTTTGCAGGTTTGTAGTATACCTTTAGACTATTCGATTTGCAAAGTAAGAGCGCGCACTAGCCATAAACTTTCGAGAAAAATGGCTTTAAAGTTTTACGTGTAGGACGTATACCGGTCACTTTGAACACCATCCAAGAACAGCGAAGTGGCCGAGTTATAGCGAACTCGTTTGAGGCGCGGGCGGTCCGTGTTCGATCCCTGCGCGTGGAAACTTTTTTTTTCAATTCTTTAAAAAATTATTAAAACTGTGAAATAAAGTTAATGACATACTAGAATGAAGAATTTAATTATACTGTTGTAACCCGCGCTCGTAAGCCGGCTACCGGTTATCTTTGGAAACGGAAGAGGTGGTGTCTGAGGTATAGATCAGATTCTTTTGGAGTATAAGTATGACTTTTATTAAAATAACTGGTTATAGGTGAGGCACAAGTAACCCTCCTAACTCTTTGCTCGCTCTCGATGATCTGTCTGTTCGTTTCCTTATTTCTGTGCGTGCCACTCCTTAGCGTTCGGCGCTAAGAAGGGAGAATCGCTGAATTGCATCTTGGGCTCGGGACTCGCAATGTCCAGGCACTCGAGTGATGCAATGCTTATACATTACTTTGGGATCGCCTTTTCGGAAGGCGGCCTTGAATACGATACTGCTGTGTCGCTTAGGCGACTCGCGGGTACAACAATACATAATTTTTTCTATTAATGAAATTTCGGGAATATCGTCTTTCTTTCTCAATTTTTAATTTTATATGCAAGATTCTGAATGATAATTGTCATAGGAACATTGAAAACAAAAAATATTATTACATCTCGCACAATTTATGAAGGAAGATTGTTCACATAAACAACCCTTTTTTAAAAGTTCTACCGGAAAACATACTTCATTTACATTCCTGAAAATTTCTCTTTCGTCAGAGAGCTTGGAAGCGTACCAGGCATACCGGATCATTTCATTAAAAATTGACGATGATAATTGATGATGCACTATTGATTGTATATTTATGCAGTCCTCACGGGAATTTATTTCTCTATTATTTTCAATCTGATAAGCGCAATTCTGTATTCGTTTTATTACATTTTTTACTTGTCTATAATAATAGACATCGCAAGGTTGAACAAGTGGAGTACATTTTGGAGGAATCACTTTAATTGTGCAAGTAGGTGATTTCTCGTCATCCCGAAAGATTTCGTCATATAACTCAGGCTTTGTTTGTCCTCCCCAAGAGTCAATAATTAACAGTAACAGTCATTTCATTAATAGAAAAAATTATGTATGATTAAATTCTTCATATTAGTATGTCATTAACTTTATTTCACAGTTTTTATAATTTTTAAAGAATTGAGAAAAAAAAAAGTTTCCACACGCAGGGATCGAACACGGACCGCTCGCGCCGCAAGCGAGTTCGCTACAACTCGGCCACTTCGTTGTTCTTGGATGGTGTTCAAAGTGACCGGTATACGTCCTACACGTAAAACTTTAAAGCCACTTTTCTCGAAAGTTTATGGCTAGTGCGCACTCTTACTTTGCAAATCGAATAGTCTAAAGGTATACTACAAACCTGCAAAGTCTTATCCCGAAGTCAATTTCCGAAGCCGTAATGTCCCCTTGTTAGAGGGCTACCGCTTCACGGTAATAACCGACCACAGTAGTCTTCGATGGCTCCATAATTTAAAAGACCCCACCGGTCGTTTGGCCCGTTGGGCCTTGGGGTTATTGGAATATGATTTTACAATACTTCATAGAAAAGGAGCCCTCTACCACGTGCCTGACGCTCTTTCACGCATGTACGAATCCCCCACCGACACCATAGCCGCTATCGATGTAAGCGCTACCGCGGAAGACCCGTTTCACGATTCGAACGACGAATGGTATCTTGAAAATTTTGAGAAGGTACGGAAAACTCCTGAAAAATACCCGGACTGGACTATTCGCGAGAACCGTCTGTATTACCACCATAACGAACCCCGCGTTACCGTTTTCGAGACAGACGCTACTTGCTGGAAACTGGTCATTCCGCGCAAGACACGCGCCTCTATTCTTCGCGAATGTCATGACGCACCGCAAGCCGGTCACCTAGGTGTAGATAAAACGTTTAAACGCATCACGAGTCAGTATTATTTGCCCGGTCTGTTACAAGACGTGGTCCAATATGTTTGGAAATGTATTACCTGTCAAAAATCTAAGGTCGAACAACGTGCTCCGGCCGGTTTGATGAGCTACCGTCGTCCAGAAGAGCCCTGGAGTACCGTAGCAGCGGACGTAATGGGTCCCTTTCCGCGAAGTAGCGCTGGTTACTGTTATATCGTAGTCTTCCAAGACCTTTTTATTAAGTGGGTAGAATGTCAAGCATTAAGAACCGCTACCGGACAAAGTATAAAACGAGCCCTCGAAGAATTGGTCATTAATCATTGGGGTACACCTCGCACTTTCTTAACCGATAATGGTACCGAGTTTGTCAACAAGACCCTCGCCGCTCTCGCCAAAGAATACGGGTTTAATCACGCGACGACGCCAACGTACCATCCACAAGCAAATCCTGTGGAGCGAGTTAATCGAGTTTTAAAAACCATGATCATCTCATTCATTGGTCAGAAGCATACAGAGTGGGACAAACATTTGAGTGATTTTAAGTTCGCCTATAATACGGCAGATCACTCCTCTCTCAAATGCAGTCCCGCGATGTTTAACTTGGGTCGCGATCCGCTACCGCAACGATCACTTCGGAAAAAGGTCGAATCGTCCGAAGTGGAGGAACCGCGTGGGCCGTCGTCATGGCTAGACCGAATGAAACAACTCAAACACTTGCGTGAGTGGGTGAAGCGTAATCTAGAAGACGCGTATCGCAGTCAGGCCAACCGCTATAACCTTCGCCGTCGTAATATACGCTTTCAAAAGGGAGATACCATCTTGATTCGCTCTCGTCCATTGTCGTTAGCCGAGAGAAAGTTTTCCGCAAAATTAGCACCTCGTTATGAGGGTCCATTCATTGTTGCTAGAGTTTTGTCACCCGTAGTGTATGAGATACGTGATACGTTAAACCGAGTCGTAGGAAAGGTTCACGAGAGCGATGTACAAAAATACCAGTAAGATGTCAACGAATATTCGTAGCGTTACCGTCCGTAAGATTGAAGAGTAGGAAAAGATTCTATCAACCTTCCTTTCTTCCGCTATCCTCAGCCACCTATTGTCCAAGAGCTACTGTAGGATGTCCAGCCTGAAAGATCTGTGGAGTCGGGTTAAGGAGAAGGCCCGATCGCTACGAGAGGCGATGACGCCCCACCAGGAGCTTCCACCCCTGGAGGAGGATCCAACAACCGCTACCGTGGCGGAAGAGGTTGAGGTGCCTGCGACCTCCAGCGATTCCGCCTCCGAATCGTCCAGTCCGATGCGCGGGAGGAAATCGAAACTGACAGAGGTAATGCCAAGCCGAGCATCCGCTGGTCGCGGTGTCCATCTTAAGGAGCCTCCAAAACCAGAAGGAACACTCATGGGGATTCGCTCGATTGACGCTCTACGAGGCCAAGGGCTAGCCAGACGGGAAGAGCGACATCCGAGTGGTTGTTTTAATTGTGGCTCGCTGGTGCACCGCTACTCCCAGTGCCCAGTACCACGACGCACCTTTTGCTACCGCTGTGGACGGCCCGACGCGACGTGACGATTAAGTCTTGCTGGAGCTGCATCCGAGAGTGGAGGGCGGAAGGTCCCTTCCGACCGGGGTCACAACCGCGAGGGAAAAATTGAACTGTTGCTACCGTCTCCCTACTCTTGTTTTTTTTTCTAAACATCTCTTTTCTTTTGTTTGTACGGTTAACTCCCATTTCTGCTCCCGTACCTTTTCTTTGTGTGTGTCTGTGATAGCTACCGTTAAGTAGCATAAATAGCATAAATGTATTCTAACGAGCAGAATATATTCTCGATAAAAACGTATATGATGACTTCTTTCTTTCGGAATCGGCGCCCCATGCAGAGTATCCTGTGCCGTCCGTAAGAGTTGTATGTTTGCGTGGATGTATGACAGTCGCGTTTGAACGCGCGCTTGCGCGTAGCTCTGGTATGTGTTCATCTAAAATGCATATAATTTTTTTTTTGCGCCCCTCGAGACAGCGTGTCGCGACCGAAGCACTTTAAAATTTCGATGTATGCACTTTTTGGGAGAGTACGCCCGAGTTGATCGGCCCGTTGGACCTCGTCTGGGGGGGGAGCATTTGTGACGTTTAGGACGTTTCAAGAAGAGTAATGCTTCGTTCGACACGCCGCTCTCAGGGCAAAACCGTATCGTTTAAGAATCGTATAACTAATTCTACTCGTACGCGTTTCATGAATACCACCGAGAACCGACCTACGAGGGAGAGGCGAAGGAGAGAAAGACACCGTTACCGAACATCGTAGCAAGACGCTCGTCCAGAGAGCGCCCACCGAGACCACCGTAGATTATACCACATCGTAGCTACCGTCGTGGGAAAGAAAACCATCATCTTCTCACCATGGCGACACCTGTAAGCGACGCATCGATCGACGCCACGAAGATCGATAACATAGAGCGTCGGCGTCACGTATCGACGTGAAAATTCGGCGTTCGCTAAATTAACATAAATTAGGTAGAGGCGCACGTGGCGCAAAAAGTCACGTGATAATCACGTAAGCCGGTCCGGTGATCGCCGATAAGCGAGGACGACTTCACTTAGCGCAGGGCTCCCGTATAGTACGCTTATCTTGCTCCCGTAGTCTAAAAGTAGTGGTGTATTGTTCGAGTCACAGGTAGAGTATAACCAAGTTCACGCTCCCGACGACGAGACGAGAGGACCACTAGAAAGAGTAGAAGGAAGCCGATCCACAACGTAACCGAGCGAGGGAGAAAGCTACCGAGGTCGCAGGAGAAAGAGCGAACGGTAAGCCGATCGTCTTATATATCTGTAAATATCATGCAAGTTTTATTCACAAATTCTTTTTCTATCTCTTACGACTACATAGATACATAAAAAAAAAACTTACAGTGGTGCCGAACCGGCTATTTGGGGAAAAAACTCTTTATCTTATGATTTTTTTGCATACTCACCACTTTTCATTAAGGTAGATGTCTTTGAAAAAGTTAATAACCATATATACCATAAATGAGATACCATAGATAGAGAACCATAAATGTATTTCTAAATATTGTGTGTAACGTTTTTTTTTTTTTGTTATATTAATTAGTTTACGTATCGGGTTAAGTTTTTTAGGTATTTGTAATCATAGTAATTTGGAATAGATTTCAATTAAAACGCGGCCATCCGAAAAAATGTACGCGGACAACATATGTTGTCCATACGTTGTATAATATAAATACGTGCAATCATTTAAATTAGAATCACAAGATTTTGAAAATACTTATAATTTTTACAAATAACAATATTAAACAGTAAGTCAAATAACCAATAAGATTACAAAATATATATTTACAAAAATAAATGTTATGCTTAAAAAACCTGTATTATGTACATAATAAAATTAAACTCAAGGAACTATGTAATACAAAAATAAAAATATTATAAACGAAATATCGGCAGTTACACTGGGGTTTCCGAAAAATCGTTGCAATGTATTACCATCATTGGTCGTTTCAGTACCCTGCTTTACTACGTCCACGTTAATTCCTAATTTTTCTTTGAATTGAATTTGTATCCTTCTTTTCGTTTCTTCTTTTTAAGGCTTCGTTGTTTCGTTTGATCTCCAGGACTTGAATTCTAGGTTGTAGCCAATATGTAAAACGTACTCCATAAAAGGGATCCGTGCATGAAGAGGAGACATTCCCAATCTTAGTGCCTGGTCATTGGCAGTCTTATCGCTTATGGCTTGCAAATCATTCATTTGTGATAGTTTTGCTCCGCAAATAATACAATTGCTTGCCGAAGTCGTATTGTTAATTACTTGTGCAACTTTGCCATCTATCACGGTAAAGTATAGGTCGTATTTTAATTAAATTATTCGTCCACTGATGTTAATTTCCGTTTCCTTTCGATTGGCAATTTCATTTTCGACACGATTTTGCTCTTCTTTTATTAAAGCGGCGGTCTCTTTTGCGAATTCGAATTGTATTGATCTGCAAAATCTTGTTCATGAGGGCCGAGAATTCTTCCAGATGGTGTTATGGCTGTCGTCGTTATAAGTAATTTGTAGTGGAACAAGGGAAGTCATGACTAAATTTCCGTCGCAAACATTGGCAAAATCGGGTTCAAGAAATTTTTGATGGTACTCATTTTGGCCTGATGCTCCATCACAACCCCATTTTGTTTGCATGATGAATTTATTTCCATTGATAGTCTCCTCAGGTATTGTTAAGAAGATTCTCCTAATGGTATGGTCAAGCAGGTCTTGGAGTCCTACTTTCGCTGATTGCTCAGTTATTTCTATATTCTCCGGGTAGCACCTTTGTTTTGATTCCAAAATTTTTGTATAGCTTGGAAATATGTTATGTCCTATTTCTTTGCACGCTTTTCTAATTACTTCATATTGATCTTTTGAAAGTTTAGCCTGAGTTTTCAATAATAATAAACAATAATAAATAATACACCCAACCAGTCGTTATACTTTTCTCACAAATTTATTTTCAAAAAAACTAATACTATAAAACCTCGGCATTTTTTAATGACACAAAAATGTTTAATTGATACCAACGCTATCCAACGTGTGACGAAAATAATTAATAGCTTGTTAGTTACGGAAATACGAAATTAATACTCGTTAGTTACAAACATGCAAGAGTTCTGCAACCGAGATAATGTGATTTCAAATTAGAAAGTTTTACATTATTTACATTTCTTTCGTGAAAAATAGTTTGATAATCAGTTCAGTTACGGTTTTTCAGAAAAAACAACGATGTGTGAAGTTTTATTTTCATACCAAGCATTATGCGATTTTTTTTTTATGGCGCAAATAAAGGGTATAACTTCGTCGAACAATTAATTACAAACCATTACACTTACCTAAATGAAAATGAAGTTCTGAAAGTAGCTTCTGCAATCAATAAAGGTGCTATTCCGAAGGCCACTGCAGACTGCTGACTGCAAACTTCAAATCGCGGCAGCCGACCGCAAGCGACACTACTGATTTCTATAGTTTTATATGAAGTACATGCGGAACGCAGCGGCACTGCCGCTTGCCGTCGCATCGTGTCGCTGCCGCCGACCGCACTACGGCTCCCGAACCAGTCTTGCCGCCGACTTCACGCTCATGTACGCTGCTTAAAAATGTGTTTGTTCGTTTAATGCGAAATGAGTTGCATGTGTTGTGTTTAAAAGCGACTGCCGCCGTTGCCTACGGTCACTTGCGGAATCATACCGACTGCAGACTGCAGCGGCATTGTCGCCGGCCTCCGCTGCGGTCCGTCGCTGTCGCGTTCGTCGGAATGGCACCTTAAGAGATTTCTACCACATTTTAATCAAAAAGTAAAGGCTGCAAATCGGAATAGAAACAAATTTTATCGAAAGTACAACGACTGGTTTTGTAGAGTATTTATGTGTGAACTACCCGATCATCACGATGGTCCGCTTGCAAACCATCAAGTAATACAGCAGGAAGGACAACCAAACCTTTTGTAGCGTGTTCTCAGATAGCAAAAAGATACAAAATTCAGGATTTGAGACAAAACTATTGCCAGAGCCTCATCGATGCTGCTGCTTCTGCCAAAACTGATACAAAAGACTGTTTCAACGAAGATTCGGCCTTGGCATTGATTACCCAGGCTAAACTTTCAAAAGATCAATATGAAGTAATTAGAAAAGCGTGCAAAAAAATAGGACATAACATATTTCCAAGCTATACAAAAATTTTGGAATCAAAACAAAGGTGCTACCCGGAGAATATAGAAATAACTGAGCAATCAGCGAAAGTAGGACTCCAAGACCTGCTTGACCATACCATTAGGAGAATCTTCTTAACAATACCTGAGGAGACTATCAATGGAAATAAATTCATCATGCAAACAAAATGGGGTTGTGATGGAGCATCAGGCCAAAATGAGTACCATCAAAAATTTCTTGAACCCGATTTTGCCAATGTTTGCGACGGAAATTTAGTCATGACTTCCCTTGTTCCACTACAAATTACTTATAACGACGACAGCCATAACACCATCTGGAAGAATTCTCGGCCCTCATGAACAAGATTTTGCAGATCAATACAATTCGAATTCGCAAAAGAGACCGCCGCTTTAATAAAAGAAGAGCAAAATCGTGTCGAAAATGAAATTGCCAATCGAAAGGAAACGGAAATTAACATCAGTGGACGAATAATTTAATTAAAATACGACCTATACTTTACCGTGATAGATGGCAAAGTTGCACAAGTAATTAACAATACGACTTCGGCAAGCAATTGTATTATTTGCGGAGCAAAACTATCACAAATGAATGATTTGCAAGCCATAAGCGATAAGACTGCCAATGACCAGGCACTAAGATTGGGAATGTCTCCTCTTCATGCACGGATCCCTTTTATGGAGTACGTTTTACATATTGGCTACAACCTAGAATTCAAGTCCTGGAGATCAAACGAAACAACGAAGCCTTAAAAAGAAGAAACGAAAAGAAGGATACAAATTCAATTCAAAGAAAAATTAGGAATTAACGTGGACGTAGTAAAGCAGGGTACTGAAACGACCAATGATGGTAATACATTGCAACGATTTTTCGGAAACCCCAGTGTAACTGCCGATATTTCGTTTATAATATTTTTATTTTTGTATTACATAGTTCCTTGAGTTTAATTTTATTATGTACATAATACAGGTTTTTTAAGCATAACATTTATTTTTGTAAATATATATTTTGTAATCTTATTGGTTATTTGACTTACTGTTTAATATTGTTATTTGTAAAAATTATAAGTATTTTCAAAATCTTGTGATTCTAATTTAAATGATTGCACGTATTTATATTATACAACGTATGGACAACATATGTTGTCCGCGTACATTTTTTCGGATGGCCGCGTTTTAATTGAAATCTATTCCAAATTACTATGATTACAAATACCTAAAAAACTTAACCCGATACGTAAACTAATTAATATAACAAAAAAAAAAAAACGTTACACACAAACTTCACACTTTGATCAAGAAGCTGAAGTTTCCACCCGGATTGTCGATGTCAAAAAAAGTAAGATACGGAATAAAGATAATTTCTCGAAAGCGGAATACGATAGTTCTCGGTACAAAACGTCGGTAACAGAACGCTAAATAAATTCAAGAGGATTCTGTCCAAAGAAGGATTCGCGTTCGTAACCAGAAGGGTTAGGGGCTCGATAACTCTCTACTCGAGACAATAAAGATGAGACAAGATATAAAATACAATAAAATCTCGGTTTATTCAATAATAATTTGGTTGGTCGGAGTCTCTTACAAAAATCATAACGAAACAAAGCAATCAAACAATTACAAGTTCTCCCGTATTCGAATTCGCTAACGGTTTCGTCCCGGTCGAACTCTCTCGAATTACGGTTACTAAAGACTCTCTAAAGAAAAGACTTTTGCCAAAAACCTCGGATACGAATTCCGAATTCTATAATTTGTCCAATACAATTCTTTCCGATACGCAATCGGATTCGATACTTTACAAATTTTTACGGTAAAAGAAATCGTCTCTTCGCGGAGACCGAACGACTTCGCAAGCTCGATTCGCGTGTCCGGAAAATTCAATAATCTTTATGAAACACAAAAAAAAAGAAAGCTAAATCGATAGGATCTTTAATTTATAATAAAGAGTTAAACAAAGAATCTACTTTTTTACAGACTCCGATGAATCGGTATCCAAAATTCCAAAATTGAGGTTAATTTCCCTCACCTGTAGCCTTTGCAACGCACGAAACTAGACTAATCTTTCGGGATCTATTGTCCCGAAAATCGAACTCCCGAGCTGGGCCGACGGCGGCCGAACCTACCCGAACGGACTCGTACGATCCTGCGGATCCTAACCTATCCGCGCTCTCGCTTGTCGCCTCGCAGGCGCGCAATTCGAACGCGTAAGAATTCTTTCGCCACATTCTCTTCGCTCTCTTCGACTTTCTCGCACGCTTTTCGCTGCTTTTCCGAATTCGTTGCGTTGCTCCTCTGCACGTTGACTACGAAGACTTCGAAGAAGATTATTCTCGTAATTTCACGTTTTCTCAGCTCGTGCAGAAGTTAACTGTCGAATTCGTTGCTCGTAGCTCTCGTTGTTTCTCTACGCCGTGTCAATTCTCTCGTATTAAGCGAAGTTCGTTCTTTGTAGCGTCTTTTACGTCGGAGTTCGTCGCTCGGCCCTTTTTCTCGGATTCTTCGTCGTTATCTCGTCAGTTCACTCGGAGTAGTCGAAATGCATGAAATATATCGAAAATAATAAATAAAATGTTCGAAATCACTTTTTCGAGGCCTCGGAAGTCGTTCGATCCCGCTTTTTATCGGTAACGCAGGTCCCTAATTGTCCGGTTCCGTGCGTGTACTTTTCTTACGGCTCGATTAGAGAGAGAGAGGAGAGATTTTGTGGCGCGTATCAAAGATACCACGTCACAGTACGTATTATTGAAAGTACTAACATACCCTATAAACTTTATATTCGGAATATGAGAATTTTTGAAAGTTCTACCAATTTAAGTATTGCAGTCTACCGATTTTATCATTATAATATGAGATATTTCACACAAATTCATTTTCAGAGAATATTATATCAGCATATTTTTTAACCTGATTAAGGCATAATAGGAATAGTCTATCTCTGTTGCTAATTATCCTACCCTTATTATCCTATCACATTATATTTATTTATTGTACCTGTCGATATTTTCACCACCTTGTCTATGGAAAACGTAGAGGATATGTACGGTTAGAAGGGATAATTAAGGAAGGCAGTTTACTTAAAATCTGGCTTCCATTCTAATCGAGGTAAGTCTAGTAGTCAAGTGGAGTAAAGTTTTGTAACCATTCTAGTTGACGTGAAGTATGACTACATTTTCAACCGATGTAAAGTCTGGCTATCATTCTAGTCGAGGTAAAGTCTCGTTACAATTTTAGTTGACGTACAGTCTGGTGACTATTAAACAAATACATTAATACTTTTTCAGATGGTTCCAAAACTAAAGTGGAACCTTCCACCGGAATTTCTTCAGCCTGTATAGATTTGGATTACTATGAGATTTGCAGTATTCGCAATGATTTCTCTATTTACATAGCAGAAAGTATAGCAATATCTAATGCTCTGGATGTCGTAATAATGAATCCTTTTCATGTATTTGCAATATTCTCTGACTCGCTCAACGTACTCCAAGCCTTGTCCAGCAACAGCATTGTTTTACTAGAGGACCACACGATTTGGGAAATGAAGTTTGGCACGAGACTTCGTGTGGTTGTAGTAATGCCTTAGGATGTTACTATGGCAAACGGAAAAAATGCACTTGCCAGCCAGTTTTGAGAAATAACGCTTCAAAGATTTCATCTACACTTACGTACGAAAAAGATTTAGTCTTCATCAAGCGCTTCAGCGGTTGAGGCGGTAGCGGTTCACTCTGGTAACCCAGAGGTTCCATGTTCGAGTCTCGACACGTGCACTTCTTGTTTCTTTGTATTTTCTTATTTGTGCATTTTATTCAATCATTTTTGCTTTTTACTTTTTATTTGCACTTTTTCACGTATTTTGTTGATTAAAAAATAATTTGTGCAATGATGTAAAAATTTTACTTTTCGCTTGAAATATTCAAATCGTATCACGTATAAATATTGTGTTTATGTATTTTTGGGAACACTGTTCGTTTAAAGACACAATATTTAAAACGTGATACGATTTGACTATTACAAGCAAAAAGTAAAATTTTCACATCATTGCACAAATTATTTTTTAATAAACAAAATACGTGAAATAGTACAAATAAAAAGTAAAAAGCAAAAAAAATTGAATAAAATACACAAATAAGAAAATACAAAGTGCACGTGTCGAGACTCGAACATGGAACTTCTGGGTTACCAGGGTGACCCACTACCGCCTCGACTGCCGAAGCGCTTGATGAAGACTAAATCTTTTTAGTACGTAAGCGCAGATGAAATCTTTGAAGCGTTATTTCTCAAAACTGGCTGGCCAGTGCATTTTTTCCGTTTGCCATAGTAACACTCTAAGGCATTATTACAATCACACGAAGTCTCGTGCTAAACTTCATTTCCCAAATCGCGTGGTCCCCTTGTTAGTTATACAAGAGAATTTAGAAGAGTTCTACCAGTTGAAGTATCGCAGTTTACCAATTTTATCATTATATTATAATTTGAGATATACCCTGAGAATTTGTGTCTAAGGAAACATAAGAGATATGTATAATTAGAAGAGATAGATTAAGGAAGGCAGTACATTTCTACCTGATCAGTGTTAAAAAAAAAGAGAATGGACATAGAGTACGCCTGAAAAAGAATTAAATGGACCATGATGTTGGGGTTGTGAGACTTATACACATTTTTACATAGATTTACACTTAATTTTTTAAACTTTCCAAATTTTTTTATATTGTAGTTATTTAATTGCTTATTTTGTAATTGAAACAAGAATTTGTTATTATAACAAAATGATGTAAAATCAACACAAATAACATTAAAAATGTAAAGTGGGCCGTCGCTGTGTTAATGTAAAAAACAATCGCGCTTTCTTCTGTAACATAAAGATATTAAATCAATGATGCGTCGCATCTTTATTAATAACTTTTTATCAAATATCTATAATTTTAATTTCCATATTGGTTCTTTAGACCATGTTAAACATTGTTGACTTCATAAATTACACATTCTCCTTCAAACAATTTTACTAAAATAACAATCTCTGTAAAAAACCTTGTACAAAGTACGCGACGGCCCGCTTTTTTTTTAAAATGAAAAAATACAACCTGGCCATCTGCAAAGCCTCTTTTTTTGTATTTAATAATTGAATGAATGGAAGCATGGGGTGGAGCAACTCTAGCACAGGAAAATGAAGTATGTACTTGATTCAGGTCATTATCATACTAGAAGAATCATCCTACGTTATACGGTTATTTATGAACTAGGAAACAATAAAAATTGAATAAATTCGTTAAAATTTTTAATAAATTAAATGTTATCATAAATGCATCGATTGGTTTAAATTTGAGATTAAAGATTAGTAAAATAAATTTTTTTATCCCTACTGTAAATAAACAATTTTCAAAAATTATCTAAAAATTATATACGCCTAACCATCGAAAAATGAAAATTATTTATTATCTTTACAAACATGTTAAATATTATTCCCTGATTGATAGATGTACCAAAATGTTATATTTAACGTTTACGAAGAAAGCGGGCCGTCGCGTACTTTGTACAAGGTTTATTACAGAGATTGTTATTTTAGTAAAATTGTTTGAAGAAGAATGTGTAATTTATGAAGTCAACAATGTTTAACATGGTCTAAAGAACCAATATGGAAATTAAAATTATAGATATTTGATAAAAAGTTATTAATAAAGATGCGACGCATCATTGATTTAATATCTTTATGTTACAGAAGAAAGCGCGATTGTTTTTTACATTAACTACAGCGACGGCCCACTTTACATTTTTAATGTTATTTGTGTTGATAGCACTTAGTCCGAAAAATATTACTGCAGGGTTTAGGTGCACCGGGATTTACCTATTTGATCCCAATATTTTTACGGAATCCGATTTTGCCCCAAGTTTTGTTACGGACCGTCCTGAACCTGTGCAGCATGTGTCTCCGGAAAGGTCGTCTCTTCATGAAGCTGCATCAAGACAAGCCTCTTCATCCACTATGAGTACAATGCCTGTGCCTGCTGCTAAAATGATAGAGGACTCACACAGAAGTCAAAGTGGAAAATCCCACGACGATACCACTTCTCACCCGATCCAGGGCACTAGTTGCATGGGTGCATTAAATGTTTCCCCAGAAGCCATAATAGCTATTTATGCTACAAGTGGGAAAAGTGGCAACTTATGGTATAGGTTAAATTTCCGAAACGAGCCGATAGTGCGTGCTGTGGAACAGGGGAACGAGTGGGAATTTAGCGCCCGAGCGTCAGCGTCGTCTCTGCTTGTGCTGTGTTACAGGGGAACTCGTGTGATTAGCGTGAAATTCCCACTCGTTCCCCTGTTCCACAGCACGCACTATCGGCTCGTTTCGGAAATTTAACCTATACCATAATTTGCCACTTTTCCCACTTGTAGCATAAATAGCTATAAAAAAGGCAGCGGAAAGAAAAATTCAAAGAAAAAGCAAAAATCTAAAATCATGCATATTGACTGCGACACCGAACAAGGAACGAATCGAAAGAGAAAAATACGAAAGAGAAATGAAAAACTCTAAAAGAAAAGACAAGGTTGCTGTGAAGAGACAACTTTTTGAAAAAGAAGAATCAAGAAATAAAAGAACAGCCTCTAAAAAAAAGTTGTCTGCAAAGGGAATAAATCCTAACGATGACACCGGCTACGAAGATGATGCTGTTTGCATAATTTGCACGGAGAATTTTTCTGACAGCAAACCGGGAGAAAAATGGATTTCTTGCACCATATGTCAACAATGGGCTCACGAGGATTGTACACCTGGGAATTCATGTTGTCTGCCATTACTGCCAATCAGACGACAAGAATTTGGTTTGCTTTATGTTGTTATAAAAATTAAATTTGTTGATATTAATTATTAAGGTAGATGTAGACGTAAGAATACCTTTTTTCTTTAAAATACTTTCGTTGTATTTTCTTGGCAAAGTTAGGTGGAATTTATGTTCCTAAATAATTAATGTTTTAATAGTTTATGTCTTTCGTTTCATTAGTTTAATGTTTCGTTAAAAATCTTTTGCTGTTTTTTATATCTTTAGTCTTCACAATGTACCTGACTATGTATTCTGTGATTTCAGATATGTAATTATTTTTGTAATTAAATACAACTAATTTTCTAATAAAACTAATTTATTTAATAATTAAAAGTAGAAATTTATAATTAGGTATAGTATCTTTTAAACTAATCCTGTTACTATCTTTTAAAAACTCAATTCGTCTGGTTCGATTATAAAAAAAGTAAATCTGCTTTAAAGAGTGTGCGAATATGTTAAGAATTTACTATACATCGCTATAGCGCTACGCAGCCATTAAACACCGCTATCTCACTTGAGCGGTACGAAAACCTGAATTCTGCCGACAAATAATGATAAAAACAAACGTTACAGCAAAACAATGAGGATGGGGCAAGTTGTTACGTTTCATAACAAGATCTAAATGTGTGTGTGTGTGTGTGTGTGTGTGTGTCCACTCTAGCGTCTAAACGGCTGAACGGATCGAAGTAAAATTTACACGGAAAATCCAGTTACACTCGACGAGGATCCACTAACAATTTCGATTCGATCCGACTTCCGGTTTCAAAATGGCGGTCATTTTAAACATTAAAAAATTCATAAAAAATCTTCTATAATAGGCAAACAATTCAAACTTTGCAAAAGTATGTCAAATAGTGATAACTAATAACGTAAATTTTTTTCAAAATTTTTCAGGGAATTTTTCAGGGAAGGGCAACATTTTTTTTTTTTGAGCAGAAACGAGTTTTAATGTAATCGGTATTTTAAAAAAAATTATCCCGACGGCCAGATAGCGTGTTTCAATCAATAGATAAATAAAGATGGATGATGTTTAAATAATATATTCGATGACGTGAGTTCTTAATATTAAAGGAAGTGAGATGGGATATGAGATGGAATCGGCCAGACTGGTTATTTGAATAAACATTGTAACCGTACAAAATGACGGTACATAAAGTTTCGCGGTATCTACCTTACCGATTAGATCTAATAGCAGTAATTATCACGGCCGCGTGTGTCGCGCGATATGCGAGCGCGATCTCCACTCTCTCCCACCACTATCGTAGCGTCTTGATTGACGGGAGAACCTGTATATAAGAACGTGCACGAGCGAAATTCGGCACTCACTTAGTCACCCCAAACTGACTTGAACTTCTTCTCTAGTCAGGGCTAAGGAGTCAGTAGAATCGATTCTTATAGCTTATTCGAGCACGGCTCTTAGGTTATAAGAACGATTCCGCAGTCACGTATTAGTTCTACTAACCGTGATCTGTGCGTTGTCTTTATTTGCTTATTTTAAATTTATTAACCATTTAGCTTTATTAGAGTCATTCCGAAAGTACTATACGTTCGCCGTATAGACTTTCTTTAACGTACTTAAAATAAGAGATATTCCGATATCACCGACATCCTAAGACTGATTATAACGATTGGTTCCTTATAATTATATTACTTTATATTCAGTATTATCACGATAAATCTCATTTAATTTACTATTAAGTTAAAGTCAATAGGGAATATTGTCACGCCCGCTCTACTGGGACGGATCCTTCCCGATCTTGTATCGCCGGAGGTGGTCTTAGGACAAGTGGCCCGTGAAATATCGCGCTGTTTAGTAATAGCTAGTTAAATATCTCATTATATAAAGAATTAGATAGGAATATCGTTCGCCCGCTCTACTGGGACGGATCCTTCCCGATCTTGTATCGCCGGAGGTGGTCTTGGGAAAAGTGGCCCGTTCGGTATCGCGTCGCTTAGAAAATTATTTAATTATTTAATCTGTTATTTTCTTTACTTTCCTTCTGTGAATCAAACTAACAGTATTTATTTTTGTAAACAAACTACAAGGACGGACAAATGTAATTCACCTTTCTTTGAAGAATATACATCTTTCTTTATTTTTCTATTTCATACAATAAATTAAAATTTATTGCACACTCTCTATACCTATTACTCTCTCGCTCCCGAATGTCTGACCGTCCTCAGGACGAACCTTTTCTCGCATTTCACTCGTGAGAATAAAATCACATTGCCACCGCACACGTCTATTAATTCTTTATTTATTAGTATAATTTAACGAAACATCTCTCACGTGTACGGTGACATATAAAATGGCGCCCAACTAAGGGGCACTCGAGAGTAGGAAAAGAGAGAGAGAGAGTTAATTAAAGGAAACAATCGATCAGTCAAATATACATTTATAAACTAACATGGCAATGGAGACTCGTGGTAAAACAAAGAAACAACCAAGCGTACCGCGCGAAATCGGGGGCATACCGTCAGGTTCCGGTCTCTGCGCGAGATCACCGATCGAAGCAAGAGCAAGCGATCCAGCTCTTTACGCGAGAACGGCTGATTCGGTCATACGAACAGACAACGGAAGTAATACCGGCTTAGATCAAGTGAACGTTATCTTGGAAGAATACCGACAACGATTACAACGAATTGAAGATAGAATGGATCAATTTCAAGAGCAGATCAGGCGCATCGAGCAAGATTCTGCTAAACGTTGCGAGGAACAAATTGGCTGTGAAACCGAGCAATTACACCAAATGCTAACACAAGTACGAACGGAAATCCGCGACGATATGTTCGCCATGAGAAGACAGTTGGAGCAAGCTGAAGCGCAAGCTCAAGAAACGAATCAACCAACACGGAGAGAGCTCTTCCCAACTCAACGCATCATTCAAGGAGAGAGAGAAAGGGATCTCTCTAGAGAAGATCCACGTCTACGACAACGAATAACAAACCGTGACGATCCAAGAACAGAAGTATCACCACGAACCTTCTTGGTAAAACCACAGTTACCAATTTTTGAAGGTACGACGTCCGATCGACCACCACGCTTCCTTCGACAAATGGAAAAATTCATCCGCATTTCCAATATCCAAGACGATGAATTACTGCTCATTATCGGACAAGCACTTAAAGGACCAGCAGCAGAATGGTGGGATCTCATGTCAGATCAAGTAGAAACATGGACGAATTTCTCCCGGCTTTTCCTTGCGAGATTTTGGAACGCATCGGTACAAAAGAAGGTTAAGAACAACTTAGAATCAGGCTATTACCGCGAACAACAAGGCCAAACTCGCGTGGCATATGCCATGAGAATTCTCGCTGAGGCACGTGACCTTATACCAAGACGAACGGACGAAGAAATCGTGCAAGCCCTGTCGAAACATTTCAATCAAACAATCGACGAGACGGTTATTGCGCAAAATATCACCACCGTTGAGCCTTTCTTCGCCCTACTCGAAAGGTGGGATAATGGAGGTGGCGTAAACCGACCACGATATGTATCACAAAATACGAACGACCGTGGAAATCAGGGAGCATCTTCGTACCAAAGGATTAATGAACAACCAAAGGACCGACAAGGATTTTACCAGCGATATGACAACCGGCAAACGAAACCTCTGCCCGAGGTTGAAAGAGGAAACTCACGACCGGAAAGAACGAGACAAGGAGGACGGACCGCACCTGCTGGAACGAAGAGAGACGATAAATCACACCGTGAAAGAACAACGGCCGTGGAAGAGAACGTACGAATTGAAGAAATCAATGATGAAGGGGAAACAACGCATATTATACCAACATTGACCGTAATACCAGATTTAAGGAACGAGCTGTTAGAGAAAGATGACCAGCCAACGCTTCAAACGACTATCATATCCAGTCCCACGATTGGTGTATTTTTGGAAGATTTTGAAATTCGAGCTTTATTGGACACTGGAAGTACGGTGACAGCGATTTCAACCGAGTTATACGAAACTAATGTCGACCGTTTCAAAGACGCGCCGACGCTTCCATTGACGAGTACATTTATTATTGGAGCAACGGGAGGAAAATCCGGTCGACTCAAAAAGCAAGTCTTAATGAAAATACGCTTTAAAAGGATATCTTTTCGAACACCTATGCTCATTGTACCAGGACTCATTCACCCGTTTATTATCGGTATGGACGTCATCCAGAAGTTAAAAGCGACCATCGATCTTCAGAGGAGCGTGCTAGCGATCTCGTACCAAGATCACAAAGAAGAATTAACTCTACGAGATGAGAAAGAAGATTTAGAAGAAACTCCTCCTAAGTTTCGAGTTGCCGAAACGACTAGAGACGAATGTGCCGAAGAAATAGAAAGGAAAATTTCGCAGAAAGTTCAAGTATCAGAAATATCCCCGACGACGAAGTCACGTCTCGAAAAATGCCTTCTCCAATATAAATCGTTATGGAGTGATCAACCGGGAAGAATCCCATGTTACGAACATCATCTTCATGTCAACACCGACGTACCTTTCGTGCCACGTACATATCCGATTCCGCTTAAACATCCAGAGAAGCTCAGATGTATCAGGGATTTTCCAAGGCCAACCAACCCACGGCAGATGAGGAGCTTCCTAGGCTTGATTAACTTCTATTCAAAATTTACACGGGACCATGCGAGAACGACGGAACCACTGCTATTTCTAATACGAAAAGGAACGCGGTGGAAATGGACGGAAGGTCATGCTGACGAGGGAGAGAGGCAAGCAGTTCCTACAAAAAATCATGCACCGAATCAACTCCCATCTTGGCAGAATCGGCAGCGCACGGTACGGCTGGACATCCCTTTGCCGGACGATTACCGTTTTAAGATTCCGGAGGTCGATCCGACCGATCCCCTAGGACTTCGGCAGCTCTGCTGGGAAGCGGCTGTATACTCCAATCGACAATCACCTGGAGGGGCCTAAGTGGGACCGAACAACGTTAGGATTGACCGCTCGGAAGACATCTTCGATCGAAGTGCTGTGATGTGAAGTTAAAAAGAAAGAGAAAAGAATACGGTTAGTGACCAGTGATGCTTCCAAAGCATAGTAAAATATCAAGAGTGCCGATGTGTGCGTACGAGAGTGAATGTATGCGTATGCGGGAGAGTAACTTTAACCAACAACCTGTGAAGTGGAAAGAGAGAATGGGATTCTTTAGTTACTTTTAAATTTTTACACGTGAAAAAAAAAAAAAAAAAAAACTTGTCAAAAAGTTTTTTTTTTTGAGAGGAAGAAGGGGGTATATGTAACCGTACAAAATGACGGTACATAAAGTTTCGCGGTATCTACCTTACCGATTAGATCTAATAGCAGTAATTATCACGGCCGCGTGTGTCGCGCGATATGCGAGCGCGATCTCCACTCTCTCCCACCACTATCGTAGCGTCTTGATTGACGGGAGAACCTGTATATAAGAACGTGCACGAGCGAAATTCGGCACTCACTTAGTCACCCCAAACTGACTTGAACTTCTTCTCTAGTCAGGGCTAAGGAGTCAGTAGAATCGATTCTTATAGCTTATTCGAGCACGGCTCTTAGGTTATAAGAACGATTCCGCAGTCACGTATTAGTTCTACTAACCGTGATCTGTGCGTTGTCTTTATTTGCTTATTTTAAATTTATTAACCATTTAGCTTTATTAGAGTCATTCCGAAAGTACTATACGTTCGCCGTATAGACTTTCTTTAACGTACTTAAAATAAGAGATATTCCGATATCACCGACATCCTAAGACTGATTATAACGATTGGTTCCTTATAATTATATTACTTTATATTCAGTATTATCACGATAAATCTCATTTAATTTACTATTAAGTTAAAGTCAACAGGGAATATTGTCACGCCCGCTCTACTGGGACGGATCCTTCCCGATCTTGTATCGCCGGAGGTGGTCTTAGGACAAGTGGCCCGTGAAATATCGCGCCGTTTAGTAATAGCTAGTTAAATATCTCATTATATAAAGAATTAGATAGGAATATCGTTCGCCCGCTCTACTGGGACGGATCCTTCCCGATCTTGTATCGCCGGAGGTGGTCTTGGGAAAAGTGGCCCGTTCGGTATCGCGTCGCTTAGAAAATTATTTAATTATTTAATCTGTTATTTTCTTTACTTTCCTTCTGTGAATCAAACTAACAGTATTTATTTTTGTAAACAAACTACAAGGACGGACAAATGTAATTCACCTTTCTTTGAAGAATATACATCTTTCTTTATTTTTCTATTTCATACAATAAATTAAAATTTATTGCACACTCTCTATACCTATTACTCTCTCGCTCCCGAATGTCTGACCGTCCTCAGGACGAACCTTTTCTCGCATTTCACTCGTGAGAATAAAATCACATTGCCACCGCACACGTCTATTAATTCTTTATTTATTAGTATAACTTAACGAAACATCTCTCACGTGTACGGTGACAACATAAGCGTTGGTTATACTGTAAATCAACTAAATCACTTTATTCAGAAGTAATGAAATGAGTCTACGTTAAAGAATATCGGCAGTAAAAAACCCCAGTTCAAAGTGGGGAAAAAGCCATGATATTCTATCAAAGAAGCAAAAGGAAAGAAACAAGAATACATGAATTATTGTTAACATTGATGTTCAAATGTATGCTGGAGATTGTTGTAAAACCTTGAATGATCATTCACCTAAGTTATATCGGTAATCGATCGCGAGAGAGCTCTCTTACCAATATTCCGGGGACCGACTCTTTCTCGGAAGCGCTTCGGCTAGTCGGCGTGGTTCTCCTCCAAGGTGGGGGCCTGGCCAAGCCGCCCACCGACTGCACGGCCGGTCACGGATCGCATCAATGTAACCCACTGGTTACGCGATCGGCATCGCACAAATGTAATCCACATGATTACGCGATGAGCATCGCATCAATGTAACCCACTAGTTACGCGATGTGTTTGTCGCATCCATGTAGCCCACTGGCTACGCGACATGTCGCTCCAAAGTAACCCACTGATTACGCGACTTGCCTCAAAGACAACAAATTGGCTCAAGAGCCCCAACAATCCGAACCGTGCAGCACAAAATAGACAATAATGTCTCAACTAGACCACCTACGACAGCCGATAGACGCTCGATCGCGAACCCGATCAAGACTCGAACCGAAGACCGTACCGATTTCACCCTCGCAAGGGATCGCCCTAATTTATATGACCGCGTCGGTCCCCATCTCGCACGCAAGTGTCCTACTGACTCCGAATTCCCCCTCCCTTCGTCCTGCCCAAGCCGCCCGCGTCTCTCCGTAGCAACGACCGTAAGGGTCTTCGGTCCCTTTCGTAGGGCACCCGATTTCAACCGAAGAAATTTCTAGCAAACGCGCAAACGGCGCGAACATAGCGATAGTCAAACGGCCGCAATCAGCTATCCTGTACTCTCATAAGAAAAGGGATAAGCGAGCGCAGCGAGCCGACTTCCTGTATGAATCATTACCGCGGTCGTGCCTAATACGAAACAGCAAGGCTCAGCAACAAGGCTTACTCACTAAGACCTGTACACCATGCACCGGACGCGTTTCCCCTTCCACCCTAACATACCAAAACTGCGACTGGGACAATTTGCCCCTGGGACTTTTAGCCCCGGTCTCCCCACTTGTTGAGACGTCTAGCACTATCAAAAATAATATCTGATGATTCTCATAAAAATGATACTTACTGTTTTTATTCTCCTTCTTTGAATGTTTCTCGCTCTCTGATGTTTCTCGCTTTTCTGTTTCTGGCGGAGACGTGCACGCCTTTTATAGAGGCAAAGGTCGAAAGAATTTGGCGGAGTGGGGCTAAAAGAGTTATTGGTCAGTTCAGATTTTCTAAGGTCTTGTTTTAATATCATACTTTGTTTCAAAATATCAATCTTTATGAAAGAAAAGAGGTTTCGATGTGCGTCGTCTGAACCAAAATGTCGTTTTCATTTTCTTTAGACAGCCGATTTCTGGTAGTAGTAAAGCTGATCATAGACACTTTTGCATAGCATAGCATAGCGTAGCACAAGTAATTTCGATCAATCACGTATCTCTATTCGCGCATATATAGAACAACGCATAGCAGCCACCGATACGTGATTGGTCGAAATCACTTATGTTATGGTATGCAAAAGTGTGTGTGGTCAACTTCGCTACTTCAGTCTTCGACGTCTCCTTAAACGTTCGACAATAATGCGAATGCGTATGTTCATTGAAAAAGTATAGAACAATATTTAACCGGGCCGAGAGCGAAGCGTGAGCGGTTCGATAATGTAGATCCGGCCTAAATCTAGAGAAATAATTGAAATGGGGAACCTCGCTTGATACACATATACAGGGTGTCTAGTTTGAGGTGTCTGAGCGGCCAACTACATGTGCACAAGTATGGACTTGAGTCTAAAAGTCTAATAAACTTTTTCAAAATTCGGCTTAGTTAACGAGTTATTAACTAACAAAAATTGCGGAGGAAGGCGGTACGCTGGAGCTCGTAACTAGGTGATAGACAAAACAGTAGGAAGAGTGATCAACAATAACCAATAACAATCGTCGGAAGGTAACGCTTGATCAACGTGTTTGTTTATCTCCCTTCTCTCTCACCCTTCGACCCTTAGGTCTAATCCACTGTCATAAATTAATGCATAAACTGCTCAAAATGGCGTCTGCCCTTCGCGACGCAGAGCTCGGCCCTTTCAATAAAATTATCCGTTGCTCTTGAAATCGTCTCCGGCGTAATGCTCGCAAACGCGGCGGTAATCGCGTCGCGCACCGCTTCTTCATTTCTGTGCCGGTGTTTTTCAACTAATGTAAGTACTTTACATGTCCCCACAAAAAAAAGTCTAAAACATTAAGATCGGGCGACCTTGCTGGCCAATTAATGATCCATTTGACCGATCCATTTGTCCGGGAACGCTATGGAGAGGTGCTCGCGTACGCGCCTAGTAAAATGCGCGGGTGCCCTGTCGTGCATGAAAACCATGCTCTGCCGTTTTGGTAAGGGCACATTTTCAATAAGCAGTGGTAGGTCCTCCCTTAAAAATGTTAAATAATTTTCTCCATTTAACCTCCTTAGTAGGAAAAATGGACTAATCTAAAAATTATTGAACAAACAGGAAAAATATTATTTAAAGCCGCGAAAGAAAATATTTAAATTTACTAATTGAAAGAAAATTGATTGCTTACAATTGTATCATCTATGATACCAGTCCATACGTTATGGGACCACCTGTTGTAACGTCGTCGTTCGTCGTACGGTCGCCATTTCGCGATGACGCGACGCCGGTCACACTTCGGCACGCTTCCCCGTCCCTCTGGGAGGGCTACCGTTCTGATCACCCGCGATACCCCAGTCACTTCTCCTCCTTACCAAAAGATTTGGGCGCCAGACGCATACCGCGTTACGGGAGGAATACCTCAACTCCCGTTTTTAATTAACTTCGGGGGATGGTTCAAGCGGAAATCCATCGCTAACCGTCCACCCCGAGAATAAAAAAAAACTAACTCTATGAAGGAGAAGCTAGGGTACCCGCACCAGCTAACGGGGTGACCAGTCGGCCTCTGCACCTCCCATCGGAACGAGAAAGCGTGAACCGGAATGCCAGCTAACTCAGCCCCGCGAACGGTATGGTAGAGGGGCTGGTCCTTTTCTAAGTACTATTCGAGCCGAAATCACGGAGCGTTATATTCAAGGAACGGATAGGATATACATCACTAAATAAAATAAAATAATATAAAACCGAAAGGATTACGATTAACCAAGATCAGTCATTTATTTTCAAATGAACACCATGGCAATAAAATAATCTAAACACAGCATATAAATAACATTACAAATAAAATAAACTTGATAATGAATTACCGATTATTTACGACTAGGATTAGAGAAGAACTCGTTCTTAGGATCCCGATACTTAATTTAATATTATTACGAGTGCTGAAATTAAATACACTATGATATTTAAAATATAAAATTCAATGGTCTCGTAATATATAAGATATAGGAAATAATTCGAGCATACGCCAATGAAATACGAACGATTTTCCAAAGAAAACTATAATTCTTACGTTCGGTATGCTTGCTCGTCGGCTCGTGTGTTTACGCGTTTTTATATCTAGGATATTCGGTTACGCGTGCGACTTCGATTACCCGAATAGACGCAGCCTCTACGCGTGGTCTTATCTCTTTCCCTAAAATGCCGAATAAAAGTTGTAAATACGGTTTGACATAGAGGTTAATTTAATTGACGTTGCACGGAGCTGGCAATATAATAATCCGTAGTATTGAGAGAAAACCTTCTTTCCTCCTTCCTTCGTATTTTTCGCGTGAACACGCTTCGAGGAACATAGACAGCCGGTACGGATATCGAGATTATTCGTCGATACTATCTTCGACGAATAATTTATCTTCGTAGCGGTTATAGAGATCTAGTACTTATACATTTAGTGCGGACGATTATCGGTGATTACGAATAATAATGAAAGGTATATTCATTAAGTTCTTACTTCGCATAAAATTTCGAACTCAGAGAAAGAGGAAAATATTCGCTTCATGTTCGATCTATTCTTCGGAAATTAGGCGGCTACGCGTGCTTTTTCACGCGTGCCTCGCCTTTCTCTTTCTTTTCACCGTTTCGCCTCACGCGCGTCTTTGTTGACGGCGGGCGCGTAGCGGTCGTCGGGGCTTCGCTTTGTCTCGCGTAACCTCTCCGACAAAGACAACGCTACTCGGCGTACTTTTCCACAGATAGCCACTTCTTATGATCGAATATTACACTTTAAAATGCCAGATGTATAATTATTCGGCTCAACCACGCTTTCACGGGGAGCCGTCCTCTATTTCTCTCCTTCACATGCTATAATAACGAGATGTTTCTTTGAATAGCGAGCGAGTTCGGGTGAGGTGTACAGGTAGGATTTTATGCGCGTGCAAGTTCGAGTGCTACGCGACGAGACAGCCATATACGAGGCAGAGCGATTCTTTACGGTCGACGATTTCCCTTTTTCACACACTTTCGTACCCGGATGAATTAGCGACGTCCATTAGATCGGTCGGGGATACCTTTCGTCTCGTTATTTTCGATGGTAAATAGGTGAAGAGTGGTGCGAAAGATATCCTCGCCGGTCCACGGCGCACAGTGGGCAAAAACGCGAATTCGGCGCTCGAAAATCGAAAAATAATTTTTTGTTTTCAAACAAGTAAGTGATGGGGATGTTTTAAGAATATCCCAAAGGGCGTAAATCTGGAAAAAAAAATTTTTTACCCCTCCTTCACGACCCACAGGAGGCCGGTAAAGTTGGAGGAAAAAATTCAGAACGTGATATTGCCTCTTTTCACACGTTTTCCCTAATATTCAAATGCAATTTACAAAAAAACTACTAGAGATAGCTGAGTTTGGTTTCAAGTAGATAAAAGCTTATATCATCTTGGATTTAAATCGATTTTAAAACATGTAATTGCTATTATGTTTTGAAAATTATAGCTCTTTCAAGTGAACACAAGATTTTCGCCTAAATTTGAACTTTAAATAGGCGTATCTCAGGCGGATCTTGTTAGATCTTCACATGGAATATACTGTGATAAACTATGATCTGTTGTCTTTACAACGCCACCGAAATCATCTGCGACAACTTGCGACAAGTGTAGTTTTTTTGTATTTTTATCATCCAAGTACTCTTACCAAAGCCCCCTGACGAGGCAATTATACACGACTTTTCGGAATTTCCCCGTTTTATATCATTCAGTCGTATTATTTTTTTCATATTTAGATAGTTATCATTAAACTGAGTAAGAAATACCCGCACTATGTCTTTTTGGAAATTGACTAACGGACAAAAGTGCCGTTTTGGCTCTCTGAGATAATAACTTCTAAACCGTTAAAGATAATTGAATGAAATTTAATAGGCAACAAGGAAACATTTGTAACCTCAAACTGGAACAAAAATCAATTTGAATGCACAGGTGTTCATTAATTTCACAGGTGTAAAGCTTTTTTTTTTAAGTGGAGAAAAACCTTGCATAGGCCTCCAGTTCCTGCTCTCGCTGGAACCGGGGAGTGTGAGATTCTTACTCACTAAAACTCTCCACGTTGATCCGCAGCCCACATGTCTAAACTATAATGAAAGAAATATACACATACAAATATCTATACATAATCAGAATGTACCTATTGCAATAAATCCGTTACTTCCGGTAGATAGCCCGGTTGAAGTTTCTGAACTTCCGCTGTGAAATTTTTGTTTTTTTGTCTGTTTTAACGTTGAAATACCTTTCGATTTCTGCCACTTCTCACCCAAAGTTTCATAAAATATTTTTGAAAATTCATCAACTTTACACTTATCACTGCCAAGTTTTCTTCACCTAAACTATGTAACTTATAATTTTCCTTCACTGCACTTAAGAAACGTTCCACATCTTTTTCTTTAAAAAGCATTTCTGTATAGGTATGTGTATATACTTTTCATTTAGTTCAGTTTAGACATGTGGACTGCGGATCAACGTGGAGAGTTTTAGTGAGTAAGAATCTCACACTCCCCGGTTCTAGCGAGAGCAGGTACTGGGAGCCTATGCAAGGTTTCTCTCCACGTATAAAAAAAAAAAAAAAAAAAAGGCTTTACACTTGTGAAATTAATGAACACCCTGTATATTCAAATTGATCTTTGTTCCAGGTTAAAGCTACAAATGTTTCCTCTTTACTCATTAAATTTCATTCAATTATCTCTAACGGTTTAGAAGTTATTATTTTCGAGCGCCAAAACGGCACTTTTGCCCACTGTGCGGCGTGTACATACGATCTTTATAGGGACTTACATTCTCGCTCCCTCCTGGCTCGTCCTCTCGCTTTCTCTCACACTTAGGCGGTTGCACGGGGACTCCTCACTCCCGACTTCTCTACACTTATCCGAAGACGACTCGTGGAAGAATGCGCGAAGACTCCTCGAAGACTTTACAAAGACTACTCCTCGCTTCCGGCTTCCTTCCGGATCGCGTGGTCCTTCTCCCCTCCCGAGCTCCTTCCCGCGGTGTCGCCAGATCTTCGCTGTTTTGTCCAGCGATTTTTCACCGCTGATTGGTCCGAGTGCCGGCTCCACGCGTTGCCACGCGCTCGTCCTACGCGGCACGAGACGCGCGCGCTTTGAGCCGGGGCGCTCTCATCCTGAGACACGCCACGACCCTGACACACGGCTAATCCCCGGTGGAGGGCTCGGGTGCAACCCTGGCTGGCGGGCCACCTCGGCCAGCACCTCCACTCGGCGGACGCCCCCAAGGTCGCCACTCGGACATCGCTGGACTCCTTTCTTGGCCGTCTCGCTCCGCGGACTCGGAGGTTTGAAGCGACCCACGCGATCCGCCGGTCCTCGCCTCGCTCGCTCGCCCCGGCGCACGCGGGTTGCCTATCGCCAGGCGCTCTAGCGCCTTTGTAACGGGCGTTTCAAAAACGCAACGTTACACTGTATTAAAATGCACCTTCCCGTATGGCGCGTGGGTTTTCGTCGGCCCAATAAACAAAATTTCTGGTATTGAAAATTCCATTCGGTGTAAAGGGCGATTCGTCCATCCACAATATTTTTTTATGGAAAAATCTATCCCGCCTATACTGTGCCAGAAAGCCTGTAGAATTTTTCGCCAGTTGTTAATATTTAAAAAAATGCTGTAATAAAACATTTAACTAACTTTGATTATTAACTTTCATAATATAAATACCTTGACAAAAATTAACCCGTGCTTCTTCGTCTCCGGGCAAAAGTTGGTGCACACGCTGGTAGTGAAAAGGGTGCATACCATTTGCACGAAAAACATCGTGCACAGCGCATCGTGAGACACCAAGCATCTTTAATTTAAATGTTTAAACATCATATCTTATTTTCTTAAATATTACGAATAAAGAATATTTTCAAATGACTGTATGTTTGTCTACTGTATGTACTGTAATGACTGTACATCAAAATGACTCCATAAATCGTTAGCGTTACTCTCATGGAAAGTGGTACGTTGTGAGGAGCTTGACGCAGGAGGAATATCGTTATTTTCACGACATTCAACGATCCTACTCAAATCGCCCGTGACGCATTACTGAGCCTGGTTGGCGCATTCTGTACTTCTGAATGCCGCTTTTTTAAATCGTGGGTCCAGAAATGTAGCCTTGGCCACAACCTTTGTGTTTTCTAGAAACCCCAGTCTCCTCGAACCCCAGTCTCCGTGTGTGTGTGTGTGTGTGTGTGTGTGTGTGTGTGGTCAAATTTTTCGTGGACGATTACGCCCACACTATTGACGTGATCTTGGTGATGTATGACTTCATCGATTGGTATTGAGGTAATTTGGTGCTGATTAGATTTTGGTCACATTTGGCCGAGTAGTTTTTTAGTTTTTTTTAAAAAACAATTCAATAGGGTAATCTTTACGAAAGGATTGAATTTTGGGAGCGATTCGCTAAACGTTTTTAATATATGATATAATTATAATTAATATAGGATTTACCCGTATAAATAAATAAATAAAAAAATAAATAAAATAAATAAATAAATGATAATATATAAATATAAAATGTATAAGTATAAAATGTGATTTTGATAAAGTGCAGGTAATTTGGACCACTCTTTGTAATTGATAACTATACGTTAGATATTAATTGGAAAGATTGTAATTGCAAAACAAGCCATTTTTACGAAAAAAAAACATTCATTTGTACTAAAATTATACACACACATACATTTTCATTCGTCCATTTCGTTCACACAGATTTCGTTATGAAAAAAAAGACATACAAAAAGGGTATCGATATTTCAAATAGCTTCGGAAACAATCGTTCGTTACACTTTTTTCTTTTATTAAGTGCTGTGACGTGGTATTTTGGATATCCGTCACAAAAGAGAATCCTCTCCCCTTCGCCGCGAATTAGAGATTGGAACGACGCGGACAGAGTCGCCGGGTGGACCGCGGAAAATATGTAACGCGAGTCGGAGGGCCTCGAGGCTGGTTCTGAGTTAAAATAACGAATAAATAGTAAAGTTAGACCCTCTTTCATGACCGCCACGCCGGAGAGGGGAATGACGAGGCCGGAGAGAGCAACGGCGGCCGACGTAGCGGCGGCAGAACGAGAGAGAGAGAGAGAGCGAACCGTCGAAGGACTAAAATAAAGAGAGCGAGAGAGAGGACACGCACGGCGAAGACGAGCGAGGCAGGAATACGATCGGCGAAGGAAACGGCCGAAATTCCACGGCAACGAGGACCACCCGACAGCGAATGATCGGAGCCTCCCTTCGCTCTAAGACGGATCGAGATGACCGCCGGAATGGTCATCGGTGGCGATCATCCGGCTGAATAATTAAAAGAAGAATTCTTGGCGAAGTCGCGTAAAGCGGCCATGCGTGCGCGCGTCGCTTAGCGAGGCGTTAGAGCGAGGGAGATAGCGAGTAGGCGCTCGGCTATCTTCGGGTGGGCTCGGGGAATTTCGGTAAGCCGGCACGTAAGGAACCGCGTGCGTGATCCCGGAAAAATTACTCTGTGCGCGACGTTTATCGAGATTAGAGGTGAGATAATTAGAGCAACCGAGAGTAATCCTTTGTCACGCATTAAGTTCCTTCCGGGTGGCGGATCGGAGAAGTGAGGTCAATTCCGGGGTTTATTCGGAGTTTCGAGTCTTTTGTAACCGAGTTATCGGGGTTTAGTTGGAATTATTATTTAAATTAATTAGTTAACGACCATAGAAGCATCCTTCGATTTTCTCGTAGCTTCCTTTGTTCGCGAAGAGCGGAACCAGCCTCGATCGCCGACCGGGTGCGCGGTTTATCGTACAGATTATTCTATTTCTGGATTGTAAAATTAATTAAGTATTTATTGATTGTTGAAATTAACTAGTTGGAACATTAAAATATTGTAAGTCCTCGGTAGAAGCATCGAGAAACGAGGCGACCACGTGCCGGCTAGAACCGTAGCCGGCGGTTAATTCGTCCGGACATCCCGGTAAACAAAACGAACAAAGAGATCCCGGTTTTGGTTCGGTATTCAATAGAGAACGGAAAATTTCGAATTATAATCAACAAAGTTTGAATAAATTCTTTTATTGTTTAAATCGAATCGTACTCCGAAGGAACTTGACAAATAATTTCTTTCCCCCCCTCAACCCACTACTCCCTACGGCTGCGTGAGCGGTATTTCGTGAGCCCTTATTGCGGAGAGGATTCTCGCAGATTATAAAAATTAATTTGTTGACACGGTTATTTCGCGGGGAGTGCATCCGGCACCTCCTCGGAATCATTTTAGGAAATAACGTTGCAAATTTGGCGCCCAACGTGGGGCTCACGCAAGCCGGAAGGTCGTAGAGAGGAACGGTTGAGGTTTGTGTTGTTGTTCGTCCGGGTGAAGGACTTTTCAAATTTTTGTTACGTGTTGCCTACACCGGTTCGGTTCGGGAAAGTTCGAACATCTTCGGAAGTGATCGCGGGTGTTTGAAAAATCGTGAGTGAGACAAAGGATTTCGGTGACCTTGGATTACGGTGGCTTTGAGGAGCGGAATTGGAACTTCGGCCGCCCCACCACGCTCAACCAGCGCGGTCGACGACCTTAGCCGCGCGATCAGCTGAGCGCGGCGTAGGAGAGGGGAGAGCTCGGCAGCCGAGCTCGCCCGCACGTAGGCATCCCCACCACCACAGGCAGGCTTCGGTAGGCTCCGTTGCGACTTCGGTCGCCGTCGGGTGAGAGAGAGAAAGGGAGCGAGTCGACACACGCGTGACGCGTGATAGCGATGCGTGCGTCTATGGGGTGGGAGTACCTAGTAGATTACCCGGCCTTTCAAATCTTCCTTTGCCGCAATCACGCGCGGTTTCTTTTGGCCCGTCGAGAACAGAGTATTTTACACCGGATACTCCGATGAGCGAGAGGGAAAGTAGGACGCAGGTGGTGGAGGACCGGGGATACCGGGAAAGGTCACGGGGAGAAAGAACACCGCGCGTAGAATGGGAAAGATCCCCCGTAACTGCAGCGTCGCGTGCGGAAAATACACGGCATTTCCGAAGAGCGGAGACTATTAGGAATTTGCGCGCGGTCGATCAGATGATCCGCGCGTGGATGGTGTCATTCGACGGCGAGGACGAGGCGGAGGCAGAGTCCTTTTTAGAAAGGGTAGAGGAGGAAAGTGCGAGAGTGGGAGTGTTAGAAGAAGAATTGCTTGCGAATATTTCGATCCTCCTGACAGGCCTCGCCCTCGAATGGTACCGTTTAAGGAGAAGTTCTCTGCGTACGTGGGAGGAGTTTTGCGGGGCGTTTAGACGCAGATTTTCTGGATACGAAGCTCAAGAAAGATTAAAAGAGACGATTCGGACACGAGTTCAGAGACCGGGAGAAAAAGTTAGCCGGTATTTGATTAAAATGGAGGGGCTTCTCGCGAAGGTCGTGCCGCCGGTTCCGATGTCGGAACGGCTTAGCATTGCCTACGCGAATTTAAGACCTGAATATCAGAGAGAAATTGATCCGAGGGAAGTAACTAGTTTCGATCGGCTCTCTGAACTCGGAAGACAGAGAGAGAGAATTTGGGATATGGGACGGCGGTACCGTCCCGGTCCGGAATCGCCCGTAACGCGTCCGAACACGTACGCAGAGAGCGTTAGGCAGCCGCCAAGGGCGCGGACGGCCAGCGTTGCGGAAGTATACCCGGTGGAGGAGGATAGGTCGCCGGAGAACCGCGAACCGGTAACGCGACGAGCGGCTAGCGCGTCAAGGGTGGAGGAGCCGCGTAGAGAGGCAGCGGTCGCAGCGGCGGTGGCTACGCCGCGGAATTCCGCGACCAGCAGTAGAAGCACCGCGAGTAGGCCCACGCCGGACCCCGCGAAGCCACCGGTCCGGTGCTGGAATTGCGGGGAATCGGGGCATAGGCACGCGAAGTGCAAAAAGCCGCGTCAACGGTTTTGTTTCCGGTGTGGCAGGAAAGATTGCGTGAAGGCGACGTGCCCGAATTGCGAGCGTAGACCCGCGGGAAACGGTCAGGGGGAGTTGACCAACCGGCCGACGGCCGCTCCCCCCTCCCAGTAGAGGCCTTAGAAATACCCGCGAGTAGTGGGAGAGGGAGCGCTCGCGTAGACGATTCTCCGAGGGTAGGTGAGCGGTGCGGAGAAGAAATAGCCGTGCGAGCGGACGTCCATAGGGACTCGACGGAGGAAATAGTGGAGGCGCCTCTCGAAAATAGGGAGAGAGATGCAGCGGTGGTTGCTACCATAGATGCAACGGGTGGGAGGATTTTCGTGAATGCCACCGTGAACGGTGTACCGATTTTTGGTCTTTTGGACACCGGTGCATCTCGCTCGTTTATCCGGAGGGCCGGAAACGAGGCGATTTTTGGAGAGATAGCCAGTTTAGAACCGTCGAGTGTGCAGTCCGTACATTATGCAGATGGGAGGAAAGAGACGGTGGAGGGAACGATCGCTACTGCAGTCCGTTTTGGAGGGGTAAAGCGGGAGTTGACCTTGCACGTCGTTCCTCGGCTTATGTCGAATTGCATTTTTGGAATGGACGCGATTCGATCTTTTAAAATTATTATTGACGGGGAGAAGGGGATGTGGTACTCGGCATTAGCCGGAATAGAAGTCCCGTTTCGTCTTCCGTCGGAAGTAACCGGCATTAGTGCATGCGACGGAATCGTAGATATCACTGAGAACGAGAGGGAAACGGTGTTGCGCCTCGTAGATCGGGAATTAGCCGCAGGAGGAACACCGAAAGGGGTAACTGACCTAATTCGACATAAAGTCGACGTGCAAGGTCACACCGCCATAAAACAACGGTATTATCCGGTATCGCCGGCCGTTCAGGAAGCGATGTACGCGGAGGTAGACCGCATGTTAAAGGAAGGGGTGATCGAGCGATCGAATAGCGAATGGTCAAGCCCGGTGGTGATGGTGAAGAAGCCGAATGGCTCTTACCGTTTTTGCTGCGACTTCCGCAAGGTCAACGCGGTATCGAAAAAAGACGCGTACCCCTCACCTTTTATGGAGGGGATACTTAGCAAGTTACGTCGAGCTCGGTACATTTCGACCTTGGATCTGAGTCAGGCCTTCCACCAAATCCCGCTCGAAGACGATAGTCGGGAAGTAACCGCGTTTACGGTTCCTGGTCGCGGATTGTTTCATTTTAAAAGAATGCCGTATGGAATGACGGGAGCACCGGCCACGTTTCAACGGTTGCTCGATAAATTGATCGGTACTGAAATGGAGCCACACGCATTTGCATACTTAGACGATATTATAATCGTGACGGAAACGTTCGAAGAACATTTAGAATGGTTGCGACGAGTAATTAGAAAAATTAAAGAAGCCGGACTTGTGATTAACCGGGAGAAATCTGAATTTTGTCGAGAAGAAGTACGATACTTAGGGTTTCGAGTAAATCGACACGGGTTACAAGTCGACCCGGACAAGGTCGAACCAGTTTTGAAATTCCCAGAGCCGCGTAATATCCGTCAGTTGAGACGTTTTCTCGGTATGGCTTCATGGTACCGACGATTTATTGATGCATACGCGGAAAAAGTTAGTCCGTTGAATCATCTCTTAAAGAAAAACGTAACGTGGAGTTGGAGTAAAGAGCAACGGGAAGCGTTTGAAACGGTAAAACATAGTTTGGCGACAACACCCGTTCTTTCATGTCCAGATTTTAGTTTACCGTTTGTCCTTCAGACGGACGCGAGTCATTTCGGTATCGGAGCAGTCCTGACTCAATCCAAGGACGAACAGGAGTTCGTCGTGGCGTATGCGAGCCGAACGCTATCAGATCCGGAGACGCGTTATTCGGTGACGGAAAAGGAAGGGTTGGCAGTAGTGTGGGCCGTTAAAAAGTTTCGGCATTATCTCGAGGGGACGCACTTCACCGTCATCACCGACCACGCTAATCTTCGCTATCTTTATAATTTTCGCGATAAAACGGGCAGGATCGGCCGATGGGCGTTAGACCTGCTCGATTACGATTTTGACGTCATCTATCGAAAGGGTGCATTGCACCACGTACCCGACGCGCTGTCGCGTATGTTCGAGGAGGACGAAGAGTCGGAAATCGTGGAGGTGGCCGCGGCGGTACCCGATGGCGGGACCGACGCGGAAGCGCAGAGCGCGGAGAGCGAAGGTAAGGGCGCGGAAGGGGAGGAGGACGGGGGAGACGGTACGTGGTACGACCGTCGCCTCGAAGCGGTCGGAAAATATCCAAACCGCTTCCCGGAATGGAAAATAGAAGACGGGAGGTTATATTTCCGGCGACCGAACGCCCTTAAAAGTAAAGCCGTGACGGATTTGAACGAGTGGAAGTTCGTAGTTCGACCCGAGAAACGCGAGGAGGTACTCCGCGAAGCGCACGACGAACCAGCAGCGGGACATCTCGGTATCGAAAAGACATACCAGCGCGTCGCGGTAAATTATTATTGGCCGGGAATGCACCGGGAAATTCAAGATTATGTAAGAAAATGCACCACGTGTCAACAATGCAAGGTCGGGCAGGTCGCGCCGGCGGGTTAAATGGCGAAGCGAATCGTCGATCAGCCGTGGACGATAGTCGCTGCCGATATTATGGGTCCCTTTCCGCGGAGCGCGGCGGGTTACACTTACGTACTCGTCTTCCTGGACATTTTTACTCGCTGGATAGAATGCGTACCGCTAAGGAAAGCCACCGGGAAAAGCATTGCCGATGCATTTTTGAAACTTGTAGTTTATCGGTGGGGAACACCGGAAATTCTTTTAACGGACAACGGGACTGAGTTTGTAAATAAATCGGTCGATTCGGTGTTGAGCGAATGTAGGATCGTACACTCGACGGTACCGCCGTATCATCCCCAAGCGAACCCGACAGAAAGGGTTAATCGAATTCTTAAGACCATGATGACGGCGTATATAGGTAAAGATCATCGTGAGTGGGACGTACACCTGGTAGAATTTGCGTTCGCGTACAATACGGCCGTCCATTCGTCGATCGGGGTTAGCCCGGCATTTTTGAATTATGGGAGGGAAGCTAGGCCTCCGAAAATGCTCCGGGTGGAGGAAGAGGGCGACATAGAGGTCGCAGCTCCCGATACAGGCGGGTGGAAAGATAGAGTGAGCCGTTTGCATGAGTTACAAGAGCTGGTAGGGGAGAGCCTCGAGAAGGCCTTCCAAACACAAGCCGGCCGATATAACCTGCGAAGACGTGACGCAAAGTATAGCGTGGGCGACCGCGTATGGAAGAAGAATCGTATCTTATCCTCAGCGGCGCAGAACGTGGCAGCAAAGCTCGTACCGAAGTTCACGGGACCGTACACCGTGACAAAAATCACTCCTCGGTGGTGGTGGCCTTGACCGACGTCCGGGGGAAGGACGCCGGCAAGCACCACGTTAAAGATTTAAAACCGGTGTGGGAATAGTGGTGGCGGTGAAAAGTGGGGGTGTTTTGTTTAAAATATGTACGTGTGTTGTCCGAAAAATCTAGTGGTGACGGTGATAAGTAAGGGTGTCCGTCGTCTCTTGTGTCCGTCCCTGTGCCGTTCAAGGAAAATTTTAGCGGTGGCGGTGACAAACGTAGATGGTGTAGTGTACTCAGTGCTGTTTTTCTCTATGTTATAGAGATTTGTGCATAGAAAGAAAAAAAAACGAATTGAGATAATCCATCAAGATGGTTAATATGAAAGAGCTGGAGAAGGGGCGAGAAGGGGAGCTGGCGCGCAGCCAGAAAGAGAGCCGGCTGCGGCGGCAACGGGAGAATGGGGGGAAGTTGGCCCCCCAGGACAGGGCTATCCCCGTCGGGTGGAAGGCGGCCGAGAAGGAGGAGGGGGCGAACGAGCTGACCGCCGAGGAGGCTGACTATCGGAGGGAATTGCTGCGCCGAACCCGGGTCTTCCTAACCCGGTACGACCTGCGGGTGGTACCGGTGGAGAAGCCGAGGGGAGCCTTAGGACGCCACCCAGCCGCCCACGCACGGAGGACAGCACCAGCCGAGTGCTGGAACTGCTATGGATGGGGTCACGAGATCCGCCAGTGCTCCCAGCCGTTGCGGGCAGGTATCTGCGCGGGATGCGGCCGCCCGTGTTATAGCTGAGAAAACTGTCCCACATGTACCGGTAGCGGGGCCCACTACCCGTCCGGAGGCTGTCGCCGGACCCGGGGGAGCCAATAGCCAGGGGAGGAGGAGGATATTATCGCGTGATAACCGTCTAACGCTTATTATAGGCTTATTACAGTTGAAATAAATAAAGGCATTAGGGTTTGGGTAAATTGTGTGTTAAATTATTGTATTGTGTTTAGTACCCCTTCCCCTTCGTGTGGTGACCGGACCGTAGACCGAGTGGAGGCCAGGGGCATGGCGACGCCTGGTAAGTCTCTCTATCTCTTCCTAAGCTTCTTTTATTTTTCTTCTATGTTCGCTATAATTCGTGCACTACCATTTAATCGAGAAAGTAATTACTGTTTCCTTTTGTACAGAGTATATATATTTTGTTTGAATAAGAATAAGAAAATTAACTACGACAGAACCAGCCACGAAGTTAAGTCCGTCCACGCGTTACCGCGGACCGGAGAATCGAAGGATCGCGGGGAGGGTAATGCCGGTCGAGACGGGGTGGAAGCTTACCGTTAGTAAGGCGCTCGAATGAAGCGTGGCCGGGGGGCCACCCGAGTGATTAAAGAGTGGAGATCCGCCGTTCCGGGTGGAACGGGAGACCGCGTAAACGCGGGCTAGGGGGGGGGAGGAGTTGTGACGTGGTATTTTGGATATCCGTCACAAAAGAGAATCCTCTCCCCTTCGCCGCGAATTAGAGATTGGAACGACGCGGACAGAGTCGCCGGGTGGACCGCGGAAAATATGTAACGCGAGTCGGAGGGCCTCGAGGCTGGTTCTGAGTTAAAATAACGAATAAATAGTAAAGTTAGACCCTCTTTCATGACAGCCACGCCGGAGAGGGGAATGACGAGGCCGGAGAGAGCAACGGCGGCCGACGTAGCGGCGGCAGAACGAGAGAGAGAGAGAGCGAACCGTCGAAGGACTAAAATAAAGAGAGCGAGAGAGAGGACACGCACGGCGAAGACGAGCGAGGCAGGAATACGATCGGCGAAGGAAACGGCCGAAATTCCACGGCAACGAGGACCACCCGACAGCGAATGATCGGAGCCTCCCTTCGCTCTAAGACGGATCGAGATGACCGCCGGAATGGTCATCGGTGGCGGTCATCCGGCTGAAATTTAATACAAAAAACATTTAATGAATAATAAGTCAGATATAACTGAATTGTACACTTACTGAAAAACTTTTGCTAAAATCAATTTCACTAATTACTCTATCATCTGCACAATCACCATGAAAACCGCGTGACAAATGTCATTGTTTTATGTTGTCATGGTTAACTTCTAGTACGCAGTATTTCCAAAGAGATAGTGTTATTAGTTACTAAAATATTGTAGTGGTCCATATTATCTGCAGTGGTCCACAGTACCCTACTTTCCTCTAATATTGATCGTTTAACTGTAAATTACATTTGAAGAACAGAAATTTGCTTTTGCCATTTTCGACTTCTATCGGTTATTTATTAACATATTGTTTCAAAATTCACATAATTCCGAATTATTTTTATAACGTTTCCCATTTTGCATCTTTACTATTTTCGAAGTCGGTTTTTTTTTTCTTTTAAATGTGATAACCATTGGTCATTATATTTCAAATAGCGAGTGAGTCACAACGCAATCTTCACGGAAAGATAAGAACTTGCGAGCAAGCGATGCGAATGAACAAATGACCACTTATGGAATCGGAAAGTTGTTAATGTGATACCTATCGGTATCAAATATGAAAAAAAAGCGATTTCGCAACTAAGTAACACCAAACAATACCCACTACTAGCCATGGGCACAACTAACCACGGGCATCCCACTCGCGAGCGAGCAAAAACAACCCCACTGGTTTTTTATTCTAATTTGCAGCCCTCAAATAAGTGGGGTGATACGAGACATTGTTGGGTATGTTTCTCCTGACAAATATTCTGTTAACGTAAGAATATACTTAAAGATTTGGATGCAATCTTCAATAGCTTCCCACTCTGAACCATCCAGATTACTCGGAGCATTGGCGAAAGAAGATAACGCTGCTGAAAATGGTAGCTTAAATAGTGCTAGCCTTTCGAGCATAATTACGGCTGAATTCTACCGGGTTGGAGCATCTTGCTTCAGTTTAAGCTCTTGTAATCCCATCTGGTCTTGCATTTCCCGTAATTTGTAGGCCGCCACGTTACTTTGTTTAAAATAAGCAACAATACCCCTACATTTTGATAGCAATGTTTCTAGGCTCCAATTGTCCCTAATACTATCTTGTAGTAATACTAGACTAAATAAATACCATAATACTATCGTATTTATGGATGTGTTCTAAAACCGCTTTTTTTACATTGGCCGCATTATCAGTTACAATTGTAACAACTTTTTCTGTTATCTGCCATTTTGCCACAATATTTGATACCACTTGAGCGATATTTACGGCAGTGTGAGCCCTTTGTACCTCTTCTGTCGACAATACAAAAGATTTAATTTTAAAATCATATATGAAGTGTCCTGTCACAGTTATATAGCAACGATTGCTGTCGGAAGACCACAGGTCCGTAGTAAGGGAAATATAGCTAGTTTTCTCTAGCATATTTTTAAGATCAGAAATTAATGCTTCGCAAACTTCGGTTAGTACACTTTCCGACAAAACTTTGCGTGAAGGAAGTTTGTACCGGGGAATATATTTTTCAGTAAAATATATGAACCCACGGTTTTCGACCGTGCTTAGCGGTTGAGAGTCAACGGCAATCATGCGCATGACGTCTCTTTGGAACTCAAAGCGTTCCTCTTCGTTAACTACAGACGTTTTGGTAGAACCATACAAACGCATTTGCTTTACCCACTTCGGAGGAGGTGCTGTTGTCTGGCCAGTCGATAGGCTTTTTATTGTGGCTGAGGATGTGGAAGGTGTAGCGACGGGATCTGTAGGTTCACAGGGCTCATCGGGGTGCACAACTGTTGGGAAAATACGGCAAGTTAAAATTTAAAGAAATTCGGGGATCAAAACGGGACCTACCAACAACAATTCCACACTAAACTTCCACGGTGTTTACTATATCAACAAATAATTTAATTACTTATCATCAGTTTCGCTGGGGGTTTGCTGTGCCTGGATTTCATTTAACTGAATCGGTTGTTTTCTTTTAAGGTGGTCATGCAAATTAGTAGTATTACCAAAATATTTGTATTTCGTATTGCACAAATTGCACTTACAGCTGACCACTTTTCCACCTTCTACTATTTTTTGGAAAAACTCCCAAACTATTGATTTTTTTTAAACTTCTAGGCATCTTAATGACATTAAAACAACTTATAAATGTAAAAAACGAAAAACCGCACTATGTATGAAATAAATAATCATTTCGTAAATAAATTAGGCGCCAAACTTCGACTCGTGATAACTAAAACAGGTGTCAACGGTGTAGCAACTACACCGTGTAGCGACTGCGAACTAACGACAGATTTTATAAACGATCGATGTCGCCGAACATCGGCGCGACGTTTCGCGGAAAAGCCCTGCGGCTTTTTTTTTTTTTATTTTATTTAAAGCTTTTAAGTCATTTTAGACTTATTTGCTTTACAAAATGATACAATGTGAAACAAATACAATTACAAATACAATATATTTTTAAATACATTGATTAGATATAAACAAATGATGATACAATTTTAACTAATTATTAAATTATAAATTCATAGAGTACCATTATGTTTTTTTAGGAAGATGATAATGTGTGTAAGAGCGATTAGATTTGGCCTAACCAACAAAGTTTCGATGTTGACCGGTGGTCGAAGTTTCAATTTTCTAAATTGCCTAATCAAGTTGTCTCTATGTTCCAAATACAAAGGACAGTGCCACACAACGTGGTCTATGTTTTGTTGAGGACTATTGCAAGGACATGACGGATCTTGTAATATCCCAACCCGAGAAAGAGACGCAGCTAAACTGTAGTGATCAGCTCTACAACGGTTAATTGAGACAACAATTTCTCGCGAAAGGTTTTTCGCTGCAAACCGTGGTTTAGTCGTGTCACGGTAGTATAATTGGAAATATGTTTTGCCCGTGAATAAGCCTTGCTCAACAATAATATTTGTTATGTTTTCGTGCATAGTTTTAGTGATAAAATCGCTAAAATCAGAAAAAAGGACTGAAAGAGGATCCGATGTAGGAAAGATGCACATTGACTTTACTAAAGCATCCACTTTCTTGTTGCCCGAGATATTATCATGTGACGGAATCCAATGAAAATGAATGGAGCGCTTAGTTCCTTTATTCTGCCTAAAATCTAAATATTTTGTTTAATTTTAAGGATGTATTCGTTAGTCTTGACATTGTTCGAAATTTGTCCTAAAGATTGTAGAGCACTAAGAGAATTTGAAAAAATTATATACTTCGAGTTGGTGTTTTTAAGAGTTATGTCCATTGCATCGTTAATCGCTATACATTCCGCTGTAAAGATCGACATACAGGGTGTCTGGTTTGATGTGTCTGAGCGGCCAACTACATGTGCACATGAACTCAAGTCCATACTTATGCACATGTAGTTGGCCGCTCAGACACCTCAAACCAGACACCCTGTATACTTATTTAGAGATCGTTGAATGGTGAAGTCTAGACTGGGGCAGTCACAGGCGGAACCAACTGAGGGAGCATTAGTTATTTTGCTGCCATCGGTATAGATAGGATGAGCTTGAGAATTTTTTACATATTTGTCTATTTCTCCGTTAATATCTTGAAAATCTTTGATTTTTTTTGCCAAAACAAACATCAGATGGAATGCAACAATTCATAGTATTGTAGCTGAAGTTATAAGGGTTAAATTTATTAGATGGAGAGAAGAAGGAGGTCAAGTTAATGATATCATTAATACAAATTTCAAAAAGTTTCTTCTTTTTCCGTATTCTAAAATTAGAGATCGTTTTATAAAATGTATTTATATTAGCCAATATTGGAAGGTTATTATTAGAGAATATTTTTAGAAGGTACATCTTACTTCGAAATTTTGCCCTTTCTTGAATGAGAGGAAGTTTGGATTCCGCAAGCAAAATATTTGTCGGCGTGGTTATTCGGTAACCGAGAGCTAATCTTATTGCAGCATACTGAATTTTTTCAAGTTTATTGATTAGATCTTTTCGATTCGGAAAGTAGATGCAGCATCCATAGTCGATTATGGAGCGAACATAACTCTTATAAAAACCCAGTAGTGTTAGGATCGGCTCCCCACCAAGTACCGCGAAGAAACTTTGTTATGTTAAGAGCTCTAGAGCATTTATTTAGAACGTTGTTGACGTGGAGATTAAAGGTTAGTCTATAATCCAAAATAATGCCCACAAATTTTGTGGATTCGTTGGATTTGATTACAGAGTTATCAATTTTAATTTGGACTTGACCTGAAAGAATACTTCTCTTTTTGTTATTAAAATAAATTAAGACGGTTTTGTGAAGGGCAAGATCCAAACCTAGCTTGTAGAGATTGCCTTTAACTATATTAATTGATTTCTGTAGTGTCACAATGTTGCATAAATGCAGCGCAATGTCGTCCGCGAAAAGAGAGGTGCAAACCCCAAAGCTCGCGGCCCACGAGCTCGTCTACATACGTGAGCCACGAGCTCAGGCGCCCAACCCGCTCGCCACTCGCCTCGCGCCGCTAGACTAGCATGGCCGCGGCTCGCCGCCAACCGCTTCCGCGCGTCGTGATTTGCCAATCTCTTATAATTAATAACTTGTTAATTTACCTACCTTATGTTACCTTTTATGACTCCTTTCGACTTTATTTATTCCTGGCTACACGTGATTTAGCTCCTGACATATAGGAAGCGGACACCCTGTATATATATACAGGGTGTGTTCGACCATATAGTCGTCCGCGAATCCACGTGTAGCCAGGAAAAAATTGAGTCGAAATAAGTCATAAAAGTTAACATAAGCCAGGTTAGTTAACGAGTTATTAATTATTAAAGATAGGGCGAAAAAGCGGTAGGCGGCGAGCCGCGGCCATGCTAATCTGATGGCGAGCGGTGAGGGGAGCGGCGAGCGGGACGGTCGAGCATCGAATTGTTTACTGTCGCTCTTCCTTCCTCTTTCGTTCTTTATCTCTCTTCCTTTCCTCCACGGCGCTACCTTACGTTGGCGACTCACGCGGACTCTCTCTCTCTCCCTTCCTTTCTCTCTTTCTTCTAGCGTCTCGCCATCAGAATAGCATGGCCGCGGCTCGCCGCCTACCGCTTTTTCGCCCAATCTTTGATAATTAATAACTCGTTAACTAACCTGGCTTATGTTAACTTTTATGACTTATTTCGACTCAATTTTTTCCTGGCTACACGTGGATTCGCGGACGACTATATGGTCGAACACACCCTGTATATATAGTATATATATTGTAACGTAACGCTGAGATAATAGTTAGAATAATTAATATTAAAAAGATAGAAATAGAAATAGAAATAGGCAAGCTAGGAAATTCGATTAATCAAACAATAGACCATAGGTGGTATAAGAAACGGAAAGAAAGCTAAATTTAGAACTCGAAAAGGAGACAACAAGCAAGAAACGGCAAAAGAAATTAAGACGGGTAGGCACGAAGAAGCCCGAGCGGAGACGACGCGTGCCGATGTCGATCGGCAAGTTCAGGGCCGCGCGAGGCCAGAGCCGCGCGACGAAAAGGGACACGGGGGGGACCCAATTAAATAATAGAATTCAAATCTCGCGAGATGAGGTAAGAGTGGGAATAGCCCTTTATAAACCGGAGAAACGAATAGCTCGAGACCACCGAGAATTTTCTCAGAGTTTCAAAAAGTTATAGTGTTGCGGTAAATCTTTAATTTGAAGTGTGTAGAAGACGGTGTTCGATTTCAAATCAGTTATCTGCGTGTGTCAGCGCCAGGGCAATCAAAAGCGAGGTAGCTGTTGATCCTATTAGGAAACAAAAGCGTGACATCGTTACAACGTCTCCTCAGATAAGTGTCAACAATTATTGTGTACATCCTCAAATCCCGGTAGTATAAGGTATAGTCTAAGTGTATGCGTGAGCGACGTATCCGAGAGAGTGTGTGTGCGTGTGTGAGGAGTGAGAGCGACGACGAGTTCGTCGGCGTACGAAAACATCGCGAGCGCGATCAGCTGTTCACGAGCGACTGCTGATCGAAGTAAACACCAACAGAAGCTTTAAATAAACGTAATTAAAGAGCAATTTCACGGGAATCATTTTATTCTTTGTCCATTTCCACTGCCAGTCCCAAAAAGACCGAACAAGGAGAAAAAGTAGCGTAGAAACAAAAAGGTAAGAAAGGCGATACGTTACAATATATATTGTGACGTAATAGAATAAAGTAGAGTTAATTAAAATAAGCAGTAAAAATAAAATAAGAGAATTAGATGTAGGAAGGGCAAACGTAGGTATAACGTCGCGATCACACCAAAAAGGATGAAAAAGCGCGGAGAAATCTATATTTAGAAATAGCTAACGCGACACGTACAGAAAAACCGAGCGCGAGCGAAAAAAGGATGGGAACACGCAGAGAAACAACCTATGTAGAAAAAAGGGATCTCGCGGACGCACGAATAACGTCGAAATTTCGCGAAAATCAAAGAGAGCAACGAACGGCCAATGACCCACTAAAACCAAAAGGGGGGACCCAATTAAATTAGGCAAAAGGGGATCACGCGATGGGAAGTCAGATGGGAAATAGACTTTAAAAGGACGGCCAAGGCCAAGAAAAGAGCTACTAGACGGGTTATAGTTCAAGAGCGAGTAGAAATCAGTTCCAATCCTTTAATTTTCGTACGAGTGAGATCTTCGATTATTTAAATTTCGAGCATCGAGACGTCTTTAGAAGTGCGAGTGAATCATCACCAGATCTCAAGCCGAGCAACAAGAGGGAGTAAGACAGAGAACGTACAGAGGCAGTGAGCGACAGAAAGAGAGCGAGCAACAACAACGTCGACCTCAGTACACAAATTTACGTCACCACGTCTCCCGAAGTAAGCGTGCCTTAGTATATCTTTATTATACCTCTTATTCCTATATCCTAAGCCGTACTTTACGAGTGTGTGTGAGAGCGTGAGTGTTGTGTGTGTGCGTATAGAGCGATCAGCTGAGCGAACCCATCGACCCAGAGCATTACGTCACGGGAGAAGAATCGAAAATAAAGAAAATCCTTTGGATTCAAGCGTAAATCATTTTTAAATTTTCCTTATCTTTCCCACTGCTAGTCTGTAATCGGACCGAACGAGTTGAAAGATAACGAGCGTCGAACAGGTAAGAAAAGCGTTTCGTTGCAATTGGCGCCCAACGTGGGGCTAGCAGTGCGAGAAAGAAAGGGATCAAGGGGAAGAAGAACGAAAATAAAGAATGGCAGAAAAGGAGTCGCAAAGTATGTGCAAGATACCGGCATCAGCACAATGGAAACAAGCGACCATCTCGAGTTCACCTTCAGCCGTGCTGTTTCGTGTTAGGCACGACCGCGGTAATGATTCGCACAGGAAGTCGGCTCGCTGCGCTCGCCTATCCCTTTTCTTATGAGAGTACAGGATAGCTGATTGCGGCCGTTTGACTGCCGCTATCTGGTCGTCGGGATAATTTTTTTTAAAATACCGATTACATTAAAACTCGTGTCTGCTCAAAAAATAAAAATGTTTTTTCGTTCGTCATGTTGTATTGCTTCCCTGAAAAATTTTGAAAAAATTTACGTTATTAGTTATCACTATTTGACATACTTTTGCAAAGTTTGAATTGTTTGCCTATTATAGAAGATTTTTTATGAATTTTTTAATGTTTAAAATGACCGCCATTTTGAAACCGGAAGTTGAATCAATACGAAATTGTTAGTGAATCTATAGCTGCTTTCCATTTGCATCGAAACTCAGTGAAATCTCACTTGTGACGTCATAGCTCAGTTGAACGCACGTTCCTTTGAATGTTGGCAAGTGAGATTCCACTAGATTTAACTGAGTTTTCTATCCACAATTGAGCTCCATCGAGACCGTGTGCTTCAATGAGCATATAGACTCACATAGTAAGTGAAGTTATAAATTTCGTGTTATGCTATAGTTGACTCATCAAAATAAGCAAGTAAGTACAAAATGATATGAAGTAATTGTAAATGATTATTGATAATAAATGTTATAAATACAATTTTTTGAGTTATGTCGTATTTTTTACTGCGAGTAGCAAATGGATGGATCACAAATAAAAATGGCGATTTTTTTGTGGAAGATACCGGTATGTTTTTTTGGAATAAATAAACAATTTAAATATATATAATAAATAAGAATCTATTTTGTTAATGTATTTTGGAGCAAAAATGCAGAATGTGGGTTCCAAATAACTTAATAGTATTTGATTAAAGCAATGAAGCATATTTCAACCAGCTATAGGGCGGCTGGGGCCCCCCCCCCCCAACAAAACAGCCTTGCTGTTTCGTATTAGGCACGACCGCGGTAATGATTCGCACAGGAAGTCGGCTCGCTGCGCTCGCCTACCCCTTTTTAGTTGTCACTATTTTACATACTTTTGCAAAGTTTGAATTGTTTCCCTATTATAGCTGATTTTTTATGAATTTTTTGATGTTTAAAATGACCGCCATTTTGAAACCGGAAGTCGGATCGAATCGAAATTGTTAGTGGATCTATGTTAGAAAGAATTGGATTTTTCGTATAAATTTCAGCTTTATCCGTTTAACCGTTTAGGCGCTAGAGTCGATACAAATTTTTATTAGTCCGCCATTTTGTACTGTTTCGCTGAAAAATTTTGAAAAAATTCATGTTATTAGTTCTCACTACCTTACATATTTGTGCAAAGTTTTAATTGTTTTGCTCTGATAACAGAATTTTTATGAATTTTTTAATTTTTAAAATGCCCGCCATTTTGAAACCGGAAGTCGGATCGAATCGAAATTGTTAGTGGATCCTCGTCGGGTGTAACTGGATTTTCCGTGTAAATTTTAATTCGATGCGTTCAGCCGTTTAGACGGTAGAGTGGATACACACATACACACACACACACACATACACACACACACATACATACATTTAGATCTTGTTATGAAACGTAAAGATCCAAAAGGGTTTTTGGATATCTCGAATAGTTTCGGAGATAATCGTCCGTTACACTTTTTACTCGATCGACAGCATAAGGAACTCCCTGCGGTCGTGCCTAAAAATCAAGGAAGTGATAACAATGCTAACAAAATTATAAAGATTGTTGATATAAGCCACGAGTTTGAAGAGACAAACAAAAGAAATATTGAAAATTTGAATGAAAATCCATTTCAGTCTGAAGAAACAAATGTTTTAGAAGTAGAAAATTTAAATGCTACGAACACTAAAGAAAACAGATTTACCTGGTCGATAAATGAAACTCGTGCCTTAATAGTAGCTATAGAAGCACGTTATGAAGATATGTACCATGTACATAAAAGAAAACATTTTTGGTCAATTGTTAGTGAAGAACTTGGTAGTCAGAATATTGAAGTAAGTGAAATGATTTATACAATAAACAGTAACAATGAAAAAGCAATTAAACTTTGTTTTATTGTTTAGGCTATTTAATACGATTTTTTATAAGACCTTGTGTCAACGATGCTAGAAATTGATCCAAGTTCTCGGATCGAGAAATGTGTAGCCAATAAACTTGTATTTTTTCCATAAAAGCTACAAGTTTATTGACTACACATTTTTTAATCCGATCATTTGGATCAATTTCTACCATCGTTGACACAGGATTTTAGTATCTGGATTATATTTATTTCCTTTTCATCATAATGGCTCTAAAATATTTCCTTTAATTTTTAGGTTTCTGAATCGGCATGCAAAAAAAAGTGGCAAAATCTAGTGCGTACTTATAAAAATACAAAAGATGTGAAATCTAGAACGGGAAGAGGTCCTATCAAATTCTCTTTCTACAATAGACTGGATGAGTTATTGGGTACATACCATTATTAAGTGAGAACATAACATCCATCTTTAAAACCTATAATTACCATGTTGTTCACAGTAACCACTGCAAAATTAAATCAATTTTTAAACCTATTAAAGACCTAATAAGTAAAGAGAAAACTCCGAACGTAGTTTATAACATACCTTGTAGAGATTGCGATAAAAGTTATATCGGGGAGACAGGGCAAATTCTCCATTCGAGAATAAAACAACACATTAACAGCGTACTTCATCCACACACACACCACACGGATGTTGTTAACCACTTTATCGACACTGGGCATAAATTCGATTTTGAAAATGTTTCCATCGTACATAAAGAAAGTAATACCTACAAACATAGAATAGCAGAAACTTTCTACATACTAACAAACGACACTGTCAACAGTCGGACAGAAAATAATGAGGTAAATGATTATTTTACCAACATTGTTAAACTCTTTGTTTAACAATACTGACATGGTCTAATATGATACCTTTTTGGTTGTCGTGTTTATTCTATGTCCAACTACTTGTTTGTCACTTACCCTCATATTTCGTATTACCCGCCCTATGTTACAAAATAAAGCCAGATAAAAACGCCTCTGGCGGCACCTGTCGGTAACTGTCTCCTCGTCATCGCCTTCTCTGCGGGAGTTATAAATTCAAATATCTGTTTTCTTTAAACCACCTCTTTAATGTCACCTTTCATACAAGTTTACTGTAAACACTTTTCGACCGTGTAGGAGGTAATGTTCTTGCAAAATCATCCTTCGACAGTCTATCTTAGTCGAGTTATAACAGCTTTAGGGAGAGGTACGTTATTAATACACCTTTAATATCTCTATACCGATCTCTTTTTTATTTATTTTTCTCTTAAATAATACAATTTGGAGTTTGTCACCAGTTTAAGTTTGTTTTTACACTAGTTAGTGTTGAAAAACTTCATTTATTAATATTCCAGGAGTGTTTTTTCTGTTCTACAGACACTTCCTTTCTACAGCTCAAAGTACATGTAATATTTCCTTTGAACATCACATTATGTTTTTTGACGTTCTTTAATAATATCACCTTTCCGTTTTGCCATGACAGACGGGAATACATATTATTGGAAGCACTTTCAACCTCTGAAGAAGACGACATACAATTCGTCGAAACGTCAGGTCGATGTAATGTTCCTCTATTAGATATTTCCACCTAAATTTGTTTTTGTTTTATTACGGTCGAAATTAACGCCACAAACATCAAATTACGTAGTTTAGTTATTGGGTGATTCACCATCGAATTAAAGCCCACATACGATAGATGTTGACGATTTGCAACCGCAAGACACTCAAGTAGAATCATTACAGGATATAAATTCCAAGACCAGCTCAGATATTTCAGGTTTTAATGATTCATCTTGTAAGCAAAAAAGAAAAAATCCATCAATGGAACTAGTAAAAATAAAAAAGAAATTTTTAGAAGAAAAAATTGAGAAAATCAAAGAACAAGAAATCAGCAGAAAACATTATATTGAAGAAAGTTTGAAATGTAAAAGAGAAAAGCTAGATCTATATAAAGTAAAACTAGAATTAGAAAAGAAGAAAATACAGGCATTAGAAGCCTTAGTGATGAAAAGTTCAACAGAAAGCATAGAATATTAATGTTCAAATTGTTAATTTTTTTCTGTGATATTTAGTACGCAATTTTTAAAAAATGTTATGTTTCTGAAAAGAAGGACCAAAAGAGATTTATGTTTATTTTTTTTATTCATTAATTAAGTTGTTTTGTTGTCATATTTGTATTTTGTTTCATAATTTGTAAGGAATGTTACATTTTTGAGAAGTAAGATCGAAGGGGTAACAGGTTTTTAGTTATGTTAAACTTAATTTTTTTTATTGTCCATTTTTCTTAAATACATATCTAAATAAACATTTCTTCAAAAATTTCGTTTCTTCGGGAGTACCTATAATTTATACCACTAAGTCCTGCTGTATCAATCATATTTTCATTATCTTCATCATTACTATTATCGACATTGACATCAAATTCGTCCTGGTTGGCCAAACAAATATTATGTAGTACAGCAGCAGCTATTATGCATTTTACTACAAACTTTAAATCATCATTATCAAAATATTCTAGTCTCCTGAATCTCCCTTTCAAAAGCCCAAAAGCATTTTCAATTACAATTCGAATTGTGGAATGGTGGTAATTAAATAATTTTTGATTTACAGTTAAGTTGCCATTGTCTTTAAATGGACAGATTAGCCAATCCAAACAGGGATATGCTGAGTCTCCCAATAAGAAATTTTTACCCAAAAATCCATTTATACCTTTCCTGTACAGAGATGATTTCTTTAAAGGCGACTGTCATGGGTGGATCCTGGTTCTCCACAGAAGAAACTAATAAATCTTTTTTTATTATCGCAAACTTCTTGCATAAGAAGACTATAATCTCCTTTTCTATTAAAATATACATAATGGTGTTTGGAGGCTGGTCTTTTAATTTTTACATGACTTCCATCTATAGCTCCAACTACCCCGTTAACTCATTGCAATTTAAAAAATTCAGATTTTACTATGTTCAGTTGTTGACTAGTTGGCCATACGATATACTCTCCACTTTTTCTTACAAAAAATGTTACTGTTTTCGTGATGATACGATGACAGGAGCTTTTTGTTACATTGAATCTGTCGGAGCACTGTCGAAATGTCTCTGTATTCGAAAGATACCGAAGAGACATTAGAACTGTTTTTTGCACATTTATTTTAGGCCTTCCAGATATGTTTTGAGGTAAAACATGTTCCATTTCAATCTGACCTGAAAAAAATTATGCAAGTTTTGCAGTTTAAGGCCAATTTTACCAAGTCCGGTTAAAGTCAACCAATGCGACGATTAAAATAAAGAAGGCAGTCAATGATAATTTAACAGATTAAGGCCTGGAACGCACTAGGCAGCCTGGCTGCCGCAGCCTGGCTGTGGCAGCCAACGAAATACATTGCGTGTAGCGCACTAGGCAGCCAAAAACTCTAGGCAACGGCAGCCAAAGCGAGACAAAGCTTGCAATGTAAAATGTATGTGGCTGCCTTCACACTCCTCACACCTGACGAAGCAGCCAAGACGTATCAATTGTCTAAACTAGTTAATTAAAATGGATGTAGAAGAAACTGTAATTATTTTTCCTTTTGGCTTGTAATTAGAAACGCAATTCCAAAAAAAGATATTGGATTCATTCGCTTCTTTATGAGCGGCCATCGAAAAGGGAATTTAACAATTATACAGACCTCAGAAAATACTCGGATCGTTTTTTTAATTTTAATTATACGAAAATGTCCATGCCATCCTTTGATAACCTTTTAGCATGTCTAATAAATTCAATTAAGGGTACTGACATTTACATAAAAGTTTAAAGATAAAGAATATAGTAATAATTTATTGAAAAAACATATAAATATAAATATAATATAACATAATATAATCATAACATATAAACATAATATAATATATAAACAGAACATATAAACAAAACATATAAACATAATATAATATCTAAACAGAACATATAAACAAAACATATAAACATAATATAATATAAACATTACATTTCCTGGAATTCTGTATTATTCCACATATCCAGAATTTCTGTTTTTTGGGATAAATCGGAAACGCATGAATCACTTGGTGAATGCTTGTATACATGTCGATTTTGCCTACTGCCAGATGCTTCGGCTTCGGGCTGATAATCATCTTTTCTAATTCGAATATATTCGGACATCCGTATTTGGGGAGGAATCATTTGTGCTTTTTTTATTACGTCGATAATTTGCATTTTCGTTGTAAGTTTATGTTGTTCAGGTATTTTTTTTTTTTATATTTTCTCAGGTCCATATAGTAATTGTAAAATATTCCCTTCAATGGGCGCTCAAGAAGAAGCGGATGAATCCAATATCTTTTTTTTTTGGCATTGCGCTTCTTTTTACAAGCCAAATGGTAAATTATTACTGCTTCTTCAATGTCCATTTTGATATGTCTTGGCTGCTTCGTCAAGTGCGTGGAGTGTGAAGGCAGCCACGTACATTTTCCATTGCAAGCCATGTCTCGCTTTCTGGCTGCCGCGCAGTCACGCACGATCGAATGGCTGCCGCAGCCAGGAGCCAGTTGCGCAGCCTGGCTGCCTAGTGCGCGACTTGCCATAAGCTGTCATGTGTCTCGTTGGCTGCCACAGCCAGGCTGCCTAGTGCGTTCCAGGCCTAAATCCTTGTTTACTACATTATTTACTTAACCATCGGTTTACTTTAAGCGGACTTAGGAAAATTGTTTATTTATAAGTGAATGATATGTACTTATAAGTAAATCAACAGTTGAACGTTTTAGCCGAAAATGTTCTTTAAATTCTTGGTCATCACATCCTTTAACAGTGTCCATAAAAGTTGTTATTCGGTGTAACTTCCTTTTGGGAGGGTTAGATAAGTTGGAGCAGTCTGAAGATAATGATTCAGAACAGGAAATAATATCAGACTCATCTGAATCTGAACTACTCGAATTCGATTCCGAATTGTCTTCTAAAATCTAATGACATATAATATTTCATAAAATTTGTATGTATATTTATGTATATATTATAAAAATATTTAATGTATATTTAAGTGATAAACAATTAGCATGTATCTACTTACCTTCATAATAATACTTGAATCAACAAGTCATATCTCTAGCGTCTTTATGATATACTTTAAAATGAATGACTTTAAGGTTATTGCGCGTTCCTCGCACTAAATTCTTCTTCTTCTTATTCAGTGGTCGCGACACACATGCGCAGTCTTGGGCCATAATCTGCTGACAAACTCGCACTCACTTGCGCGTTCCTTTTACACACTGAAAATGACGTCATAGCTTGTGTCGAATGGACTCACAGAACTGAGTAGCTCAGTATCACTTAAGTGTGAATGGAAAGCACTTTATGTTGGAAAGAACTGCATTTTTCGTATAAATTTCAGCTTTATTCGTTCAGCCGTTTAGGCTCTAGAGTCGATAAAAATTTTTATTAGTCCGCCATTTTGTCCTGTTTCGCTGAAAAATTTTGAAAAAATTCATGTTATTAATTGTCACCATCTTACATATTTGTGCAAAATTTTAATTGTTTTGCTCTTATAACAAATTTTTTATGAATTTTTTAATTTTTAAAATGCCCGCCATTTTGAAACCGGAACTCGGATCGAATTGAAATTGTTAGTGGATCCTCGTCGGATGTAACCGGATTTTCCGTGTAAATTTCACTTCGATTCGTTCAGCCGTTTAGACGCTAGAGTGGATACACACATACACACACACACATACATTTAGATCGTGTTATGAAACGTAAAGATCCAAAAGAATTTTTGGATATCTCGAATAGTTTCGGAGATAATCGTCCGTTACACTTTTTGCTCGATCGAGAACATAAGGAACTCCCTGCGGTCGTGTCTAACAAAGAAATAAACCTTGAGAAGAGAAGAGAAGCAGGGAGAATCGGGGAAAGTAAACACCAGGGAGCAATGCCCCATCATCGAAATGAAAATAGAAGGAAAAGGCGTCCAAACACTCATAGACACGGGAAGCGAGATCACGTGCATCTCGGAAGAAACTTACGAGGAAAACAAAGGCAGGTGGGGAAAATGTCCCATGGTACCGACTAAGGCGATGAAAATAGTGGGAGCAACGGGTAAAAAATCGGCACTAATAAGGAAACAAATAATAGCAAACTCGAGTATCGGAAACATAGGAACAGAGCTGAGATTTAAAATCATACCAGGGTTAGTAAGACCCTGCATCATTGCGATGGATAGCCTAACACATCTTCAATGCAGAATCGAAATGGGGAAAAGAGTGGTGAGGTTTAAGGACAGGGAAAAGGAGGAAGAAATAAAGGTAGAAGGTTTAGAAGTGGGAGACGGAGAAAGAAGAATAGAGGTGCTAGAGGAGGTCGGGGGGGCCGAAGACGGGGGCGAGGCACCCGAAGAGGGGACAAAAAAGAGCGAAATCGAAAAGAAGCTAGAAGAATGCGAGGAGCTTACCACAAAAGAAAAAGAAGAATTTCGAGAGGTATTATGGCATTATAGAGATGTGTTTAGCAATAAACCCGGCAGGATCGGCGTGTATAAACATAAATTAGAAGTAACGGACGAAACAGCATACATCCATCGATCGTACCCGATTCCCATGGCGTACAGAGAACGAGTTAATCAGGAAATAGAAAAGATGCTAGAGCAGGAAATAATACAGAGGTCAAATAGCCCGTACATCAACCCTTTCGTTACAGTTATAAAAAAGGATGGTCGAATAAGACTATGCTTAAAATAAATGCTATGCTTAAATAAAATCCTCCTTCCGGACCATGAATGTCCCATAACACCGGACACCATTTTTCAACAATGCGGAAATGCAAGAGTTATGCCAAGCCTGGATATGGTAAGCAGTTTCTGGCAGGTGCCACTCACTCCAGAATCAAGAAAATATACGGCATTCCTCCACAACGGACAATGCTATGAATGGAGAGTGACGCCGTTCGGACTGAAAACGAGTAGCGCGAGCCTAATCCAAGGACTGGCACGCGTCCTGAAGGGGTTAGGGGACAACATCCTCAATTTCGTCGACGATATCCTATGCATTTCAGCCAGCACAAAAGAACATATGACGCATTTACAGAGGCTATTCGAACGACTCATGAAAATGCACGTGACATTAAACCTGACAAAATCCAAATTCTTTCGGAAGGAAGTCAACTTTCTCGGGCACGTCCTCACAACGGAGGGAATTCGACCGCAGGCGGAAAAAACTGAAGCGATAAGGAACTACCCAAGGCCGGAGAACATCAAACAGCTCCGAGGATTTTTAGGGCTCATTAATTTCTACCCGAAATTCACACAGAGCTATGCGCAGGAAATTGTACCGCTCCTCGAAATGATTAAGAAAAGCAGCAAATGGGCATGGACGGAAGAAAGAACGGAGGCATTCGAACGCGTAAAGAGGGTCTTCCTAGATACCGTCATTCTAAAACATCCCGATCCACGCAAACCATATCATCTGCACACCGATGCCAGCGAATATGCACTCGGCGCAGGACTCGCTCGAAAAGACGACGAAGGACATATGCGAGTGGTAGCGTTCGCGAGTAGGACATTAACCCTTTGAGTCACAGTGGTACTGCCAGAGCACCACCTATTTAAACCGCTATCAAAAATGTTCTACTGCATATTTTGGTCTGAATATTTGTATTCGGGGGTTTTCGGGGCCGTTGATTACAAAACTACTATTAGCTTTGGAAAATTCAACGTAAATACAATATGGGTTTTCGGGATCACGAATCTAAGGTTTGTTTTTAAAAAATGAAAATGGACAGCGACAAAAAAAAACAGCGACCCCAAAAATCACCGAGTACAAAATTTCAGGTCAAAATATGCAGTAGAAAAAAGCATGACTCAAAAGGTTAAAGGGAGCGGAGGTGAGGTATTTCACGACGGAGAAAGAACTTCTGGAGATCGTATGGGCATTACAGAAATTCAGATCGCATCTTCTTGGAGCAAAAACAATTGTCCGAACAGACCATAAAGGGTTGACATTCCTGAAGACCTGCAGATTTACGGGTGCAAGACTCATGCGATGAGCAATAGCCATACAAGAATATGATATCGAGATCGAATACTGCCCGGGAAAAGAAAATAAGGTAGCGGACACACTAATTGTAAGCCGAATCCCATGCGAGGAAGGCGAGACGCGGGAGGGAGAGGTCGTTATAGCGAGTCTACGCGAAGAAAACACAGCCATGATTTTGACCGACTGCTTCGAGGAGATAGCCAAGAAACAACGAGATGACGAACGAATAAAAGAAATAAGAAAGTCGCTAGAAAAACTGCCCAACGAGCAAGATGAGAGATACAGCATCTTCCAAAATCTGCTATACAAGCAGTGCGGGAGAAATGTTTGGAAGCTCGTAATTCCGGAAAAAATCGAGGAAAAATTAATAGAAGAATGCCACCGGACATACGGTCATATCGGCATGTACAAATGCTACAAAATAATCTCGGAAGACGTACACGTCCCGAGGTTACTCAAGAGAATGGCGAGAGTGATTAAAACATGCGACATCTGCCAAAGAAATAAAGTAGCGAACCAGGAAAGCTACGCGGAAATGCAAAACATCGTAATGGAGGGACCACACGAGCTGCTGTCCATCGACTTTTATGGCCCACTACCAACAACAAGAGGGGGATTCAAACATATTCTCGTAACAATCGATACATTTAGCAAGTACGTAGCACTATACCCACTAAGGAAAGCCGACGCAGCAGCCACCATACGAAGTATTTTCGGCCACTATATCCCAAGCCATGGAAAACCGAAGAGGATCCAGTTTGACCATGGCACGCAGTTTACCTTAAAGAAATGGTTAGAAAAGCTCAAGCAAGAAAACATTCAACCGGTGTTCTCGTCAATAAGACACCCGCAAAGAAACATCGTAGAACGGGTGAATCGAGAGCTTGGGCGATTCTTCCGAATATTCGTAGGAGAGAAACACGCCAGCTGGAAACAATGGATACCAATGATGGAGAAATGCATCAATGAAGTGCACCATGAGACCACAGAGATGACACCGATTGAACTGCATAAAGGAGAAAGGCCACAAAGGGCATGGAGCGCGTGGATAACCGAACAAGCGAGGAATAAAGACGCATCGCAGGAAGAACCAGCTATAGGGGGGCTGGGGTCCCCCCAACGAAACAACCTTGCTGTTTCGTATTAGGCACGACCGCGGTAATGATTCGTACAGGAAGTCGGCTCGTTGCGCTCGCCTATTCCTTTTCTTATGAGAGTACAGGATAGCTGATTGCGGCCATTTGACGATCGCTATCTGGCCGTTGGGATAATTTTTTTTAAAATACCGATTACATTAAAACTCGTTTCTGCTCAAAAAATAAAAATGTTTTTTCGTTCGTCATGTCGTATTGTTTTCCTGAAAAATTTTGAAAAAATTTACGCTATTAGTTATCACTATTTTACGTAATTTTGCAAAGTTTGAATTGTTTGCCTATTATAGAAGATTTTTTATGAATTTTTTAATGTTTAAAATGACCGCCATTTTGAAACCGGAAGTTGAATCAATTCGAAATTGTTAGTGGATCTATGTTGGGAAGAACTGGATTTTTCGTATAAATTTCAGCTTTATCCGTTCAGCCGTTTAGGCGCTAGAATCGATAAAAATTTTTATTAGTCCGCCATTTTGTACTGTTTCGCTGAAAAATTTTGAAAAAATTCATGTTATTAGTTGTCACAACCTTACATATTTGTGCAAAGTTTTAATTGTTTTGCTCTTATAACAGAATTTTTATGAATTTTTTTAAATTTAAAATGCCCGCCATTTTGAAACCGGAAGTCGGATCGAATCGAAATTGTTAGTGGATCCTCGTTGGGTGTAATGGGATTTTCCGTGTAAATTTTACTTCGATCCGTTCAGCCGTTTAGACGCTAGAGTGGATACACACACACACGCGCGCGCGCACGCACGCACACATTTAGATCTTGTTATGAAACGTAAAGATCCAAAAGGGTTTTTGGATATCTCGAATAGTTTTGGAGATAATCGTCCGTTACGCCTTTTGCTCGATCGAGAGCATAAGGAACTCCCTGCGGTCGTGCCTAAAAACTAATGCTCGTACAAGAAAGAATAAGAAGAAAGGGGAAGAAGCGCGCGGACAGATTTAATAGAACACACAAATTAACGGACTTAATAGTCGGCGATTGGGTACTGGTCAAGGCATGCAATGTATCAGACCCCGCGAACAAAAAAATAGCGAAATTTCTCGCACTGTACGAAGGACCGTACGTGCTGGAAAATAAGATCAGAGCCGCTACCTTTGTCATACGAGAACCTATGACGGGGAAGGAGCGGGGGAGATTTCATGCGAATAACATGAAACTATAACATCGCAAAGAACAGAAAGAGACAGACAACAAGAAGGAAGAAATCAGTCGAGAAAGCCTGAGAGAGACAGAACAGAAAGAAGACGGAGAAAACCAAAAAGAGACAGAAAACGAGCCTAATACGATAGAAAAGGACAAGAAAAATAAAAAGCAGAGGCGTGACAACGAGCAGCGAATCGGTATGACTTCTAACGAGAGCCCCAAGATCACCGAGGAACGAGAGGAGAAGGGAGAAATATCCGAAAAAGCCACAGTACGCTATCAGCTACGAAACGCAAAACAACAAGAGAAAAATGAACGTAATAAAGTTTTTGGAGAAAAGGGAGACGACGGGGAAGAAAGAACACTTATGGGTACCGTTCCCAATCGCAGTAGAGCCATGGAGTCTCGAATTACTCCACAAGAACGAAAAGATCCAAAGACTGAAACGAGGAAGGGCCATAAGGGTCCTCTCCGCGAATAAAATAGCGATCCGGCTGGAGCAGGACAGACTGAAATACGCCAACATCCGGGCAGCTCTACGAAAACATACAGACAAATACCTACCAACAACGGCATTACCGGAGTGCGTGGCCCGCGAGGGATGCCCATGCATAACTACATACCATGGAAGGTACGAAATGGCCCCACTCGCAGAAAGAGCAGACACGCACAGCCGCCTCTTTCTCGTAGACAAGTGCAAGATGGTGATACGGGGGAACGAAGATGTCCACCTAATTCCAAAAGTATTAATCCGCCCCAGAGCGACGGCTATCATCATCTCCCTAAGGGAAGTGAGGAACGCAAGGGAGCCGAGGAGACGAAGGGCGGAGGCGCAGTTCGTAGGGAGAGAAATCGGGGATCAGACACTAAGATTGGACCTCCGACCAATGAACGGGGAAGAGGGAAGAGTAGTCTCGATCCCAGCGGAAGTGGGATACCAACGAGGAGTGACAATGCACAACCTGGGAAGAGTAGTAAAATTTTATCTAGATCACTGGCTGGACGGATAATAAAAAGAAAAAGAAAATTCCAGAAAAGTAAGAAATTTCATATTATTATGGGGGACATTGTGACGTAATAGAATAAAGTAAAGTTAATTAAAATAAGCAGTAAGAATAAAATAAGAGAATTAGATGTAGGAAGGACAAACGTAGGTATAACGTCGCGATCACACCAAAAACGATGAAAAAGCGCGGAGAAATCTATATTTAGAAATAGCTAACGCGACACGTACATAAAAAAATTTTTAACAAAAAAAATAGAAACCGACTTCGAAAAAAGCGCTAAAAAGAATGAAATAATTTTTTATGTATACCTACAATATTCGATTTCATTATTATCATACTCAGAATATTGCAACTTTTTCGGCGGCGACACAAAATATTCCAACACGGTCATTTTCACGAACAAAGGAGTAAGTGCCTAATACATAAATATCCATTAATGTCCGTGAATTTCTGGCTATTAATGTACTGTTAATTAATTTTCTGTCGCCTCCGAAAAAGTTGCAATATTCTGAGTATGATAATGATGAAATCGAATATTGTAGGTATACATAAAAAATTATTTAATTCTTTTTAGCGCTTTTTTCGAAGTCGGTTTCTATTTTTTTTGTTAAAAATTTTTTTATTTCATACTTTTTAGTGTATAATCGATCAAGATGTGAAAATAAAGTTATGTAGGTAATATTTGCAAAAGGATCGAAAAGGTTTGGTTCCGATATGTGAAGTCGTTGAGGAGATATAAAGGAATAAACAAATGATTTTGCAATAACAATTTAAACATAGTAACAATTGAGAATGTGTCACATAATGTTAGTAAGTGAGCAGTATTTGCGAAAGGATCGAAAAGGTTTGGTTCCGATAAGTGAAGTCGTTGAGGAGATATAGAGGAATAAACCAATTATTTTGCAACAATTAATAAATTATAATATATTATATTAATAAATATAATTAATATCTGCTAATTATTTCTAAGAAGATAGTAATAGTGTGACGTCCCATGAAAATTCCACTAATAATTATTATTGACAATACATAGCTTAAATTCAAACTTAAGAATTTTCATGCAACGCCACTGTGACGTCCCATGAAAATTCAGTTAACAAATATTATTAATAATTCACAGCTTAAATTCAAACTTAAGAATTTTCATGCAACGCCACGCTTACGAATATGAAGCGTGTCCGCCGTACATCTCACGCGGGAGATAAGAAAGCGCTGCGCTACGCGAGCCGACACGCGACCCCTCTGCGACAACGTCACGGGCCCAAGCGCTCGAGCCGCCCGATATCGCGACGGGAACCTGACACCCGCTCGATCTCGTGTCACACGCGTGATAATTATAAGTACATTAGTAAACATAGAGAATCCTCAAGGGAAAGATAAAGGAGTAACATTTTCGTTGATCAATAGCAAAGTACCTAAAATCCAATTCTATTTAATTAGTCTCTTTACTAACCCTCGAAGATCCTCAAATTAGTTATTAAGAGTTCGACCATTATAAATCTACCATAAAAACGCCAAATCAACGTGAAGAATACACCACGAGAACGCAATAGACACCAAAATCAAAGGAAGCGGATGCAACCAAACACGAAGAAGTTGCTATATCAAATTAAAAGAAAACCAAAACCTACAGAAAAGGCACGTACAAGACATCCGTTCAAACCAAGATTCCCAGCTGAATCAGCAACCCCCACAACACCACCCTTTCGACGCAATGACCGGGATTATGCCAACGCTGCATAGGACCCCGTGACAGTATTAACCAATCAAAATCTCACAAAGTGTCGCCATCAGGCCCCACTCTTCACCAAAGCTACCCCTCCTCAGCAGCATCAGAAGCACTTAAAAACCCATAACGAGCAAGGAATCATCAGTCTACAAGCACACACAGTCTACCTTTTGTCACAGTCTACCCATTAATCTACAAGTCTACAAGTCTACAAGTCTACAAGCAAGGTCTACAAGCAAAGTCTATATCCTACTTTCTACTTCTTGTCAATCCGAATAGTCAATCGCGAAAGTGTAGTGTATACCTTAGAATACCAGCGACCCTCTACCGAACGTCCAACTGCCTAAGACAAAGCGCCAACATCTACTGTAAGTTATAACTATAACCATTGTCAATCATTGTAGACTCCGGGATCGGATACCTCTATCACGGTCTCGTCAAACTCCTATCCAACCTTCAGCTCTCCTACTTACAATACTACCTCACTCTTTTTCTCACTCTGCATATTGCCATCTGGCACAGCGCATACTAGCGAGGTGCAGCGTTGGGAACACTCACCGCGCATACTAGCGAGGAGCAGCGGTGGGAACACTCACCGCGCACACGAGCTAGGAGCAGTGTTGGGAACACTCACCGCGCATACGAGCTAGGAGCAGCGGCGGGATACACCCTGCGCCAGTTCCTAGCAAGGAAGTCTTTCTGAACGTTTCATTATTTAACCAGCCAACGAAAGGCAGATTTTAAACCTCCTAAATTCCCATTCCCCCGACCCGGAGACAATCACCTTAGAGCAAGGACAATACTCAGGCATTTATATACATGTACCGCTATTCATACTACCAGTGACCGCTACTGCTTTTATCATTATCCTATAGAATAAACGTAATTATTATTATTATTTCTATCGCTTTCTTTTACTCTTCAATAACTCATTGCGATTCCTCACCTCCGATCTCGAGGCCGCCCACGGTAGACGAGGCGTAGGTCTCGTGACCAAAACAAGCCAAATCTTTAAACCGTCCGGGTAGGTGTAGAGTAACGAACGTGTTATTGGCCCTCACCCGAGACGTGACACCACGCTTACGAATATGAAGCGTGTCCGCCGTACATCTCACGCGAGAGATAAGAAAGCGCTGCGCTACGCGAGCCGACACGCGACCCCTCTCCGCAACAACGTCACGGGCCCAAGCGCTCGAGCCGCCTGATATCGCGACGGGAACCCGACACCCGCTCGATCTCTCTGTAAATTCTTTACATTTAGCAAACACAGCAAATCTTCAAGGGAAAGATAAAGGAACAATATTTCAATTGATCAATAGCAAATTACTTAAAATCCAATTCTATTTAATAATAATCCAATAAGCCCCTCTACTAACCCTCGAAGATTCTCAAATTAGTTATTAAGAGTTTAACCATCATAAATTCACTCCGAAACCATAAAAACGCCGAATCAACGTGAAGAGTACACCACGAAGACACATTAGGCACCAAAATCAAAGGAAGCGGATGCAACCCAACACACAGAAGAAATCGGACTCAAAAAGACGCAAGATGAACTCCGAAATCCGGCCTACACAACTCAAAACCAGTAGATAAAGCACGAACAGACAGACCGCTAAAATCAAGATTCCCAGCCGCATCAGCAACCCCCACAACACCACCCTTTCCACGAAAAGACCGAGATTTTGCAAACGACGCACCAGACCTACGACACCAACAGCCAATCAGAAATTCACAAAATCACGACATCAGGCCCCCACCATGGAAAATTACGACTCTTCACGGCTTTAAAAGAGCAATCTTCGTCAATTCTCATCAGTAACCCGTCGAATAGTCTACCCATCAGTAACCCATCAGTCACCCGCCGATCATCACCTGCAGCTTAACACTTTAATTATATTTCTAAATTCAGTACTAAGTAGTGAAAAGTTACACAAGTTAAGTGAACTTCTATTGTACAACTACCACTCGTACTACTACTACTTCTAACTTAATAAACGTAAGTAAAACCAAATAACTATTCCATCTCTTGTCAAACCAAATCTAAACGGGTACTCAATCATCAATCTCTCACTGAATTGTAACACCTCTCAGTTCTACCAAATCCTAATTCCATTTATCAGCCTACCCGTATTTCCTATAATAGATTAATATCTTTTGTAACCCTTTTCGACGGCATTGTTCTCTTAATAAACAAAGCAGACATATTGCAACCCTTGCAGACACATTGCAACCCTGCAGATACGCTGCAAACCTGCAGATACACTGCAACCTTGCAGATCAATTGCAATTTTCACGCGGCAGACACATTGCCACGAGAACGATACCGAACAAAAGGCGAATATTAAATTGACATAAGTTAGTCTTCCGAACGTTCCATTGATTAACCAGCCGATGAAAGGCAGGTCTCAACTTCTTAATTCATTTACTCATCCACACTTCATTGCGATTCCTCTCCCTTCGATCTCTTGGCCGCCCACGGTAGACGAGGCGTAGGTCTCGTGACCAAAACAGGCCAAATCTTTAAACCGTCCGGGTAGGTGTAGAGTAACGAATGCGTTATTGGCCCTCACCCGAGACGTGACAATAGTTTCTTTCATTACAATAAATCAATCCCATTCAAAAAGATATTGCGATAAATCTGAATAAAGCACTAATTTTGCAATAACTTTGTTAATAATAAACTGTTCGGACAAATTTTTTAAACGAGACCAATGGAAGTCCCAAACCTAGCAACTGGAAGTGGTTTCATTTCGATTGGTCAACCGGTTGCGGAGTTATGGCCGGACAAACAAAAGAAAAAAAAAAAAAAGCAAGATCGCCCACTGTCGAATAGAGTAACCTTCTCCTTTTCGAAGTCGGTTAAGAAAAACCGAGCGCGAGCGAGAAAATGATGGGAACACGCAGAGAAGCAACCTATGTAGAAAAAAGGGATCTCGCGGACGCACGAATAACGTCGAAATTTCGCGAAAAGCAAAGAGAGCAACGAACGGCCAATGACCCACTGAAACCAAAAGTGGGGACCCAATTAAATTAGGCAAGAGGGGATCACGCGATGGGAAGCCAGGTGGGAAATAGACTTTGAAAGGACGGCCAAGGCCAAGAAAAGAGCTACTAGACGGGTTATAGTTCAAGAGCGAGTAGAAATCAGTTCCAATCCTTTAATTTTCGTACGAGTAAGATCTTCGATTATTTAAATTTCGAGCATCGAGACGTCTTTAGAAGTGCGAGTGAATCATCACCAGATCTCAAGCCGAGCAACAAGAGGGAGTAAGACAGAGAACGTACAGAGGCAGTGAGCGACAGAAAGAGAGCGAGCAACAACAACGTCGACCTCAGTACACAAATTTACGTCACCACGTCTCCCGAAGTAAGCGTGCCTTAGTATATCTTTATTATACCTCTTATTCCTATATCCTAAGCCGTACTTTACGAGTGTGTGTGAGAGCGTGAGTGTTGTGTGTGTGCGTATAGAGCGATCAGCTGAGCGAACCCATCGACCCAGAGCATTACGTCACGGGAGAAGAATCGAAAATAAAGAAAATCCTTTGGATTCAAGCGTAAATCATTTTTAAATTTTCCTTATCTTTCCCACTGCTAGTCTGTAATCGGACCGAACGAGTTGAAAGGTAACGAGCGTCGAACTGGTAAGAAAAGCGTTTCGTTACAATATACACATTTTTAAATCTAGGAGACAAAACATCAAAATGCTAATATCTCATCGATGCGAAGTGCTACATAATTTTGGTTTGTTTCATCATAATCCTGGGAATTTTTCCCGTTCGTTGATATATAATTTATTAGGATCGCGGCTTCCAATAAGTTTTAATTTTACGATAAGACATTTCAATACGGCATATTTAACAATGGGAATGATATGTGGACTTTGTCACCCTTTGTATGACAGCGCATTTTCTACATTTACGGACAATGAAAAAGTCAGAAAATATAGACCTCCCGCTTGAACTTTATATTAGACAACAGATGAAGCGGCAGGAGGAGCATTCCACTATAAACATTGATGAACCATGAGAAAGAAATGAGTTGAACAGCGTGACATGGTTTATATACAGGGTGTCTCACGTAAGCTACAACCGCGAATATACACGTGTCCACATGGATAATTGGAAGCGAAAAGTAAAATAAAAAGTAATAAAATTTGTCCTCGTTAACGAGTTATTAAATAAAATAGATCAGCGAATCAGGAAGCACGGAAGCGGTAGGCGGTGAGCTGCGGCCATGCTAGTCTGAAGATAAGAAGCGATAATTTCGACGGCGGAGCGTTCTGGCCCGTATACAGGCGTGAAGAGGTAGTGGTCAGGAGGAGATTTCTAGGAAAAAGTGTCGACTTTCGCTCTTCCTCTCTCACTCTTTTTCTCTCTACCTTTCTTCCACGACGCTACATTACGCACAAAAATCTAATCTAATCTCTCTCTTGCTCCCTCCTACCCTAACACGGCGCTACCTCACGCTGCCTACACGCGCTGACTCTCTCTCTCTCTCTCTCTCGCCCTTTCTTTCGTTGACTCTCTCTCTCTCTCTCTTTCTCTCAATCTTTCGTCCACGACGCTTCCTTACGCTATCGCTTCTTGTCTTCAGACTAGCATGGTCGCAGCTCACCGCCTACCGCTTCCGTGCTTCCTGATTCGCTGATCTATTTTATTTAATAACTCGTTAACGAGGACAAATTTTATTACTTTTTATTTCACTTTCCGCTTCCAATTATCCATGTGGACACGTGTATATTCGCGGTTGTAGCTTACGTGAGACACCCTGTATACAGGGTGTCCCACTTAACTTGACCATTTTGAATATCTCGCTTATTTTTAATGATAGGACAAAATGTTCTTAAGAAAAGCTGTTTGACGTTAGGAGGCAAATACTGTATTGTAAAAAATTTTTTTCTAAAAAACACTATTTAAGTTTTCAAAGTCAGCGGTATTTTTTTAAATGGGACTATACAGGGTGTGTTCGACCGTATAGTCGTGAGCTATATCACGTTGTAGCCAGGAATAAATAGAGCCGAAATAAGTCATAAAAGGTGACATAAGCCAGGTTAGTTATCGAGTTATTAATTTAAAAAGATAGGCAAATCACGACGCGCGGAAGCGGTAGGCGGCGAGCCGCGGCCATGCTCATCTGATGGCGAACGGCGAGAAGCATCGAAATGTTGACTTTCGTTCTTTCTTCCTCTTTCTTTCTTCCTCTCTCTTCCTTTCCTCCACGGCGCTACCTTACGTTGGCGACTCACGCGGACTCTCTCTCTCTCTCTCTTCCTTTCTCTCTTTCTTCAAGCATCTCGCCATCTGAATAGCATGGCCGCGGCTCGCCGCCTACCGCTTTTTCGTCCTATCTTTGATAATTAATAACTCGTTAACCCTTAGAGGGCCGGGATTGCAAAAAAAAAAGTGCATTATTTCCATTGAAAAAGTATCTTAAGTCCCCAAGGACAAATAGAGGTCAAATTGAGCTTACCGGCCCGGTGAGGTAAAAAAAAAAAAAAAAACACACGTTCGATTGAAATTTGTCCGAAAGAAAGATTTTATGTATGTATTTATGTACATATGTATATACTGTAACGTATCGCCTTCCTTACCTTTTTATCGGTACGCTACTTTTTCTCCTCGTTCGGTCTTTTGAGGACTGGCAGTGGAAAGTGGGAAGAAAATGAAATGAATCCCGCGAAATATCACTTTAATTGCGTTTATTGAATGCCTTTCTATCTTCTTATTTCGGTTCGCTTTCGATCAGCTGATCGCTCCCGTGTTTATTTATATTTCGTCGCTCTCGATTTTCACACGCACATACACCCTCTCATACACGCCGCTCACCCATACTCTTATACTATGCCTTATTCTACCGGGATTCAGGATGTACACAATAATTGTTGACACTTATCTGAGGAGACTTTGTAACGCTGTCACGCTTTTGTTTCCTAATTGGATCAACAGCTACCTCGCTTTTGATTTCCCTGGCGCCGACACACGCGTCTAAACGATTTTAAATCAAACACTTTCTGCACACTCCGAAATTTAAGATTGAACGCAACACTATAACTTTTTGAAACTCTGAGAAACTCTCGGTCTCACACGTTTTACTTTCGATACTTAGAGAAAATTCTCGCTGGTCCACGAGCTATTCGTTTCTCCGGTTTATAAAGGGCTATTCCCACTCTTACCTCATCTCGCGAGATTTGAATTATATTATCTAATTGGGTCCCCCCCCCCGTGTGAACCTTTCGTCGCGCGCCGCTGGCCTCGCGCGGCCCTGAACTTGCCGATCGACATCGGCACGCGTCGTCTCCGCTCGGGCTTCTTCGGGCCTACCCGTCTTAATTTCTTTTGCCGTTTCTTGCCTGTTGTTGCCTTTTCGCGTTCTAAATTTAGATTTATTCCCGTTTCTTATACTACCTCTGATCTATTGTTTGCTTAATCGAATTTCTCGCTTGTCTATTTCTATTTCTATTGTTATCTTTTTAATATTAATTATTCTAACCTCATTTCATGCGTTACGTTACAATACAAAACAAACAAAAAAGTTTGTTTTTTACAAACTAACAAATACAGCATCAACCTTCTTTTCTATAATACATCCGTAATTTTGAATTTCGAAATTCTGAAAGTTGATCGGGGTTTCGCTGGAATCTTTTACATATAAATGTACACAAATGTGAAATTTATTATTTCTGAGAAAATAGAATCAAACAAAGGTCAAATTGGCCTTGACGCCATATGGCCTCATGCCGGCCCTCTAAGGGTTAACTAACCTGGCTTATGTTAACTTTTATGACTTCTTTCGGCTCATTTTATTGCTGGCTACACGTGGACTCGTTTTTGGCAATATGGTCGAATACACCCTGTATTTTTTCTATCGCGTTATAATAGTAGAGTTGATGGTTTTCCAACGACATACTACACAACGACCTTAACGTGACCTTCAGCATGGAAAATCCAAAAAATAAGTGGAAACATTTAAAGTGACGAATTTACGACGCTAAATGGTATGATAGAAAAAATTGGATTGCATATGGGATAGAAGAATGTTTGGTGCAGAATCCTCGGCGACCAGATCATCGGACCATTGTTTATTAATGGTACTCTGAATGGTAACAAATACGCAAATTTTTTAACAGAGGAATTGCCTCACCTATTGGAAGGAATACCATTAGCTCAGAGAATTGAGATGTGGTATCGGCATGACGGATGTCCGGCTCATAATGCAAGAACAGTCCGTGGAATATTGGATGTAAAGTTTCCTCGACGTTAGATTGGGCGTGGTGCAAATGTCGTATGGCCTCCACGTTCACCTGATCTGACGCCGTTAGATTTTTATTTATGGGGCGCACTTAAGGACATCGTTTATGAGCATATTCCAACAACGGTCGAAGATATGAAGATGCGTGTTACAACTTGTTGTAGTTATGATATTAAAATAGTTTATTCAATAGTGTAACATAGAACGTGTAACAAAACGAAAATGACCACCATCGGTGTACGCTCAAGCACGAGTAACGACGAAGGAACGTAGACAAAAGCCATACGAGACGCGCACGGACGCTTCCTCCGTCCGTAGCAACGCTAACACGCGCTTCAATTTTTTAAGTGACGTAGGCATACGCCGCGTTCACATAGCGATACTTATAGTGGAGAGTTTTCAATACAAAATTACACAGCTTTAACACTCTCCCTAAAACTCTACACACTCTATCACATAGATATCTGAATCTCGCTTTTGCTAATTAAACCTAAAGTAAATCTAAGATCTAGAAATCTTCGCTTTGCTAACGCTTTGGCAAGTATGTTTGCTATCTGTCTTTCTGTTGGAACATATTGTACATCAATCTCTCCTTTTTGGTAAGTATCCCGCACAAAATTATACTTCACATCTATGTGCTTACTTCTTTGATGAAATTCTGGATTTTTAATCAATTTTATCGCGCTCATATTATCGACAAAAAGAATATAATCTTCGTCATTACTATCACATTCATTTAGCAATCGTTTCACCCATATAATTTCTTTAACCGTCGATGCTGCACTAATATACTCGGCCTCCGTCGTTGACAATGCTACATATTGCTGTCGTTTACTTTGCCATGTAATGGCCGCACTCGCATACTTACAAATTATTGTAAGTAGATCTCCAGACGTAGATTTCCGTTCTAGTCTATCCCCAGCAAAATCAGCATCGCTGTATGCCTCGAAATTACCTTTTCTTTGATAAAGTAAACCTACATCTAAGCTATTTTTAAGATATCTCAAAATTGTTTTTTTAAACAATCAATGCTTCTCGCTCGGTGTTTCTAATGCTCTGGCAGTAATATTGACTGCAAAACTTATATCCGGTCTGCTCACGACTTGCAAGAACATTAAATTTCCTACCGCTTCTCGATACGGTACTTTTAATTCTTTCAGAATTACTCGGATCCCACCCGGTATCTATCGGAGTAGAAACACCATTAGCATCACTTAAATTGAATTTTTCCAAAATTTTTCCAATATATTTTTCTTGACTTATAAATTGCAACGTTATTTCCTAAAATACTCCGGGGAGGTGCCGGATGCACTCCCCGCGAAATAACCGCTTCAACAAATTATTTTATTTAATCCGCGAGAATCCTCTCCGCGATAAAGGGCTCACGTTCTTACCGTTCACGCAGTCGCAAGGAGTAGTGGGTTGAGGGGGGGAAAGAAATTGATAAAAGTTCCTTCGGAGCACGATTTAACAAAAGACAAGTAAAATGAGTTTATTCAATTTAAAATAACGAATATCAGAAATTTTCCGTTAGCTATACGAAACTAATACAAAGTCGGAATCTCTTTTGTCTCCGGTGTTTATCTGAACGTCCGGACGAATTAACCGCCGGCTACGTGCTCGATGCCGGCACGTGTTCGCCTCGCTTCTCGATTATTCTACCGGGGAATTTCGACTCAATTTTATTATAATCTTATAATTTAAACAACGAATCAATTAATTATTATTCTTACAACAATGAAATGTAATAAATGTACGATTAACCGTGCACCCGGACGGCGATCGAGGTTGGTTCCGCTACTCGTGAACAAAAGAATCGAACGAGAAAATCGAAGGATATTTTTACGTTAATTATTTAATTATTTAAACAATAAAATCGTCAATTCCCGATAACTCGGTTATTTACCGCTAACGGCTCCGAATAACCCCGGAATTAGACCTCGCGATAATGATCCGCCACCCGGAAGGAACTTTAGCGTGAACAAAGGATTTCTCTATCGGCTCAATTTTCTCACCTCTTACTTAGGGTCACTTCGCCGGTTTGCGACCAGTTAAGGGAATTCTCAAATTCAAGACTGAATATCAGCCTGTATTCTTGATACTATCGCATAGGTGTTAATTTATTACGAAACTATATTAAATGGACTCTCATTATAATTTAATTTTGATATGATTCTATGATTCAGTAATTTGTAAAAAAATGAAATTCAGAAAATGATCGATTTCGCTAGTTTACGACCACTTCATCCAGTTGACGACCACTAAACACCCAGTTTCCGACCATAGTGTTTCTAGGAGAAAAATGAACTTCAATTGATTTGAAATAAAGAACAATTTGTTTTTATTCAAGAAAATAAACTTTATTATTATAAATATGGCATTAAAAATCAGATAGAACCAAATAAACATAAAAAAAGTAATTAACAATAAACAAAATTATTATTTTTCTTTCTAAAATATATAAACTTAACAAATCATATACTTATTTATTATTATCAATATTGCATAATTCCGCTAGCAAATACTTATAGTTTAATTATATATTTATGGATATTTATATTCTTTACATGTACCTAGATAACAAACATTTTAATATAAAAACTTAGGAACTTGTATTAGTAACAAACATAATCATTAATAGGCTTTAAATGTCAAAGAAACTACTGATTGTAGTCTTTCAAGACATTGCGTCTTACGCGTTCTGCAACTTCACAGTAATCACATTTAAAATTGGTTTGAGCCGCTGTGCTGTAAGGTAAGTGTTTTAGTTTTGTACATTTCAAATGGTACCGCCGGATGCAATCATCACATCCAATGTTTTTTCCTCCTTCGTCTTCAGTGTCACTAATAAAGTCCTGTTGACAAGCACCGCACTTTAATTTCGATCGTCGTGTTTCCAATTGTTTAGCATATTCAATTTCAAGAGTAGTACGTTTCTTTTTCTTTACTTCTTTTTTCTTTTTTACTAACTTTTCTGCTTTTCTAGCCTCTCTCTCCAATTTTCTTTTTTTTGTAATTTCTTCCTTTTCTTTCTTTACTGCATCTTTTTTTCCATAGTAATTTCTCCAAGCTTGGCTTGATATAGATTTAGGGCAGTCACTGCAACTGGGCCTCGAGTTTTGTTTTGCATCTTTAACTTCTACATAAAATTTCAAATGTTTTTTGAATGGATCGGAATCAGCAGTTATGTTCTCTTTATCTGTTACTGAAGAAGAAGGATTTGGCGAGATTTCTTCAGACACAGTTGAATTTTTTTCAGTGACAGCGTCTAAGGTGGCGATGTCTTTGCCTGCAAGATCAGCATCAGTTGTACATATTTCAAGTATAATCGGTGCGTCATCTGTAATGATCGTGGGTAAATCTGCATCAATGGATGACACGTTATTAACTGGGTTTTCACCGAATTCAGCTTGTGGAATTTCTTCAGCAGAAGTATTGGCAGTAGAACTTCTAGCTAAAGGTTCGGGAGCATTGGAAAAGGAAATTTCTTCAGAAAATATAGACAAATTTATATCAGACGACGATATTCCATCAAGCGGTAAAATCGACACGTCATTTAACGAAATTAAGGATCCGATTTCCGGAACAGAGTTGTCAACAATTTCTATTATTGGTTGATTGATCGATGTCTCATTTGTTAGAGACTCTTGATGTGTAATTTTCGATGTTGAATTACGCGGTGCTTCTGATGCTTTTTTTAATTCGTTCTCGACAATTCGAGGGTCTATTCCTTGTTTAGCAAGATTGTCACTGATAAGTGAAAACACATCTTTGGCGATTTCAAAATGCCTTTCAGTAAAATCTCTTCCAGAATGTCTATGTTGAGCAGTGAGTCCCATTTGCACATCTTTCACGCATTTTGTAAAATCGACTGCTTCGACGTTGAAAGGATATAAACCGCATTTCCGGAAGCCATTTTTAATTGAGTCTTTCATTTCCACATCTAATGTTTCTTTAAAAACTCTACAGAAGTTAGTCTTTGTGATACTTTTGTTCAAATTTTCTGGTCTTTTTTGCCAATTCGTAACAGTTTTCCTCCAATGTTGCTTCAGCGGCCGAAAGACACTTACGTCAGCGGGTTGCAAAATATGTGTGGTGTTTGGAGGCAGTGCGTATAATATAATGCCGTTCTCTTCACAAAATTTGCTAAGAGGCATTGACATATGCGATTTATGCCCGTCGACAAAAAGGATCACAGGTTTTCTAACTACGTTCAGTTCTGTCAACCATTTATTGAAATCATTGGCAATGTATTCAAAAAATACATCGCTTCTCATCCATCCGGTCTCACTTCTGCCAATGGACCAATCGGGTGGCGTTCCTTCCACAACTGCCCTAGGTGGTCTTACATAGGGATATACCACCAAGGGAGGACATATTTTCCCAGATGCCGTCATAACAATTAACACAGTAAGTGTTTCTTTCTCGTTTCCTCTTTTCACGCAATATACATTTTTAAACCCTTTTGGAGCCAAAACTTTTCCAGTTTTTGGACATAAAGATATTCCGGTTTCGTCTGCGTTTAAAATCCTCTCTGGATCATTCATAATATCAAGTAATCCGTTCTCCCTTAAATACAACTCCAGATCAGAAAACCATTTCCGTATCGAGACCTCTTTCACGGCTTCTCGGGCTTTATTTATAGATTCTGGTTCTCGAATACTAATTTCCGGATGTCGTTTTAAAAAGCCTTGGTACCATTTCTGGCCAGGCTTTCCACCCGAGAAGCACTGTTCCTTCTTTAAATCTTTAACAATAGCCGCAACTGTGTCCAACAAATCTTCTTTTTTAATAGGAATTCCACATTTTGCAGATTGTACAATCCAATCCACAATTTGTTGTTCTCCATCAAATCCCAGAATTGGGTCGGGTCCAACTTTTCTTGGCTTTTCTTTTATTCTTCCGCTAAGCCGATCCTGTACTGTCGTTCTCGGGATCCCGTAGGCCCTACAAGTCTGTCGGATTCCCTTCCCTTCTCTTATTTCCTTCAGCGCATTTGATAACGCCTCTTCGGTGTATCCAAAATTGGTTCTTTTATCCACTTTCTTTTTTTTTGTAATCTCCTTCTCTGGAAGTGACATCTGAAAAAAACAAGCAGCATCCTAGCCCCAAGCAAAGCAAGACAGTAAGTATCATGACGTCCAAGTTAATGAGCGCAGACCAGCTAGCAAAATTTCGAAGTTAGTTAATTCTATTACAACAGCATAACAATGATAGATTCACATAAAGATGGTTAGTATTTAGTGTCATCTTTCCAGCATGCTTTAATCATTTTATTTGTAAAACTAGGAACTATTTTAACGGCTTTATTAGTAGTGGTCGTAAATTGGAATGGTTCGAATTAGTTGTCGGCCATCTAATTTTGGTAGCGGTCGCAAATTAGTTCACAAGAAACAAGTTTCCGGCCCCCAAAACATGGGGTGGTTGGAAACTGGACGTCGAAAATCTAATTTACAGCCGTCTCAAACTCAACATTAAAACACGTCATATTTAATGAAATTATCAACAATTTAGTGGCCGGCTGTTGGACACAATATTCTTTTCTAAACGTACTCAGGAAATAATACAAAATAAGTTACAATCGTATACAATTTATGGACAAAAAATACCAATAATAAATACACCCAATTTACCAGATTGCGACCACGTGGTCGGCTTTCAGGTTATGTCAGATTTCGTAATCCATTTTACCGACCAACGTATTTACACCCGAAAACCAATATTATTTGATGATTTTTTGATAAAAAAGTAAATATCACACATAAATCTTCAATTTATAGTTAGTCACGCCACTAACTAGCAAGTAGAAAAGCCAAAACTTACCGTTCGAAATTTCTGTGTGCACTATGTTTTTCCTAATAATCGTCACACGTCCACACAGCAAATTTTTGAGTCGTAAACTGACAGCAAACCACAGCAAACTAAGAAAGATCACAGACTATAGATTTCGTGACACAATTGTGAAGTTCGTACAAATCGAATGACATTCTTTTTTTTTAACTAACAGTGTTGCCACGTCTATTATTTGGATAAAATGTAGAAATGGTCGCAAACTGATGGTGGTCGACGAACCGGCGAAGTGACCCTATTACCACGACCGCGCACAGAGTAATTTTTTCGAGGATCACGCACGCGGTTCCTTACGAGCCGGCCTACCGAAATTCCCCGAGCCCACCCGAAGATAGCCGAGCGCCTACTCGCTATCTCCCTCGCTCTACCGCCTCGCTAGGCGACGCGCGCACGCATGGCCGCTTTCCGCGACTTCCCTAATAATTCTTCTTTCAAAATTCGATCGGATGACCGCCACCGATGACCATTCCAGCGGTCATCTCGATCCGTTGTTGAGCGAAGGGATGCTCAGATGATTCGCTATCGGGTGGTCCTCGTCGACTCGGAATTTCAGCCTTTTCCTTCGCCGATCGTCTCGCTGCCTCGCTCGTTCTCGCCGTGCGTGTCCTCTCTCTCTCTCGTGATTACTCCTTCGACGGTTCGCTCTCTCGCTCTGCCGTCGCTCCGTCGGCCGCCGTTACTCTTTCTCCGGCCTCGTCCTTCTCCTCTCCGGTGTGGCGGTCATGAAAGAGGGTCTAACTTCAATATTTATTCATATTTCTATTTCAGAACCAGCCTCGAGGCCCTCCGACTCGCGTTACATTTTCTTCCGCGGTCCCCCCGGTGACTCTGTCCGCGTCGTTTCTTTTTCTAATTCGCGGCGAAGGGGAGAGGATTCTCTTTTGTGACGGGTATCCAAAATACCACGTCACAAAATATAAAACGATCTTTTAACCTATAAATATCTACGCCTAAGAAATAATTTACTTCTTTCCTTGTCGTTGTCTTAAACTGTCTGTTTAATTCAAATAAAAACTTATCCAAGAGAATTTCACGCGTGGCAGCCAAGAGTCCGTCATCTACATAAATTGCTAAATACATTTTATTATTTTTCTCTTTATATATTGCAACGTTATTTCCTAAAATTCCGGGGAGGTGCCGGATGCACTCTCCGCGAAATAGCCGTCTCAACAAATTATTATTTATTAATCTGCGAGAATCCTCTCCGCAATAAAGGGCTCACGAAATACCGCTCACGCAGCCGTAAGGAGTAGTGGGTTGAGGGGGGAGGAAAGAAATTATTAACCAAGTTCCTCCGGAGCACGATTTCACGAAAAACAATAAAAGAATTTATTCAAGTAAAATTATTGAAAGCATTCGAAATTTTCCGTTCGCTACACAATACTAAACAAAACCGGAATCTCTTTGTCCGCGGTGTTTACTTAAACGCCCGGACGAATTAACCGCCGGCTACGTGCTCGATGCCGGCACGTGGTCGCCTCGCTTCTCGATGATTCTACCGAAGACTTTGCAATATTCTAATGCTTCAAACGTATAATTACAACAATTAATCACCCCGTAATTGTTTCTACAATCAGGAAATACAATAATATACTATAAACCGCGCACCCGGACGGCGATCGAGGCTGGTTCCGCTCCTCGCGAGCAAAAGAATCTAACGAGAAAATCGAAGGATGCTTCTACTATTTTTAACTAATTAATTTAAACAACAATCTCCATAAATCTCCGATAATTCGGTTATAGACTACTAGAGGCTCCGAATAACACCGGAATTGACCTCAATTCACCGATCCGCCACCCGGAAGGAACTTCGTACGTGACAAAGGATTTACTTGTCGATCGCTCTAATTACCTCTTATTCAAATCAACGTCGCGCACAGAGTAATTTTTCTAGGATCACGCACGCGGTTCCTTACGAGCCGGCTTGCCGAAATTCCCCGAGCCCACCCGAAGATAGCCGTGGCGCCTACTCGCTATCTCCCTCGCTCTAACGCCTCGCTAAGCGGCGCGCGCACGCATGGCCGCTTTCCGCGACTTCGCCGTTAATTTCTCTTGCAATTTTCGACCGGATGACCGCCACTGATGACCATTCCGGCGGTCATCTCGATCCGTTATTAAGCGAAGGGATGCTCCGATGATTCGCTGTCGGGTGATCCTCGTTACCTCGGAATTTCGGCCGTGTCCTTCGCCGATTTCTGTCTATCTCGCTCGTTCTCGCCGTGCGTGTCCTCTCTCTCTCTCTCTCTCTCTCTCTCTCTCGATCTCGATCTTAATCCTTGACGGCTCGCTCTCTCTCGCTCTGCCGTCGCTCCGTTGGCCACCGTTGCTCTCTCCGGCCTCTTCCTTCTCCTCTCCGGCGTGGCGGTCATGAAAGAGGGTCTAACTTTACTATTTATTCATTTTCTATCTCAGAACCAGCCTCGAGGCCCTCCGACTCGCGTCACATTTTCTTCCGCGGTCCACCCGGTGACTCTGTCCGCGACGGTTCTTTGTCTAATCCGCGGCGAAGGGGAGAGGATTCTCGTTTGTGACGGGTATTCAAAATACCACGTCACAACTCCTCCCCCCTAGCCCGCGTTTACGCGGTCTCCCGTTCCACCCGGAACGGCGGATCATCCCTTCTTCAATCACTCGGGTGGCCCCCCGGCCACGCTTTATTCGAGTGCCTACCGACAGTACAATTCTACCCCGTCTCGATCGGCTTCTCCCTCCCCGCGATCCTTCGACTTTGCGGTTAACGGTAACGCGTGGACGGATCCCCCTTCGTGGTTGGTTCTGAATTAGTTAAATATTGTAGTCCGCGAACGCGAGTGCAAAGGAACAAGGTGCTTTATTAGTAAACGCTGAACAAAGAACAAGCTTTATGGTACAACGAGAACGTTCGGGTTTAAATAGTTCCGGTAGCAGCTTCTGAAAACACGTCCGTTCGCTACGAGATCCTTCTCAGAACCAAAGACAGTTGGCCCCTGTAAACACGGCCGTGGCAATCCTCTTGACAGCAATGCGAGCCGACTCGGAACGAAGCGCCAACTTCTCTCCGCGGAAAAAGGCGCGATCGGCCGGTCGCAACACCACCCCCCTCCTCTTCAGATTGTCGCCCCGACAATCGGAGTATCGTCAGGCGGGCTGATCCCAAACTTTTTCCCTGCCCCAAGACGCCGGCTCCAGAAGCTCCAACGCCGACCGGTTCGTCCGCTCCTGCGGGAATTTCCGCCTCGTTGACCCGAACTCCAACCGGACGTCCTTCCAGGGGCTAAAGCGGGGCCCGTCTCCCAACTAGGGGCTGCTGCTCGCTGTCCTTTCTTCCATCTTCTCTCTTCCTCCTGCCCTGAGTACCGGCGGCATGGGGAGCGGTGGACTGCCATGGGCCCCTCCCAGCCGTTAACCGACCCGGTATTCACCTGGAGCATCAACTCGCTCCACCCAGAGGGAAAACCATGCCAAAAACCCCTGGGAAATCGGCGGTACTCGGCAGGACTCCGCGTTCCAAACCAACTCCGGGCTGTTGGGACGTTTCCCCCGCATCCCGCTGTCCTCCGCCACCTCGCGAAAGGGTCCTGGCTCGCCCCAGTCTCCCCTTCCTCGCTCCCCGCTCACCAACTCCAACGTAGCTTCCTCCGGACTCGACGTCCCAGTCGCCCCTCTTCCCTCCGCAACCAGACCTCTTCTCAAACAACGTCCCGCTCCTTGCGACGGGACACTCCTCCCTTCCGGAACGCATCGAGCAACGGAAATTCGCAAAGCCAGAAAAACTGAACACTTAAACACTTTGACCTCTAACGAATCGCACTGCGCCCAATACGCTTTCAGAGCCGGTTCCCTCGCCGAGATCTCTTGCCAGTTCGGTCTCCTCCACGTCCCTCGTCGGTCGCCAGCGTAGCGTTCCCTCGGCTACGTCCTCCTCCCTCGTCGGTCGCCGGCGCCGTGCTTCCCCGGCTCCGCTCTCCTCTCTCGTCAGGCGGAGTCGTCGTGGAGCCATCACCGCCCTACACTCACTCGCGGCCACGAACACTTTCTCTTATCCCGGACGAACCCCAGAAAAATGTAGTCCGCGAACGCGAGTGCAAAGGAACAAGGTGCTTTATTAGTAAACGCTGAACAAAGAACAAGCTTTATGGTACAACGATAACGTTCGGGTTTAAATAGTTCCGGTAGCAGCTTCTGAAAACACGTCCGTTCGCTACGAGATCCTTCTCAGAACCAAAGACAGTCGGCCGCTGTAAACACGGCCGTGGCAACCCTCTTGACAGCAATGCGAGCCGACTCGGAACGAAGCGCCAACTTCTCTCCGCGGAAAAAGGCGCGATCGGCCGGTCGCAACAATATTTTTAACTCAAGAAACTTCATTTGTATCCAAAAAAAACCGATAATTATTCCTAGTAGGCGGTGACGAAAATAGCAAACAACAAAAGTAAAGAAGCTTACAAGGGGACGTTACGGCCCCTGAATTTACTTTTGAATGACAATTTGTAGGTTTGTAGTATACCTTTAAAAAATTCGATTTGTAAATTAAGAGCGCGCACTAGCCATAAACTTTCGAGAAAAATGGCTTTAAAGTTTTACGTGTAGGACGTATACCGGTCACTTTGAACACCATCCAAGAGCAGCGAAGTGGCCGAGTTGTAGCGAACTCGCTTGCGGCGCGGCGGGTCCGTGTTCGATCCCTGCGTGTGGAAACTTTTTTTTTTTTTCCCAATTCTTTAAAATATTATAAAAACTGTGAAATAAAGTTACTGACATACTAATATGAAGAATTTAATCATACATAATTTTTTCTATTAATGAAATGAGTGTTTCTCAACGGTTGTTTAAAGTCTTATGTGGGAAAAGAACAGTTTTTATTAATTATTGACTCTTGGGGAGGACAAACAAATCCAGAATTATACGACGAAATCTTTCAGGATGACGAGAAATCACCTACTTGTACGATTAAAGTGATTCCTCCGAAATGTACTCCACTTGTTCAACCTTGCGATGTCTATTTTTATAGACAAGTGAAAAATTTAATAAACCGACTACAGAATTGCGCTTATTTGATTGAAAATGATAGAGAAATAAATTCACGCGAGGACTGCATACAAATTCAATCCATAGTGCACCATCAATTAGCATCGCCAATATTTAATGAAATGATCCGGTATGCCTGGTACGCTTGCAAGCTCTCCGACGAAAAAGAAATGTTAAGAAATGTGAATGAAGTATGTTTTCCGGTCGAACTTTTAAAAAAGGGTTGTTCATGTGAGCAATCTTCATTCATAAATTGTGCGAGATGTAATAATATTTTGTGTTTTCAATGTTTTTATGGCAATTATCATTCTGGATCTTGTAAATAAAATAAAAAATTGAGCAAGAAAGACGATATTCCCCAAATTTCATTAATAGAAAAAATTATGTATGATTAAATTCTTCATATTAGTATGTCAGTAACTTTATTTCACAGTTTTTATAATATTTTAAAGAATTGGGAAAAAAAAAAAAAGTTTCCACACGCAGGGATCGAACACGGACCCGCCGCGCCGCAAGCGAGTTCGCTACAACTCGGCCACTTCGCTGCTCTTGGATGGTGTTCAAAGTGACCGGCATACGTCCTGCACGTAAAACTTTAAAGCCATTTTTCTCGAAAGTTTATGGCTAGTGCGCGCTCTTAATTTACAAATCGAATTTTTTAAAGGTATACTACAAACCTACAAGTTGTCATTCAAAAGTAAATTCCGGGGCCGTAGTGTCCCCTTGTTAGTAAGATAGAGAAAGAACTTACCAGGCGTCGCCATGCTCCTGGCCTCCACCCGGTCTACGTCCGGTCACCAAATAAGGAGGGAAGGGACACTAGCTATCGCATGCAGAAAGAAATATAACACATAATTTACACCTAATCACTTCGACCGTTTATTATATAACAAAAATTAATTTTCTCCTTCGGTCACGTAGGCATAGGTATATACGAGAAGTATTTAAGAAGAGTATACAAGAAAAATGTGAATAATAAAAAAAAACATCTCTTTTTTTTTTTTTTTTTTTTGTTAGTTCTTCTTTTCCTCCCCAGTCTTCTTTTCCTGGCAGGTACTCTTTCTTTGGCCGGTCTTTTTTTCCTTCAGTCCTGGCCACCTCCCGGCCGGGTAGTGTGCCCCGGAGCCCGTACATGTCGGGCATGTGGCCCGGCTGTACCCCGGGCGGCCACACCCGGCACAGATGCCCTTCCGCAATGGACGTGGACACCGTCGAATGCTGTGACCCCAGGCATAGCAATTCCAGCATTCCTGGTCTGCCTCTCCTCGGGCTGCCGCGCGGTGCCCTTGAGCCCGGGCCGGTATCGCCACCGGTACTATCCGCAGATTATAGTGAGTGAGGAACAGGCGGGTACGGCGCAATAATTCCCGCCAATACTCCTCCTCTCGCGGGTCGTGCCCGTCCGCCCCCTCTGTTCCCTCCTCCGCCTTCCACCCGACGGGTAATGCGTAGGCGGCTCGATTGGTGGAGGCTTGTCTCCCCTCATCCTCCTGTTGCCGCCGCCGCCGACTTTCTTGTTGGCGGCGTGCTAATTCCTCCTCTCTCCCCTTCGTAATTTCCTTTATGGCGACCATCCTCAATGATTTCCCCTTTTTTCTTTTTCCTTTTTTTTTTCTAATTTGTCTTTCTTTTTTCCTATTTCCTCGCTAATCTCTATAATGAAAAAAAACAATACACCCCTTTACTACGTCGCTCTACTCTTTGTCACCGCCACCACTAAGATTTTTCACCTTGAACGGCACAATAACAGACACCAGACGACGGACACCCTTACTCGACACCGTCACCCCTAAATTTCTCGAACAACACACGAACATACATTCAACAAACACACCCCACTTGATACCGCCACCACTATTCCCACACCGGTTTCAAGTCTTTAACGTGGTGCTTGCCGGCGTCCTTCCCTCGGACGTCGGTCAAGGCCACCACCACCGAGGAGATGATCTTCGTAACGGTGTATGGACCCGTGTACTTCGGTGCGAGCTTTGCTGCCGCGTTCTGCGCCGCTGAGGACAAGATACGATTCTTCCCTCGGACGTCGGTCAAGGCCACCACCACCGAGGAGATGATCTTTGTAACGGTGTATGGACCCGTGTACTTCGGTGCGAGCTTTGCTGCCGCGTTCTGCGCCGCTGAGGACAAGATACGATTCTTCCCTCGGACGTCGGTCAAGGCCACCACCACCGAGGAGATGATCTTTGTAACGGTGTATGGACCCGTGTACTTCGGTGCGAGCTTTGCTGCCACGTTCTGCGCCGCTGAGGACAAGATACGATTCTTCTTCCACACGCGGTCACCCACGTTATACTTTGCGTCATGCCTCCGCAGGTTATATCGGCCGGCTTGCGTTTGGAAGGCCTTCTCGAGGCTCTCCCCTACCAGCTCTTGTAACTCATGCAAACGGCTCACTCTATCTTTCCACACGTCTGTATCGGGAGCTGCGACCTCTATGTCACCCTCTTCCTCCACCCGGAGCATTTTCGGAGGCCTAGCTTCCCTCCCGTAATTCAAAAATGCCGGGCTAACCCCGATTGACGAATGGACGGCCGTATTATACGCGAACGCAAATTCTACCAGGTGAACGTCCCACTCACGATGATCTTTCCCGATATACGCCGTAATCATAGTCGTAAGTATTCGATTAACCCTTTCCGTCGGGTTCGCTTGCGGATGATACGGCGGTACCGTCGAGTGTACGATCCTACATTCGCTCAACACCGAATCGACCGATTTATTAACGAACTCGGTCCCGTTCTCCGTCAATAGAATTTCCGGTGTTCCCCACCGATACACTACGAGTTTTAAAAATGCATCTGCAATACTTTTCCCGGTGGCTTTTCTTAACGGTACGCACTCTATCCAGCGAGTAAAAATGTCCAGGAAGACGAGTACGTAAGTGTAGCCCGTCGCGCTCCGCGGAAACGGACCCATAATATCAGCGGCGACTATCGTCCACGGCTGATCGACGATTCGCTTCCCCATTAAACCCGCCGGCGCGACCTGCCCGACCTTGCATTGTTGACACGTGGTGCATTTTCTTACATAATCTTGAATTTCCCGGTGCATTCCCGGCCAATAATAATTTACCGCGACGCGCTGGTATGTCTTTTCGATACCGAGATGTCCCGCTGCCGGTTCGTCGTGCGCTTATCGGAGTACCTCCTCCCATTTCTCGGGTCGAACTACGAACTTCCATTCGTTAAGATCCGCAACGGCTTTACTTTTAAGGGCGTTCGGTCGCCGGAAATATAACCTCCCGTCTTCTATTTTCCATTCCGGGAAGCGGTTTGGATATTTTTCGACCGCTTCGAGGCGACGGTCGTACCACGTACAGTCTCCCCCGTCCTCCTCCCCTTCCGCGCCCTTACCTTCGCCCTCCGCGCTCTGCGCTTCCGCGTCGGTCCCGCCACCGGGTACCGCCGCGGCCACCTCCACGATTTCCGCTTCTTCGTCCTCCTCGAACATACGCGACAGCGCGTCGGGTACGTGGTGCAACGCACCCTTTCGATAAATGACGTCGAAATCGTAATCGAGCAGGTCTAATGCCCATCGGCCGATCCTACCCGTTTTATCGCGGAAATTATAAAGATATCGAAGATTAGCGTGGTCGGTGATGACGGTGAAGTGCGTCCCCTCGAGATAATGCAGAAACTTTTTAACGGCCCACACTACTGCCAACCCTTCCTTTTCCGTCACCGAATAACGCGTCTCTGGATCTGATAGCGTTCGGCTCGCATACGCCACGACGAACACCTGTTCGTCCTTGGATTGAGTCAGGACTGCTCCGATACCGAAATGACTCGCGTCCGTCTGAAGGACAAACGGTAAACTAAAATCTGGACACGAAAGAACGGGTGCTGTCGCCAAACTATGCTTTATCGTTTCAAACGCGTCCCGTTCCTCTTTACCCCAACTCCACGTTACATTTTTCTTTAAGAGATGATTCAACGGACTAACTTTTTCCGCGTATGCATCAATAAATCGTCGGTACCATGAAGCCATACCGAGAAAACGTCTCAACTGACGGATATTACGCGGCTCTGGGAATTTCAAAACTGGTTCGACCTTGTCCGGGTCGACTTGTAACCCGTGTCGATTTACTCGAAATCCTAAGTATCGTACTTCTTCTCGACAAAATTCAGATTTCTCCCGGTTAATCACAAGTCCGGCTTCTTTAATTTTTCTAATTACTCGTCGCAACCATTCTAAATGTTCTTCGAACGTTTCCGTCACGATTATAATATCGTCTAAGTATGCAAATGCGTGTGGCTCCATTTCAGTACCGATCAATTTATCGAGCAACCGTTGAAACGTGGCCGGTGCTCCCGTCAATCCATACGGCATTCTTTTAAAATGAAACAATCCGCGACCAGGAACCGTAAACGCGGTTACTTCCCGACTATCGTCTTCGAGCGGGATTTGGTGGAAGGCCTGACTCAGATCCAAGGTCGAAATGTACCGAGCTCGACGTAGCTTGCTAAGTATCCCCTCCATAAAAGGTAAAGGGTACGCGTCTTTTTTCGATACCGCGTTGACCTTGCGGAAGTCGCAGCAAAAGCGGTAAGAACCATTCGGTTTCTTCACCATTACCACCGGGCTTGACCATTCGCTATTCGATCGCTCGATCACCCCTTCGTTTAACATACGGTCTACCTCCGCGTACATCGCTTCCTGGACGGCCGGCGATACTGGATAATACCGTTGTTTTATGGCGGTGTGACCTTGCACGTCGACTTTATGTCGAATTAGGTCGGTTACCCCTTTCGGTGTTCCTCCTGCGGCTAATTCCCGATCTACGAGGCGCAACACCGTTTCCCTCTCGTTTTCAGTTATATCTACGATCCCGTCGCATGCACTAGTGCCGGTTACTTCCGACGGAAAACGAAACGGGACTTCTATTCCGGCTAAGGCCGAATACCATACCCCTTTCTCCCCGTCAATGATAATCTTAAATGATCGGATCGTGTCCACCCCAAAAATGCAATTCGACATAAGTCGAGGAACGACGTGCAAGGTCAACTCCCGCTTTACCCCTCCAAAACGGACTGCAGTAGCGATCGTTCCCTCCACCGTCTCTTTCCTCCCATCGGCATAATGTACGGACTGCAAACTCGACGGCTCTAAACTGGCTATCTTCCTGAAAATTGCCTCGTTTCCGGCCCTCCGGATAAACGAGCGAGATGCACCGGTGTCCAAAAGACCGAAAATCGGTACGCCGTTTACGGTGGCATTTACAAAAATTCTCCCACCCGTTGCATCTATTGTAGCTACCACCGCTGCATCTCTCTCCCTATTTTCGAGAGGCGCCTCCACTATGTCATTCGCCGAGTCTCGGTGGACGTCCGCTCGCACGGCTATTTCCTCTCCGCACCGCTCACCTACTCTCGGAGAATCGTCTACGCGAGCGCTCCCTCTCCCACTACTCGCGGGTGTCCCTATGGCCTCTACTGGGAGGGGGGGGGGTGGCCGTCGGCCGGTTGGTCGACTCCCCCTGACCGTTTCCCGCCGGTGTTCGCTCGCAATTCGGGCACGTCGCTTTAACGCAATCTTTCCGTCCACACCGGAAGCAAAACCGTTGGCGCGTCTTCTTGTACTTAGCGTGCCTATGCCCCGATTCCCCGCAATTCCAGCACCGAACCGGTGGCTTCGCGCGGGTCCGGCGTGGGCCTACTCGCGGTGCTTCTACTATTTGCCGCGGAATTTCGCGGCGTAGCCACCGCCGCTGCGACCGCTGCATCTCTCCGCGGCTCTTCCACCCTTGACGCGCTACCGGTTCGCGGTTCTCCGGCGAGCTATCCTCCTCCACCGGGTATATTTTCGCGACGCGAGCCGTCCGCGCCCTTGGCGGCTGCCTAACGCTCTCTGCGTACGTGTTTGGACGCGTTACGGGCGATTCTGGACCGGGACGGTACCGCCGTCCCATATCCCAGATTCTCTCTCTCTGTCTCCCTAGTTCAGAGAGCCGGTCAAAACTAGTTACCTCCCTCGGATCAATTTCTCGCTGATATTCAGGTCTTAAATTGGCGTAAGCAATACTAAGCCGTTCCGACATCGGAACCGGCGGCGCGACCTTCGCGAGAAGCCCCTCGATTTTAATCAAATACCGGCTAACTTTTTCTCCCGGTCTCTGAACTCGCGTTCTGATCGTCTCACGTAACCTTTCTTGAGCCTCGAATCCAGAAAATCTGCGTCTAAATGCCCCGCAAAACTCCTCCCACGTATGCAGAGAACTTCTCCTTAAACGGTACCATTCGAGGGCGAGGCCTGTCAGGAGGATCGAAATATTCGAAAGCAACTCTTCTTCTAACACTCCCACTCTCGCACTTTCCTCCTCCACCCTTTCTAAAAAGGACTCAGCCTCCGACTCGTCCTCGCCGTCGAATGACACCCTCCACGCGCGGATCATCTGATCGACCGCGCGCAAGTTTCTAATTGTCTCCGCTCTTCGGAAGTCCCGTGTATTATCCGCACGCGACGCTGCAGTTACGGGGGATCTTTCTCTTCCTACGTGCGGTATTCTCTCCCCTCGTGACCTTTCCCGGTATCCCCGGTCCTCCACCACCGGCGTCCTACTCTCTAACTCGCTCAGCGGAGTGTCAGGTACTAAGTATTCTGTCCTTGAAGGACCAAAAGAAACCGCGCGAGATTGCGGCACAGGGAGATGTGAAAATTCGGGTATTCTACTCGGTACCCCCACCCCGTATACGCACGCATCGTTCTCACGCGTCACGCGTGTGTCGACTCGCTCTCTCTCTCTCCCACCCGACGGCGGCCGAAGTCGCAACGGAGCCTACCGAAGCCTGCCTCTGGTGGTGGGGATGCCTACGTGCGGGTGAGCTCGGCTGCCGAGCTCTCCCCACTCCAACGCCGCGCTCAGCTGATCGCGCGGCTGAGGTCGTCGACCGCGCTGGTTGAGCGTGGTGGGGCGGCCCGCTTTCGGCCGCGACTATCCCTACTCTATCTCCCGTCCCCCTACCCCACAGCTCCTCTACTACCACTATGGAGTCCTCTCTAGGTGGAGACGCGCGAAGGGACGAATGCGCGACCGGAAAAGCGGCGGTCGGTTCCCATGCTGAAGTAAGGAAAGGGTTAGTTGAGAGGAACGGGGTGGCTGACACTCTCAAAAACGGATTCGCCGTCGTCGTCCTAGTCGCGGAGGTCGTCGCCGTCGTCGTGGTCACCACCGTTACTCCTACCGTATCCTCCCGGTGAACCACGACGATCGCCTCGGTCGTAGGCGCCTCCACGAGATTCCTCAACTCCGTGGAGTGCGCTCCCCCATAAGCGAAAGACGGTTCGCGCGAACTATCTTCCGCTTCCCCCTCCGAACTATCTATCTCGGACTCCCCCTCATCCTCCTCCGTCCACGGAACTCCGTCCTCCCCCGCAGCCCTACGCGTGAGTCTATGCATCCTATCCCTTAATACAAAGAGTGAGCCGCTCGCATTAACCCGCAGTGACGCAAGTATATCTGACAGTACTTCACCGGACACGTTGAGGATCCATCCACCCATTGACCGGTGTGACCTTGAGCTCCGACGGCTGTCCCTCCTTCCTTCCATCCTGTCTTGGTTGGTAGAAGCTCGCACCGAAGATCTAATTCCGTTCCTCAAAGTCACTGTAATCCAAGGTCACCGAAATACTTTGTGTCACTCACGATTTTTCAAACACCCGTGATCACTCCCGAGGATGTTCGAACTTTCCCGAACCGAACCGGTGTGGACCTCAACCGTTCCTCCTTACGACCTTCCGGCTTGCGTGAGCCCCACGTTGGGCGCCAAATTTGCAACGTTATTTCCTAAAATTCCGGGGAGGTGCCGGATGCACTCCCCGCGAAATAGCCGTCTCAACAAATTATTATTTATTAATCTGCGAGAATCCTCTCCGCAATAAAGGGCTCACGAAATACCGCTCACGCAGCCGTAAGGAGTAGTGGGTTGAGGGGGGGGGGGAAGAAATTATTAACCAAGTTCCTCCGGAGCACGATTTCACGAAAAACAATAAAAGAATTTATTCAAGTAAAATTATTGAAAGCATTCGAAATTTTCCGTTCGCTACACAATACTAAACAAAACCGGAATCTCTTTGTCCGCGGTGTTTACTTAAACGCCCGGACGAATTAACCGCCGGCTACGTGCTCGATGCCGGCACGTGGTCGCCTCGCTTCTCGATGATTCTACCGAGGACTTTGCAATATTCTAATGCTTCAAACGTATAATTACAACAATTAATCACCCCGTAATTGTTTCTACAATCAGGAAATACAATAATATACTATAAACCGCGCACCCGGACGGCGATCGAGGCTGGTTCCGCTCCTCGCGAGCAAAAGAATCTAACGAGAAAATCGAAGGATGCTTCTACTATTTTTAACTAATTAATTTAAACAACAATCTCCATAAATCTCCGATAATTCGGTTATAGACTACTAGAGGCTCCGAATAACACCGGAATTGACCTCAATTCACCGATCCGCCACCCGGAAGGAACTTCGTACGTGACAAAGGATTTACTTGTCGATCGCTCTAATTACCTCTTATTCAAATCAACGTCGCGCACAGAGTAATTTTTCTAGGATCACGCACGCGGTTCCTTACGAGCCGGCTTGCCGAAATTCCCCGAGCCCACCCGAAGATAGCCGTGGCGCCTACTCGCTATCTCCCTCGCTCTAACGCCTCGCTAAGCGGCGCGCGCACGCATGGCCGCGCTCCGCGACTTCGCCGTTAATTTCTCTTGCAATTTTCGACCGGATGACCGCCACTGATGACCATTCCGGCGGTCATCTCGATCCGTTATTGAGCGAAGGGATGCTCCGATGATTCGCTGTCGGGTGATCCTCGTTGCCTCGGAATTTCGGCCGTGTCCTTCGCCGATTTCTGTCTATCTCGCTCGTTCTCGCCGTGCGTGTCCTCTCTCTCTCTCTCTCTCTCTCTCTCTCTCTCGATCTTAATCCTTGACGGCTCGCTCTCTCTCGCTCTGCCGTCGCTCCGTCGGCCGCCGTTGCTTTCTCCGGCCTCTTCCTTCTCCTCTCCGGCGTGGCGGTCATGAAAGAGGGTCTAACTTTACTATTTATTCATTTTCTATCTCAGAACCAGCCTCGAGGCCCTCCGACTCGCGTCACATTTTCTTCCGCGGTCCACCCGGTGACTCTGTCCGCGACGGTTCTTTGTCTTATCCGCGGCGAAGGGGAGAGGATTCTCGTTTGTGACGGGTATTCAAAATACCACGTCACAATATGTAAAAACAAGGATCGGCTGAACTGCGTTGAAAGCCGAAATTTTTTACGAAATCTCCAAAAAGCTCTTAGTCTAAGAGCCGGCTACGTAAAAATTTCATCTATAAGGTACAAGAAATATTTATACCAGAAGAGAGTCCACTAGTGTACCCGAAGACTACATGACCAGTCTGCCTGCGCGGTTAGGAAGATTAAGGCGGGGGCGGACGGTCAAAGATGACAAATTTCACAAGGAAAAAAATGATAAGGTACAAGAATAAAAATTACGGGAATATTTAGTATTTGTTACAATGAAATGCGGATAATCATTGGCAGACCGTTTCCTGGAAGAGAAAGAGCCGGCAGACCGCAACAAAGCGGCGTAAAATTTGAAGTGAAAAAAATGATAAGGTACAAGCTTGAAAATTATTCGTAGTATTGTTTAACTGTTCACAAAGCTATGTGCAAAATGGTAGATTAAAATACGGAAGATAACATCAGGGCAGACTGTGATAAAGAGTGCGGACTGATGCTCGAACGCTCTCAATAAGCGACTTTTATACTTTCTATATTATTTCGCTATTTATATAAATGTATAAAATGCATAATAAGTAATAATACAATTAAAAATAACGTACATTTTATGTTAACAAAACGTTCTAATTATTGAAAAAAAACAAATAGAAAAATAGTTTCGCTGCTTCTTATTCTATTTCACTATTTACGTCAGACTCATCGTACTCAATGTCATCTTCAGATAGATCTCTTCAACATCTGCTAAAAAACAATATTAAAAATTATTATTGAAAAATATTTTAATTGTATTCTGTGCGCACAAATATTCATACCTTCAGATTGTTCTGAATCAATAATAACATCTTTAACACTGGGTGGTAGCTGAGGCCCATCAAACCATTGAAATTCATATTTTTCATCTATTTTTAACCATCCGCAGTTTTCTGGTGTTAAAGTAGTTGGTATCTTTTTATATGCGTGTCTCCATAACGAGCAATATACATTGATCTCAAAACATGCTGTTTTAATTCAGCTGCACAAGGAGGCATCGACGAGGCATCCACATTTTGTAGCTTTTTTTTTTAAACGGATCATTAATATCGTAAACTTGATACGTTTTTAAAAATAGCACAAAACGAGCATTATTGACAGAATCAAGAGATTTTAAAGCGTATAATGCACAGACAAATTTTTCAATAGTTTGAAAGACATTTAAATCATCAGGTAAATTATAATTTTCACTGCCTAATTCAGCGAACGCGCTTTGAAATTGTTCACAATTTTATATAATTATATAATATAATTTTATATAAGATATATAATTGTAGAGGTCGCTGTTTCCCTTTTCTATAAAAGGCTGGATTGAAGTCGCATCCAGTCATCGCATGGAACCCTGCTAACGATTTGCAAAATAATTTACCATGTTTTTCGTATAATGCTGAAACGTCAGTTATACGCTGCCTGTTCAAAATACCCGTTTCAATCCAAACTCTACTATTATTTTTTACCTCATTCATGTTTGCTAACATTATAATTAGTATATCTGTATCGGAACATTTTATCATAATGTTAGCTTCCGATGGAATATTACATGCGTGAAAAACAATTTTCGTATCTGCTTCTTCGTGAGCTTCAATTGTGTAAATATCATTTCTTGAAAATATAATAGTCTCATTGTAAACTTTATATTCATATCATTGATCAAAATTAAGTAAGACTGTTTTATCTCCTAAGAATGGTACTATTTCTTTACTTTGCCAATTTACAATTAAAAAACGTACAAGAGCTTCTTTAAAATTACTATCTCTAAGCTCTTTGACAAAATCCGCAGGTCGCGTTTGATCTGGTTCAGAAATCAGGTACATACGATCAACACAGTTACCAGCTCGAAGAGATCTTTCGTAATCTTTAATTGAAAGTGTAAAATATCTATCAAAAATTACGTGCATTTCACGAGCTTTATTGTTTGTTACCATTTGAAGAATTTTTTTTGAAATATTTCCAAAAGTTTTCGGTACTTCTTTTATACAATGTATGAGATAAAAGCCGTCTATTAAACAAATGTCTGTGTATGTAGGAGCTATACTTTTTATATGTTTTTCTAACAATTTAAGTAAAACTGATTTATCCGTCTTAAATATCGATCCATCTAAATGGCACATAGACATAGGCACAGGTGTTAATGGATAGCTTAAAATTTTCTCAATATTTGCATTTTCGGTAATTGAAATCGCTAACATGCGGCCAAATAAATCGCGCTGTAATCTAACTTCTTGCACTTTATTATTGATATTACTTATTTTTTTTGCAGATGAATTTGCAAAATTCAGTATTTTATTTTGCTTAATAGTTACTTCAAACCTAGTTGACGAATCTGCGCATTCAGAAATAAACATTTCTCTTAATGAATTGCCATTTTTCTCTACGTTTAATAAAAAATCACTGATTTGTTCAGATGCTGCTCGACCTGTGCCAATATTATACAAAATATCACGATTGACGTGTACACTGTTAAACGGATTCATATTTTGTTTTAATAGATTTATAAAATTTAGTAACTGAACTGAATCTTTTTTTATTTGGTGGTTTTCTAAGTCTCCGGTAATATCTTGCGTTTTTCTTAATCCGGTTTCTTCGTATGTATGCGATATCACTGTTGAACGTATGCTGTGACTTTTAGACCATCTTTGACGAGCAGAAATCGAATTAGTAAAATGTGTTACGCCGGTTAATCTTCGTGCAGCATCCGCATTAATAGTTTGTTCTAATGTCAAATCTACAGGCATTCTTGAGAACGATTTGTCCGTTCTTTTGACACCGAAATACCCATTTTGAAAATCGATTTCTAAACCTGGATGAGTAATATGGACTTTCAATAAACCATCGTGGTATTTTAACAACCATCGAGAATAATTTCCCTGATTAAACATAAAAAATAAAGTTGCTATCTTCGGAATCACTTCTTTAAAAAGTTCAAAATTACCAATACGGATGCTACGTGAAAACATTAGATAATAATTAATAAAATTAATGTACATAGCGTAGTACTGCGGAGTTTTTCTGAATTCTCCATTCAATGCTTTTTTTTCATAATCCAAAAAATTTGTTAGCAATTTGTCAAGAGTTCTATCAGGAATCTTTAGATTTGAAATTTTATTTGACTGAAATGTTTTAATAACTTCGAGTAAATTGACTTCTACAGTTATATTTTGTTTGGTTAAAAAATCTTCAAACAACAAAACTCGCAATCCTAGCGAAACCAAAGGGTGTAAACGCTTACACCGATTAAAATGTTTGCCGCTAATAAATCCATTAACTGAGCCAGATGCTAATAATCCGCTTTCTACCATAATAGAAGTTAGGCCGCACTCATCTATAAATTTGCCAACGGCTTTAAAATAAGCCATCATTATGTGAAATGCACCAAGATGAATAAAAAGATTGTTAAACTGTGGCTGCTCAGTTGACTGGTTTTGATAAGCAACTTTGGCTATCGCTAAATCATAGGTTACTTGTATATATTTTTGTTGACACTCTTCTGCTATTTTCTGGCTTTGGCGCATCGTTTCGTATACAACGGAAATATTTGTTGGCGAAACATTAATCGGTGTAAGGCACGATACTTTTTGTTTGATTGATTTATCTTCTATAATTTTGCTGTGAAACCCAATCCACATGGGCGTGTTTGCAATTTTTAAATAATGAGATAAGACCCACATTACATCCAACTTTTCGAAAAAAGCGTAATCGCTATTATTAATTATACGCAATTCGCTGTTAACAGGCAGTAATTTTTCAACAAATTTTGTTTTTTTTTGCGTACGCAACAAGTTCTGGAGATATGGTGTCGAACGTTCGTCTCCTTCTAGTTGAAGGTGTAATAACAGTTTCAGTTTCGCGTTCGCGTGCACCGAAAATATCTGTATCAATATTTTGGTAAATAATACCCACAGTATCATGTAATGTATCCTTTCCGCTACAAGTTTCGACGAATTTATCATAATTATCGAAGGCTACACCTGTACAGTAGCTAGGCGATAAGTGAATATCTTGGGGACAGATAATCGACTTATTACAAGAGGAAAACGTTACTTCAGTTTCTAATTCCTGGATAGTGTTATAACTGCAGCAGTGCCCATACCTATTTATAATATCAATCACCTTTCTACTACTTGTAATACTTTTTAAAGTCATCCCACGCGTGATGTGCTAACTGCATAAATTAAATCTTGGCTGATAGAATTTACTTTACGTGTACAATTACAACTTCTCGCATTTCTTGGATCATTAACACAAATTAATAACCGTATAAACTGCGAGACATCATCAGGAATTTCGCATTCCCCGCAAATTAAATCTATAGTTGTTCAAGTAGAAGGTAGACGCTGAGTTTTAATAGACAATATTTTTCTTCTTAAAATAAATGCAGCGCGTTCTAATACTTCCAGCTCCTCAAATTCGCTAAATGTTTTGTCAGTTATTACACTTCCTTCTCTTGGAGCTATAATTTTTTTATTACGATATGTTATTATTTGTAAATCATCGCCAAATCTTTTTTTCAATTTTTCTAATAAATAATAGCTTGTTAAAGTTGATTCATAAGTATCGTACTTTTCTGAAAACAACTTATGTAAAGCATTTTTCGCATATTCCACGAGAAGTTTGAGCGAATAGCAGTGTTTATTTTCTAACGTATTTTCTGTAATAAAAGAATAAATATCATTGTCTACCAAATTATGAACTTCTCTTATCACGTGCCACTCCGATTTTTGAGTAATCGGAACTGTTATATGCTTCTTAAAATAATTCAATTTACATATATTATGATAATAAGTGACACTGTTCGGTCGTAAAGTTTGAATTTTACTTAAAATTTCCGTATCATTTAAAGCAACCCTATTAGTAACTATTTTTTCAATCAGTATATCGCTCGTAGATTTAGAAAGCGGAATTACTTTATAATATTGAACTTTTCGCGACTTATTGCAAAAAAAAACAAATAATTTTTTCGCTATCTATTTGTTCTTCCAGCGAGGATGACTGCGATATTTCTTTTTCTGATTCTTCAGCTTCTTATGTAAAATTTAATGTGAATTATTAAGAAAATAATGTAATGAAAATAGATGTAGGTACTTACTAGGATCTGGCTCTGGCGTTGTATTTGTGGACTGTTGTGTTTTCACTGAGTCATTAAAATTGTCAATATATTTTTTCTTTAGAGCCGTGAATGCTTTGTAACATGTTACATGGTAGCCATGAATTCCATCTGAAGTTGTTGGTAAAATAACTTCATTGTACTTTAACTTGTAAGCCACACGAACTCTTAAAATATCACTGCATTTTTTCAAAGTGTCTTCGTTAAAAGGTATAATTTTTATCTTGTCATCATTTTTACAAAACACACAACTTTGGTCCGAACTCATTTTTCAAGCACTTCACTGACGCGTTCCCGTAATAGCAAATTAATGAAACAATTGTAAAGCGGAGGGTAAATGATGCCAAAAAGATGATGCCGGCGGATAGACGGAGGGAATAAGTAGTAACGGAAACCGAAAACTACACAACTATGATCAAATAAGTCTTAGTTCATTAATATCGAATAAGTACTTATAGTTGTGAAGAAAAAACCGTAACGTAACGAAACTCTCTCTACGAGAAACGAAAACCGAATGTCCCTTCACAATGGCCAAGAGGCTCTACCCGACCCATTATTCATATCGATTGATAAGGATTACTAAAACAGTCCCTAGAAAAGTCTTTGTTGATCTCGGTCACTTGGGCCAAGGCTCGGGTTGCACAGAACCAAGGAGCGATATGAAAGTGACGCATTCTTCACGTGGGCCGAAAGAAAGGAAAAACGATAAATGCGTTATTACATAATAGTGTACCGTGTCTTATTAAAGTAAAGACAAATTCGAACTTATTGTTAGTACAATACATACGTTAAATACCTGATCATTGTGGAGATTCTGAGTACATAAAACTTTCTCCGAAGCATGATATTTTGTATAATATTGGCACAAGACGAGAAGCATCTGAACAAATCATTAAAGAATTAATGAACTGTTTCAAACAAAAATTAGGATGCCTCGTCGATACCTTTTTGTGCAGCTGAATTAAGACAGTATGTTTTTAGATCAATGTACATCGCCAGATTATGGAAAAATCGAATCTGAGGATGACATCGATTGCAATAGCGAAGAAGACATTGAGTACGATGAGTCTGATGTAAATAGTGAAATAGAATAAGAAGCAGCGAAACTATTTTTCTATTTGTTTTTTTCAATAATTAGAACGTTTTGTTAACATAAAATGTACGTTATTTTCAATTGTATTATTACTTATTATGCATTTTATACATTTATATAAATAGCGAAATAATATAGAAAGTATAAAAGTCGCTTATTGAGAGCGTTCGAGCATCAGTCCGCACTCTTTATCACAGTCTGCCCCGATGTTATCTTCCGTATTTTAATCTGCCATTTTGCACATAGCTTTGTGAACAGTTAAACAATACTAAGAATAATTTTCAAGCTTGTACCTTATCATTTTTTTCACTTCAAATTTTACGCCGCTTTGTTGCGGTCTGCCGGCTCTTTCTCTTCCAGGAAACGGTCTGCCAATGATTATCCGCATTTCATTGTAACAAATACTAAATATTCCCGTAATTTTTATTCTTGTACCTTATCATTTTTTTCCTTGTGAAATTTGTCATCTTTGACCGTCCGCCCCCGCCTTAATCTTCCTAACCGCGCAGGCAGACTGGTCATGTAGTCTTCGGGTACACTAATGGACTCTCTTCAGGTATAAATATTTCTTGTACCTTATACATGAAATTTTTATGTAGCCGGTTCTCGGTCTATCTGCCCAGCACCTTGGTGCCTGTTTCAGCCCATACAAACTTTTTTGTAATTTGCAAAATTGCAAATTTTGTTTCAAAAACGGTACATAGAAAACATCATAGATAATACCTGGAATCCAGCTACCATTCACGAAAGTCTCTATTTCAATATTACCCTTTCCATGCGCAAAAATTTCTTCTCCGTTGCCAACCTTGATTTTAAGTGGGATTTCAAATTCTTCAAATTCATAATACCAATCTCGCCGATACGTCATATGGTCCGATGCTCCCGAATCTGTTAGCCAACAGTCATCCGTAGAATTTCCACTCACACCGACAAACGCCTGCCTGCTCTGCATAGACGACTGCGTCGATCTTCCACCGTCTTCTTTTTCCGCCATTTTCTCTTTCTTCGGACAATGCCTGCTGAGATGATTCTTCGAACCAGAAGAATAACAGCCCGGACTGTCTTTTTGCTGATGATCCTTCCGCCCACAGGTGTAACAACCTGAACTTCTGTTTTTCCACATATGTCCACCTTGACTCGTTTTCTCGTAATTTTTGTTCATCGGAGAAAAACTTTTTTGCTTCGATTTCGTAAATAACGCAACCGTTGACTTGCTCAAATCTTCTTGCCCATGAATTCTTAACTCTTCCGCCATTAAGCGCTTTGTTAGATTTTCTAACGTTTTTTTATTATCTTCCACCGAATCCCATGCGCTATGGAAATGATTAAATCTTGCGGGCAAGATAGAAAGTACTCGCGTTACTAACATGGAACCAGGAATCTGACCGTCAAGACTCTTCATCTTTGTCACCAAGTGTTCTAACTTCGATAAGTTATGTGCAACACTCTCACTCGATTCCCACTTGCACTCGAAAAATTGTTTTTGTACCAACGATAGGTTTTCACTCGACTTCATATCGCACACAGAATTAAGCTTCATCCACATTTCTCTAGCGCTCGTGCAATTTAACAGAAGATCTAAGGGCCTTTTCTCGACTGTCGTGACAATCAACTTTCTCGCCGCTCTATCAGCCTTTTCAAACCTTTTTAGTGTCTCATCATGATTTTGTGCTGCAGCCTCTGGTTTAACCAGAACACCTTCGCAAACATCAAGCAACCCATCTTCATTTTCTAATAGAGTGCGAATAATAAAATGCCACTGATGCCAATTGTCCTTGTCACGCAGTTTTTCAATTTTTAGATTTGTCGCTTCCATCTTTCCTTTTTTTTTTTTTCTTTCACACATACACTTTTCACAGTTCGATAACTGGGCCCATAACCTGTTGTAGTTATGATATTAAAATAGTTTATTCGAAAGTGTAACATAGAACGTGTAACAAAACGAAAGTGACCACCATCAGATCACCGTATTATGAATAAATAGATTATATTTCTCAATACATTCTTGTAAGAGCTTGCCGTTTATGTCATTTTTGTTGCAATTCCAAAGCATACTATGCGAGTTAAAGTCGCCTATTATTAAGGGGGTCTTTACGTGTGTCGGTTTCAAAAAATCGATTTTTTTTTCGATAAATCGCTTTTATAACAAGTCAATAATATGTGGTATAAAGGATATTTCAAAATTCGAAGTCGTTCAAAAGTTATAGACGTAAAACTGAGACGATGTTCGGAAAAAGCCACGAGCGAAAGATTGCGTTTTAAGGTTTCGTTTTAAAGGTGAACATTATGAATTTACGTGCTTGCCTTTCGACTTATCTACAACACCGTACGTCTTTACGAAAGTTTTGAAACCGGTAGTCGCGCATTTACGCGGAAGAGGATTTATGTCTGTCATTTACTTGGATGATATTTTAATCGTTGGACGTTTTTTTACAATGTGCGAAGAAAATGTTCGAGCATCGATCTCCCTCCTTGAGAAGTTGGGATTTGTTATTAATTTCAAAAAATCTAAGATTACCCCTTCAAGAAGATGCAAGCTTTTGGGTTTTTGGTTTGATTCTGAAAGGATGCTTCTTGAGTTGCCAGATGATAAGAAGAACAATGTGAGGCTATTGGCTCAAAGATTTCAGAAAGTTGAGAGGTGTAAAATTAGGGAATTTGCCAGGGCGATAGGTATCTTGGTAGCACGCTGCCCAGCGGTTCCTTATGGTTTTGCGCATACCAAATTATTGAAGAGAGCTCGTTACTTGGCCTTATTACGGAACAATGGATCCTTTGACAAGAGTATGATCATACCTCGAGAGGTTAAAAAAGATTTCCATTGGTGGGAGAAAGCAATGGGGAAGGCCTGGAATTCTATGAGGCCCCCAAAGTTTTGTTTAGAAATTCTGAGTGACGCTTCGTTGTCTGGCTGGGGAGCAGTATCGGGGTGTTTATTACTTTATGTAAGACAATTCTATTTAATTCTAAATATTTAATTCTATTATTTTAAGCGTTCGGCCTACGTGTTTAAGGCATTTCTTTATTACCTCTCTTCGGCGAAGAGGGATTAAGATAGCGACCCTCCGAGCCGACCGCGCCGGACAACGGGCCCTCGCTCGCCGCTCTAGCTACGACGTAGTTTTCCGCGTATCTTCCGAACACGTGCGTTTACTAGAAATTTCTTTATTCCGAACTTTCTTTCGTCACTTATCTCTTCTAGAACATTCGCCTTCTCACTCCCTAAAACCATCCCTTCCTTTACCGTTTTCTTTATTACAACCTTCTTTTTCGTCAGTCTCTAGCTGCCTTTCGACATGAGCAGAAGTATCCTCTCGCGATTTTCTCTCGTCACCGATATTCGTGTACACGACGCGCTCTCACGTTTATCGAAGTTCACTCGCCTTAGTTCGCGATTATTATTATTATTATATCATAAAGTTTACCATCTAAAACTGATTCATTCTTGTTATTATATTCATAAGTGTTAATTGAATAAACTCTTATATCAATCGGATGGGGGAACGCGTATCGAGGGTCTGAGTAGTTTAGCCAGATCAATTTGGAATTGGTGTGAAGAGAGAGAGAGTTGAATATAGTCGCGTCTTTTATTGGCACGAGAGAGAATGCGGAGGCAGACTTCGAATCGAGAAGATTAGAAAAGGAGACTGAATATGCTCTAGCGGATTGGGCGTTTGATGGAGTTGTTAGGGTTTGTGGAAGCCCCGACATCGATTTATTTGCTTCTCGTACAAATACCAAGTGTGATAATTACATCTCGTGGTACCGTGATCCAGGGTCTATGGCTGTCGACGCATTCACGGTATCGTGGGCTAACTTTGAACTCGCTTGCACCCTTGATCGCGTTTCCACCTTATGCGATCATCCCAAAGGTCTTAAGAAAAATCGCGGATGATAACGCATCGGTTATTATTGTCGTACCAAAATGGCCAACACAGTCGTGGTATCCTCTATTCCAATCTCTACTGACGGAAGGACCAATTACCTTCCAACCAAATATAAACTTGCTGTTTTCCTTGGACAGACAACCTCATCCACTTTGGCGAGATCTTACCCTGGAGGTGGGGAGGTTATCCGGCAGGCCTTCCAACTAAGAGGCGTTCCTGAGGAATCATTAAGTCTTATGACGGCTATCGCGAAAGATTGCGAAAGCGAAAAGCGAAGATTGTAGAAATTGCAACTTTTTTGGCAGTTATAATTTTTAATGAAGGTTTTCAAGCCATCTTAAAAACAATTACAACATTCGGATGCAAAATTGGTCCCAACGCACATAATTTTTCGCATCATCGCGACGGAATGCGTGTAGTCCGCTGCGTGCGACGATCGTCTGAATTCAAAAGACTCTCCAGAATTGCTGCCAGGGAAGAACTGACAGCTCTACATGATCTTTTTGAAGAAGAGGAAGGTATCTGCTACGGACCAGGCATCGCTGAGTGATGGTGAGTAAAAGTTTCTTCGTGTAATATGTACTTGAATTTTCAAACGCGTTTTTCTCGAAACTACATTTGTCAAGCTGGCGGTGAAAATTTAGTAAAAACTACTAGACATATCTCATTATATGTCGAAATTTATGTTCAGTACACTTATAATTCTGGTCGGTTCTATGATAAGTTTGATATCTGTCATAGTTTTTTTTATCAAGCCTCGAAAGTCGCAGCCCACTGCTGCCCATGTGATTAGGTATCGTAATTTTCATATACGAAAATACAATTAATTTTCTAAACAAACGCTTTAGTTTAATTTAATAAACAAACGAAAGGAATAAATTGATCAACGATGGATGCTAGAGATACGGATGGTAAATAGTATTTATGGAAATTGTATTATTAAATTGAAGATCAATGGTTTCCCATGACCTCCGTGCCATATCATTTTGATTAAATTCCAATAATTACACGACGATAATATTTGACTTAGTTTTATTATTTTCATATCGCAGACATTAGGATCCACACGTTGTATTTCCAAATCAATTGGCAACAACCATTCGCTGTTCGGGAATTGTCCACATCGCAATATATCGCATTAAAAAGTACGTATATTGTAATTGATACATTTTGTATTTTATGTGTTAAAAAAACATGTATATTGTAACGTTTCGCCTTTCTTACCTTTTAAAGCGGACATTACTTTTCCGAATAGTTCGGTCTTTTTAGGACTGGCAGTGGAAAGTGGGAAATGGTGAATTAAATTATACAAAAGTTCGATTAAATTTCGTTTATTGAAAGCCTTCTTTTCTTTGTCGCTCGGCCGTCGTTTTCGAACAGCTGATCGTGCCGTCTTTATATTTTTTGTCGTCGCCGAAGTCGTCGTCGCTCTCACTTGACACACACACGCATGCACACTTAGGCGCTCGTTCGTACACACTTATACTCACTCGGACACACGTATACTTGCTCTCACAGACATTCACTCTTACCCACACTCTTAATATAATACTTATAACTAAAGGTACGATGAGGTAATAGAAATAACGAGATACACCTTACTTTAGGCGACGTTGTATGTGATATAGCTTCGCACACCGTAGCACTGTATCTGTGCGTGTAACGTCCCCTCTCACCACCGCGTGCCGTCGATCCTCGCTTCTGCGATGGTTTTTCACCGGCTCTCGACACTCGCGAAAACACTTTTTCACACCGTGATTTTTAAGGGGGGCACTCCCTATAGAGACTTCAAAAAATGCATTTTTTTTTTTATTGCCTAAATTTACAGTTTGAAACCTGTAGAATACGATGCAATTAGTTATTTTTATCAATTCTGAAAAGTGACGTCCCGAGAGCCACAATTAACAAAAAGGTCGGTCACTCGTCGAGCCATTTAGCTGTTCAGCCGTGTGCTCGAACTTGTGCAAATCGTATGCCCTTTATAATATGATCTTTATACGAGCCTGGCTCGTGTTGTTTACGTTTTTCCCGATGGAAGTGCCACGAGTCAGGCTCCTGTTTTTTGTTTTTGGCCCGAATTTCTTACCACGAGTCTCACTAGAGATTGTAGGTTAATTTACTTTCGGTTTGACGTATACGAAACGATTTTCCAAGTTTGAAAAATGTCTTATTCTGCAAAAGGACGTAAAGAAGATTCATTTAGAGCATCTAGGCCTAGAAAGCGCCGATTCAAAGGCAATCAATTTGTGCAAGAAGATAGCGAAGATAATAGTGTAGGAAAAAGTGCTAGTATGAAAAAAATTAACCTTTCGAACACTGATGAAGTATCTTACGATCCTCTACTATCTTATCGTTTAATTGAATTTTTCACTGTTTTCACTAGTTTAGCTGACATTCTCATATGCCATAAATGTAAAAATCCAGTGAAATTCCAGGAAAGTGGAAACCGAGGATTCGGCTTCAAGATCGTTGTTGTGTGTCGGTGTGGCCGTAGAGAAATAAATTCAGGCCCATATGTAAATAATGGTTATGAAATAAACCGCAGGATTGTACTCGTTATGCGTCTCCTAGGTGTTGCCAGACAGGGGATAAACTTATTTGCCAATCTAATGGATATCTGTGACGGCCTGAGTAGCCATGCATACGAGCGCATTGTGCGACACTTACATTCTGCCACCCAAACAGTTTTTGAATCTTGCTGCAAGAAAGCTGTTGAAAAAGAAAAGATGATGAACGAAAAACACGAGAGACCGATCAATGATTTTAAGGTGTCAGGAGACGGTTCTTGGGAGAAACGGGGATTCAAGTCATTATATGGCGTGACAACGCTCATCGGTTATTACAGTGGCAAAGTAATTGACTTGATAATAAAAAGTAGTTACTGCCAATAGTGTATTTCATGGAAGAATAAGCAAAATACTGAGGAATATGATGAATGGTGCAAGGAGCACGTGGAAGAATGTTCAAATAATCATGAGGGCTCTTCAGGGAAGATGGAGGTTTCTGCAATCACGGAAATGTTTTTGAGATCAGAGGAAAAGTACGGAGTGAAGTATGGCAATTACATTGGAGATGGGGATTCTAAAACATTTAAAGCAATCTTGGATGTGGAACCATATGGTAAGGAATTCCGATTCACAAAAAGTGAGTGCATCGGACACGTTAAAAAGAGAATGGGTACTCGGTGCCGAAATATTAAAAAAGTGAATAAGCTTGGAGGGAAAGGAAAATTGACAGATACTCTTATAAAGAAACTTCAAACGTACTATGGATTAGCTATCAGAAGAAACGTGAACAGTGCGAATGATATGAGAAATGCCATAATGGCTACCTACTACCATTTGTGCTGAACAGATGAAAATCCAAGACACGAGCTTTGTCCTAAGGGAGAAGATAGCTGGTGCAAGTGGAACAAAGCTGAAGCTCTCGGAGAAGATCCTGCCAAATTGAAACACCCTCAACCTCTTCACTCCGAAGTACAGAAGCATCTCCTCCCAATTTTTCGCGATTTATCGAATGACGATTTGCTGCAGAGATGTTTAGGTGGACATACACAGAACGCAAACGAGAGCTTCAACTCTACCATTTGGCGTTTGTCCCCGAAACATCTAAATTGTGGACTAAAAATGGTGGAAATTTCAGCGTATATAGCTGGCAGCGTGTTTAATGAAGGATTTTCTTCGGTATTGCATATTATGCAAGAGTTTGCACTAAGTATTGGGAAGCAAGCGAAGAATTTCGCCATGGTCTCCGATCGGCAACGAATCCAGCGGCAAGAGAAGCGCAGCTCCTTGGCGACAAAAGAGACTCGCAAATCACGCAGAGAGGAAATGGATGAGCAAAATGAATATTACGAAGAAGTTGAAGGACTATTATATGGTGCTGGCATAGCTGACTAATCGGTAAGTCACGGAATCATACGTCTTTCCCTCGTTGAAACTTTAAACGCGATTATCTCGAAACTTTTTTTTTCGATTAGTTGAAAATCGGCGTACACGATTATTCAAAAACTACATATTTGATCGATGAAGCTCATATTTGGCAAACGTTTTTATAATACTTATGTCCAATTGATGAACCTAAGACTGAGTAAAAATTATAAAAATAAACATGTTTTTGGTTGGGTCAAAGTTTGAAATTTTCTCCGAAAAAATCAACTTGTTTGTTCTAAGGCCTCCTTTTTAGCCAATTATCATTATTTTTCCAATATTATTACGTCATCAAGTGACCACGTGTATATGCTAATCAATTTTTTGTACGCTGACTGTTTTAGATAATCCTACGAGGTGCTGGAGTGTACGGATGGGAAGATGGCTACCGTGTTGTGAAGGCGCATCGTATCGAGCTCCTATCTACAGTAGCCACCTCGGGAAGTTTATACGGGTTAAACGTCGGGAAAGTTATTCGCGAGAGTTACGTGCTCTGTGCTTAACGCGTTAGCGGTCGAAACTCCACGCGAAAGCGGGGCGACCCCGCTTTTTCGACCGAATACCGAGAACGGCGACGGCGACCGTTGAGACGGACCGGCAGTGAGGTCGACGACTCGTCGGTCAATTTTTTAAAAATCCATGCGAAGAGTGCAGTGGACGGGTCGAGATAACTCCCCGTCGCACGCAGACAATACTCGGGACATTCAAAACATAGTTTAGGTACCGACAGGACGGTCTTTCTAGGTGTAAGTTGTGTTAAAAGTTTAAATTCGTAACGAGCGGCGACAAGCTACGCGTGACGTCACGAGCAGCTCACGAGCGAATTTTGGACAAGTGGCGACGAGAGAAGAGCCGTGTTCGAGCCTACGGCTCCAAGAAAGGACATTGCCGTATACCGGACCGGCCAGGAGAAGTGAGGAAAATCACAGGCTCCAAAAAGTGGCAATTTGTGGATTCTGTCGCCTGCTCGCGAAAGAGGACGACAAAGGGACATCGTGGTGACAGGTGGTCGCGAGTGCGCATGCGCGAACCGAAACGTGTATACCAGGACGGCTGCTTGATCGCGATCGACAGCACGTACGCGTAAAGGCCACGGTGTTTTTATTAATGTTTCGACCGATACTGTTAATCAAAGAAAAAATATTTGTTTGGCGTTCGTTCAGGTCGTGTTTGGTAGGTTTGGACCTGACCGACCTACCAAACACGACCTGAACGAACGCCAAACAAATATTTTTTCTTTGATTAACAGTATCGGTCGAAACATTAATAAAAACGTTGTTGTATTAAACTATGGCGAACTCTAACGTAAACTTAAACTTTTTAAATCAGAATAATTCTTTATATAACTTTGTTGCAAATAACTTTGGGGCAGAAAAAGTATATCTATTGAAGAAGTGGTCTAAGGATCTCCAAAAACTTGCCAGATTATCTAATCAAAAATGTTTATTGTTATCATACAGGAAACATTAAAATTTTCCCTTCACACATCAATAATAAAAAACTTACAATAGACTTATTACAATATAACTCTATCACTAAGCTTAATAGAATATTTGACAAATTCAAAAAGAACCTACTCAATTTAGAAATATCAGATTTGCATCATACAATTGTTACATTAAAACGCAGAATCGAAGACAATGAATTCTTAATTAGAATGTCTCTTCCTGATAATCTAGTTCTACCCTTCATCAGAACTCAGTACGCACTGTTTAACAAAAATTTCACTATTATAAAAGATAAATGTATTAGAAAATTTAACAACATAAGAAACCTTGATAGCAACCTTAACTTCTTTGACAATATTCAAACTGATAAATGGATACGTAATCTAACCGAGACACATATCCCTCCTAGAGTTAAATGCATCCTAGCTCTAGGACCTAAACACAAAAAAAAACCAAACACGACCTGAACGAACGCCAAACAAATATTTTTTCTTTGATAAAGGCCACGGTGGCGCCACCTCCCAGGACACCGGAGAACTACGTTCGTAGGAACAGGTGAGACCGCCCCAATTTTTATCCTGGACAGGGAAAAAGAGGGATTGAACACCCTCCGACCGTCCAACAACGACCGCCGGACATCCGGGAAAGGGGGAGAGGGAAGGGAAAGGGCGAACAACCCACGGGAAAGACCCTACTAGCGATAATAAGCGAGGGGATCCGCGTAGACCGGCGGATGCTAAAGCGAATTTGCTTAATTACCGCCCCAGGAGACGCAAACGGGGCGAGAAAACCGCCCAACGGGACGGAGAAAGGGTACGCGAACACGCGGAGATCACTCGGAGAAAGAGAGCGCGGCAGAACAAGAGACCGGTGTGCGATTGCTGGCGGAATCCAGGACGGTGGCGCCCGCGTAAAGTGACAGGCACGCGCGCGGCCATCTTGCTCGCCTAAGCTCCAAGCCGAATCCTATAGGTGGCGCTCGTAGCACCTAGAAACGAGCGAGAAACGGGCCATGGTGCGCAACGACTAAACTTCTTGCGCATCAGCGCGCGAAATACGAGTGGAAGGAGATTCTCGTCTCTACCTTTGCGGGCGATTTAGTGGGCAAGCGGCCAGGCGGACCAAGCCAGGGGTAAGGGGGGAGGGAGGGATATAGTAAGGGAGGCAAAAAAAAAAAAAAAAAAAACCGGACGGCGCGATGGCCGACAGTGCCCGCTCGAGCAGCGAGGGAGACGGGGGCGAGAAAAGGAAGCGCGAGAGCATCGGTGAGTCGGAACTCACGCTGCTCTCCTTCGAAGAGAGAAGCATCGAGAGTGCCAGGAAACAGATAGGAACACGAGGAGTGGAATCGACACCTACTAGTCAGGGGGGACGGGAAGGGGTGAACGAGGATGCGGCGGAGGAGGGAAGAGCGAGAGGACGCGCAAACCGGGTGGAAGCATAGTGAAAAAGCCGAAAAAGGCAGGATACTCGCTGCTGCCCCAGCCTGGCGCCTCACGCCTCTCAGAGAGGACACGATGTCAACCGGGTAGGGCAGCCAAGACCAAGAAGGCACCCAGTAAAAGGAAGCGGCTTAGGACGGACGAGGAATGCGAGAACTACGCGTCGGACGAAGACACGGACTCGGATAACTCTTCCAGCGGTCCGAGGAGGACCACGAGGCGAGAAGATCTAGGACGATCCGCCACCACCATGGCGGACCGAGCCACGGAAACCAGCTCGGAGGAGGGGACAACCACCCCCGGACCACTGGGCGTGATCCCGGAGAAAATGGCAGCGGAACCGTTCGCAGTGGGGGCATTGGCTACTACTGCTCAGCGCGCGACCGACGCGACGAACGAGGTCGTCGATATGTACGGGGACATCCTGGTCCGGTTTACCATCATGGAGGAATATATCGAGGGCAATCGCAGCGTAAGCACAGCCAAAAAGGTGGAATTTGCGGCCCATCTGAGAGCCCTCCACCGGATGGGAGCTGCGCTCAAAAGAATGAATGAAGAGAGGGAAGCGCTGGAGGATAGAGTGGCCGCGTACATAGATGAAGTCACGGCCACGAAGGAGAGGAGTAGCCCCATCACCCCACAGGAAACAAACGATGTGGGGACACAAACGGAAGATACCAGAGAAGAAGAAAGGAGGAGGCAAAAGGAGCCCCCGCCACGCACGGAGAGGAGCACCGTGAACGTGAAATGGACGAGAGGGACGAACGGAGAGGCGCAAGGCGGAGAAGGACGGGCCAAGAAGCCGAAAACGGATCGGAGAGAGAGGGGCTTGTTAGCAGCACCCCCAAGGGAAATCAGGACCCTATTCTCCACGAATGCCGGGAAATGATGACGCAGGTGGGAATGATATATCGCAGGCTCGAAGAGTTATGCGGAGAAAGGGCCCCACCCGCTCCCCCTGCAGCTCAACCTGGAACTATGGAGGCCGACGCAGAACCGGAGACCAGGGCCGAGGCGAAGAAGAAAGGGAAAAGGAAGGAGACGGCGGAGGAAGGACCGACGGCAAGACCCGCGGACGCACGAAGGGAAACCACGGAAGCAAATACGGCTGGCAGAGGAAAGGAGCCGGAACCAAATCAGCTGCCCCTACCCCCGCCCACATGGGCTACCGTGACGGCAAGAAAGAGGGGAAACAACCGGGAGAGAGTGAGAACCCTACGAGACCCACGGGCGTCCAGGGAGAGGGAAATGCGCCAGGAAGGGACCAACCGCAAAAACCTCGCCTTGGCAAGGACGCCATCATAGTAAGACCGACAAAAAGTGGCGGCATGGTCCACGAAGAGGTCGTAAAAAGGATGAAGGCTGGGGTCAACGTAAAGGAAGTAGGTGCAAAGGTCTCCGGCATCAAGAGGACGGTGGCGGGTCACGTGCTTGTTGAGCTAGCTGGAGAACAACCACCGGGAGCGGAGGAGCGCCTGGCAAAGGCGATAGAAGTAGCTCTAGGGGAAGGATACCGAGCAGAGGTGTTAACACCGAAAGGAGTGATTGAGATCACGGACTTGGACGCTGGTGTCACCATTCAAGAAGTGACCGAGGCGGTGAAAGCAACAGTAGGAGGCACGAAAGTTCCACCGGAGATATGGGAACGGCAATCCGCCAGAGGTACCCAGATCGCGACAGTCGCGTTACCAATAGCGGCGGCGGAGACCCTTCTGAACCTGGGAAACATCGAAATAGGATGGACCTGCGCGAGAATAAGACCAAAAACCGCGGCCACAAGGTGCACTAGATGCCACGGAGTAGGGCACTGGGCAGCTCAGTGCAAAGAGCCAAAAGATAAGAGCGACTGCTGTTTTCGGTGCGGCAAAGCAGGCCATAAAATTAGGGAATGCGCTGACATAAGGGAAGCAGGACGTAGGGAGGGCGCGGCAGGAGGCTCGAACGATAATGGAGTTCAAGCTGCTCCAAGTTAACTTGAATAGGTGCGGCGCGGCCCAGGATCTGGTGTGCTAAACCGCGAAAGAAAGGGAGGCGCAATTCGTAATCGCGTGCGAATACTATAGGCCGGTCGGAGGCAATTTCTGGTGTAACGACCAATCGGGACTGGCGGCCATCTGGACCCTGGACCGCGGCCTCGGGGGACCCAGGGTTTTAGAGGCAGGGAGGGGATTCGTTCTGGCAAAGGTGGGGGGCGTGAACGTGGCCTCCGTCTATTTCTCCCCTAATATTAAAATCGGAGAATACCAGGAGAAACTGGGGGAGCTAGTGGCGGCTCTCAGGAGACACGAGGGCCCTACCCTGGTGGGGGGGGGGGGACTTCAACGCTAAGTCCCCACTGTGGGGAAGCAAGAAAGGGGACAGGAGGGGGGCGTTGTTGGCGGAGGCTGTGGCGACGCTCCGACTGGTGCCGGCCAACAGTGGTTCGGCCGACACCTTTAGGAGGGGAGCCTCGGGGTCCGTCATCGACGTCACCTTCCTATCGGAGGGCCTGGCGGGCCGACTCGGGGTGTGGAAGGTGCTGGAGGACCTCACCCTGAGCGACCACCAGGCCATCCTCGTCAACCTTAGGAAGGGTACCGTGGGGGGTGGTCCCGCCCCGCCAGGGGCTGGTCCCTCGTCGGGTGGGACAAGGACGGTTTCAAAGCTGCGTTGAGGGAGAGAGTGGCGGGGGCCACGGCCACGAAACAGTAGAAACTGCCATGAGATGGATCCAGGAGTCTTGTGGCGCATCAATGCCGCGGAAAAAGCCCTGGAAAGGGAGCGGTAAACCAGTGTACTGGTGGTCCCCCGAGATCGCGGAACTGCGCCGCACCTGCGTGGCCGAGAGAAGGAGAGCCGCAAGGGGGCGAAAACGGAGGGGCGACCCAGGGCCCCACGAAGACAGATACCGCACGCTAAAGGGCAAACTCAAAAGACGAATTAGAATAGCGAAAAACGACGCGTGGGACAAATTAGTGAGTCAGGTAGAAGAGAACTTGTGGGGAGTCCCGTACAAAACGGTAACTGCCAAGATCAAGGGGCGTGCCGCGGCTACAGCTCCTGGGAAACTAGACGAGGTACGGAAAATCGCGGAGGAGCTGTTCCCGCGGGGGGAGGAGCCCACACAGAGGGACGCAAGGGACGCGGGGGAAATACCCCTCTTCACCAGGCAGGAACTCGAAGTAGCGGTGGCAAGGCTCGCCGGAGGCAAAGCTCCGGGACCAGACGGCGTACCAAACGAAGTGCTACGTCTGGTGGCGGAAGCCGAGCCAGATTGGGTGCTTAAGATGTACAACGGATGCCTGGTGAGGGGGGAGATACCACCCATATGGAAAAAACAAAGGTTAGTCCTGCTACCAAAAGAGAAGGATGGGGGGGGGGACCCGTCTCATACAGGCCCCTCTGCCTACTGGACACCGCCGGCAAACTCTTCGAGGCGGTGGACAGAATAAAAAGAAGGAAGGCCAGCTCGTCCGGGTTGCTGGCGCTGATCACGCTCGACGTGAAAAACGCCTTCAACTCGGCGAGCTGGAAGGAGATAATAAAGGTCCTAGAAAAAAAGTGGCGGGTTCCTATATATATTTCGAATATAATGAGAAGCTACCTCTGTGGTAGAACGCTCCTCTTCGAGGGCGAGGACGGTGAAGGGGAAATGGGAGTTAGCGCGGGGGATCCACAGGGATCGGTTCTCGGGCCAACCCTGTGGAACATTATGTTTGACAGCATACTAGGGCTGCACCTACCGACGGGAGTGAACATTCAGGCGTTCGCGGATGACGTTGCCGTCCTCGTAGAGGCCTTCACGCCCAAAATGGTCGAAACTGCGGCGAATGGGGCCCTGAGGATAATAGAAGAATGGCTTAGACGAAAGTCACTAAAGATCGCGGGCGAAAAGACGGAGGCGATATTGTTTAGCCGCACAAGGAGGCAGCTCCGATACCCGGTCTTCAGGGTAGGGGGCGCGGAAATCGAACCGGGGCCAGCCCTTAAATACTTGGGGTTAGTCATGGACAGTAAATTTACCTTCAAAAGGCACGCGCAAAAAGCGGCAGCACGGGCGTCCATGGTAGAGGCGGCTATCGGTCGACTGATGCCGAATGTAGGAGGACCAAAACCCCCGCGTAGGAAATTACTAGCGTCGGTGGCAGGCGCGACTCTTTTATATGCGGCGCCCATTTGGGCCAGTAGGATGGCCCCTACCACCCTAACAAAGGTGATGGGGCCTGTGTACAGAAGGGGGGCGCTAAGGATATGCAGTGCGTATAGAACAGTATCGAATGAAGCGGTGACAGTGATCGCACGGATCCCACCCCTCGACCTCCTTGTCAAAGAGAGGGAAAGGATATGGAAGAGAGGTCGGGCGAATAATAGGCAGGGGATCGCGGAGATAAAAAGGGAAGAGAGGGATACGCTTCTATCAGCGTGGCAGGAACGGTGGGCTGCGGGTACCAAGGGCACCTGGACCCGCAGACTGATCCCCGACGCGAGGGCATGGGTCCAGCGTAGACAGGGCACTACGGACTATCACTTAACGCAGGCGCTAAGCGGCCACGGCTCCTTCGGCAGCTACCTCTGCGAATATAAAAAAACCGGGACACCCCGGCGTGCGAGGTATGCGATAGAATTAGGGACAGGTATCTCGCCGGAGAATATGGTAAATGAAATGATTCGAGACAGAAACCGGTGGATGATAATAGGGGGATACATCAGGGGTATAATGAGAAATAGGGAGGAAATCGAAAGAAGGAACGAGCGGAGTAGGAGGGGGGACAACAGGCCACCGTAGGCGGAGGGGCTAGTCCCGGCTACAAGGAGGAAGAGCGCAGCGAGTGGGACAAGTGGTTTTTATTCATTGATTATCAACATATTTATTTATTTATTTATTTATTTATTTATTTATTTATTTATACATTCATTTATTGTTTTTATTCAGTGACCACAACCGTAATCGTTGCGGCCTTCCTGGGGTGCAGAAATGCACTCGGGGAGAAGAGGCGGGAGCCTTCTACACCCCCGCCTGGGGGAAAAGAAAGGGGCTGAAAAACCGGAATATACACCCCTCGGCGGATCTCGCGGGGCCTCCCACCCACCCGATCCTGGGAGCCCACTCCAGGGGGTTAGGGGGTGCGGGTAAGGGATGGCGGGGAGGTACGGGGAGAGGGAAGTAATGGGGGGAAAGGGCAGGGGGGAAGGTGGGTAGGGAGGGGCCGCGAGGGGAGAGGGGAAAGGGTCCCGGGACCCAAAGGCAAGCCGGGCAACCGGCTAGGCGAAACGGTAGGGACACGGACAGGGGGGGGTGGGGGCGGGCGACGGTGTTTTCCATCGGGGCCCTTCTGGCCACCGTTTTCACCACGACCGCTCCAACAGGGATGGGCGTCTCGGGTAGGGACTCCCATAAGAGGCCCCCCACGGCGAGGCATGGCTTTCGGCCGACACACAGTGGGCAATTTGGACGATCTAGGCGGACAAAATTCTTCCGAATAGAATTTATGATTTTTTTATCATTATTTAACTTTTTATATATATGTTTATAGTTTTTGAAGGTAAAATCAATGCATATCAATAGTAATAGTAACAGAAATAATAATAATTATAGTGATTATGACAAAATGATAGAAATGATTTTGTGATAGAACATTTTCAATAAGCTTGTCATAAAAACGGCAGGGGCAAGATGGGGCAGGAAATTTTTTTTCAGATTAGTGCATCAATGTATATTCTTTCAATTTATTAAAGAATTATTACGGAAAACAACGGCAATCGAGCTGTACACTTTATTGAAGTATTTCACGGAAATTTGAAATAATTATCAGGATATCTTCTTTAGTTTCTTTTATTGATGCAATAAATACTTGTATTGAACCTAAATATATTGTTACTATCTTATTCTTGTCTTATCTCGTCCCTTTGATTTCTATCATTTTGTCATAATCACTATAATTATTATTATTTCTGTTACTATTACTATTGATATGCATTGATTTTACCTTCAAAAACTACAAACATATACAGGGTGTCTGGTTTGAGGTGTCTGAGCGGCCAACTACATGTGCACAAGTATGACTTGAGTCGAAAAGTCTAATGAACTTTTTCAAAATTCGGCTTAGTTAACGAGTTATTAATTAACAAAAATTGCGGAGGAAGGCGGTACGCTGGAGCTCGTAACTAGGTGATAGACGAAGCAGTAGGAGGAGTGATCCACAATAACCAATAACAATCGTCGGAAGGTAACGCTTGATCAACGTGTTTACCTATCTCCCTTCTCTCTCACTCTCTCTGTTTCTCTCTACGACACTCCCTCCCGCAGGAGGCTCACGATGACTCTTTGTCTCTCTTTTTCTCGCTCGCTCACTCTTTCTACGACACTACCTTACCCCCTCATATGATAAATAGTGAAACAGACAGAGAGAGAGAGAGAGAGAGAGAGAGAGAGAGAAGAGGAAGGAACGGATGAAGAACGTTAGCGCGAGCCTCCATCGTAAGGTAGTGTTGTCGAAAGAGTGAGCGAGCGAGAAAAAGAGAGACAAAGAGTCATCGTGAGCCTCCTGCGGGAGGGAGTGTCGTAAAGAGAGAAACAGAGAGAGTGAGAGAGAAGAGAGAGAAGTAAATACGTTGATCAAGCGTTACCTTCCGACGATTGTTATTGGTTATTGTGGATCACTCCTCCTACTGCTTCGTCTATCACCTAGTTACGAACTCCAGCGTACCGCCTTCCTCCGCAATTTTTGTTAATTAATAACTCGTTAACTAAGCCGAATTTTGAAAAAGTTCATTAGACTTTTCGACTCAAGTCATACTTGTGCACATGTAGTTGTCCGCTCAGACACTTCAAACCACACACCCTGTATATAAAAAGTTAAATAATGATAAAAAAATCATAAATTCTATTCGGAAGAATTTTGTCCGCCTAGATCGTCCAAATTGCCCACTGTGCGACACCACGTGGGGGTTGCCGGGAGATGTCTGAGGCCACACGGGACGCAGTGCCCGGCCAATGATGATACTCTAAAAAAAAAAAAAGAGGTGCTGGAGTGTACGCCGCATTGGGCGACCCTTCCGGGCAGCTTCACGGCGACTGATTATACCTCCGCCATTTTTCACTTTTTTTGAACAATAAAAATCGTTTTGAAATCCAGAATGATGTAATAACAAGTACCTATAACCCTGAAAAAATATATACATTCCTTACCCTCAAAAAAAAATCGTGAAAATTGACTACGACTTGGCGTTTTAAAGGGAGTGCCCCCCTTAAGCGCGTTTCACGTACTTTAAACTTCTGAGAATGTTTGAAATCTTTACGAATGCACGAATCGAACTGTAACTTTTACGAACTGTGATCTGTAAGAGAAAACTCGGAATACCTTCTTCCTTGCATGGGCTTGCTATTTAAATGCTTGTCCCCACCTCTCTTACTTGCGCGCGATCGAATTTCTATTGTCTAATCGGATCCCCTCTCTTAATTATTGCATGCGGTTATTGTCCTCGCCGCTGGCCCTGAACTCGTTGGCCATCAAATTCCTATCTCGCCGAATTCCGATCTATTTCGCGTCTTTCCTACCTTGTCTTTCTTCGGCGTTTTTTCTATGTTTTCGCGTTCGCGTGCCGATCTCTCGGTGCGTTTACCTTTATAAATTCTATTTTTAGCCTATTCGCGCATTCCTTCGTTCGTGTGTCGAGATTATAACTTTTATGTCGTCTTGCTTATTATTTATTATACTTAATTGTTTTCGATTTTACTTTTATTATATTTAATCGTCGATGCAGCTATACCGTAACAATATCTATAGGCAATATTAGATTATAATCGTTTTTATTCATCATATACTCTATACATGTATTCGTACTGTTCATTTTAGATGACGATGACAAGGCCGTTAAACATATCTTCAATTTATAGGAAACGGGAAAAATCGAAAATGTCGATGGCAAAATTGAAACACTGTTTCGATCAATCGATAACGTGGATTAGTAAGTGTGTAAAAATTCACGACAGCCCTGGTCACGTATGTGAGTTTATCTCTTTTTTTAGCCAAATAATCATGACTACAGATGATGTTCCACAAGTAGTCGTTAATGAGATCTCATCAGCTACAGGGTTATCAAAAAGTACTGGTAACATAAAAAACAACTCTCGGTAAGTCATGTTTGGGTTCGCATCCTGCGAAGTTATGTTTTTCAAGATTTGTGCTCACAGAATATCTTAATTATAATTTAACTAAATGGAGTCATATATTTTTTATTCCATCAGCTGATGCTGTTTCATGTTCTTTACAAAAAAAAGTATTAATCCAGTAGTGCAAAAAAATTATTAGTTTAGGAGATACTTTAATTCTAATGTCTATTAATTCTTGCTCTTCTACTAAATTATCACATTGAATTCATAATATTGACCAGAAAGTCACAATTTCCTAACAAATTGAAATTAAAATATCTCCTAAACTAATCATTTTTTTGCACTACTAAATTAATACTTTTTTGTAAAGAACATGAAGAAACATCAGCTGATGCAATAAAAAATATATGATTCAATTTAAAAAAACGTTAATGACCTTTATGTCCTTTATACGTCCACCTACAAAAAAATGGTACCATCAGAATGTGCCCCTCCCAAAACCATTCAACTTCATCAGAAATATTGTTTGCTATGTGTAATAATAATGATGTAAATCTAAATGGCAAAATGTGGCGATCCACCCTGTACATGTACAATTGAATATCATTAACTCGTATACCATAGATACATTCATTGCCACTTATCTCCTTGTAGTAAGCAATAGTGAACATATATATATTTTGTATTTATATATGTGTGTCTAGATTATGTTGTATATATATTGTAAGGTTACAAACAAAACCACGGTTAAATTAATAAAAGTAGAGTAAAGTAAAGTAGAAATAGAAACATCTAGAACTTGAGAGGAGCTAAAATTCCATAAAATTCCGCGGAAAGAAAGAAAAAACGGCCAAAAGCTAAAAATAGCCAGGAAAAGGACAAAAGGACACGCATGAGCGAAAGTAGGTCGCGATAGCCTAGGAAAGGGGAGGCGAGATGCGGCAAGGGGATAGTCGCGGAAGATAGGAATTTACATAAAAAGGGCTGACGTCAAGATGCGAACGAATAGCAAGTTCAAGGCTAACACCGAGGCCAAGCGCGGTCAGCAACGCGCGCCGCTAGACAAATAGAGGGGACCCAATTAAAGGGACCGAAATCAGAGCACGAAGGGAGGGATAGCGCGTATATAAGACCAGTAGCAAAAGGATCGAGATCGAGAGTTTCTCACGTTTTTCAAAGTTATAAATTCAAGTCGGGAGGCAGACAGAAGTGCGAGAATTTCATCGGTTTCCGAGAAACGGAGGTTTTTCTACCACACGAGCGAGTCAGCACGGCGCACGGCAGCCTAGACCAACGTGTGAGTAAGAGAGAGAGAGTTAGCCAGGCAACGAACACACCATATCGGTAAGAGAAAGAAAGATAACGTTACAGCGTCTTCCCGAGATACGTGTTTACATTTCTTTGCGATACCTGACTTCCAAATAGTCTAAGCGGTAGACTAAGTGTATGCGTGAGCGTGTGGATGAGTGTGAGTGCGTATGAGTGTGCGCGGTATAAGCAAGTGACAACACGAGCGATCAGCTGGGCGAGTGCGTTGACCTCGCACAATTCGGCGATATATTCCGAAGACGAAATAAAGAAAATTAAAGGGATTTCGCGCACTGATTATTTCACATTTTCCTCTCTATCTCCACTGCCAGTCCTGAAAAGGAAAGAACTCGACGAGGAGGTAACAGGAAGCCGAGGTGGTAAAAGGCTTAACGTTACAATATATATACTTTTGTAAATCATAAACCTAACATTTAACGAATAATTTCGCTCTATTTCTTGAAATTGATCTATACATAAAGTCAATTTAAAGATTCGATACCAACAAATATTTTTTTACTTGACTTCAATGTTTATGTAATTGAGTTTACCAATATAATTTATTTTTATTACCATTATTATGCCAACATTACCATTACGTAGACCTAACTTCATTTATCAATATCTATTCACCTTAACTACTGAAACAATCCATTAACAAAATTATACTCTAAATTGTATCTGCAGAAACAATCTTAAATATTTCACAAATTTTTACGTTCGTTAGTTCACGTTTTTTTTTTATGATAATGTTAAATTATATATAGTGGTATCTCTATAGTTATAATTGAATAATGCGTAGTAAAGTGTAGGCAGTTAAGAGCAGTTTAATTTTTAATAAAATTTATTCCTCGTACTCGCCGACGTTTCGGTCAAAAACTTTGACCCTTCTCAAGGCGATTCTACAATCGGATAAACAAAATTCGTACACATTACAAGGTCGAAAACTATACATTATGAATACTTTTTTCGGTATTTACCTTAAATGGAATGGAATTTTCTTTCTAATTTATAACTTTACATTGAAACTGTTGAAAACTTATACAGGAATCCTTAATATTAATAACAGCAATATCGATAGTTCCGAGTATCATGATCGTCGTGAACAAAGAAAGAGGGACAAACACAGGACCGGGTAAAATTAGATTAAAATTATATCTGTAAAAGCGAAAAAGTTTTTGTAAAATTCTTATTATATGTATTCCTTTGTTTAATTTTAATGATAACGTACCTTGTCTAAGACATTTTTCTAACGTAATGTGATAACCACTTGGTACGCCGGCATGGCGCTTATATTATTAAAAACTTAAAACTGTACACTGCAACCTTCCGCCATGGTGTCCAGAGTGGTTATGAATTTCTTTCGGAACGATCAGATCAATTACTCATACAGGTGTCGCTATAGACTATGTCGATCGAGATCAAGAAGCGCGGTAAATTTGAAACATACGGATATTTGATATTAACTAAACTTATTTTCATTTTAGATAAAAGTTAAAATTATTAAGAATTAAGTATTGGACCAGGTAGACGTAACTTTCGGTGTTTAGCATCTTTTTATGATATCATGGTAAACTATGTTAAGGTTATCTATGTCCGTTCTATTGTTAACTGTAGTAGGATTCTTTACAATGTGTATCATTTCAAGGATCAATCTCTTTCTGTAATTAGGTTCCAATGTTAAGATTTTTGTATTCTCGAAATCAAAGAAATGGTCAAAATTCACTGTATGTGATACTAAAGCTGTAGACGGTTTGTTAATGTTTAAATGGCTACGTTTATGTTCATTTAAACGGTCTTTGATATGTCTTTTTGTTTGGCCAATATATACTGCATTGCAACCTTTACATGGAATTTTGTACACTGAATTCACTTGATCCTCAAAATCTATCTTATCTTTAGTGCTCTTATAACAGATACATTTATTTCTATTTGTGGTAAAGACTGTTTTAAAATTATACTTATTTAAAATGTGTTTAAGTTCAACAGAGAAGTTATTTAAATATGGTAATACTATTTACTCATTAAAATTAACTGGTGGAATGACATTGTTTGTACTAAGTGGGTGTTGGTTAGAATTATTATTAATTTTGGTTTGTAAGACATTTAGTCTGTCATTAACTATTTTGTTAATAATCTTGAGTGGATAGTTGTTTTGCATTAGTACATCTTTTACTAATTTTATGTTATCATCATGGAATTTAGGATGTGACAAAAGTATACTTCTATCGACCAGACTAGTAATCATACTATGTTGGTATTTTTTATAATGTTGAGAAAAATAATTTATATATCTACCTGACCATGTAGGTTTTCTATACCAGTTTGTACAAACAATGTCATTCTCCCAATTTAATCTGACGTCAAGGAAACTTATAGTTAGGTTTTGTGGTAATTCTATGGTAAATTGAATACGATCATGATAATTATTAAAAGAATCTAAAACCTTATTAACATTATTGGCATTACTACATATGAGGATATCATCTACATATCTATAATAAAACTGAAGCTCTTCATTAAGATTTTTTAGAATTTCATCTTCAACAAATTCCATGACAAGTTCAGCTAACACAGGTGAAATGGGTGAACCCATCGGTACTCCAAAGATTTGTGTGTAAAATTTGTTATTGAACTTTAAATAGGCCCAGTCTACAATTATGTTAATACCTTCTAAAAAATCTTCTTTCTCCATACTAGTAAAATTGGAAATAATATGCCATTTTTTATTGATGCATAATAAAATGAGATCTTTTGGAATGTTAGTGAATAATGACGTTACATCTAAAGAGAAGATTGTAAAACTCGGTTTTAATTTGATATTGTTAACTTTGCTTGTAAAATCCCAGCTATCTTTAATGCTATTAGGTTTGGTTTTTATGATTTTTTGTATTGGAGTGATTAAATATTTTGAAAAATTATAGAGAGGTGATCCAATGCAAGAAGTGATAGGTCTCATAGGTAAGTTTTCTTTATGGATTTTTGGTAGGCCATATAATCTAGGAGGTAACCCATTACTTGTTTTCAGGTGTGCACTGAGACTTGCGCTAAGATATTCTTTCTTTGTCCATTTGTCTACTAATTTATTAACTAATGTTTCCACTTTTTTCGTTGGACTTTATGGATAAGTATAATTTTAAAACAGTCTTTACCACAAATAGAAATAAATGTATCTGTTATAAGAGCACTAAAGATAAGATAGATTTTGAGGATCAAGTGAATTCAGTGTACAAAATTCCATGTAAAGGTTGCAATGCAGTATATATTGGCCAAACAAAAAGACATATCAAAGACCGTTTAAATGAACATAAACGTAGCCATTTAAACATTAACAAACCGTCTACAGCTTTAGTATCACATACAGTGAATTTTGACCATTTCTTTGATTTCGAGAATACAAAAATCTTAACATTGGAACCTAATTACAGAAAGAGATTGATCCTTGAAATGATACACATTGTAAAGAATCCTACTACAGTTAACAATAGAACGGACATAGATAACCTTAACATAGTTTACCATGATATCATAAAAAGATGCTAAACACCGAAAGTTACGTCTACCTGGTCCAATACTTAATTCTTAATAATTTTAACTTTTATCTAAAATGAAAATAAGTTTAGTTAATATCAAATATCCGTATGTTTCAAATTTACCGCGCTTCTTGATCTCGATCGACATAGTCTATAGCGACACCTGTATGAGTAATTGATCTGATCGTTCCGAAAGAAATTCATAACCACTCTGGACACCATGGCGGAAGGTTGCAGTGTACAGTTTTAAGTTTTTAATAATATAAGCGCCATGCCGGCGTACCAAGTGGTTATCACATTACGTTAGAAAAATGTCTTAGACAAGGTACGTTATCATTAAAATTAAACAAAGGAATACATATAATAAGAATTTTACAAAAACTTTTTCGCTTTTACAGATATAATTTTAATCTAATTTTACCCGGTCCTGTGTTTGTCCCTCTTTCTTTGTTCACGACGATCATGATACTCGGAACTATCGATATTGCTGTTATTAATATTAAGGATTCCTGTATAAGTTTTCAACAGTTTCAATGTAAAGTTATAAATTAGAAAGAAAATTCTATTCCATTTAAGGTAAATACCGAAAAAAGTATTCATAATGTATAGTTTTCGACCTTGTAATGTGTACGAATTTTGTTTATCCGATTGTAGAATCGCCTTGAGAAGGGTCAAAGTTTTTGACCGAAACGTCGGCGAGTACGAGGAATAAATTTTATTAAAAATTAAACTGCTCTTAACTGCCTACACTTTACTACGCATTTAATACATAAAGAGCAAAAACTTATTTTATAATAATTGAATAATACTCACCACACTCCATTTCGTTACTTTGATTCATCTAAAATAAAGATATGAATGAATAAATAATGTATATATATTGTAATGTATATATAAATATATATAATACATATAATATAATAAATTAAGATAAAAGAAACTTACGGTTATTATTTAAACTGCTGCTTTCTTGTTCTTTTCTTTTTTCTACAATGAGAAGGGTTAAGTTAATAAAGAGTAAATATAATTATCATAAGTTAATATACTTTTCAAATTTCTAATAGCTAATTTGAAACTATTTAGTTAAATAAAATTGAGTTTTGGAGTTGATTCTTTATTATAATTACTAATTTGTGAATTTTCTCTCACTGATTGGGGCGCCGTTATCTATCAGTTCAGCCCTGGATAATGTCTCTTAAGACAATTCGGAAATGACTCCGAAATATTTTCAAAGATTCGATAAAAAATCTACTGAATTTATCTATCAATTTATTCAACTCGTCTTAATATTACTCCAATTTATATAATTAAGTCGAAAGGCAATTAACAATAACACTTGCGAACGATGAAATACCCGAATATCGAACGGTAATGGTACCTCGCGATTTCAATCGCAATCCTTTGAATTTTCGCTATTAATTCGCTAATTACGGAAAATTTTACGGATGCAGATATTGACCAAGATAAGAATCAATTCTTCTTTTCTAGAGATCTACTAAGGGTGTTTGGTGATATAGTCAGGTATAGTTATGACCTGAGGAAGGTAGGCAGAAATAGATTCAACATTTTCTTGGAAGATGGGAGTCTAGCGAATAAGATGTTAGAAAACTTTAATAGCTTAGACTGTTTTAGACATAAGGAAAAGTGGATTGCGTACAACCCGTACTTTTAAAATTTTTAAAGATTTTGTACTTCAAGGGGTATATGACGAGCAGGTCAGTGAGGAGGATATTATGACCTGGCTTGAGGCTCCTCCTGGGTGGCAGGTGCCCTTTCCTAAGCCTATACAAATTGAGAGGATGAAGAGAATAGTTTACGAAGAGCATACAACAAAAAACAAGGCCGACCTGACAGTGGAGACTGAGACAGAGTCAAGCAAACAGCCTCTGCAAAGTCAAGAGTGGCTCACAAAGGTATATAAAGAAAGGAAGCTAGTCAATAGCAGCTCTTTCAAACTAAGGTTTGATACACTGGATGTGTCAGACAAAGCAGTGTTCTGGGGTGTAACGTTAAAATTGTCTCCGTTTATTGATAAGCCGAAAAGGTGTAACTTTTGCCATAGATACGGGCACATGGAGAAGTTTTGTAAAAAAACACGCACAGGGAAACCAATATGTGATAAATGTGGTGTCGATGTACATTCCAGCAGAGAATGCAGCGTCAAAGGTAAAGAGGGGTTAACTTGCATTAATTCTGTACGGTTCAAAATGCAAGAGACGGATCACGCCGTCTGGGACAATAAGTGTCCTGTGCTAATTACACAGAGGAATATTAAAACTGTTATGGCCAATTTCAATGTGGATGCCAAGGAAGCTTCCAAGATATTGGAAAATAATGGTGGTTCCCCGCCTCAAAAAGATAAAACGTATGCGCTTGCTTTAAGGACAAACTTCCAAAATTTAATTAAAGTAGCTAAAGAGAGAAAAAAGAAGTATCAATCACAAAGTAGTAAAGTCATCCATAGCGAAAGGAGGGACTCTAAATTAGGTCAAAGAATAGACGACATTAGAGGAAATGGTAAGTTTGCAAAGTACGATAACCCAAACTGGGTTATTTTAGGAAATAATAGAAGGAAAAGAAGATTGTCTGATGATTATGTGGAAGAGAGTACTAACATGTTTGAGAATAGCCCGAAGAAGACTGGTTCGGTGCAGAGGGTTGTCGACCAATTAATAGATGTAGATGAAGGGGGTGATACGAACCTGAACAATGTAAGTAATGTGTCTAAATTAGACTTGAGACTGGAAATGATTGTAGGTACTATAAGGAACACTCTTTTTGAATCTTTATCATTGTTTAACGAAGAAGGAAAAGAAAATAGCTTAGATATTGAACTCTTGAGTAAGGATATTGCAGTTAATATAAGTAATAGCATACAAGACGTTATAGCCGTCCCGTTGGATGGCAATTTTAATTTTAATTTTAATTCAGAACTTGACTTGGAACTATGAATTGCAATTTCTGGCAATGGAACTGTCAGTCTGTATCAAACAAGTCACATATATTACCTGCAATAATAAACACCTACAAAATTGATATTTTCTGCCTAGAAACTTTTCTACAGGAAGGTCACAACTTTAGGTTAACAAATCATAATATTGTCTCTATTGAAAGACAAAATAGACTGGGTGGTGGTGTAGCTGTGATTTTAAACAAGAAAATAAAGTACACACTACTGAATAACCGGTATAAAAACTTCATTGATTATTGTAACAGTAATGAGGTGGAAGTTGTGATGCTAAAGATCATAACTAATGAGGCAAATTACTTTCATTTGTTTGTCGTATATAATCCTCCAAGACCAGGTTCAATGAATATTTATACGGATAGCAAGTTTTGGCTCAATCTGGTCAACTTTTGTTGTGGTTTTGAGAAAGTTATCATCTGCGGGGATTTTAACGCGTTAAACAGCTTATGGGGCAGTAGTAGGTGTAGTCGGAACAAAGAAGGTATTAAGCTGGAAAGTGCCATCCCAAGCTCTGAGCTGATTTGTGTGAACAAAGGGGAGGCCACTCGGTCCTCAGTTGATAACTTACATCATTCTACCGTGGACCTCACGTTTATCTCGCCAGATTTGTGTAGTGGGTGTAAGTGGGAAGTGATAGGCAACAAGTATGGAAGTGATCACTTTCCAATTAAGTTTTCTTTTAATAATGTATGCGATAGGGAAAGACCATGTAGGCCGAGACTAGCTACTAAGAAAATTTGTTGGGTAAAGTTTAGGCAGGATTGCGATAAGCGTTTGACCAACCTCCCTACTACTAATATTGGGGAGTACGAGGCATTTATGAAAGAGCTTACTAATGTAGTCTTAGATAATGGTGGGCAGTTAGTAGACAGCATTAAGGTACCAGTCAATGGCTTCAAGTATTGGTGGGACGATGAATGTCAAAATTGAACTCAGGAGGATAATTCTAATTACAAAAAGTTCAGGGATCACCCGTCCATAGAGAATTTGAGAGTATACCAAAAGGGTAGGAAAGCTACTCGAAAAAAAATACTAAAAAAGAAAAGGGATAAATTTAGAGCTTACTGTGAATCTATCAACCCCTCAAAGAACGTGGCCGAGGTATTCAAGTTCTTCAACGGCCTGAAGAACAGTTTGGATATGTCCAGTATTCTAAGAGACTCCAATGTGGTGGATGAAGATGCGGTCAACAGGGCGTTTGACAAGCTAGCGAGCAGAGCCGGGCATGATAGCAGAAACTTTGACCAATTTCTGATCTCACATCAGCCGCATACCTCAAAATATACAGATAGATATCTTTAACAAGGAGTTCCTTTTCGAGGAGTATATATCGGCGATTAATTCTTTCAGATCCAAAACCGCGCCGGGGATGGATCTAATTGGTTTCGACATTATTCAAAGATTATCTCTGGAGTTGCATCAGAAGCTGTTGAGATTTTTCAATATTATTATGAAGTCTGGGTTGGTTCCAACTAGCTGGAGCCAGTATTATGTAATCTTTATCCCCAAACCCAACAGCAAGGAGCTTAGGCCCATCTCTTGCATGGCGAAAGTATTAGAGAAGATGCTTCAAAGGAAACTTGAATATTGGGCCGAAAATAATTATAAAATCCCTCATTTCCAAGCGGGTTTTCGTAAAAACCGTTCTTGCTTAGACACTGTAGCCACTCTAACCACTGATGTATATAGGTACCGTGCCCAAAAAAAGATCACGAGGGCTGTGTTCCTGGATATCCAGGGGGCATATGACAACGTCGACCCTCTTTTATTATATAAGGGACTATGGAGACTGGGAATTCCAGTTAAGGTTTGCGAAGTTATCCTGAACATGAAAAAGAGGCGTCAATTAACCGCGTATAACGAAGGTAGGAATTGTGGAACCAGAATAACCATCAAAGGTCTCCCTCAAGGTTCGGTACTCAGCCCAATATTATTCAATCTGTATATGAGTAAGATAGGAAAGGGACTACCAAGAGGAGTTAGAATATTAATGTATGCGGACGACATTGTTATTTACTATGCCAACGCAAGTCTTGAGGAGATCTGTCGGACCCTAAACATGGCTCTCAAGCAAATCAATGACTTCCTGTCCCAAGAAAATCTTAAATTAGCACCCAATAAATCTCAACTGATGCTGCTCTCAAAAATGGACCTAGCATCATCTTATAGAGGTCTCAATGATAAGGTCAGTGTCAACGGACACCAAATTGAATTAGTTATGGCATGCAGATATCTAGGTTTCCTTGTAAAGCATAATCTTACCTGGAACGACCATATAAATGGTATCAACAACACTGCAAAGAGAATGTGTAACCTGCTGAAAATCGTTGCCGGTTTTAAGTGGGGTGCTCATCCAAGAGTCATGTTGAGCATTTATAAAAGCCTGATCAGATCCAGGCTTGAGTGGGGGGCCCAGTTATTTAATGCTGCGAGCAGAAGTGCTAAAAAGAAACTAGAGGTGACTCAATGTAATGCAATGAGAGTCTGTCTGGGTATGATGAAGACAACCCCTATCAATGTACTACTGGACTCGGCTAACGAAGTGCCTTTAGACATTAGAAGGAAATATCTCACAAAAAAGTATTTAGTAAAAATTTTTGCTTTTAAGAACCATATTTTAAAAAACTCAATTTTAAAGGCTGTAGAGATGAGGTACAGGAACCTCAGGCGAATTCCGAGTCTTTTGTCATCTAAAGCAGAGATTAACCAATGCCTGGAAAAGGTGATCGTTTTTCGCCTGCCAGGGTCTCTGGGTTTTAACTATTATGTTAGATACACTAATAAGGATGGCATGATAGATATCGCCTCTGGTTACTCCTTTGTGGAGGCTAGTAGACAAATTTTAGGTAAGGCAAGAGCCCAGTCAATCGCTAACAAGAACTTTAAGGCACATATAAGTAGGACTAGACCAAACGACATCTTAATTTACACGGATGGCTCGGTGAGCATCCCGGATAAAGCAGCGGGATTTGGGGTCTTTTGCCAAAACAATAATGCGAGTTGGAAAGTTAGGATCAGTGAGTTTGCATCTATTTTCCAAGCAGAAGCCCTTGCAATTAATAAAGCGATCAGTATGGCCTTGAGTCTCAACATGAAAAAAGTTACAATAGTCTCGGACTCCATGAGTGTGTTGAAAGCATTAGAGAGTTTCGATACCAAAGGCAATAAGGACGCTTGTATATACCACATTAATGCCTTAGTAAGGCAATTTAAAGAGGCGAACGGAGAATTGAGTATGCTGTGGGTCCCTAGCCACTGTGGTATAGTGGGGAACGAGGTTGCAGATAAGCTAGCTAAGGAAGCTCTGGAGTTACCTTCGATTAATAGGGCTAAGGTCCAATACTATACGTTGTATAAGTATCTGAAACAATTGAGCGTGCAGGAGGCGAGAGACAGACTCAAGGAACAGGGAGGTCACAAATGAATCAAGTATTTCTGTTTGAAGGAAAATATTTTAACAACGCCCTGGTTTTATAAGAACCTGGGCCTGTTAAGGGATGTGATTTGCTTTATATCCAGACTAAGATCAGGACACATCAGACTAGCAGATCACCTGTACACGAAGAAGATTTTGGAGGACAACCTTTGTGAATGCAGACCGGAAGCGCAAAGTCTAAACCACGTGTTTTTCTTCTGCCCTCTGAGGGCTGAAGCCTCAGATAGGCTAATCATTGACATTTTGAGAGTGTGTCCGGACAAAGAGCTGGACATTGTCCAGTTGGCGATGTCCGAAAACACAGCAGTGTACTATCTGCTGTATAAGTTTGCGGTAGCCAATGAGATTGTTATTTAACAGGTTGTGATAACGAGCGGAGAAAGTGTTATCGGTAAAACAGGAAGGCTAGTTGGTCAGGACCCCGTAGAGGGCCTATTTAGTGGATTCTGATGTGCATAGCGGCCGTAGGCGACGTGCCGAGAGGCGATTGGAGTTTTTGCAATAGGTGTTAATACTGTGATTGGTATGTGGTTAGGTGAACGCCGGAACCGCAGCCACTGCCTACAAAAAAAAAAAAATAAGCATCGTTCAATATGCTTATAAATTAATTTTAGATTATAACGTATTATTACGTATTTTAAAGAGGTATGTAATATATCATTGTATTCAGAATTTTAACCTTTAGAGGACCAGCATTTTATCATGAAAATGATGGTATTTCTTTTTCAAAATTTTTTATACATATATAACCAATATATTGCGTAAAATTGAAGCATTTGTACAAAGCCCTTCTCGGGGTTTTCCGGTTCTTTAAGGGGGGGGGGGGGGGGGGGTACTGTTAATTCGGCGCAAAAAAGACACTTTTTCAAACATTAATTCACAAGATATGGGCAATGTATTTTACATGGGATGATGAGAGTATTATAAAGTAATATTTAAAGAATATTTTCTGAAAATTTCAGCGTAAAATATTAATAACTGAGCCGTTGGCAGTTGATCTCCGGAGACGTGAAAAAAAAAACTTGTTTCGCGGTGACGGTTGTCACTCATCACCTGATCATCTGAAATCAAAAAATGAAATTGATTTTATTAGTTTATGAGTTTCCCCAGGTAACGCTGTAGAGTTTTTTTTTTTTTTATTGATTTTTCAATTTTTGGTGACACTTGAAAGGAAAAAAACGCGATTTTCGCTCAAAAAATCGACAAATTTTTTACTGTAAAATGAAAAATAACAACAATTTAAAAAAAAACTCGACAGCGTTACCTCATGAATTATATAGAGAAGGAGTGTACCAAGTTTGAAAAGGATCGGTGCAATAGATTTCAAGCTACAGCCGTCACCGACTTTGAAAACGTGGAGTGTGAGAAAATCACTTTAAAGTTTTGTACATAGAAAAATCCGAATTTTTTTCTTTTTTTCGCTATATACTTACACAAAATCATCGATACCAGGCCCGTACATTGAACAGCTATCACTAAAGATATCCAAAATAATTTTTAACAAAAAAAATAGAAACCGACTTCGAAAAAAGCGCTAAAAAGAGTGAAATAATTTTTTATGTATACCGACAATATTCGATTTCATCATTATCATACTCAGAATATTGCAACTTTTTCGGCGGCGACACAAAATATTCCAACACGGTCATTTTCACGAACAAAGGAGTAAGTGCCTAATACATAAATATCCATCAATGTCCGTAAATTTCTGGCTATTAATGTACTGTTAATTAATTTTCTGTCGCCTCCGAAAAAGTTGCAATATTCTGAGTATGATAATGATGAAATCGAATATTGTCGGTATACATAAAAAATTATTTCACTCTTTTTAGCGCTTTTTTCGAAGTCGGTTTCTATTTTTTTTGTTAAAAATTATTTTATTTCATACTTTTTAGTGTACAATCGATCAAGATGTGGAAATAAAGTTATGTAGGTAATATTTGCAAAAGGATCGAAAAGGTTTGGTTCCGATATGTGAAGTCGTTGAGGAGATATAGAAGAATAAACAAATGATTTTGTAATAACAATTTAAACATAGTAACAATTGAGAATGTGTCGCATAATGTTAGTAAGTGAGCAGTATTTGCGAAAGGATCGAAAAGGTTTGGTTCCGATAGGTGAAGTCGTTGAAGAGATATAGAGGAATAAACAAATAATTTTGCAGTAACAATTTAAACATAACAACAATTGAAGATGTGTCGCATAATGTTAGTAAGTGAGCAGTATTTGCGAAAGGATCGAAAAGGTTTGGTTCCGATAGGTGAAGTCGTTGAAGAGATATAGAGGAATAAACAAATAATTTTGCAGTAACAATTTAAACATAACAACAATTGAAGATGTGTCGCATAACGTTAGAGAGTGGGTAGTATTTGCGAAAGGGTCGAAAAGGTTTGGTTCCGATAAGTGAAGTCGTTGAGGAGATATAGAGGAATAAACAAATTATTTTGCAACAATTAATAAATTTTTTATATAATTAATATCTGCTAATTATTTCTAAGAAGATAGTAATAGTTTCTTTCATTACAATAAATCAATCCCATTCAAAAAGAAATTGCGATAAATCTGAATAAAGCACTAATTTTGCAATAACTTTGTTAATAATAAACATTTCGGAAAAATTTCTTAAATGGGACCAATGGGAGACCTAAACCTAGCAACTTGAAGTGGTTTCATTTTGATTGGTCAATCCGTCACTGAGTTATGGCCGGACAAACAAGAATAAAGCACTAATTTTGCAATAACTTTGTTAATAATAAACATTTCGGAAAAATTTTTTAAACGGGACCAATGGGAGACCTAAACCTAGCAACTTGAAGTGGTTTCATTTTGATTGGTCAACCGGTTACGGAGTTATGGCCGGACAAACAAAAAAAAAAAAAACAAAAAAAAAAAAAAAAAAAAAAAAAAGCAAGATCGCCCACTGTCGAATAGAGTAACCTCCTCCTTTTCGAAGTTGGTTAAAAACATCTTTCTGGTGTAGTCTTCGTTGATTTCGACCTTCTTTAGTTGCCTTCGCAGCTCGTTCCTCCGCACGATTTATTCGTAATCGATCGGTCGCGCGCGCCCATTCGTAACAACTCGGCCCGCTTTTTATTTGCATCTCCTGCATGATTGTCAGCAGAGCAAAACAGCCTTCGTTGAATGTGCATGCTGCCACGTTAGCTGCAATTTCAACAAGAACTGCGGTACCACTCACAGATTTTGGAGAAATTTTCCAGATTAATTGATTCAGGCTTTCATTGTTATTTTGGGTAAAGCCGCCGAGACATCGCTGCAGAAGAGCTTCCTTGCTCAAATCCTCGTCAAATGGTTTTATAGCACTGAGAACATCACTAGGAAGCGCAGTATAGCTGCTGTCGAGCAGTTATACAAATAGTCCAGTCGGAATATACATAAAAATGACCAAGTATTGCTCAACGAACCCAGGGCATCGCCGATTTTTTTTTAGGTAATTTGACCCTCCAGAAACACAACTTTAGTTTTTCGACAAAATCCTACCTGCATTTTAGCAATAAAAAAATATTGAAAAAAAAAGTCAGTTTTTTCACGTTTGTTTGTTTAGTATAAGATTTATGAAAAAATGCTTCGGACAAAATTTGTGCACCATAACGATCTCTCCAAATAGGTCCTATGAAAAAATTACGTAACATTGTTAGTTTATCCGGTGAATTGCTAGTGAAAAATTCAAATTTGCTTTTGCTATTTGCGTACTCTATCAGTCATTTATCGACATATTGTCCTAAAACTCATACATTATGTAGGAAAATAAACGCTCTAGAGATATACGTGACATATATTGTAACGTAACGCGTTAATCGACAAACAATTAAAATAAAATATGATAAAAATAAAGTAAATTCCAGAAAGATGAGATCAGTACAATCGAAATGTAGGAAAACAAAGATCGAATACGTAGAAAAAAAACGCGAGAAGGTCTAAAAATAGACATAGGGAATGCGGCAAATATCTAAGAAAAAAGTAAGGGAATTAGAAAAGGACGGATGCACTCGAAGGAAGCGGGACGCGGAAGCGCTTATGCGCAAGCGACCAAAAGTCGCCATAATTAAGTAAATTCCAGAAGCGAGGCAATGACCTGGTCAAACGGCGATGTAGGGCACCAATTAGATTCAGAAAAAGAAAGGCACGCGAGGTCATAGAGTAGGAAATTGCATATAAAAAGAGGGTCAAGGCTAGAAAAGATGAGTCTTGTCTGGGAAGTAGAGCGCAGTGGCAAACGGTTTTGTTCATCTTTACAAAAGATAGAATTATTAAAAGTCAGAGAAAGTGTTGAAATCAGAAGCAGTTAATCACAGAAGCATCGAAGAAAGTGAGAGTGTTCGATACCAAAGTCAGAGGGAAGGAGAGCTCGACGTTAGAAGGATAGAGAGGTTCGAGAGTGCGAGATCCATCTCCACGGTCGATATACCAACACAGTCATACGTTACAACGTCTCCCGGAGTAAGAGTATTGATCTTATTATATATTTCCTAAGATTCCCTTAGTAGTAGTGATAGAATAAGGCGTTTTTGAATACATCGTATACTCGGATATAAACAGTAGGCTAAGAGTGTGCGTGAAGGGTACGTATGAGTGAGTACATGAGACGAGCGAGTGCATGAGAGTGAGAGAACGAGTGAGTGAGTACATGAGACGAGCGAAGGCGAGAGAGTGAGAGGACGAGTGAGTGAGAGTGAGAAGACGTGTGCGAGCGGCGATATAGAATAGGACCGAGCGTAGTTATAAGAACCTAGGTAAGTGTGCGTAAGTATAAGAGTCATTCCACGTCAAGCGGGGCGCTTTTGGACCAAAAATGACCCGACCATCTCAGAATTTTTTGAAATTTTGTGTACGTATTCTTTATGTAAAACGATGAAAATCTGGCTTTGCTGTAAGGTCCTACCTTTATTGGTCTTGGAGTTATAGGACGCCAAAGTTTGGAAAAAAGATCAGAAATCATGAAACATTGAAGTCTTTAATGACTTGTATCTTTCGCTATATTCGACCTATAAAGTTGGACGAATATACTTTTTAAAGCTACGAGAACATACTTTAATATAGTATTTCTACATTTTTTCTAGCGGGGAATATATATTTTTTATAAACAATTGAATTGTTTAAACTTAAATTTGATGCACTTTGCACCGAGCTAAAATTATAAAAAAAATATCATTGAAATCTATGATTTCTCCTCTTTAACATGGTATATTTTCCAGGATGGAGTCTCAATGGAATCTATATGAAAAAAATCATTCTCTCTTATCGGGTGCGGCGCGCGGCGCGCCGCACCGAGATCGCGCTGACTTCAACGGACGGTTAAAAACAATTGCTGCGTTGGCAATTATTTCTCTTTTCATTTTGTCCGTTTCCTGCTTTGTTAGTATGTCTTTCTTGACTAGCCTTTCGTATCAGTACGTATATTTTACGTTCTTACAAAAAAATCGCAAAACGACATTTTACAATCTTAAATTCTTTGAAATACACTGATTGTGTATTGTGTATCTGTAGTGTTGTAAATTGTGTAAATCGTGCAATACTGTTTATTCGCCTGTGATACATTATGGAAAAAGTTTATCGTCATAATACATGCTTTAATCCATTTCAAATAGATAAACACGGAAAGAAACCTCTGAACAAATTAAGACCGGTGCTCCCGTGGATGTTAAATAAAGTACAAATGAAAAATATAACAATAACAAAATATTTAAAAATTTGTGATACCTGTCGTCAAAAAATTGCAAAAATATGCGTAAATGAGGAACAAAATTTATCTAGTGATGCCCGTTGTAATATCAAGGCGATGGATGCTCAATCTGTGATAGTAAATGATAGTGATCGTGATAGAGATGGTGATAGTGATAGTGATGGTGATAGAGATGGTGATGGTGATGGTGATAGTGATGGTGATAGTGATAGTGATGGTGATAGTGATGGTGATAGTGATAGTGATGTGAATGAAGTTATGACATCTACAGAAATTGACACCCTGAATGTATCTTTAAATGCGTTACAACAATCGCCAATTATAATGAAAAAGTTGCGTCGTAAAAAATATGCTCAGAGCAAAGCAGAGAAAATATCAACATCGTTAAAAAGAAAGCTATTTCACATCGAAGAGGAAGAAGAAGAAAATGAAAAAAGGTTAGAGGATATGGATAATACTATTTTAAAAAAATTAAAAGACAAATTTCATAATACAAAAATAAGAAGTGAACAAATTCAAATATTGACAATTATCGCTGATGATTGGTCATATCGTAAGATTCAAAAGCACTTTAGTGCTACCAATCGCATGATTTTAATTGCGAAACGTCTTGCTGCTAATAATGGAATATTATCGACACCGAATCCAAGGACCGGGAAAATTTTATCTGATGTCATAGTACAAAAAATTAAAAAATATTACGAATCTGACAAAATAAGTCGCGAAATGCCAGGAATGCGAAATTATGTTTCAGTCAAGCTCGATGGAAAAAGAATTCAAATGCAAAAAAAATTAATTTTAAATAATCTTAATGAAATATATCGTAATTTTAAAGATAATTTTCCAGAACTAAAAGTTGGATTCTCAAAATTTGCTGAATTACGACCGAAGCACTGTGTATTTGCTGGAGCAAGTGGAACACATACCGTCTGCGTCTGTGTAATTCACCAAAATGTGAAGTTAATGATTGAAGGTTCCAAGTTATCGCAAATTACGAAAAATACTTCGGAACCGATTAACAATTATAACGACTGTTTGTCTATGATAATTTGTAATCCTCCTGCGATTGAGTGCTACTTTGGACAATGCAATGAATGCCCCGGAACAATACACTTAATTGAAAAATTACAAACCTTATTTGAAGAACAGATGATAGATTCTGTTATATATAAACAATGGATATCGACTGATAGGACAACACTCGAAATGATAGAGGCATCGACTGAAGATTTTTTGGAAACGCTTAACAATAAACTGAAAAAATTACTTAAACATGCATTTATTGCAAAACAACAATCGGAATTTTTTGTTCACTCAAAAGAAAATCTACAACAAGGAGAATGTATCGTAGTTTGTGACTTTTCGGAGAATTATGCATTTGTTTTGCAAGATTCAGTTCAGGGAATGCATTGGAATAATGATCAAGCCACCTTACATCCTTTCGTTATTTATTATGCGGAGGATAATAAGATTAAAAATTTAAATTTTGTAATAATTTCAGAATGTTTAAAACATGATACCATAGCCGTTCATCTATTTCAACGATATTTAATACGATTTTTAAAAACAAAATTAAACGGTATAAATAAAATAATTTATTTTTCGGATGGAGCCAGTGGACAATATAAAAACAAAAAAAATTTCATAAATCTCTGCTATCACGAAGAAGAGTTCAACATTAGTGCACAATGGAATTTCTTTGCCACGTCGCATGGAAAAGGAGCTTGTGATGGTCTTGGAGGGACAATAAAAAGACTTGCAAGTAGAGCTAGTCTTCAATGACCATACAACAATCAAATAAGTACGCCTCGACAATATTTCGATTGGGTGGAACGAAATATAAAAAATATAGATGTCCAGTTTTGTACAAATGAAGAATATAGAGAGGAAGCCAAAGCTTTAGAAGCTCGATTTGAAGATCTTAAACCAGTTCAGGGTACATTAAATTTACATGCATTTATCCCGCATTCGAAAACAGAACTGAAGACAAAATTTTTCTCATTTTCTGAACATTCAATGTTAGTGAAAATAAAAAGGAAAGTGTCGTAAACATTGAAGAATACAAGAAGAAAGAAGATAGAAGAGCATGCAGAAGATAGAAGAACATAAAAGAAGATAAAAAAGCACAGAAGAAGAGCCAAAGTCATGAAAGGACAGGGAAGGCTACTGAACAACATGGACCGACATAAAAGGAATCGAGATCGAGGAAACCTGTCGAAACTACGTCAGAATATTTTCACGGCTTTCCAAAACTCCTAAAAAAACGATAAGTATTATTTAATTAATCGCTAACAATATAAATCACGAACTAATGAAAATAACTAAAATTTCAATCATATTTCAACATTTAGATACATGAAAATGACGTGATAATGGACTAATTTGCCGAGCTGTGCCTTTGATCGATAGCGCGTCCCGATTTTGATGCGGCGAGACACTCCCGGTAAGAGAGAATGATTTTTTTCATATAGATTCCATTGAGACTCCATCCTGGAAAATATACCATGTTAAAGAGGAGAAATCATAGATTTCAATGATATTTTTTTTATAATTTTAGCTCGGTGCAAAGTGCATCAAATTTAAGTTTAAACAATTCAATTGTTTATAAAAAATATATATTCCCCGCTAGAAAAAATGTAGAAATACTATATTAAAGTATGTTCTCGTAGCTTTAAAAAGTATATTCGTCCAACTTTATAGGTTGAATATAGCGAAAGATACAAGTCATTAAAGACTTCAATGTTTCATGATTTCTGATCTTTTTTCCAAACTTTGGCGTCCTATAACTCCAAGACCAATAAAGGTAGGACCTTACAGCAAAGCCAGATTTTCATCGTTTTACATAAAGAATACGTACACAAAATTTCAAAAAATTCTAAGATGGTCGGGTCATTCGGTGCCCCGCTTGACGTGGAATGACTCATGTACTAGATCCAGAAGAAACACGCGACCAACGCTTCACTGAAATAAAAAATTTACTACGTCTCGAACACTTAAATCCAGAAGAACGTGCAAACATCGAAAAACTAATTCAAGAAAATGCTGATCGATTTCATATACCAGGAGATTATCTAGGAGCAGCCTCAGGAATGAACCATACGATTCATCTCACCGACGAAATTCCAATCAATACTAAACAATACCGTTTCCCACCGATTCACAAAGACGAAATCAATAAACAAGTAAGCGAACTCTTGGAAAACGAAGTTATAGAACATTCTAAATCACCGTACAACTCACCAGTTTGGATTGTACCGAAGAAGCCGGATTCTCACGGAAACAAACGATGGCGAATGGTTATAGATTACCGCGCGTTAAACGAAAAAGCGATAGGAGATGCGTATCCACTTCCAAATATAGTAGAAATTCTAGATCAATTAGGAGGAGCCAAATATTTTTCATGTTTCGATCTCGCAACGGGTTTTCATCAAATCGAAATGGCCGAAAAGGATAGAGAGAAGACAGCTTTTTTTACGCCTCACGGTCACTACCACTTCAAAAGAATGCTTTTCGGATTAAAGAACGCACCCGCTACATTTCAAAGACTCATGGACAACGTATTATCAGGTCTTCAGGGGAACGAACTCTTCGTCTATCTTGATGACGTAGTCATATACGCTCGCTCGCTCCAGGAGCACGAGGCCAAGTTCAACCGGCTGACGAAGAGATTACGCGAAGCGAACCTGAAACTCCAACCTGATAAGTGCGAATTCTTAAGACGCGAAGTCAGTTACCTTGGGCACGTCATAAGCGAAGAAGGCGTGAAGCCCGATCCGAAGAAAATTGAATCAGTTTCAAACTTTCCAAAACCACGCAATGCTAAAAACATTAAACAATTTCTAGGACTCGCAGGATATTATCGTCGATTCATTGCAAATTTTTCTAAAACAGCAAAACCACTAACCGAACTTTTGAAGAAGGATAAACCTTTCAAATGGGAAATCACATAGGAAAACGCATTTAACGTTCTTCGAAAAGCTCTTTGCACTGAACCAATTCTACAATATTCTGATTTTACTAAACCTTTCTTACTCACTACCGACGCATCAGGTTACGCTATAGGAGGAGTACTAAGTCAAGGTCAAACCGGAAAAGACCTTTCCATCGCATACACTTCGCGATTATTAAATAAAGCAGAACAAAATTATTCCACTATTGAAAAAGAATGTTTAGCTATCGTCTATTGCATCAATCATTTTCGACCATATTTATACGGCAGAAAATTCACAATAATAACGGATCATAAACCTTTAATTTGGTTACACTCTATAAAAGACCCGTCATCTAGACTCTGTAAATGGAGATTAAAAATCGCTGAACACGAATACGATATCTTATACAAAGAAGGCAGGATAAATTTAAACGCAGACGCATTATCAAGAAACCCACCAGAAGCTACAACATTTCCAATTTACCAAACGCATTCTTATGTGACTATCGAAGACTTAACAGATGAAATTGAAGAACCAACATCTCTCTTAATGATTGAAGCAAATAAACAACTAGCGATTGAATGGAAAAGGGAATTAGAAGAAGTTAGAATGCTGCCTGTCACAAGGAGCATGGCGAGACAGAACCCTCCCAAACCCACCCACGTCGAACAGTCATCAAAAGGGAAAAAACAAGAAGAAGAGGAAGAGGAAGAAGAAGAAGATGAAGAAGAAGAAGACGAAGACGAAGAAGAAGATGATGACGCTCTAAGTTTTCATACCAATTCCACACCAGAACCGTCAAGTGACGAGGACGAACCCCTTATTCCACCCGCTTCAGTCCCATACGATTTCAACACTTCTCAAAAGGGACCACAATTCATCGAAATTCGCGATAGTCTATTAACACAAAAATGCGATCATATAATATTTCTATATTCCGACGGAACACCTTTTGATCAAGGCGCACTGGATTACCAAAAGGAAGGAATACTACCCAAATACCAAAACCTTACTTTCGAACGTGCAAAAGTCACATCTATAAAAAGCAAAAAACTAATCGCCATTCCAATAAAACTAAATTCTCGAACTCCAATAACCACGGAAAATTTATTAAATGGAACCAGATCTCTTTACGACTTAGTCATGGAATTACAACTAACAACCATCGCAATAACAAAAACCAATCATTTCGATGAAATAACATGGAAGTATTTTGAAAAGAAAGTAAAAAATATTCTCAGCGATTCTCAAATAACCATCCGCGTATGCAAAAGCCTCATACAAACACCACCAACAGAAAAACGGAACGAACTAATTCACGAAAATCATTCATCAGCCGCAGGAGGACACAAAGGTGTAAATAAAACTTACAAACGCCTCAGACAAAATTATTATTGGAACACCATGAAAAAGGATATACAGGAATTCATACAACAATGCCGCGATTGCCAAATTAAAAAACTAACTCGAATTAAAACTAAACAACCAATGGTTCTAACAGATACACCCGGTAGTTCTTTTGACAAAATAGCATTAGACATAGTAGGTCCTCTACCATTAACTAGGAAAGGAAGGAAATATATACTAACCATGCAAGATCTATTAACCAAATTTTGTATTGCAGTACCATTAATCGAAGCAACCTCCAAAACCATAGCAGATAAAATTTTGAAAAACTTGATCTGTCGATATGGAGCCCCTCAGGCAATATTGACCGACCAAGGAGCCAGTTTCGTTGGCACAATAATACGCTATTTAACAAAGAAATTAAAAATCAAACATTTTAAAACAACCGCTTATCATCCGCAATCAAACGGATCTATAGAACGGTCACACCATGTTTTGACCGAATATCTCAAAACTCACGTCGATCGGAATTCAGATTGGGACGATTGGCTCGATTTAGCAATTTTTATTTATAATACCAATGTACATGAAGGTACTCGTCATACGCCATTCGAACTAGTTTTTGGAAAAATCGCACGTCAACCATCCTCTGATCCACCGATCGAGGAAAACATAGACCTCACCTATCAAGATTACTTAACAAACCTTTTTCATAAAATTAAAGATTCACAGGAACTAGCTCGTCAAAATCTTATAGAAGCGAAACAGAGATCAAAACATTATTACGACCGCAATTTAAATCCACAAAATTTCCAAGTTGGAGACTTCGTATTTTGTTTAAAATTACCCCAAACAGGGAAGATGTCAGATCAATACACTGGTCCTCACGAAGTAGTCGAAATCATGCCCGATAATAATGTTCGGATCTTAATGTCAGGAAAGCTCCGCAACCGGTTGACCAATCGAAATGAAACCACTTCCAGTTGCTAGGTTTGGGTCTCCCATTGGTCCCGTTTAACAAATTTTTCCGAAATGTTTATTATTAACTAAGTTATTGCAAAATTAGTGCTTTATTAAGATCTATCGCAATATCTTTTTGAATGGGATTGATTTTTTATTTATTGTAATGAAAAATGAAAAAAACTATTACTATCTTCTTAGAAATAATTTGCAGATATTAATTATATAAACAATTTATTAATTGTTGCAAAATAATTTGTTTATTCCTCTATATCTCCTCAACGACTTCACTTATCGGAGCCAAACCTTTTCGATCCTTTCGCAAATATTCCCTACTTACTAGCATTATGCGACACATTTTCAATTGTTGCTATATTTAAATTGTTATTGCAAATTCATTTGTTTATTCCTCTATATCTCCTCAACGACTTCACTTATCGGAACCAAACCTTTTCGATCCTTTCGCAAATACTGCCCACTTACTAACATTATGTGACACATTCTCAATTGTTACTATATTTAAATTGTTATTGCAAATTCATTTGTATATTCCTTTATATCTCCTCAACGACTTCATCTATCGGAACCAAACCTTTTCGATCCTTTCGCAAATATTCCCTACTTACTAGCATTATGCGACACATTTTCAATTGTTGCTATATTTAAATTGTTACGGCACAATTATTTAATAATCCGGCTTTTTTTTACGTGTTTATTCATTTAATGAAAGACTTTTTGTCATGTTGCAAATATTGTCCTCGTTATTGCGATTTGCGGAACACAGGCTGCGCAGTCTATGCATTTCAGCAAGAGATCTTTCATCATGCGGTTTATTTAAAATTTTGCTTGGTGCTAAATCAGATAAAGCGATGCCAGTCAAATTTTTAACTCGACTAAGTGCAACATATATTTGCCCTTTGGCGAAATTTCGTTTACCTAAATCGATGACAGCTTTATCTAATGTTGTTCCTTGTAATTTGTGCACTGTTACGGCCCAGCTTAGTATAAGCGGAAGCATTCGTCGTTCAATATCTCCGTAACCCTTCGTCGCTTGAAACGTCGCTGTGACGGGAGCAATCGCAACGCATCCATCCGAATCTTTGTATCTATTTGCAATCGTTTCATCATCAAATTGAATGAGTACTGATGTCGGAAGTTCACCCTCTTCTAATTGATCTCTACGAAGTGCCGGCCAAAGGAACTTCTTCACGATTCCCATTGCACCATTTACTAGTCCATCGGATAGTGATATGTTTCGTCGTAGCATAACTCGTGACCCTTCACCTAATGTTATAGTTTGTAACAAACCACCGCAATTATTTGGATTCGTAGGGATGACGTTCTTAGGCGGTTTCTTTCCATATGTAGCTGCCTCACGCGATTCGTCCACTGCGTTGATTGTATATACTCGAGATGAACTTCTCATTATTGCCTCAGTCATTTTGCAATTATACTCATCAACTAAATTCAACGTTGGAAATATTCTTACTGCTGCGCCATCATCAAATTCTCCCGTCAAAGGAATTCTTCTGCGTTCGCATAGAATTTGCAATTGCGATGCTGTTAGTTCGCCGAATCGTAAACTATTTAGCAGATCGATGAACTCTGTATCGTCTTTTTGTCGCATATTAATCGTTAATTCGCAGAATGAAAACTGATGCCACAAATTTATCTCTGCTGCGCACCAGGCCGGTTGCATATAACACCAATGTCCTTTTACAGGTGGTAGTTGCATAATGTCTCCTAAGAATAGTACATTTATGCCACCAAAAAGCATTTCATTGTTCTTAAACTCTTGCAGTCTTAAGTGAATAATTCGTAAATTTTCGTAAGAAACCATTGATATCTCGTCAATGATTAGCCATTTGATGTAACGCCATTTTCGCCTCTCTTGTTCAAGTCTCTGGCCTGTCATTTTTCGATAAGTCATCACAGAACCTTTTTCGACGGGTAAAGAGAACATAGAATGTAGTGTTTTTCCAAATATCTGCCGAGCGGCAACGGCAGTTAACGATGGCACTTCTACGAAAGTTGCTTTCAGAAAAGCATCTACAGTTGGGCTATAGCAACGTTTAACAAGTTCAACAAGTAATTTTAAGATGAATGATTTGCCACTCCCAGCTCCTCCAGTTATGAAAAGTAACATTTGCTCAGTACATTCACCTTTAATATCCTTTTCAATCACTGAGGATACTTTTCTGAATAAATCTTTCTGTTGTATGTTCATTCCTCGTACGCACCTAAGGAAAACTTCTTCCGGCATCGCGCCTATCTCTTGTTCTTGATCTTCTATTACATCATTGTTGTAGTTGTAAACTTCTTCGTCAGCATGAATAACAAGAGCCTCCTGTGTCAAGATTTGCTCTTCTCCATCCTCGCGAGCAGCATTTAAAGCTACAGTTTGGGCCAAAGCTGCTTGAACAACTTGCTCTGCATATGCAAATTGTTTTACGGATGTGTTGCCCAACATTGGTTTCAATTCGTGTTGTCTTCGTGCGAAACACTCTTCTGCAGATTCGTTTTCTAATGTCAGCTCATTTTCATTACGAAATGGTATGTGACATACTATCAGGTTATAAAAATATCCTTCTCTGTCGCTGTTTAATGTGTAATATCGGTGACGAAGTACAGCAGGTTTGTTTCTTATTCGCATGCGAGTATTATCTTGCAGTTTGATGAATTTTGGTCTTTCATCGGCATCGTTTCTAAGTTCTACATCACCTTCGTCTTCATTCCACATTGTATTAGATATTGTCTCGTATCGAACAGCGAACTCCGCTAAACTCAGATCTTCCAAGTTATTCGGTCTTTGTATGTAACGATCGAAAATATTATTGTAAATCATTGTTTCGTCTCCTTCAAAACGCAGAAGGCGATATCTTTGTTCCGGTCGACAGCTATTCACAAATACTGCTTTACGCGAACTCATTTTAAGTGGTAAATGACATAAACGGTAGGCGCATTCCGGAGCACTAACCAAGCGTTGAGAAAGGATTGCCATAGATACTGAAAACAATTGATTCCATAGGGTGCCACCCCGTCTTTTAGCATGCGAAATTGCATCTTTTATAACGTTTCCGAATTCTTGCGGCTCACACTTACTTGCATATTTTGCGATATAGTACGCGACAGCTGTTACATTTCCGCATGGTTGAATATCCATGTTTCCTTCCCACAATTTCAGAAGAGTTGGGTTATAATTATTTACCATTACTTCATTTACAGTTCTTTGCAGTAAACAAAAACATCCGTTGTTGGAAAGTGTATCATCTGGACCCAGGCATACAGTCCTTTCGCTTATTGGTCTAGGAAACCCAAATCGGCAAGATGAATTGTTCCGTTCTTTGTAACAGGTACTTGAGTGCTTGTGAATTTGTACCTTTTCAATTATGTTCTTCAACCGTGCGTCAGGTACATTTAGGGAGCATGAAACTATCTTTTCGATCATGTCGCGGCCTGTGTTTGTTAGAAAGTCTGGAATATTTGCACACCAGACAAGCATGTGTAAATGGGGACTACCTCTATTCTGAAATTCTATTCTATACCAAAAGTCAATCACATTACCACCCAAGCATTCAGATATCTTCAGATACTGCATTAACGCGTTTACGCGTACTGTAAACTGTCTTGCTAGGACAACCGGATGTCGTTCGACTAGTTGCATTCGTTCAACAAAAGTCAGGCTTTCGCTCTCTATATTGGTGCGACCATCTACTAATAGTAAAGCCTGTAACATATCAGACCAGTTTAAATCATTGCAAGAGAATGTTGCGAACCACGTGGGGGGACCTAAACTTCTGACCATAGCAATCAATTCCGAGCAGCAGCGTCTCCAATAGGATGCTGAACCTCTTATATTTCTCATAGTTAGGTGTATGTTATCTACTAAACCATGTGGTGTGCATTCCCCCTGCTGCATTCTACATGATATAGAGACACTTGCTTTTGCGCGGTAATATTCAACTACGGATAGTGCGAATAAAAAAATTTTTAACAAAAAAAATAGAAACCGACTTCGAAAAAAGCGCTAAAAAGAGTGAAATAATTTTTTATGTATACCGACAATATTCGATTTCATCATTATCATACTCAGAATATTGCAACTTTTTCGGCGGCGACACAAAATATTCCAACACGGTCATTTTCACGAACAAAGGAGTAAGTGCCTAATACATAAATATCCATCAATGTCCGTGAATTTCTGGCTATTAATGTACTGTTAATTAATTTTCTGTCGCCTCCGAAAAAGTTGCAATATTCTGAGTATGATAATGATGAAATCGAATATTGTCGGTATACATAAAAAATTATTTCACTCTTTTTAGCGCTTTTTTCGAAGTCGGTTTCTATTTTTTTTGTTAAAAATTTTTTTATTTCATACTTTTTAGTGTATAATCGATCAAGATGTGGAAATAAAGTTATGTAGGTAATATTTGCAAAAGGATCGAAAAGGTTTGGTTCCGATATGTGAAGTCGTTGAGGAGATATAGAGGAATAAACAAATAATTTTGCAGTAACAATTTAATATAAATAAAATAATTTAAACATAACTATTAAAAAATATTAAACATTTAGTAAATATTATATTAGTAAATATTAAACATAATAATAATAAAATAATTTAAACATAACAACAACATAAATTAACTTTGTTAATAATAAACATTTCGGAAAAATTTCTTAAATGGGACCAATGGGAGACCTAAACCTAGCAACTGGAAGTGGTTTTATTTCGATTGGTCAATCCGTCACTGAGTTATGGCCGGACAAACAAAAATAAAGCACTAATTTTGCAATAACTTTGTTAATAATAAACATTTCGGAAAAATTTCTTAAATGGGACCAATGGGAGACCTAAACCTAGCAACTGGAAATGGTTTTATTTCGATTGGTCAATCCGTCACTGAGTTATGGCCGGACAAACAAAAATAAAGCACTAATTTTGCAATAACTTTGTTAATAATAAACATTTCGGAAAAATTTCTTAAATGGGACCAATGGGAGACCTAAACCTAGCAACTGGAAGTGGTTTTATTTCGATTGGTCAATCCGTCACTGAGTTATGGCCGGACAAACAAAAATAAAGCACTAATTTTGCAATAACTTTGTTAATAATAAACATTTCGGAAAAATTTCTTAAATGGGACCAATGGGAGACCTAAACCTAGCAACTGGAAGTGGTTTTATTTCGATTGGTCAATCCGTCACTGAGTTATGGCCGGACAAACAAAAATAAAGCACTAATTTTGCAATAACTTTGTTAATAATAAACATTTCGGAAAAATTTCTTAAATGGGACCAATGGGAGACCTAAACCTAGCAACTGGAAGTGGTTTCATTTCGATTGGTCAACCGGTTGCGGAGTTATGGCCGGACAAACAAGAAAAAAAAAAGAAAAAAAAAAAAGCAAGATCGCCCACTGTCGAATAGAGTAACCTCCTCCTTTTCGAAGTCGGTTAAAAATAGGTAGTCTACGCGCTGAAATCGTCTCTCATTGCTCAGGATACGTGCCTGATAGTAATCTAATGGCGGTCTAGGTATGTCTCGTTCATCTCCAAATCCATTTCTGCCATCGGGAAATAAGAAAAACCAAGCTAGTTCTTCCATTCTCCGTTCTCTATCTAAGTTCAATGGAGGTGCTGTCTTTCTTTGTATATCAACTAGCTTTACTGCTTGATCATTAATATCATTTAAATTGTTATTAGTAACTGTGACGACACTATCAATATTCGGTACACCTTCGTCAATTGAACGTAACATGCTTGTCGAGAAAACTGTATCTATTTCGTTAACGTCACGCCTCGATATTACATTTGACGCATGGTGGTATTCCACTGTATCTGACGATAAATTATTGTCGAATGTTAGTTGTAAAGGTGTTAACGAATAAACGTTCATATAGTTACTATTGCCCGTTTTAAGGTATAAATTACGACGTAGAATAGCGAATAAATTGTTAATGTTATTAAATCGCATACAACATGCCACACCTTTCATAGGTGCTATACATCCTTTTGGACCTCTAGCGTGTGAATCGAATAACCAGTAACTTGTGCCGTTTGATTCATTTTGGCATGAGATTGCTACTGAGGTTGAATTAGCGGTAAGAATTCCATATTTGTAATTTGTGAAAAATGTTTCTAAACCGTTTCTTAAATTTGGAAATCCATCTTCGGTATTGTCATTGTCAATGTGTCCATTTATCATATCATTGCATAATATATTTATGCAAACTCTACGGTCGTTGTATAATAACTGCGGCACTAACTACGTCACAGCTAAGTAGTCTGTATTGATTTCTTGTGGATCAGGATTTCTCCGTGTTTGAATACACTCGCGGTAATATTTATCTCCCAATAATAGTACATAATCTACATCACTTGTACACCATGTGTTGGGATGATTTGAATAAAATGCGACACAAGCCACTGCTGCAATGGCAGTGCACTGCTTTCCGCGCGTATCGATATTGAATCGATCGTTACCTTGATGAAATGAACCTCGTAAAATACGTACGTTTTCATTTAGAATTACGAATTCATTCCTACGGTTTACGTTTCGTTCTTGTACTAGTATGTTTCTGTCATTCACTTGTCTAGAAATGATAGGTTCCTCATTAACATTAGCTATCTGTGTTATATCATTTGTGATATTCGCATATACTGCTCGTACATCTTTGTACAAACAATTGTTTTTAATTAACCATTCTAAAGCCATCCGAAGTCTTCCAATATCTATTTGGAATTGACGATGACAATTTATGTTTTGTAGGTTTTCTGTAACAATTATTATACCGGTTTCATTTAAAGTAAGCGGCAATTGTTCCGCTACTTCTATTACATCACGGGCGAACAAAACTACCTGACCTTGGCACCATTTTTGGCAATACCGATTATGTAACTTCACGATTTTTATAAATGGTACAATTCTGCATAACATTCGTCTTTCGATTTCTGTTAAGTTATTTATTACTTCAGGTATATCCATTACTTTCATCTTATTCCAAAACGCTTGTGGTGGAACCTTGCGTTTTTTTAATAGATTGCAGCAACGGGAGCATGTTATTATTTTTTCTAACTCCAATAAATTGGCAGGAATTAGAGAGGACATAACAGATGTATACAAGGTGCAACGTTGCTGTGGATATAGAGCTTTTTGACATATCGAGCACGGCACGTCTGAAAAAATGTTGATGGTCGCCTTGAAATTTTCCTCCTGTAGTATACGTTCCTTTCTTTGTTTTTTTGCTGTTTCGCTACGTTGTTTTAAACGGATATGTCGATTTTCAGTGCTCTCATTTTCTAGTCTTTTTCGACGTCTGGCTATCATATTTCTTAAACGCTGGTAATACTGTTCCGATAATAGATTCTGTTCTCGATTGCGTTGCAATCGTAAACGATGCTGTCGCTTTTCATCGGATTCCATTAGAGAGCTTTGTCGAATTAAGTTTAATCTGCGTCCACGTTGTATGACAGATTCATTTCGTAACCGTGCACGAATTATATTAGTACTACGTTCGCGTTTTTCTTTCGTTTCGTTTTGTAATCGTGTATGAATTAAATTTATTCGATGTTCGCGTTTTTCTTTCGTTTCGTTTTGTATTCGTGCACGAATTAAATTTATTCGATGTTCGCGTTTTTCTTTCGTTTCGTTTTGTATTCGTGCACGAATTAAATTTATTCGATGTTCGCGTTTTTCTTTCGTTTCGTTTTGTATTCGTGCACGAATTAAATTTATTCGATGTTCGCGTTTTTCTTTCGTTTCGTTTTGTATTCGTGCACGAATTAAATTTATTCGATGTTCGCGTTTTTCTTTCGTTTCGTTTTGTATTCGTGCACGAATTAAATTTATTCGATGTTCGCGTTTTTCTTTCGTTTCGTTTTGTATTCGTGCACGAATTAAATTTATTCGATGTTCGCGTTTTTCTTCCGTTTCGTTTTGTATTCGTGCACGAATTAAATTTATTCGATGTTCGCGTTTTTCTTCCGTTTCGTTTTGTATTCGTGCACGAATTAAATTTATTCGATGTTCGCGTTTTTCTTCCGTTTCGTTTTGTATTCGTGCACGAATTAAATTTATTCGATGTTCGCGTTTTTCTTTCGTTTCGTTTTGTAAACGTGCACGTATTACATTTAATCGTTGTTCGCGTTTTTCTTTCGTTTCGTTTTGTAAATGTGCACGTATTACATTTAATCGTTGTTTTCTTTTCATAGTTGTCTCGCGTCTTAATTTAGTACGAGCACGTTCTCGTATTTCAGACAATCTTGATTGTCGTTCGTTACTATTTTCATTCTTTCGTTTCTCTGCAATTCTTTTGTAATTCTTTTCTAAGCGTTCTTCTCTTGCTTCAATCGACTCACCAGCACGGCTTTTTCTCTTACGAGACGCTTCCTTCGATGGCCTACCCATTGCGTGTTTTATTGTTATGAGACAATTAACTTATGTTTTCTATAAGATAAAGTTTTTGTATTTTCTATGAAACAAATATAGTATGTGTTTTTATAATGATACAACAGTTTGTCTTTTGTTCGAGACAATTTTTATGCCTTTCTACGAGACAGTACTTCGGTGTCTTCCTAAGAGACAATTTTGATGTCTTTTCCTGAGACAATTTTTGTGTCTTTTTTATTTATGAGACAGTACTTCGGTGTCTTTCTAAGAGACAATTTTGATGTCTTTTCCTGAGACAATTTTTGTGTCTTTTTTATTTATGAGACAGTACTTCAGTGTCTTCCTAAGAGACAATTTTGATGTCTTTTCCGGAGACAATATTTTTCTTTTATTGGTACTTATTAAATTATATCTATAGATTATATATTATGTCTATGGATATAAGAATCAATATTTGTTACCTAATGACAACGGTGATGTAGCGCTATTAAGTAGAATATTGTTTCGAAATTCTTTTCGAAATTCTATTTAAAATAGACGCTCTCGTGGTAGCGATTCTGTACAATCACTATATTCAATGTGAATGTGTCAGCTAGGTAAGACCTATCTATGGAAGGAACGATGGAGAAGTTTCACGAACATTTACGTTCTGCTACGGTTAACTGCGTGTACATTGAAAAAATGTAAATATATATCGTACGATAGCTCGACTGTTCTCAATATTCCTTCAGTGATGAACTTCGGCCATCAAGAACCACGAAATTCGTTCTAATACATTTACACTTCTACTACGTTTATATTTATTCTCTAAACTAACACATTTCAAGTGCAAATTTGTTTCCCCCACTTAGTGATATTATACTGTCGGTTAATACTTGCCGTGCCTTCAGTTACAATGAGTTCGCCGGAAAGTATGGATGTAAGTATTTTTTTTTTTTTTTTTATTAAGGTTTATTTTTAGGTGGTCGCGTTAACAGTAGAGTCATTGGCGACCACCAGTACAAAGATTACAAATTTAAAACACAATTAAACAAATTACATAATACACTAAATATGAACATGATTGTTATAAACTTAATAAGATTCATTTAAATCGCGTCTAGTAGATTACAGGCTTTTAGAAACAATAACACGTTTCGAATATTTTTAGATTCATTTAAGTTACTTTTTAGGTCCATCTTGATTGAATATATAGATCTTTCCATGGAATATTTGGGGCAGTGGATCAAAATGTGTTCAACATTAACATGGGTAGAGCATAGATCACATTCGGGAGGCGGCTGTTTCGTTATTAGATGTTCGTGGGTTAGCCTTGTATGTCCAGTACGGACGCGGGAAATAACAACTTGTTCTCTCCTGGTAAACGCTGATAAGTTCATTGTTTCTTGGACATTAGATCTAATACTGTGGAGTTTTGTTGGGCGACTGTTAGTCCAGATAGTATTCCAGAGTCTGGTGATGGCTTTTCTAGTAAAAGATTTTATGTCTTCGAGGCAGGCTCCAAATTCTTCACAGTTGGGAAGATTTGCCGTTTCCTTGGCGGCTTCATCGGCTTTTGTATTGCCACTAAGACCGATGTGACTGGGGATCCACATAAACTTAATATTCTTACCGCTGTTGATGAGGTTCACAATTTCTTCTTGGATGGATTGGATAGATGAGTTATAAGATCTTTTTGAAATCATTTCCAATGCACTTTTGGAGTCGGAGAGAATTGTAAACTCCCTGGAGTTAGAGTTATTTGCAAGCTTTACCCCGTTCCATATCCCATGTACTTCACATGCCAGCGGAGAGAAGGAGTTAGGTAGTCTGCACGAGGTGGTGTAATTGTCCGAGACAGCTGCACATCCTGCTGATTCTATTAATTTGGATCCATCTGTGTAGATGAGGGTCGAGTTTGTTTTATTTATAAACTCTTGAAATACGGCTTTGAAAACTTCAATGTTACCCTGTTTCTTTGTGAAATTTTCGCATATATCCTCTAGAGAGATTTTGAGTGAAAACCAAGGAGGGAACCGGAAAGGATTACGTACTTCAAGGTGTGGGACAGGTAGATTTAGCTCTTGAAGGAAATTATGGATTCTAGTAGAAAGCGGTTTAGGATTGTTATTGTTGATGGTGTGATTACCGGGTGTATTATTCCTCCAGATGTAACTGAATGCTGGGTTTTGAGGGGTAGATGCGATACTTGATGCGTATGATAAACATAGGAACCTCCGTCGTATGTCCAAAGGTGGTTCATTGAGCTCACTAAGGCGGCTAGTTATGGGGGTTGTACAGAAAGCTCCTAAAATAATTCTGAGGCATGAGTTCTGTATAGGAGTAAGCATTTTTATTAATTTAGGTTTAGCAGAATCAAAGATCACGGATCCGTAATCAATTTTAGAACGAATTAGGGCTTTGTATGTACAGAGCATTAAATTTTTTTCAGCTCCCCAGCTTTTGCTGGCAATGCTTTTGAGGATGTTAATTCTTTTAGAACAGTCGATTTTTAAGTTTTTAAGGTGGATTGCCCAGGATAATTTGTCGTCGAATATTAACCCTAATATTTTTAAATGTTCTACGGCTCTAATGGGAGAAGTAGAAAGCATCAAATTGATAGGAGGTAACTTCTTTCTGCCTCTCCAGAATGTGATGTGCTCAGACTTGCTTTTGGAGAACGTGAAACCCGTGTGTGCTGCCCAGGTGATTAGATTATCCAAACATTGTTGTAGTAGTTTTTGAGTCGTAGCTGTATTTCTTCCGGAACAGAAAATAGTAAAGTCGTCTGCAAAAAGGCAGCCTTTAACTGGGGGAGTTAGGACGCTGGAAATAGCATTGATAGCTATTAAAAACAGAGTCACGCTGATGACTGCTCCCTGAGGTAAACCATTTTCAATGAGTATAGGATTTGATAGAAAGTGAAGTATCCTAACTTGAATATATCGGTTAGATAAAAAGTTAATGACAAAAGCAATAATATTATTTCCTACTTCCCATTCTTTGAGAATGTCCACAATTCTCCTTCTCCAAACCATCTCGTAAGCCTTTTCAATGTCAAGACTAACTGCCGTGAGGTGTTCATTGTTGTTAAAAGCTTTACATATTGATGTATGGAGGATTGTTAAGTGATCTATGGTAGACCTGAGTTTTCTAAATCCGAATTGGTGATTAGAGAGTAGGCTATTTGATTCAATAAACCATACAAGTCTGGCGTTAACCATTTTCTCTAAAATTTTACATAAATTATTGGTTAAGGCAATAGGTCTGTAGGAATTGCATTCTAATTTGTTCTTGTTTGGCTTTAATATTGGTACCACAATGGCGGTTCTCCACGCTGAGGGAAAAACTCTTTGGGTCCAAATTCGGTTGTATAGAGTGAGTAGCATGGTAATACCAGGTGTAGGAAGGTTTTTAATGAGTGCATTGGGGATACCATCCGGTCCAGGGCTAGATTGTTTAATCGCACTTAGAATGATGAGGAGCTCAGATTCTTTGAATGGTTCTTCGATGGGATTGTTGCCAGAGGGGGGTATGTCCAATAGAGTTATTTCCTTCATGTTGCCTTTTAGTTTCCTAAATTCAGTGTCGAGGTTTTCGTTACTAGAGTTGCTAGCAAACTTTAAAGCTAAACAGTTAGCTATATCAAGTGGGTTGGTAACTAAGCCCGAGGAAGGTGAGATAAGAGCAGTTATATCCGATCGTTTGTTGTTACCATTGATCCTTCGGATTTTTGACCATGCCGACTTTGGGTCTGTTTTACTGTCGATGGTGGATACGAAATCCATCCAGGATTTTCTTCTACTTAATTTCATAGTTTTCCTAAATTTAGCTCGCAGTTTCTTGAATATTATCTTGTTTTCGGCGGTAGGGTGTTTCCTGACTGTGTTAAGTGCGTGGTGAAATTCTTTCCTGGTTGACTTACAATCCTCGTTCCACCAGGGAACTGGCCTACGATTTCGTATATTTGGTGGTTTGGGGGTAGCTACATCGGCTGCTTCTTGAATGACGTGAACTAGAGACTCCACGTGGTCATTAATATCAAGATCCTTTTGATCACTGAGGTTATCTATTTTGTTGGAGACTATCTCTTTGTATAGTAGCCAGTCAATCTTTTTAAGATTCCATCTGGGGTTGTTGGAGTTGGGTTCTATGGTGTATCTTGGACAATCTAGGGCAATACAGCATGGGAAGTGGTCACTGTCCCAGAGCGATCCCAATACTTGCCAGTTGAGGAGATGAGTGATATCGGAACTGCAAAAACTGAGGTCGATTGCCGAATACGAATTCGTCGATAAGTTATAATGTGTAAATTCATAAGAGTTGAGTAAGACGATGTCGCTAAGGTGTAGTAATTTTTCAATAGATTTGCCTCTGTAATCAAGAGTAAAAGAACCCCATAAAGGGTTGTGACTATTGAAGTCTCCGCATATTATAAATGGTTTAGGTATTTGGTTAATCAAATTACGTAAATCATTGGTAGTAAAATCCTGAGAGTTAGGTATATAAATATTAGCAATATGGACTAACATGGGTATATAAGCTTTTATTACTACGGCTTCGAGAAGAGTGTTAATTGGTATTTCTTCGCTGAAAAATTTACTGTTGACATATGTAGCTACTCCTCCGCTGGCATGGAGGCATTGGTTTCTGTTTGTGCAATATTCCTTAAAATTAGTTAATTTATTTCTACTATTGTCTTTAAAATTGGTTTCTTGAATACATAACACAGATGGATTGACCTCGTTAATGAGTAGTTTGATGGATTCAAGTCGGGGATTAAACCCATTGACGTTCCAGTGGATAATGTTACTCATTTTAGTTCTTCGTCTGTTTCCATTACAGAATCATGTTCAGATTCCGTGTTACGAAGTTTTTTAATAATCCTAGTAATTCTGTTCTTCATGATAGGTTGCTTGAGGTGAGAGTATATTTGGTGTAGTAGGTCAGTTAGGCTGTCAAGATTATTAGAGTAGTCTTTGGCTATTTCACAGACATTAGAGGATCCATGGGCTTTTTCTAGAAAACTGCATAGCTGAACAAAATTAAGAGCGAAATCTTGAGGATTGCTATCCATTAAAGGTTTAATTGGACTGAGAAGTTCATCAACCGTATGTTTTGTACGAGTCGTAGGTGATTTATTTCTTGGTTTCTTTTTGCTAGGTTTAGGGGATGTCTGGCTGGTTGACGGGCGAGCTGCTTTGGTTGTATCATGATGCGTTAGGGTGACTGTAGATAAATTAGAATCGTCGGAGATACCAGAGTTAGAGGACAGCGGCCTTTTACTTCCTTCATTTACCTGACGCGTTGTTATTGGTGGAGTAAAAGGAAATGGCGTATTGATTAGGCTATTTTTTGTGCCAGACACGTTGTTAGTTATGTTTTCTTGTTCAATGGCGTCATTCGGTGAGGCACTTTTATCAGATTCAGTATTACTAAACGAGCAATGCTTAGCTGTATGACCTTCCTGTTTGCAAAGAAAACAGGTAAGGATTCCTGAGGATATAAAAATCCAGTGATTTGAGTTATCAAATTGGATTTGAAGGGCTTCAGGTAATTTGTCACTATCTTCTGCCTGGATAAAGAATTGTCTTCTGAAACTCATGATATGAGATAATCCTTGTTTGGTTAAGCCCGCTCTAAGAAATGATATGCTGGAGAAGGATTTTAGTCCCAATTTCTGAAAAGCTTCGGATAACACAGAGTGAGGGATAATGGGAGACACATTTGACAAGATAATTCTTTTCATCCGGTTAATTAGAGGTCTGATTTCAAGTTCAATGTTGTTGATTATAATGGTTGGATATTTTTCTACCAGTTCTTCAACGAGGGATTTTGATGATAAGTAAGTACAGATTCTATTGTTTGAGATACGCAAGATAAAACGGATACTTGTTGGTTTGACGATTTTACCAATGGCATCAACGTAGTTTTCGATGGAAACTCCTTCCTTTGCATCTGACACTATGGCCTGTTCTTTGGTTGGGAATACGACGTTCTGTGCTGCTTTTGCATAACTGATAGGTGACGATGGAGAAGCAGCATTCGCTGCCTGGTTCTCCATTTTGCAAGGATGAGATTTCCGAGGAAAAAGCTACACACTCGTGTAGCCAAATCGTACGGAGACGAAACGAAACACACGATGTTAATTCTCGACCGTTTCTTACACTGTTCCGATTTCTTTTACTAGGAGTGTTTATGTTTACACGCGCGCACTGCGAGCTCACTCACACGACCTTCCGCGACGACGGCGGATCGATCGAGACTCATGGATGTAAGTATTATTATTTCCTTATTTACGCAGTATTTGTGAACGAATTAAATTTATTCGATGTTAGCGTTTTTACTTTCGTTTCGTTTTGTAATCGTGCATGAATTATATTTATTCGATGTTCGCGTTTTTCTTTCGTTTCGTTTTGTATTCGTGCACGAATTAAATTTATTCGATGTTCGCGTTTTTCTTTCGTTTCGTTTTGTATTCGTGCACGAATTAAATTTATTTCCTTATTTACGCAGTATTTGTGAACGAATTAAATTTATTCGATGTTCGCGTTTTTTCTTTCGTTTCGTTTTGTATTCGTGCACGAATTAAATTTATTCGATGTTCGCGTTTTTCTTTCGTTTCGTTTTGTATTCGTGCACGAATTAAATTTATTCGATGTTCGTGTTTTTCTTTCGTTTCGTTTTGTATTCGTGCACGAATTAAATTTATTCGATGTTCGCGTTTTACTTTCGCTTCGTTCTGTAAACGTGCACGTATTACATTTAATCGTTGTTTTTTTTTCCGTCGAATCATTTCTAGTTTAGCTTCATTATTTTTTGTACTTATGTCTTTTTTGCAGACCGAGCAGGATAATTTACCCGAGGGCTTGACCCACCGTAAGTAATACAAAATGCGACATATGATATTCTTTATAAACGAAGTCTTTTTATTTTTTTTTAACTTACTTTTTCATTTAGAATTAAGCTATGGACAACGATTAGAGTATCTGGAGACGCAACTGCGCCAGCGTGACCGCCAGTTGGCGGAAGCGTTGGCGCAGTTGCGGCAAAATGCGGCGCATGTGCCGCCGCCACCGCCACCGCCGCCGCAGCAGCCACCGCGGTCGACGCAACAGGGGCCGAGGAGGCGTCGGCAGATGGGAGGTAAGGTTATCAAGTTCAAGTTGTTTTTCAAAGTTCTATTTCTCATTGTGTTTGCATTATTTATTTTTTCTGGTCTGTGCCCGAAGTTACTACATACCTTATTTTATAATATCATTGAAAAATTTAATGGTTTTCCATATGAATAAAGAAAGATTAATATACTTAGTGACATATAGGAAAAGTTTTGTGTATCGTTGTAAAGTATTGTCGCAATCTTATATCATGACGAAATAATGTTTATATATGTATGTATTTTATTTTGCAGAGTACCGCGGTCGGGCCCGGGGACGTCGGGCGGCGGGACGGTCCCGTGCCGCGTGGTACGGGAGGCGTCGGTATAACCGTAATGTAATTCATTATCACTTCAATAATTGAATAATAAAAAATATATAAATTTGATTAATTGTGTATTTATTCTAGTCTTCCTCACCAACATGTCATTATTTTTCTTTTCAAAAGTATTGTTGTAAGAACATATGCATATAGAAAATAACAGTAAATAGGTCGTAACTTATGTTTGAATTTACACTAAAAAGTATGAAATAAAAAAAAATTTAAAAAAATAAAATGAAAACCGACTTGGAAAATAGTACAAATGAAAAGCAATAAACGAGATTAATGTAATTTAGAAAAAAAGCGCTAAAAAGAATGAAATAATTTTTTTTGATTATCTACCATATAGATGGTAATAACATAAAGATATGGTAATAACCGAGTTATGCAGTCAATTTTAGTTAAACATTATATAGATTCTTCATCTTTGTCAAACTCAAAATATTGCAACTTTTTCGGAGGCGGCACAAAATTAATTAACAATACACTAATAGTCAGAAATTTAGGAGGTTTGAAGAACATTTACATATTCCTACTCCCTACAACCGGAGGACTAAATACCACTTCAGTCCTTCTGCGCCGCACTCTACGTCCCATTTCCTTTTTCAGAAACAGTGATTAGGTAGAAGTATATTGCCTTCCTTAACTTTACTTAGTCATCGTATATATTCTACGTTTCAATAGATAAAGTAGATGGTAATAATACCGACGGGATAATTAATTTATAATAACACGTTCAATCTCTGTTAAGTGAGGGCGCCATGCGTGTTTCCATAACACAAGCCAATCTAATGCACATAGTTCCATGGTTCCTACATTACACCATGACCTAGCGATGATTGCATTATTTATTAAAAAAGGGCTAGGGCTTTCACTACTTTGTGCGTGCAAATAAGTACATTAATAGCCACAAATTCACGGACATTGATGGATATTTATATATTAGGCACTCACTCCTTTGTTCGTGAAAATGACCGTGTCGGAATATTTTGTGCCGCCTCCGAAAAAGTTGCAATATTTTGAGTTTGACAAAGATGAAGAATCTATATAATGTTTAACTAAAATTGACTGCATAACTCGGTTATTACCATATCTTTATGTTATTACCATCTATATGGTAGATAATCAAAAAAAATTATTTCATTCTTTTTAGCGCTTTTTTTCTAAATTACATTAATCTCGTTTATTGCTTTTCATTTGTACTATTTTCGAAGTCGGTTTTCATTTTTTTTTTTTAAATTTTTTATATATCTATCTTATACTTCAATTTATATTTCATTCTAATTTTCAAATTAATTATATCTATTTTATATTTCAATTATATTTTATTCTAATTTTCAAAATATCGTATATTACATATCTATCTTCTATTTCAATTATACTCTATTCTAATTTTCAAATTACCATATTTTACATATCTATTTTATATTTCAATTTATATTTTATTTTAATTTTCAAATTATTATATTTTAATCTCGTTCTCATAAGCATTGTAAACCCTACTATAGGCACTTACCTTATTCTCTTATACTTATACTCAAACATATATAAATCAATTATAAATTAAGTATTTCAATTCTAAGTCCATTCACGCGTATATACATTTACTTTTTCTTTCTCATTAGAATATCGCACTACTAATTTATGAGAAAGAACAACCACGTAGTGCTTGTTCTTTTTCCAAGGGGGGAGGTGTGACGTCCCATGAAAATTCCACTAATAATTATTATTGACAATACATAGCTTAAATTCAAACTTAAGAATTTTCATGCAACGCCACGCTTACGAATATGAAGCGTGTCCGCCGTACATCTCACGCGAGAGATAAGAAAGCGCTGCGCTACGCGAGCCGACACGCGACCCCTCTCCGCAACGACGTCACGGGCCCAAGCGCTCGAGCCGCCTGATATCGCGACGGGAACCCGACACCCGCTCGATCTCTCTGTAAATTCTTTACATTTAGCAAACACAGAAAATCTTCAAGGGAAAGATAAAGGAACAATATTTCAATTGATCAATAGCAAATTACTTAAAATCCAATTCTATTTAATAATAATCCAATAAGCCCCTCTACTAACCCTCGAAGATTCTCAAATTAGTTATTAAGAGTTTAACCATCATAAATTCACTCCGAAACCATAAAAACGCCGAATCAACGTGAAGAGTACACCACGAAGACACATTAGGCACCAAAATCAAAGGAAGCGGATGCAACCCAACACACAGAAGAAATCGGACTCAAAAAGACGCAAGATGAACTCCGCAATCCGGCCTACACAACTCAAAACCAGTAGATAAAGCACGAACAGACAGACCGCTAAAATCAAGATTCCCAGCCGCATCAGCAACCCCCACAACACCACCCTTTCCACGAAAAGACCGAGATTTTGCAAACGACGCACCAGACCTACGACACCAACAGCCAATCAGAAATTCACAAAATCACGACATCAGGCCCCCACCATGGAAAATTACGACTCTTCACGGCTTTAAAAGAGCAATCTTCGTCAATTCTCATCAGTAACCCGTCGAATAGTCTACCCATCAGTAACCCATCAGTCACCCGCCGATCATCACCTGCAGCTTAACACTTTAATTATATTTCTAAATTCAGTACTAAGTAGTGAAAAGTTACACAAGTTAAGTGAACTTCTATTGTACAACTACCACTCGTACTACTACTACTTCTAACTTAATAAACGTAAGTAAAACCAAATAACTATTCCATCTCTTGTCAAACCAAATCTAAACGGGTACTCAATCATCAATCTCTCACTGAATTGTAACACCTCTCAGTTCTACCAAATCCTAATTCCATTTATCAGCCTACCCGTATTTCCTATAATAGATTAATATCTTTTGTAACCCTTTTCGACGGCATTGTTCTCTTAATAAACAAAGCAGACATATTGCAACCCTTGCAGACACATTGCAACCCTGCAGATACGCTGCAAACCTGCAGATACACTGCAACCTTGCAGATCTATTGCAATTTTCACGCGGCAGAAACATTGCCACGAGAACGATACCGAACAAAAGGCGAATATTAAATTGACATAAGTTAGTCTTCCGAACGTTCCATTGATTAACCAGCCGATGAAAGGCAGGTCTCAACTTCTTAATTCATTTACTCATCCACACCTCATTGCGATTCCTCTCCTCCGATCTCTTGGCCGCCCACGGTAGACGAGGCGTAGGTCTCGTGACCAAAACAGGTCAAATCTTTCGGTCAGCGTTGGCACTTGTATTTCAATATCGTCCTCGGAGGTATTGAAAACAGGTAGGTATGCTTTACCCTTATGATTTGTAACGAGAGCTTCGCCTACATAAACTCCATCACCTGGCTTAAAGAGAGGTATGTATCCGAATTGAATTTCCGGATTAGAAATGTGGAAGTAGAAAGGAGTTTCCGATCGTTTGTCTACGAGTACTGTCTTGTACTCTTGAAATGGTACGAAAACGTTGTTCCAACGTATGCATTTGTTTTCATAGTCGACTGTGACCGCTTGTTTAGCGAGGAATTCGGATCCTAAGATTCCGTTTTGTTTAATAGGAAATGAGTCGTCGACGATATGAAATGACACGGGATGTCCTAGGAGAAAGACTGTGACGAGCCCTAAGGAAGTCACGTGATTAGAAGATATCCCGCGTAGATTTAGTATAATGGAACGATCGATATTGATATTTGATTCAAGAACCTTCTCTTTAAGTACATTGATTTCGGAGCCAGAGTCGATCATAAATGAAGTAGAATGTGGTAGATTCGGCGATTTTTATGAGTACAGAGGGGACGGTGCCTTTTTGGTCTAGCCTTATTGTGGCAACGTCGCGGTGTTTGTCGATGGTTTTTCCTCCATCGTCATGATCTGACGCCCTTGCTCTTGGGCGACCCGGCAGACGTCGTTCGGTTCCGGGCGGCCTCGAGAGTTTCCCGGATTGTTGTTTTCGGTCTTTGCCTTTGCTTCCATTGCGCGTCTATACGCTAATTTTCGGCATTCCGAAATTTCGTGGCCCGGGTTTTTGCAATAGCGACAGATTTTAGAAGCTGGTGGATCTCCTCCAACGGCTTGTAAAGTGTTTCGCGCTTGATTGTTGGGGACATACTCGGTTCGAGGTGGTGCTTTACTTTGGTTTCCAGCGAATTGAGGTGATGCGTTGTTGTTGTATGAGTTGGCAGGGGGTTGATCGCGAACGGGTGGCCATTAGGGTCGCCCGAGGGTACAGGACCATCTCCCTAGAGGTGGCGAGTCTCCTGGCAGGGGTTCCTCCGTTAGATCTTCTGGCGGAGGGATATGCGGAACTCTTCCGCTGGAAGCAATCCCTCCGTCTAATGGCCCGGCACGGCTCCCTAGGGCAAATCGCCCTCGAGGCGTCGGCGGAGGGTCTGGGTGACCGTCACCCTCCGCCCTTCTTTAGGTATGCCGGGGGAGTTTAGTCTCCCCCCGAGATGAGGGGGTTCGACTCCCCCTGCCTGCTTTGGGGAGGAACCGGTGGTGTCCAAACGGGTTCCCGGGTCTTCCCTACTGCAGGTGGACGGTCACCGTGAGGGGTTTTAGTGGGTAAAAATCCCACACTCCCCCCGCTCACACCCAAATTGTGGCGCTGCGCAGGACACGGCGCAACACACTCTTGAGGAGTGTAGTGCGTTCGAGGAGGAGCGCCGTGTCCTGCGCGGCGCAATTGGAGGGGACCTCTCGCTGCCGGCCATGGTTCGCGCCATGGTCGGCAGCGAGGGGTCTTGGAGGGCGGCGGTCTCCTTTTGTGAGAGTGTCATCTCACAGAAGGAGGCCGCAGAAAAAGAGCGGGAGCGTGCCGGGCTACGGGGTGGGTGTGCGCGGGGGGGCCTTTTGAAGGTTTCCCCTCACGTAAATTAAAAAAAAAAAAAAAAAAAAAAAAAAAAAAGGGGTTGATCGCGAATCGGTGGAGAGTATCGCCTATCTTCATTCTTGTTGCGATACGAGTCGGTGTAATCCCTGCGTTTATGTTTTTGAGCTTCGGTTTCCATGACTTTGGTCATATGGATAGCCTTTAGGAATGCGTCGTCTAGATCGTAGTAACCTTCGACTTTGATTCGCATTTTTAAATCCGGTGGTAAACCGTCCATAAAACCTTCTAGAGCATCTAAGTCGATTTCGCGTTTAGCAACGCTCGACAGGGCGTCTCCACGGAGGGCCTTTTCGCCGTCCATTATGGCTGCTCTAATTTCCTTGACTCGACCGATGTAGTCCAGAATATGTTCATTATGCCTCTTTACAAGTTTTCCTAATTCTCCCCTATATTGATTTAAAGATTTCTTCGGCGCGAATATTGATTTTAGCCTATCGATGAGTTGATTTACGGAGGTGATGTTGGCATCTTCTACTGCTTGGTACGCGTGTCCATATAATTTATTTATTATTAAGTTAACTAAAGCCGGTTCGGCTTCTTCGGCTACCATATCGCGTGCTCTTTCGCAGGCTCTGGCAAATTGGTAAACTGGGATTTTATAACCGTCGTAGCGCGGTACTGATTCGATTGCATCTTTTAATTTTAGCATTGGGCGAATAGGTTCACGCGGTGCTATTGAAGGTGGGTTGAGCTCTGAAAGAGTCTCGGCGTCTATGTTTCTCAGTGGTGGATCGCGTGTCCTTCTTTGAATTTCTTCCATTTTATCTTGTAATTCGGTGATTTTTCCGCCTAAGCTTCGTAATGGGTTTAATTCTGCGCGTACTTCTGCTAAGATTTGATCTAGTAATCCTGATTCGTTGCGTTTTGATTTTTCAATAGCCTCTTTTTCCATACGTAATTGTCTGGTTTGTTCTTCAATTAATGTTGCCTGTTCCTGCATTCTTACAGATTGTTCCTTTAAACGAGCCTCTTTAGCGAGTAGTTGTTCTTGAATAAGTGCGATTTCTGATTCTGTAGTCGCGGTAGCCATTTGACGCGTTTGTCGTTTGTCCGTCATTTTGATATAAGTGGATTTAGTACGATTTAGAAGATTTAGAAGATTTAGAAGATTTAGAAGTTGCTAATTGTTAATTTTCCTAATCCCTCGATTATTCCTATCCGCGGATTTTAATAAATTCTACCAGTTCCCTAATTTCTTAATGGTTTTAGTAGAACTTCACGCTGGGTCCTATCCTTTTAATGATCTCTTATATCCCACCGCTGCCACCATAAAAATTATGTCACATCTCGGGTGAGGGCCAATAACACGTTCGTTACACTATACTTACCCGGACGGTTTAAAGATTTGGCCTGTTTTGGTCACGAGACCTACGCCTCGTCTACCGTGGGCGGCCAAGAGATCGGAGGAGAGGAATCGCAATGAGGTGTGGATGAGTAAATGAATTAAGAAGTTGAGACCTGCCTTTCATCGGCTGGTTAATCAATGGAACGTTCGGAAGACTAACTTATGTCAATTTAATATTCGCCTTTTGTTCGGTATCGTTCTCGTGGCAATGTTTCTGCCGCGTGAAAATTGCAATAGATCTGCAAGGTTGCAGTGTATCTGCAGGTTTGCAGCGTATCTGCAGGGTTGCAATGTGTCTGCAAGGGTTGCAATATGTCTGCTTTGTTTATTAAGAGAACAATGCCGTCGAAAAGGGTTACAAAAGATATTAATCTATTATAGGAAATACGGGTAGGCTGATAAATGGAATTAGGATTTGGTAGAACTGAGAGGTGTTACAATTCAGTGAGAGATTGATGATTGAGTACCCGTTTAGATTTGGTTTGACAAGAGATGGAATAGTTATTTGGTTTTACTTACGTTTATTAAGTTAGAAGTAGTAGTAGTACGAGTGGTAGTTGTACAATAGAAGTTCACTTAACTTGTGTAACTTTTCACTACTTAGTACTGAATTTAGAAATATAATTAAAGTGTTAAGCTGCAGGTGATGATCGGCGGGTGACTGATGGGTTACTGATGGGTAGACTATTCGACGGGTTACTGATGAGAATTGACGAAGATTGCTCTTTTAAAGCCGTGAAGAGTCGTAATTTTCCATGGTGGGGGCCTGATGTCGTGATTTTGTGAATTTCTGATTGGCTGTTGGTGTCGTAGGTCTGGTGCGTCGTTTGCAAAATCTCGGTCTTTTCGTGGAAAGGGTGGTGTTGTGGGGGTTGCTGATGCGGCTGGGAATCTTGATTTTAGCGGTCTGTCTGTTCGTGCTTTATCTACTGGTTTTGAGTTGTGTAGGCCGGATTGCGGAGTTCATCTTGCGTCTTTTTGAGTCCGATTTCTTCTGTGTGTTGGGTTGCATCCGCTTCCTTTGATTTTGGTGCCTAATGTGTCTTCGTGGTGTACTCTTCACGTTGATTCGGCGTTTTTATGGTTTCGGAGTGAATTTATGATGGTTAAACTCTTAATAACTAATTTGAGAATCTTCGAGGGTTAGTAGAGGGGCTTATTGGATTATTATTAAATAGAATTGGATTTTAAGTAATTTGCTATTGATCAATTGAAATATTGTTCCTTTATCTTTCCCTTGAAGATTTTCTGTGTTTGCTAAATGTAAAGAATTTACAGAGAGATCGAGCGGGTGTCGGGTTCCCGTCGCGATATCAGGCGGCTCGAGCGCTTGGGCCCGTGACGTCGTTGCGGAGAGGGGTCGCGTGTCGGCTCGCGTAGCGCAGCGCTTTCTTATCTCTCGCGTGAGATGTACGGCGGACACGCTTCATATTCGTAAGCGTGGCGTTGCATGAAAATTCTTAAGTTTGAATTTAAGCTATGTATTGTCAATAATAATTATTAGTGGAATTTTCATGGGACGTCACACTCTTATCACGAATAACATCTGGTTAGTAACAATTTGCGAAAATCCTTCAATTGTTGCTATGTTCAAATTGTTATTGTTTAATTATAATTATAAGATTATAAAGATATTAAAAGAAGATAATATTAAATAGGTCATATCTTGTTGAAATACATTTTAACTAGATCTGTTTAGCCATTTAGGCGTTAAAACAAATATTGATTTGTCCATTATTTTTTTTTGTATTGCTTCTATGAAAAATTTTGAAAAAATTCATGTTATAAGTTGTCACTATTTTACATATTTGTGCAAAGTTTTAATTGTTTTGCTCCTATAACAGATTTTTTAGGAATTTTTTAATTTTTAAAATGCCCGCCATTTTGAAACCGGAAGTCGGATCGAATCGAAATTGTTAGTGGATCCTCGTCGGGTGTAACTGGATTTTCCGTGTAAATTTTACTTCGATCCGTTCAGCCGTTTAGACGCTAGAGTGGATACGCACACACACACACACACACACACACACACATTTAGATCTTGTTATGAAACGTAAAGATCCAAAAGGATTTTTGGATATCTCGAATAGTTTCGGAGATAACCGTCCGTTACACTTTTTGCTCGATCGAGAGCATAAGGAACTCCCTGCAGTCGTGCCTAAAAACAAGAGTACATCATCTTTAATTAAATTCTGAAAATTAAAGAAAGGACGATGTAAAAGAATTGAATACTAAAACAATTACAAGTATAGAAACACTATGTAAGTGTGTTGATGGACTACTTACATGATATTATGACGTAAAACGGGCTGTTAAACAATTTAGAAACATATTGAAGAGTGATGTTAAAAAATAAAAGTATTAATATAAAATCACGAAAGCTAAATCGATGTTATGTGCCATCGTCAGTATGAACTCCACAACGCTCTTCTCGCTAAGTAGAAGGCCAATCGTGAGCGTGAAAGCATTGTCGTACTGAAACTAACCACATAAGTATCCAATGTAAATTCATACCCCCTCTCTCACACCTGTATGTGTTGCGGGAGGTTTCAAAATATTCAAACAACCTGTACGTTTAATTTGATCGGTTCTATCCACCACCTCACGGACAATTAAAAAATGTACACAGCAAAAAAACAGATCTCTTGTCTAATAACCTTCCTCAATCGTGTAACGTACCTCTTAGCGAGAAAAGCGTTGTGGAGTTCATACTGACGATGGCACGTAACATCGATTTAGCCTTCGTGATTTTATATTAATACTTTTATTTTTTAACATCACTCTTCAATATGTTTCTAAATTGTTTAACAGCCCGTTTTACGTCATAATATCATGTAAGTAGTTCATCAACACACTTACATAGTGTTTCTATACTTGTAATTGTTTTAGTATTCAATTCTTTTACATCGTCCTTTCTTTAATTTTCAGAATTTAATTAAGGATGATGTACTCTTGTTTTTTGTATTGGTTTTTACTCCTTTGAAGAGGGCCATGAACATATGGCCGAAACGTTGGATGATGAAATAATCCACATTTAACTATAGTACATCCATCGACTTATTTTCGTATGTTACTTTATTATTACTTTTCAACATTTAAATATCGTGGTAATTAAATTTAAAATAACGACCTGAATGAACGCCAAATATAGTTTTTTCATTGACAAAGGATTCCAATTGTTGATGAAAACCGTTGCACCTCTATACAGTATTCCAAGCAGAAAAACTGTAACGAGATTGATCGATATCCGATATGATGCGTTGAAAGACCACTTCGTAACTACTTTCAATGAAGCTGTCACGTATTTCATAACATGTGACAATTGGACAGACGTCAGCAACGAAAGCTATCTTGGTGTCACCATCCACTATGTCACCAAGGAATTTCAAATGAAGAGTAGATGTATTGGAGTTTTTCCTCTGACTGAAAATCACACATCGCAGTATATCGGAGAGTGCATCGGCTGTGTAATCGAGAACTTTCATCTGGATAAATCCAAGATTAGCGCGGTTGTTACTGACAGTGCTACCAACATCAAGAAAGCTGTGAGAGATTTTATGGGACCAGATAAACATTTAGCGTGCTTTGCGGATACTTTATCTCACCTCATACCAGACGTACTAGTAGCTATGCCGAGGGTTCAAAAGACGATTGCAAAAGTTAAAGATATTGTCACAGTCACAAGGCGGAGCGTCCGTGCTTGCGACGAATTGAAGAAATTACAAATCCGAGATGGAAAAACGGAAGGAACTGCGCTCAAATTTATTCAAGATGTGGCTACACGTTGGAATTCAACGCTGCACATCACTCACTCCGAAGACGTCAGCTTTGAAATCAGACAATATTTGAGCCAGCCCGTTATTTCGCGGCATGAAGACCCTCTAAAATATTGGTCCTCAATGAAAGTGGCGTTTCCATTGTTGCATCAGTTTGCAATAAAATACATCAGCGTAGTTGGAACGTCTGTGCCATACGAACGACTCTTTTCGAGATCTGGCGACATAAAGACGGATAATCGCAGTAGGCTAACCGGTGAGCATCTTAACAAACTTCTGTTTCTAAGCTCTCTTGCACCAGAGGATTGGTGTATGGTGTAAGAATAAACCTCTTCCTACGTCTTCCTATGTCATTTCCCATGTATACTTACCAGTGGCAGCTCCTATACGTCCTTAGTGGTGATTATTCCTATATGTCGGTACTTTGGTCAGTATTAGCATTTTTGCTTTTGTATTATTATTTTGTAAGTCAAAGTAATTACAAGATGAAAAATTTTACAGGTTCGAAGATAAGATTGCTAAGACAGATTTAAGTATAAACATAAATAATATATATATATATTGTTACGGTATAGCTGCATCAACGATTGAATATAAGCGAAAACAATTAAGTATAATAAGGAATAAACAAAACGCCATAAAAGTTATAATCTCACGAACGAAGGAATGCGCAAATAGTCTAAAAATAGAATTTATAAAGGTAAACGCACCGCGAGCACGAAAACACCGAAAAAACATTAAAGAAAGACAAGGTAGGAAAATACGCGAAATAGATCGGAATTCGACGAGAGAGGAATTTGATGGCCAACGAGTTCAGGGCCAGCCGCGAGGACAATAACCGCAGGTAATAATTAAGAGAGGGGATCCGATTAGACAATAGAAATTCAATCGCGCGCAAGTAAGAGCGGTGGGGACAAACATTTAAATAGCAAGCCCACGCAACGAAGAGTAGTGCATTCCGAGTTTTCTCTTAAAGATCGCAGTTCGTAGAAGTTACAATTTCGTGCATTTTAAAGTACGTGAAACGCTCTTAAAATCACGGGTTGAAAAAGTGCTTTCGCGAGTGTCGAGAAGCGGCGAAGCAAGGATCGACGACAACGGAGGGTGAGAGGGGAAGGCACGAACACAGACACAGTGCTACGGCGTGCGAAGCTATACCATACACAACGTCGCCTAAAGTAAGGTGTATCGCTTTATTTCCATTACCTCTTTGGACCATTAGTCATAAGCAGTAGATTAAGAGTGTGTGTGAGAGTGTCTGTGTGAGCAAGCGTCGGTGTGTGACAGCAAGCATAGGTGCGTGCGAACCAAGTCGAAGAGTGTGTGTGAGAGCGTCTGTGTGTGCAAACGAGGATCTGAGTATCGTCGAGCGAACGTTGGTGTGTGCGAACGTGTGTGGGCGTGTGACTGCGTGTATGAGTCAGGCGAGATCGGCGAAAACGTAGCCACATAGAAAAAAGATAAACAACACGACGCGATCAGCTGTTCAGGAGCTACGAGCGAGTTCCGAAGAATACGAGGCTTTAAATAAACGCAAATTAATCGAATTTTCGCGTCTATTATTTATTAATTTTTCCACTTTCCTCTGTCAGTCCCAAAAGGACCGAATCGTTCGGTGAAGTAACGTAAGCGTTCGAAAAGGTAAGGAAGGCGAAACGTTACAATATATATATATACAGGGTGTATTCGACCATATAGTCAATCGGGGTTCCACGTGTAGCCAGCAATAAATAGAGTCGAAATAAGTCATAAAAGTTAACATAAGCCAGGTTAGTTATCGAGTTATTAATTATCAAAGATCGGGCGAAAAAGCGGTCGGCGGCGAGCCGCCGCCATGCTAATCCGAAGGCGCGCGGCGCGGGGAGCGGCCGGCTGGACGCTCGAGCCTCGTATACTCTCGCACTCGCGGAATAAATAATATCATGCTATCAGTTCCACACCACCTCGCGGTCGATAGCGCGGCGCATTTTTTTTAAATATTTCCGGTGAGCCGAGGCGGGAGGAAAAATGGTCCAATCTGAAAATTGTTACAAGAAAAGGTGAAGAATTATTTATAGCCGCGAAAAAGAATTACTTAATTTATCTTTTTTATCTTAATTTATATCTATGAATTATTTTTGAGGAACACGCTTCCCGTTCTGCTAGAGGATGTGCCCCTAAACGTGCGCACCAAAATAATTTTTCAACACGACGGTGCACCCGCGCATTACTCGCGTCGAGTGCGCGAGTACCTTGATATTAATTATAGCGACCGGTGGATCGGGAGGGGCGGCCCAATAGCCTGGCCACCGAGATCACCCGATCTTAACATACTAGACTATTTTGTTTGGGGCCATATAAAGAATTTAGTGGAACACGCGCGTGACGGGACGGCCGCACAAATGCGTGAAGAAATTTCTAATGCATTTGCGACAATTACCCGCGAAATGACGCTTCGTGCCACGGAAAATGTCATTCGGAGGGCTGCATTTTGCGTTCGAGAGAGAGGGGCCCATTTCGAACAATATTTACACTAGCAAGTTCTCAGTGGATTAGACCTATTGGGGATACCACTTTAAAAAAAATGCGCCGCGCTATCGACCGCGAGGTGGTGTGGAACTGATAGCATGATATTATTTATTCCGCGAGTGCGAGAGAAAGAGAGAGAGAGAGAGAGAGTCCGCGCGAGTCGCCAGCGTAAGGTAGCGCCGTGTAGGAAAGGAAGAGAGAGAAAGAAAGAGAGAGGAAGGAAGAGCGAAAGTCAACGCGAGTCTCCAGCCGTGGAAGAAAGAGAGAAAAGAAGGGAGAGAAAGAGTCCGCGCGAGTCGCCAGCATAGCGCCGGTGGAGGAGGGGAAGAGAGAGAAAGAATGATAGAGGAAGGAAGAGGGAAAGCTCCTGCCGACCGCTCCCTTCCACCGTACGTATACGAGGCTCGAGCGTCCAGCCGGCCGCTCCCCGCGCCGCGCGCCTTCGGATTAGCATGGCGGCGACTCGCCGCCGACCGCTTTTTCGCCCGATCTTTGATAATTAATAACTTGATAACTAACCTGGCTTATGTTAACTTTTATGACTTATTTCGACTCTATTTATTGCTGGCTACACGTGGAACCCCGATTGACTATATGGTCGAATACACCCTGTATACACATTAAAAAAGTAAAAAAAGGTATTTGAACTATGTATATCTGCATGGGCGTCTGCAAACATCGGATACAGAACTTCCTCATCTTATGTTCTTGGTAAGATAAATAATATTTTAATTAAAGTATTGCATAATTACACAAGATTATGAGTCAATTACTATTCATTATTTCTTATAGGCAAAATAGTTAATTGTCTTTCTGGTTTGTAAGGAGTAACTTCTATTTTAAGAGCTATTGCTGATTATGGATTAAAACAGTTGCGTTTAAGCCCTGTAAAACACAGAGTAACGCCATGGGTAGATGCTTTCTTATCCATAGATCATCACACTAATGAAGTACGTACGATATAATAATTTATTAACAGATGAAATTTGATTAATATATAAAATCATAATATTAAATTAATTATTTAATATTATACTAAATGATTTCAATTTTTAGGATGAATTGTTAAGAAGTGGAACAGATGAATCTTTCGTTCAAATTTTAGTAATAATTTTTAGCGGTGCTTTGGGGTCCTTCTGTAAGAAGGTTCTTTCGTTTACCTATTTTACCTATTTTTTTTTAACTTTTTTTGCGTGGGATTTCTTCTCTTAATGCAAGTATGACCTTGTGAATCGTTGAAAATTTTTTTTTATCATTTATTATTATATTCTAAATTATAATATTCCAATATATTCAGATGGCATATAATTGGAATCGCCCGTTCCGCGATGCTCTTTTGGAGAGCGAGGAGAGCAGAAATGATTTTAGTGGTGCTGCTTCGGACGACGAAGTGGACAATCTTTCCAGAGAATCTGAAGAAAGCGATTTCGTAGATGATGTAACGTATCACCTTTCTTACCTTTTTAATTCTACGCTACTTTTTTCTCCTCGTTCGGTCTTTTTGGGACTGGCAGTGGAAAGGGAATGCAAATGAAATGAATTCCGCGAAATGTCACTTTAACTGCGTTTATTGAATGCCTTTCTATCTTCTTATTTCGGTTCGCTTTCGATCAGCTGATCGCTCCTGTGTTTATTTATATTTCGTCGCTCTCGATTTTCACACGCACATACACCCTCTCATATACGCCGCTCACACAGACTCTTATACTATGCCTTATTCTACCGGGATTTGAGGATGTACCCAATAATTGTTTACCCTTATCTGAGGAGACGTTGTAACGCTGTCACGCTTTTGTTCCCTAATAGGATCAACAGCTACCTCGCTTTTGATTGCCCTGGCGCTGACACACGCGTCTAAACGATTTTAAATCAAACACTTTCTGCACACTCCGAAATTTAAGATTGAACGCAACACTATAACTTTTTGAACTCTGAGAAACTCTCGGTCTGGAGCTACTCGTTTCTACGGTTTATAAAGGGCTATTCCCACTCTTCCCTCATCTCGAGAGATTTGAATTTTATTATCTAATTGGGTCCCCCCCGTGTCCCTTTTCGTCGCGCGCCGCTGGCCTAGCGCGGCCCTGAACTTGCCGATCGACATCGGCACGCGTCGTCACCGCTCGGGCCTCCTCGTGCCTACCCGTCTTAATTTCTTCTGCCATTTCTTTCTTGTTATTGCCTTTTCGCGTTCTAAATTTAGCTTGCTTTCCGTTTCTTATATTACTTCTGATCTATTGTCCGATTAATCGAATATCCTAGCTTGCCTATTTCTATTTCTATTTCTATTCTTTTTAATTTTAATTATTTTAACCTATGGTACCCAAGCGTTACGTTACAATGAAGATGATGATTTAGAAAACGAAAACGCTGTGCAATCTGCTCGCGTAAACCAGTCTCGCTCTCAAGGCCGACTGTCTTCTATTTTGAGGGGAAATAACGGTTTCGTATGGCATAAGCAGTTTGACGACAAACGCTCAAGTATAAAAAAAAATTTTTAATAAAAAAATAGAAACCGACTTCGAAAATAGTACAGATGAAAAGCAATGAACGATATTAATGTAATTTAGAAAAAAGCGCTAAAAAGAATGAAATAATTTTTTATGTATACCTACAATATTCTATTTCATCATTATCATACTCAGAATATTGCAACTTTTTCGGCGGCGACACAAAATATTCCAACACGGTCATTTTCACAAACAAAGGAGTGAGTGCCTAATACATAAATATCCATTAATGTCCGTAAATTTCTGGCTATTAATGTACTGTTAATTAATTTTCTGTCGCCTCCGAAAAAGTTGCAATATTCAGAGTATGATAATGATGAAATAGAATATTGTAGGTATACATAAAAAATTATTTCATTCTTTTTAGTGCTTTTTTCTAAATTACATTAATATCGTTCATTGCTTTTCATCTGTACTATTTTCGAAGTCGGTTTCTATTTTTTTTGTTAAAAATTTTTTTATTTCATACTTTTTATTGTATAATCGATCAAGATGTGAAAATAAAGTTATGTAAGTAATATTTGCGAAAGGATCGAAAAGGTTTGGTTCCGATAGGTGAAATCGTTGAAGAGATATAGAGGAATAAACAAATTATTTTGCAACAATTAATAAATTTTTTTTATATAATTAATATCTGCTAATTATTTCTAAGAAGATAGTAATAGTTTCATTACAATAAATCAATCCCATTCAAAGATATTGCGAAAAGCTGAATAAAGTTCGGAACTCGTTTCGCACTCTGACGCACTAATTTTGCAATAACTTTGTTAATAATAAACATTTCGCAAAATCTTTTAAAACGGGACCAATGGGAGACCTAAACCTAACAACTGGAAGTAGTTCCATTTCGATTGGTCAATCCGTTGCGGAGTTATGGCCGGACAAAAAAAAAAAAAGCAAGATCGCCCACTGTCGAATAGAGTAACCTCCTCTTTTTCGAAGTCGGTTAATAACCTCCTCTTTTTCGAAGTCGGTTAAAAACGACCCGCAATGTATTCCTTCTATAGAAATGACCCTTCGTCTTTCGTTTGGTTTATGCGTGTGTACGGGTTTGTCATTTGATAGGTCGAACGAAAACGTCCTTACTGCAAAACAATGCCTCAAACAAATCGTACTTCACCTGGTCAGTGGTGCAAATCCAATAGCATGGAGATTAACCGTTTGAGTGCCACGCAGCGATTTTGCGCTTCTCCTCTGTCCCTCGAACAGTGCCAGCGCTCTAGGCTGCGAAACCGATAACCGCGACACGCTCGGTTTCTGTCGATGCGTGACTTTACGGTCGGTTATATTCTTATATTATTTAAAGGCGCTGATGAATCTGTACTTACGCTCAGAAAGTTGACAGAACAACACTGAATTGAAACAATTACAGCTACCGTATAAAGCTGAAAACAGCGCAATAGCGCTCCTTGGCATTCTTGGAGAGGGAATAAGACAAGCGCTATCGCGCCGCTTGGAATTTTTGGACGGGAAAACAGCAAAGACACGTGGCACTCAAACGGTTAACACTTGCTGAAGTTAGACATATTACATTTCTTAGGATAGATCTTAAACCCGAAGACATTAAAAGATTTAAAATATACAATTTAGGTTTTTTAAATCTTAATTTTACAGTGATGTTTTTTTTTAGTTTCCCATAAACATCATGGAAGAACTTTTCTGCTGTATAAATTTTAAATAACATGTACGTTTCTTTTACACTATTTCCAAATTTGTCATGCAAAGTATGGCATTTATATGGTGTGACGTGGTATTTTGAATACCCGTCGCGGACAGAGTCACCGGGTGTATCGCGGAAGAACATGTAACGCGAGTCGGAGGGCCTCGAGGCTGGTTCTGAAATAGAAATATGAATAAATACTGAAGTTAGACCCTCTTTCATGACCGCCACACCGGAGAGGAGAAGGACGAGGCCGGAGAGAGAGCAACGACGGCCGACGGAGCGACGGCAGAGCGAGAGAGAGCGAGCCGTCGAAGGAGCAACCACGAGAGAGAGAGAGAGAGAGAGAGACAGGACACGCACGGCGAGAACGAGCGAGGCAGAGAGACGATCGGCGAAGGAAAAGGCCGAAATTCCGAGTCGACGATGACCACCCACAGCGCACCATCTGAACACACCTTCGCTCAATAGCGGATCGAGATGACCGCTGAAATGGTCATCGGTGGCGGTCATTCGATTGAAATTAAAAGGAGGAACGAGCAAGTCCGCCGAAGAATTATTTAGCGAAGTCGCGGAAAGCGGCCATGCGTGCGCGCGTCGCCTAGCGAGGCGGTTAGAGCGAGGGAGATGGCGAATAGACGCTCGGCTATCTTCGGGTGGGCTCGGGGAATTTCGGTAGGCCGGCTCGTAAGGAACCGCGTACGTGATCCTTGGAAAAATTACTCTGTGCGCAACGCTTAACTAGTTAAGGCTGTTCGCCACCTTCTGCGCGCGACTTCAGCGACGAGAGCGGAGAATATAAGAACTACAGTGAAACGAGCAAAACCCAATGCTTTTATAAGGGTTTACGCCGTTAGTTCTCCTGATCACAATTTTTTATTGATTTTAATGATCAGATACTCATTGGAAAGATAAAAGAAAAAGCCACGTTTCTGCGGTTACCGATTTTTCAAGAAGAGTCTTCTTTTGTGTGAATTATTTACTTAAAAATTATCTTTCGCTTTCTTGCAAAGAAAAAACAATTTTTTCAAAAATCGGTAACCGCATAAATGTGGCTTTATCTTTTATCTTTCAAATGAGCATCTGATCACCCAAATCGATAAAAAATTGTGATCAGAAGAACTCACGACGTAAATCATTGCAAAGCGCTATACGGGTTTCTTGCGCCGCACGCACTCCTCTCGTTTGCATCTATCCACGCCGTAAACTCTCCTGATGACAATTCTTGATCGATTTTGGTGATCAGATGCTCATTTGAAAGATAAAAGATAAAGCCACGTTTCTGCGGTTACCGATTTTTTAAGAAGAGTCTCTTTTTTCGTTAATAATTAACTTAAAAATTATCTTTCGCTTTTTTGCAAAGAAAAAACAATTTTTTCAAAAATCGGTAACCGCAAAAACGTGGCTTTATCTTTTATCTTTCAAATGAGCATCTGATCACCCAAATCGATCAAGAATTGTGATCAGGAGAACTAACGGCGCATACCCTGTTTTTTGTCATTTATGTGAGTTAGCAATGCGGTAAGAGTTCTCGTGCTCCCACTACGTATCCTAACAGATAGGCGCGAGTCAAAGTATATCTGTTACGTGAAATCTTCGAAGTACGTAAATCTGCACATTTCCTGGTCAATGTACATATGTTCCTAAACCGTATGTAAAAGTACATCGGTAATATTGAAATAGAAATAGAAGAAAAACAATGAAATAGAATGTGAAAGTAATTGGATTTGAATATTTCAAGCAAAAAGTACAATTTTCACATCATTGCACAAATTATTTTTTATGAAACAAAATACGTGAAAAAGTGCAAATAAAAAGTAAGAAGCAAAAAAGATTGAATAAAATGCACAAAGAAAAAAAAGTGTACGTGTCGAGACTCGAACACGGGACCTCTGGGTTACCATGCTGAGCCGCTATCGCCTTGACCGCCGAAGCGCTTGATGAAGACTACATCTTTTTCGTATGTAAGCGTAGATGAAATCTTTGAAGCGTTATTTCTCAAAATTGGCTGGCCAGTTCATTTTTTCCGTTTGCCATAGTAACACCCTAAGGCATTACTACAACCACACGAAGTTTCGTCCCAAACTTCATTTCCGAAATCGCGTGGTCCCCTTGTCAGTCATCCAAATCGATCGAGAATTACGTCCATCATAATTTATGCCGCAAATACAGAAAAAAAAGGATGCAGAATTTTCCATCCACCTTAAAACCATACTATTTTTATATAACCATTTTTTATCGGATGCATAATCCAAAAAATTATTGAGGTGTGCGAGATAGGTGAATCGTAGGGTATAATGATCCATTTTCACAATTCGGAAAGTCCATAAAACATACACGTATCGTCGAGATCGTACGCCGCGCGCAACGGATTATCGTTCGACATATAGTGTTTTGTTTCGCCCTCTATTTGTCAAGCAACGGTGGCTTCCCGCTTTTGTCTTCATCGATAGCGGATCGTTTTCAAGATCGCTGATGCAAAAGTGAGGAAAAGTGTCGGGAAACATTCTTTGGATTGTGAAGTGATTGAAGTGGAAGTGAATAAAGTGATAGGAAAGAAAAAAGTGAAGAAGGAAGGACGGTGATGACGGAATTCCGTGCATCACCGTCGTCGCCGATGGGTCTTGGGCAAAGCGTTCATACAAAACTAAGTATGACTCGCTTTCGGGCGTTGCCGCGATTGTAGGATTCGAAACTAAAAAAATTTTATATATCGGGGTCTGTAACAAGTATTGTTCTTTTTGCGACCGTAGTCGGGGAAATGTTATTGACCGCGAGCATATTTGCTTTAAAAATTTCAATGGTCCTAGTACGCGTATGGAGTCGGACGGAATTGTAGAGGGTTTTAGATCTAGTGTCGCAACGCATGGATTGAAGTATACTCGCTTGATTGGCGACGGAGATAGTAGCGTTCATCGGAAGCTCATAGATGCATTGCCGTATGGTCCATCCGTTCTCGTTGAAAAAGTAGAGTGCCGAAACCATATTTTGAGAAATTACAGCAATCGTTTGCAAGCTGTTTGTTTAAATAGAAAGGTCGGTACCGTTGCGCATCGAAATATCTTGAGGAAAAATCTGATGCGCCTGAGAACTGCCGTTAGTGCAGCAATTAAATATCGAAAAGCACAAGATCTGCCTGAATATCGCCGCGTGGAGGAATTGACTCAAAATATTTTGAACGGACCGTATCATGTTTTCGGCCACCACGCGAATTGTCTGAATAGACAATATTTTTGTAACGGTTTATTAAAACCTGGCGAAACCGATCTCGTCCAGGCTATGGAGCAATCGCGTATTTTTCCGGAAATACTATCGGTGATGCATCGAGTTGCGGCAAACGCCTCGAGTTTGATATGGAACGTTGATAACAATATTGTTGAATTATATAATTCGTACGTTGCGAAATTTATTGGTGGTAAACGAATAAATTTTGCCCTACGTGGCTCATACCAGACTCGATGCGAAGCTGCGGTAATCAGTATGAATTCCGATGGAGCGCTGCATCGTGAATTTCAAAGCAAATTGTCAAGTAAAGGTTTGGGCAAATTTACTTCACAATTTGTTAAGCAAAAACTTCGTGCTCGAGACGCGAAAAGAACACTCAGCGTCACGCGAATCATAATCATTATAATGTAAAAACCGTCGACGGTGATTATGGTCCTAACGCGGCTTCTCTTCCGATCTCTGATTTGAGTGACGAAGAAATACTTTGCAAGAGCGAAGAATTTTTAGAAAAACTTGCAACCGAAGACCGATTGAAAATCGAACGCGAAACTCGCGGACAATTCGCGTCTAGAGAATGGACTGAACAGCGTCGCAAATGACTGACTGCTTCAGTTTTTGGACAAATATGCAAAAGAAGGATACATACTTCTTGTTCTAAATTGGTAGAATCAATTCGATATCCCTGTTTTAAGGGAAATATAAATACGAAGTGGGGAATTGAAAAAGAGCCATTGGCAATTAATCAATTCTCTACCGATTACGGGTTCGATGTTCAACGGTGCGGTTTAATTGTAAACGAAGAAAAACCGTTCTTGGCGGCTTCTCCCGATGGGCTAATCGGTGTTGATTCCTTCGTCGAAGTAAAATGCCCTGCATTGGCGAAGGATATGACACCAATAGAGGGAATTGAACGTAAGAAAATTACGTTCATGCACCTCGACAATGGAGTGGCAAAATTAAAAGACTCCGATAATTACATGTATCAAGTTCAGGGTCTTTTACACGTCACTCAAAGACAATGGTGCTATTTCATTGTTTGGACGCCGAAAGGAATGATTGTAAGTCAAATTGAACGAAATGACTATTTTTGGTATCAAAAAATGGAAGAAAAGCTTACGATATTTTATAACGAATGTTTATTGCCCGAAATCGTCGATTCTCGTAAAGCTCGGGATCTTCCAATTCGCGAATCAAAGCGTATTTTAGAAGCGCAACGAATGCTTTCTGAACGTGAAACATACAAGACTCCAAAAAATTAAAATAGTACCATTGGATATTGTACATTATAGTATGTAGGTATATCGCACACTGAGATCAAAACAATTTCATCTCAAAAGTGAAGATTTTTTGATATTTTTAGAAAAAAAGGTTTTTTTTTAGCTGTTACAGTTTTTATCTAGGTATGCGATATGTATTGTAAATATGTAAATATTTGTAAATATGTGCATATTTGTAAATATGTAAATATTTGTAAATATTTGTAAATATTTGTATACAGGGTGTATCTGACCAACATGTCGTGAGCTATATCACGTTGTAGTCAGGAATAAATAGAGCCGAAAGAAGTCATAAAAGTTAACATAAGGTAGGTAAGTTTTTGAGTTATTAATTAAAAAAGATAGGGCAAATCACGACGCGCGGAAGCACTAGGCGGCGAGCCACGGCCATGCTAATCTAGCGGCGCGTGGTGAGTGGCGAGCGGGCGGGGCGCCCGAGCCGTCTACATACGTGGGAGAGGGGCGGTCGGGAGGAGCTTTCCACGAAAAAGTGACAAGCAGTGAGGCATTAACGCTCGAGCATGGGCCGTGGCTCGCCGCCTAGTGCTTCCGCGCGTCGTGATTTGCCCTATCTTTTTTAATTAATAACTCAAAAACTTACCTATCTTATGTTAACTTTTATGACTTCTTTCGGCTCTATTTATTCCTGGCTACAACGTGATATAGCTCACGACATGTTGGTCGGATACACCCTGTATATTTATATACATGGTGTATCCTGTATATTTATATACATGGTGTATCCGATCATATAGTCAATCGGGATTCCACGTGTAGCCAGCAATAAATTGAGTCGAAATAAGTCATAAAAGTTAACATAAGCCAGGTTAGTTAACGAGTTATTAATTATTAAAGATAGGGCGAAAAAGCGGTAGGCGGCGAGCCGCGGCCATGCTAATCTGACGGCGAGCGGCGAGGGGATAGGCGGGCGAGACGGTAGAGCATCGAATTGTTTACTTTCGCTCTTCCTTCCTCTTTCGTTCTTTCTCTCTCTTCCTTTCCTCCACGGCGCTACCTTACGTTGGCGACTCACGCGGACTCTCTCTCTCTCCCTTCCTTTCTCTCTTTCTTCTAGCGTCTCGCCATCAGAATAGCATGGCCGCGGCTCGCCGCCTACCGCTTTTTCGCCCTATCTTTGATAATTAATAACTCGTTAACTAACCTGGCTTATGTTAACTTTTATGACTTATTTCGACTCAATTTATTGCTGGCTACACGTGGAATCCCGATTGACTATATGGTCGAATACACCCTGTACACGTGTCCACATGGATAATTGGAAGCGAAAAGTGAAATAAAAAGTAATAAAATTTGTCCTCGTTAACGAGTTATTAAATAAAATAGATCAGCGAATCAGGAAGCACGGAAGCGGTAGACGGTGAACTGCGGCCATGCTAGTCTGAAGATAAGAAGCGATAATTTCGACGGACGGAGCGTTCTGGCACGTATGCAGGCGTGAGAAGGTAGTGGTCAGGAGGAGATTTCTAGGAAAAAGTGTCGACTTTCGCTCTTCCTCTCTCTACCTTCCTTTCACGACGCTACATTACGCACAAAAATCTAATCTAATCTCTCTCTCTCGCTCCCTCCTACCCTAACACGGTGCTACCTCACGCTGCCTGCACGCGCTGACTCTCTCTCTCTCTCTCTCTTTCTCTCAATCTTTCGTCCACGACGCTTCCTTACGCTATCGCTTCTTGTCTTCAGACTAGCATGGCCGCAGCTCACCGCCTACCGCTTTCGTGCTTCCTGATTCGCTGATCTATTTTATTTAATAACTCGTTAACGAGGACAAATTTTATTACTTTTTATTTCACTTTTCGCTTCCAATTATCCATGTGGACACGTGTATTTCCGCGGTTGTAGCTTACGTGAGGCACCCTGTACAGCATTTTTTCTTATTCTATTTAACTTTACTTATTAATATTATAGCTTATATTATTATTATTATAATTATTGTTATCCTAATTCTTAAAAGTATTATTGTAATTATAATCTATAACACAGTAAATCTATTTGGCATCTAATTGCAAAATTGTCATTCCTTATCGCGGGTTCGACGTTCGAGTATTTCGAGCAGCCTATCCATACGCTGAATTTTTTCTGCGTGTTGCTTATTGCGGTCTTCCCGCCGTCTTCGGCTTTCTTCTACTAATTCCTCTAGTTTCTTTCCCAGAGGATTGTTCTGGCGTTTACGTTTTGATTCTGCAACACAAAAACAGTTCGCAAAATGAAAAACCATTTTCGAGCTTTTATACAATTGGTCAGGAATTTTTTAGCTCAAATAATATTTTATATAATTAAATGTGGGACAAAACAAATTATGAAGCATAGTACACTATAGTTTGGTTTCATTTACAGACAAATTAATCATACTTACGGGATGCAGGTAGTTCTTCCCTTCCTTCTGCCTCTTGTACCTCCGCCCTAGAGCTACAAGTAGCCACTGGTTGAATCCATGGTTTTTTGCAAAATATGTTATCCATTTTCTGTAAACAAAGTTAAAAGTAGTAGTATGTATGTATAGATTTAATGCGTCCCCAAGGGGGTTCCATGGACCTCCGTTTCCTCCCTTCCACTTTCACCTATTTCCCGTCTCCCTTCCGTCCCTTCCCATCCCCCTTTCTTCTACCTCTTTCTCCTTTCTCTCTCTCCTCTTCAACAGTTCTTTCATCCATTCCTCCCCTCTCCCTTCCTCGCCTAAAATCTCCTTTACTCTATCCTCCCACACACCCTCCATTTCCTCTATCTTCCCACAACACTCCCATACATGCTCCCAAGTCTCCTCTGTCTCCTCACACAATCTACATTTCTTTCTCTCCTCCTTCTCCCAGTACCATGCCTCCTTTATCTCACTCCCCAACCTAAATCGCGCCACTCTCCTCCACCTGTTCTCACCCCAGCCCTCTTTCAAATATCTCGGTATTCCCTCCGTCCTAACCACCCTATACCATTTTTGGAACCTGGAGTTCTCAATTCGTTCTTTCCTTTCCCTCTCTTGGTCTTCTCTATCCCTCTCTTCCATAACCTTATAATCCCACCCACCTCTCCCCTCTGCCTCTCCCTCTCCCCCGCCCCTCTCTAGAAAAAAGTTTCGCCTTTCTGTCTCCCACCTGGAGCACCCTTCCCCTGCCTCTTCCCTTTCTTTAATCTCATTCCAGCATTCCCTCGCTATCTAGCTCCCTTTCCCTTCCTTTATTCTTTTCTCAAAATCCCAAGCTCTTTTTCCGGCCCTTCCCCTCATTTTTTCTCTCTTCAGTTCATCTCTCACTAAATATCCCGGTGTTCTCCAATCCACTCCCAAAACCCATCTGCAGTATCTTTCCTCCAGCGCCTCCACCTTTCCTCTTTCTTTCCACCCCCATATCTCTGCTGCGTACGCCTGTACCGGCCAGCCAACCTGTCCCACATCCACATGCGCCTTTCCCAATCCTTCCCGAAAATCCTTTTTCCAATTCCCCACACCTGTCTCATCGCTGCACTCGCCTTCCTCCCTCTCTCCCTTAAGTGCGCATCCATGCTCCCATTCCTCGCCAGTGTGCATCCCAGATAACAAAACTCCTTCACTTCTTCTAACTCTTCATCCTTCCAAAACCAATTCATCACCTTCTTCCTTCCCCCTCCCTTCCTGAATCTCATCACCTTCGTTTTTCCTACGTTCACCACCAGCCCTTTCCTGTCCACATATCCTTCCATCTCCCTCAAGATCTCTACCAATCCTTCTTCCTCCTCCGCAATCAACACCACATCATCCGCATACAAAAGGGAACACACTCGTCTTTCTCCTATCTTTACCCCCCAACCCTCATTCCCCCACTCATCTCCTCCTCCAGGTCAGCCAGCAGTATGTTAAATAGCAGAGGGCTCAACGGGCACCCCTGTCTGACAAGGGGACATTACGGCCTCGGAAATTGACTTCGGGATGACACTTTGCAGGTTTGTAGTATACCTTTAGAAAATTCGATTTGCAAAGTAAGAGCGCGCACTAGCCATAAACTTTCGAGAAAAATGACTTTAAAGTTTTACGTGTAAGACGTATACCGGTCACTTTGAAGACCATCCAAGAGCGGCGCAGTGGCCGAGTTGTAGCGAACTCGTTTGCGGCGCGGGCGGTCCGTGTTCGATCCCCGTGTGAAAACTTTTTTTTTTTTTTTTTCAATTCTTCAAAAAATTATAAAAACTGTGAAATAAAGTTAATGACATACTAATATGAAGAATTTAATCATATAGAAATCACCTACATGCACGATTAAAGTGATTCCTCCGAAATGTACTCCACTTGTTCAACCTTGCGATGTCTATTTTTATAGACAAGTAAACAATTTAATGAAACGAATACAGAATTGCGCTTATCTGATTGAAAATAATAGAGAAATAAATTCACGTGAGGACTGTATAAAAATCCAATCCATCGTGCATCAATTATCATCGCCAATTTTTAATGAAATGATCCGGTATGCCTGGTTCGCTTCCAAGCTCTCTGACGAAAGAGAAATGTTCAGAAATGTAAATGAAGTATGTTTTCCGGTAGAACTTTTAAAAAAAGGTTGTTCATGTGAACAATCTTCCTTCATAAATTGTGCGAGATGTAATAATATTTTATGTTTTCAATGTTTCTATGACAATTATCATTCTGGATCTTGTAAATAAAATTAAAAATATCTTTAATTCACATTTTAATTTGTTGTAACAGTCATTTCATTAATAGAAAAAATTATATATGATTAAATTCTTCATATTAGTATGTCATTAACTTTATTTCACAGTTTTTATAATTTTTTGAAGAATTGAAAAAAAAAAAAAAAAAGTTTCCACACGGGAATCGAACACGGACCGCCCGCGCCGCAAGCGAGTTCGCTACAACTCAGCCACTGCGCCGCTCTTGGATGGTCTTCAAAGTGACCGGTATACGTCTTACACGTAAAACTTTAAAGTCATTTTTCTCGAAAGTTTATGGGTAGTGCGCGCTCTACTTTGCAAATCGAATTTTCTAAAGGTATACTACAAACCTGCAAAGTGTCATCCCGAAGTCAATTTCCGAGGCCGTAATGTCCCCTTGTGAGACCCCTCCCCGTCCAAAATTCCTCCCCAATCTCCCCCCCCACTTTCACCTTGTTCCTAGTCTCCCTATACATTTCCGCGATTCCCCTCCTTAGTTTCCCGCTCACCCCTCTTTTCCTCATCACCTCCCACAGTACCTCCCTATCTACTGAGTCGAATGCCGCTTTAAAATCGATGAACGCCACCACTAACTTCCCCTTCGGCCTGCTGACCTGCCTGTTTATAACATAGTTCATCACGTATACATTGTCAATTGCCCCCATTCCATCTCTAAAACCCGCCTGGTTATGTGGCACCAATTTCTTCTCTTCTATCTCCTTTTTCAGCCTTCTTGCTAATACTGCCGCATACACCTTATACAGGGTCGGCATTAGTGTTATTCCCCTGTACTCACTCACCTCCTTCCCTTCTCCCTTCTTTACAATTGGCACTATCATCCCATCCTTCCAACTATCCGGCCAAGACTCTCCTTTCCAAACCCTATCGCAGTCTCTCCTTATCCATTCTATCATCCTCCCCCCTCCGTTCTTCCATACCTCATTTCCTAGCCCGTCTCCTCCTGGAGCCTTACCGTCCTTCAACTTCCCCACTACTCCTGCCACTTCTGTCCAAGTTATCCCATTATCTTCCTCCTCCTCCTCATCTTCTTCTCCTACTCCATTTCTTCCTCTTCCTACGATTCTCTCCTTCGACCCATCCAACAACTTCACAAAGTGTTCCTTCCACTCCTCCATCTTAATACTTCCATCCACCCTTTTCCTCTTCTTCCTGCCTCTGTTAACAATATCCCACACCCTATTTTCCGTCCTTGCTTCTTCCACCTCCTTCTCAAATCTTTCCTTCTCCTCCCTCTTTTTCCTTTCACACATCTCTTTATATTCTCTCTTTTTTCTCCTATACCCCTCCTTCCCTCCTACCCCCTTTCTCCACTACCTTAACTCCCCTTTGACCGCTTTCTTCTTCTTCACGCATTCTCCATCCCACCACCCTCTTTTTTTGCGTTCCAAACTCATTCCTTTCCTTCCCTCTTCTATCGCTCTACCAAATTCCTTCATACCTATATTCATCTCTACCTCTCCACCCCCCTCTACCTCCATCTCCTTCTCTATTTCCGTCCACCTTATCCCCTCCCTGAACTTCTCCTTCAAATCATTCGACCACACTATCCTTCCCTCATCCCTTTGTCTCCTCTTCTCTCTTCTCCTTGTCACTCCTCTTCCCCTTAGAGCAACTACCACCGGGTGATGATCTGAATCCACCTTCTCTTCTACCCTCATCTCTACCACTCTTTCCCTTTCCTCGTTACCTCCTATCACGTAATCAATCACAGATTCTCCTCTTCCTCCTACATACGTGTATTCTCCATCCTCATCCCCAGCCATATTTCCATTCCAGATCGACCAACCGGTTCCTTCTATAAAATTCAGCAGCTTTCTCCCTTCTTTATTTACTTTCTTGTCTTTCGACCTCCTTCTTTCCTCTTCCTCCGTTTCCTCTCCCCAGAATCCTCCTCCCTTTTCTCCTGTCCTCGCGTTAAAATCCCCCCCTATTAACGTCTTTGACCCCCCCATCCCATCGCTCGTCTTATCTCTTAGCATCCTCAATTTATTGTCCATGTCCTCCTTTACGTATACTCCCACGATGTTCCAGCTCTCCTTCCCTACCTTGATTCTGCCTTCTATCCAGCCTTCTACTCCTCCATTCGCCATGTTTATCTCTTCCGTCTCTTCCTCTAATATAAGTTCCCGCCTTATCCCCATCAACATCCCTCCCATCTCTCTCCCTTTCCTATTTCTCCTCTTTGCCAGTTGTACCCTCCACACATAATTTTTTGACAACCTGTCCTTTACATATTTCCATGCCTTCTTCCCCATCCAGGTCTCTAACAAAATCATCACATCCCACTCCTCCAGCCCTTTCCAAAAATCCCTATCCTTTCCTGCTATTCCTGCCACGTTCCAGAAAGCCACCTTCACTCTCCTCTCCTCTTTTGCTCCTCCGTCTCCTTCTTCTTGCCTCCCATTCCTCTCTTCCCTCCTCCACTCGCTTCTCTTCTCCTCCCCTACCAATCATTCTCTCGGCCACCCTCTCCAATCCTCTTGTTCCGATGAACCTTCCCTTCTCTCTTCCGCTTCTACCACCTCCATTCTCACCCCCTCTCCCTCCTCCTCTCCCCCCTCACTCTCCCTGTCCTTGCCACTACTCTCGCTTATTTCTCCCTTCTCTTTACCTCTTTTTCCTTCTTCACCTTCTTTCACCTCCTCCCAACTTCTCCCTTGTGTATCCAACAACTTCTGCTCCTCTTCACTCCATCTCCACATCCTCCCCTCGATCCATAATTTGCCGTACCCCGTTCTCACCCTTTTCCCTCTCCATCTCTCTTCTCCCGCCGTCTTTTCAATAAACCACCTCATCCTTCTTTCTTTCCACGTCAAATCGTCCTCAATTCTCTCTTTCCTTCCCCTTAATGCTCTCTTTAAAAGTAGTAGTAAAACAAAAAATATTCTTCGTAATTGGAAACTCGTGTAAAAATTTATTACAAAAATACCTCAAAATATTGTCACGTTTGGCGGTCATTGCCTGATCTGCTATTGTGGTCTTTTATTTTCTTATATGTCCTCTTCAGGGATGCCAGTTTTGTCGAACATTGCTTTGCATTAATAATAATATTTTTTTGCTTCAGATTATTTGCAATTAACTGGAACGCATCTTTTTGCTTCATTTTACCCCTTTCTATGGCATCCTGGTACGTTTCGTATTCACTAATGAAAGTGAGTGTTCCCTCATTTGTCCATGAATCTGTAAAATCAATATGGTATCTCATTGCTTGTTAAATATGAAGAATCTCAGAAAAAGAATTTGATTCTTTGTTTATTGCTTTCATTCTGTGGTATATTTGAGAAGCCAATAATAAATGTTTTGTTACTGATCATGTCTGTTGGAAGGTATTTTTTAATGTTTCCTTTAGTACGAGATCAGAGTAAGAGTGATAGACAATGTGGAAAACCAGACTGTCTTACTCAATTAGTTGTGTCCAGATTACCCATATTGTTTTAAACCAAATCTTAGGATTGACACTAGTCAACTACAATTTTTAAAATAAAAATACTCTACCGGTCGGTTCATCGATGTTGAATTGACTGGCTAGGTAAGTTGTTTCTTTTTTTTGTTGCGGTGGAAGGCCCTGTTCAGGAATATCCCTTGGTGCCATTGATGAAATTGTACCTTCTTTTATTTTCGTGAGAATATCATTTAAATATCCTTTATCTGTAATTTTTAAATGACTACAATAAATCTGTTGTCCTTTTTGTATGTAATAGAGACAAAAAAGAGGTTGACTCACCGGTCGTCACTTTTACATATTCCTCGCTCGTCAATTGGATTGTGTAAATAGTCGCTGTGTCGTCGTCTATAACTTCTACGGAATATTTTTCCATTTTTATTTCTTTTAATCTTCGCAATAAAAAAAATTTTTTCTCTATTGTTCTATTATAGAACCTACCATACCAAAAAGAAACAAACCACTAGACGCCGCCATATGCAATACTGACTGTGCACTACCCCTCTGTTGACAGTCTCGACAGCCGGAAGTGGGCAATTCCCTAGGACCGATGTCTGCCTAAAATGATAGTACGTTACACTCTCATCAGCCATACTGACAAGCATTTCTGAACGGAAATCCAGTACTGACAGTACTGGATGCACATTTATGAAGACAGCCTTAGTAGCGTGACTGGTATATGATTTTCGATGCATATACTTGGCTTGAGACGCGGTAGCGTCTCATGACTCGTTAACTAAGCCGAATTTTGAAAAAGTTCATTAGACTTTTCGACTCAAGTCATACTTGTGCACATGTAATTTGCCGCTCAGACACCCTGTATATGGGCTGTTTGATCGCTGTATCACTCCTTGCTCCATCATCCTTTCAATTTCCTTATTTACTCGCTCCCGATATGCCATCGGAATCGGGTACGATCGGTGTATGCAAGCCGTCTCATCGCTTACTTCTAACTTATGTTCGTACACCCAAATCCTCCCCGGCTGGTCGCTGAAGACTTCTCTATACTGCCATAATAGATCCCAGAATGCCTTTTTCTCCTCCTTGGTGAGCCCTTCACACTCCTCCACCTTCTTTCCAATTTCCCCCTCTTTCATTTTTTCTTCCGCATCCTCCCCTTCCTCTTCCGTCCCCCCGAACTCTTCAACCACCTCTATCCTTTTCTCTCCTCTTGACACTTCTACTCTCTCCACTCTAACATCTTCCTCCCTTCCTCCTTCCTTAAACCTCACCACACCTTTTCCCATTTCTATTTGGCATTTGAGCAGCATTAAACTATCCATTCCCAGGATGCATGGTCGTACCAAGTTAGGTACTACTAAGAATGCGATTTCCGTTTCCATGTTTCCAAATGTTGTCATCGCCAGGAGTTGTTTCCTTAGTACGGCCGATTTTCTGCCCGTCGCTCCCACTACTCGCATCGTTCTTGTCGGCAGCGTTGGGCACTTTCCTCACTTTCCTTTATTTTCTTCATACTTCGCCTGCGAAATACATGTGACTTCACTTCCCGTGTCGATGAGGGCTTTAATTTCCCTGCCTTCGATATTTACTGTTATGATCGGGCATTGCCCCTTAGTGTTTATCTCCAGACTCGTCTGCAGTTCTTCCTTTCATTCCCGCATGACTACGTTTACGTCTACTTCCTTGCTTCTTTTCCGCACACTGTTTTCTTTTGTCGTAGCGTTTGTCTTCGCATCATGTTTTGTTTGTGTCGCACTCTCGCATGTGTGTGCGGGATTTACACGCTGGCGTTTCCCCATGCCGTCGTGGGTGTTGCCTCAGCCTCGTTCGTTTCCCTTTCCGGGGTTTCTTCCCTCGCCACGGCGTTTATTTGGGGTTGTCTTGTCCACGTTCTTTCTCCTTCTCTTTTCGTGTTCGGATTGTTTTGCGCGTCCCGTTTGGGATATGGCGTGGAGTGGTTCATCGTCGTCGGTGGTGTCGTGGGCGGCGGTGTTGTGCCGTAGTGTCGCGTCGCTGCTTGCGTCGGCGGTCCTCGCCGTGCATTTACCGGCCGTTTTAGGTCGTGACGCTCGAGGATACGGATCAGTCCCTCCACGGTGTTCGCTCCTTTCAAGATGATTTCATCCCTGACCTCCGTCGTGAAATGTGCTGCGAGTGCCTCCACAATTTCGTCTTCTCCCAATCCTGGGGAGAGGTCGTAGGCGCTTTCACATAGCCTCGACGCGTACTCTACTCTCGTGGTGTTCGCCCTCTCCTCATAGTAGCCGTTGTTTAGGTTACTTCTTATCCGAACCTGCTGCTCTTTGTTCCAGAACCGCTCTGTGAATTTCCGCGCAAATTCTTCGAACGTATTTACTCGGTTTTCTATCACATTCCACCAGTCTCTCGAGATTCGGGCGAGGCTCTGCTCTACCACGAACTTGAAATCGCTATCGCGAATCCGCGTGGCTTGGCAGTAATACTCGAGTTCTCGTAAGAACTTGAGCGGCCTTTCTCTCCCCGATCTGTCGAACGTCGGTGGTGCTCTCCGCAGTGCCAGCTCCTTTATGTGGGATTATTGGTTGGGGAGTGTGGGTGTCGGTCCTTGGGGCAATGCGTCCCGCAGTTGTCTTATTTCCTCCACACTTCTTCGGACTCCTTCCATTTCCCTACGGACGTTCTCCACCGTGTTCCGCGTCTCGCGGAAACTCCGGGCGAGCTGGTTGACTATATTCTCATTTTCCTGCATCTTCTGACTAAGTTCTTCCATGGCTCGTTTTATCGGGTCATTGACTATGTGTGTCGTCTCGGTGTGGCCCTCCAGAGTTTGCGAGATGTTTCTCGCCATTTCATCCGACCACTCGTCAAATCTTTGCTCGATTTTCTTCTCGAGCTCCTTTACCTTTCGGTCGATTTTCAAGTTGATTCTTTCACATTGGTATCCCAGGTTTTCGACGGCGTCTAAGACCTCGGCCATTGAAACGGCTGGTGAACCGGGATTCCCGGCGTCCGCTTCCGCCGTAGTCTCTTCGATAATTATTTCCTCGGGACGCGTGGGTGGTCGTCTCACCATCGCTTCTGCACCCGCTTGCGCGAGCTCCTCCGCGAGTGTTACGCTTCGTCTCGTACTTACTACGGGTTGTATGGAGAAAGCGAACTCCAAATGGTCACTTGTTTCCATGCTACTCACTCCAGTATCAGCCACCGTATTTTCTGGTTCTTTATCCGCCATGCTCTTGCGTGCGACCCTTTTCTTTTTCTCCGCTTTCCTCCCTTTTCCTCAACTGCCAGCCCCACGTTGGGCGCCAAATGTAACGTTAAGCCCTTTTTCACCTTTGCTTAACCCGTTACCTCCTCGTCGAGTTCTTTCCGTTTTAGGACTGGCAGTGGGAAATGAAATGAAGATTGTGAAATAATGTGCACTGCAACGATATTTCCTAAATTCCGGGGAGGTGCCGGATGCACTCCCCGCGAAATAATCGTTTCAACAAATTATTTTATTTAATCCGCGAGAATCCTCTCCGCGATAAAAGGCTCACGTAATTACCGTTCACGCAGTCGCAAGGAGTAGTGGGTTGAGGGGGGAAAAGAGATTAATAAAGTTCCTTCGGAGCACTTTTTAACAAAAGACAAGAGAACGAATTTATTCAAGTAAAATCACAGGAAAGTATCGGAAATTTTCCGTTAACGATACGAAATAATACAAAGTCGGATTACCTTTGCCTCCGGTGTTTACTACAACGTCCGGACAAACTAACTGCCGGCTGTGTGCTCGATGCCGGCACGTGGTCGCCTCGCTTCTCGAATGTTCTACCGAGGAATTTACGGTTTTATAATATTTTAACCTCTTAATTTAATCAATGAACAATTAATAATTATAATAGCAACAATTAAATGAATCTTAATATGCGATTACCCGCGCACCCGGACGGTGATCGAGGCTGGTTCCGCCGCTAATTAACAAAAGCACCGAACAAGAGAATCGAAGGATTTATTTCGCTAAATAAATAACTTTAAAATAATAAAAATCGCTAATTCCCTCTAAACTCCGTTATCTACCGTTACGCGGCCCTTAATAACCCCAGAATAAGACCACGCGATGATGATCCGCCACCCGGAAGGAACTTTTATCCGAACAGAGGATTTCACTCTATCGACTCAATTATCTCACCTCTAATCTATGTGAACGTCGCGCACAGAGTAATTTTGCAAGGATCACGCACGCGGTTCGTTACGAGCCGGCCTACCGAAATTTCCCGAGCCCACCCAAAGATAGCCGAGCGCCTATTCGCTATCTCCCTCGCTCTACCGCCTCGCTAGGCGACGCGCGCACGCATGGCCGCTTTACGCGACTTCGCTAATTAATTCTTCGGCGGACTTCTTCGTTCTTCTTTCGAATTCCGGTCGGATGACCGCCATCGATGACCATTTCAGCGGTCATCTCGATCCGCTATTGAGCGAGGGGATGTTTTGATGATTCGCTATCGGGTGGTCCTCGTCGATTCGGAATTTCGGCCTTTTTCGTCGCCGATCGTCCCTCTGCCTCGCACGTTCTCGCCGTGCGTGTCCTCTCTCTCTCTCTCTCTCGTTCTTACTCCTTCGACGGCTCGCTCTCTCGCTCTGCCGTCGCTCCGTCGGCCGCCGTTGCTCTCTCCGGCCTCGTCCTTCTCCTCTCCGGTGTGGCGGTCATGAAAGAGGGTCTAATTTCAATATTTATTCGTCTTTCTATCCCAGAACCAGCCTCGAGGCCCTCCGACTCGCGTTACATTTTCTTCCGCGGTCCACCCGGTGACTCTGACCGCGACGGCTCTTTTTTCTAATTCGCGGCGAAGGGGAGAGGATTCTCGTTTGTGACGGGTATTCAAAATACCACGTCACAGCACTCGTAGTCGCTTTAATTTTCTTTATTTCGTCTTCCTGCTATATCACGCCGAACTGACGCTAGGTCAATGCACTCGCCCAGCTGATCGCTCTTGTTGTCGCTCGCTTGTAACGCACACACACTCTCACTCATACACGCGCTCTCACACATACACTTAGTCTAATGCTTAACCTACTCGGAAGTCGGATATACGAAATAAATATAAACAAGTATCTAGGGAAGACGCTGTAACGTTCTCTCTTTCTCTTACCGACTTCGTGTGCCTGGTGCCGGGCTAGCTGTCTCTCTCTTACTCACACCTTTAGTATAGGCCGTCTCACGTCGTGATGACTCACATGTGTCGTTGAAAAACGCCGGTAAACACCTTTTCTCCGAACTCGGAAACCGATTTAATTTCTCGCACTTCTGCCTGCCTCTGAACTGTTCACTTCCGACTCGAATTTGATATTTAGAAAAACGTGAGAAAACTCTCGATCTCGATCCTTCGGCTACCTGTCTTATATATGCTTTGTCCCCACCTCTCTCATCTCGCGTGATCTGATTTGGATTGTTTAATTGGGTCCCCTCTGTTTTTCTATCGGCGCGCGTCGCTGACCGCATTTGGCCTCGGTGTTGGCCTTGAACTTGCTGATCGGTCGAATTGTGACGTCAGCCCTTTTTATGTAAATTCCTATCTTCCGCGAATATCCCCTTGCCTCATCTCGCCTCCCGTTTTCGCAGCTAGCCTGATATAATTTCGCTCAGGTGCGTCCTTTTGTCCCCTTTACGTCTATTTTTAGATTTCGTCCGTTTTTACTGTTTCCGCGGAAAGAAATTTCGTTTCTTTCGTGCTACCTATGTTCCTAATGCTTGGTTTTTCTCTTACTTTTTATCTTTACTGCAATTTTCTATTCACGTTTCGTTATGAACAGCTGGGAAAAAAGTGACTATCCTACGTTGTTTCTTGCCCGGCTCGGACTTTCGATCCCCGCACGAAAGTGCGAGAGGGGCATAGCGCGAACACAAGCATAGTCACACCCAGAACTGCGGAGTCGGCAATCAAAATACCCGACTCCGACTCCGACTCTGACTCCGATCTCGACTCCGACTCCTACATTTATAATAGATATCAACATAATGTAGTGTAATTTCATGTGTGTGTGTAATTACAATATGCTAACAGTAAAGGTAAAAATTAGATTATTAACTTTTTGGAAGCCGCGATCCTAATAAATTATATATCAACGAAAGGGAAAAAGTTCCAGGATTATGATGAAACCTTAGAGTCGGAGTCGGCATATTTTTTTTTGACTCCGACTCCGACTCCAGTGATCTGAAATTTCCTTCCGACTCCGACTCCGACTCCACAGCCCTGGTCACACCGATACGATTAGCTGGCCACAGGGACATTTTTCTCCTTACGCACTCATAGTTTCTTTTTGCTCCGCACCCGTCGCTGATGTCACGCGCGACTCGAGCGAAAAGTGGTGAACAGCCTTAAGCAGAAAACCTATACAGCCATTGTACTTAAATAGACTGGGAGAAGGCTCTTACGAAACTTTGATAAAAAGACACTTGAGTGATAGTGAAGACATTTTCAGAAGTTATTGCCGTTTGAATAAAGAACAGTTTAATTTCGTACTCTCTTTAATTTATAATGATCTTACTCCAAATACATTGCGGAACACTATATCGCCTGAAGAAAAATTATTCTCTTCATTAAGGTAAGTAAATTCAAATTAAATTGTAGTCACAAAGTTTATTTTACAGTAGTACACAACATTACAAAAGTACGATTTAAGAAAAAAGAAAGAAACCTACTAATTTAAATATTCCGAAAATGAAGAATTATTTAGAGAAGGAAACTCTGAATTTTGTGCTTGATGTGTTAAATCAGTTGGTTTCAAACAATTGTTATCATTAAATCCCGCATTTAGTTCCTGATGCGTCATATCAGACGGTTCCGAATAATTGCTCATTGGAGAATAAACATTCAAAATTGTATATTGACTGACATCAGAAGCACTTGTCATGGCGCTACCAGCTCTTGAAGTTGATGGTGTTGAAGAAGTAGACGTAGTACTGTTGTCTACAGCCATAATCTCGTACTTTGTGAGAACTTCAGAGTTCCTGCTTTGCTTTAATTTGAAGTAACTTTGGTAATTGTTTTAAAACTTGCTCAATATGACTAGCAAATGACTTAAACTCATCTGTTTTATCATTTGCGGACACATTTTTTAATAGTGCATGACGTGATTTTTCTCTCTCTCTCATATATGATATAATATCATCCCTATTGCTACGAGGACGTTTTATGTTTCTTATTTGCCGGTCTGCTGCGGTAGAAGGATTAGATGTATTAGGTCCCGAATTCGTGTCAGCATTCACTTGCTGGATATTAGGTTCAGAATGCGTATCATCTAGCCCTTGCTGTATATTATTCTGTGCCGACTCTGAGGACTGACTCTGAGGTGCCGACTCTGAGGACTCTTCAGGCGTGTTTTGAGACGACCGCGATGCATCATCTATGTTTCAAATAGTAGACCTCTCTTGCGAAACATTATCTAAGAAAGACAACAATCTGTACAATTTCCATTTTGTACGATTACTTTTTGGAGCTGCCGATCCAGTGGGACATTTGTTTTTGCGTTTAAAACGCATATACCCATCGCGAATTGTCTTCCACTGCTTTTTACAGTTCTCACCTGCAATGTTAATATTAAATGTTAATGTATTTTTGTATAATAGTACTTTTTCTAATCCCTTCTATGGTCTATGTTTAGGCGGTAATTTAGTAGAGGAAAGTAACCAAATATGGAATATTGTTTTGTATTTACACATAAAAATAATAAATAATATAAATCAAAAACTTTTAATCGTAATTATAATGTAAAATCATACACAAATAACATTAACCAGCAAATGGGCGGCTGAGGCCACCCCAACGAAACAGCCTTGCTGTTTCGTACTAGGCACGACCGCGACAATGATTCGCACAAGAAGTCGGCTCGCTGCGCTCGCCTATCCCTTTTTTCTTAATTCTACGCAAAAAATATGACCCAGATCCAACGCAGATCATTTTTATTTTAAAATACCTTTGTGCTCGCGACATAGACCCAGCCCCAACCGGATCACTTTTATTTTTTTTATTCATTTTATTTTAAATACCTTTTGTTGTAAACCACCTTTCTGCTCACAACATAGACCCACCCCCACCCGGATCACCTTTATTTTTATTTAATTTTATGTAAAATAACTTTTATTTTAAAACACCTTTCTGTTCGCGACATAGACCCAGCTCCCCATGGATCACTTTTATTTTTTATTCGTTTTGCGTAAAGTCCGTTTTATTTAAAGATACTTTCCTGCTTGAAACATAAGACCTATTATATTAAATATAATTAAATATTATTATCCATGAATTTTCGGCTTGCTCTCGCGTCTCTGCTTATTCTCGTGCATTGTTTGTTTTGAGTTGCGATGTGTATTTAACAATTGAGAGGTTATAATTTATAATCAGGTAAGTGTTATTTAAGTTATTTTTTATTGTTTTAAATTTAATTAAAAAATATACATTAGAATTAGAATAAAACAAAACTATATACAGGAGTAATAATTAAAAAAATATATATATACATTGGAATTATAATAATAAAAATTGTAAAAAAAAAAAATAAAAAATAAAAAAATATACTTTAAGATAATAATAAAAATTGTAAAAATTGTAATAAAAAAAAAAATAAAAAAATATACATTAGAATCATAATAAAAATTGTAATAAAGTAAACAAAAATTTTAAAGTATACATTAAAATAATAATAAAAATTTTAAAAATTATAGAAAAAAAAAATATATATTTATTGTTATTGTTTTCTATTTTTTTTTATTATAAACATAAGATGATTTGTGAAACATATCCACTAAAAACGAATTAAATTCTTGCCGTTGCTGGCGCCTTTTTGCTTTTAGTGCATAAAACTGTCGTACACGCTGTCCGGCACGATGCTTTCTTCGTTGGTCTAAAGAAAATATAAATTTTTTGTACTATTTTATAGTTTAATAAAATTACAAAAATAATTAATTTTTTTCTATTTAATTAATATTTAATAAAAATAAGATAATAAACTTACACATATTATTTCCTGGTTGTTGCTGCTGCTGCTGTTGTTGTTGTTGCTGCTGTAGCTGTTGTTGCTGCTGTTGCTGTTGTGGTTGTTGTGCTGGTTGCGGTGGTTGTTGTGGTGGTTGCGGTGGTTGTTGTTGTTGTTCTATAATTCTTTGAAATTGTAATTGTTGCTGTTGCATTAGCTGATTTATTTGTTGTTGATGCTGTTGCTGCATTTTTAAAACAACAGTTTCCATCTGTTCTTTCTCTTTCCTTTTGTCTTCTAAAATATCATTTATTTTTTTTTCCCACATTTTTCCTTCCGCTTCATATTTTTGAATGATATTTTTTATATTAATATCTTGTTTTACATTATCTGGAATTAATAATAAATATTTGTTTACATGTATACAGAGTGTTTTATATTTAAATTACTCTAATCGAAAGTTACACATGCTCTGTATGAATTTTAATCGAAAAGTCTAATATATTTTTACGAAATATAGCTTAGTTAATGAATTATTAATTAACAAAGATCAATCACGGAGAACGAAAACGATTGAAAGTTACGAATTTCCCACTTAAACTTGATTATAGGCGTGATATGAAATGGTCGTAGGATCATGATTTTTCGATTTATGTCATACTTGTGCATATGTTGTTTATCGCTTTGATATTTGGTACTGGACATCCTATATATACTATATATATTATACACCCTATATATACATATATATATATATATATGTGCAATGTAGAGTTTGGGGACTCGTTCCAAAAGTGGTTTAGAACAGTGAAAAAATCAATTATATACTATATAACACTAATATAAATGTAAAATATACGTTTTTTTTCAAGTTATTTGAAAAATACCATAGAAAGTATACTATGGGGAAAACCATATAAAGTTGACTTTGAGGACTTGTATATATTTCCATTAAACGACTACTATGAGGACATGTATAATGAATATGTGGGGACATGTATATTGCGCGACAAAATCGTATTTTTCTCTATTCAAATAGGAAAATGGTAACCTTATTACTATTGCCTATTATAATTCATAATTTCGCTTGATCATATTGAAAGTGTGTGCAGCGAAAAATTTAAAAAATTTCAAATATAATAAATATTATCAAAAATAATGTTAGAAGAGTGTAAAAAATGTTTCACTCTTAACGACAAAATATTTTGGGAAAAAAAAAATAAGAAACACTTGATAGGAATCGAACCTGGAACCTCCGATTCGCAATTTCTCTCGCTAGTAACTCCGCTAACGTTGTTATTAAAAACGACGTAAGTTCTACGACTCAAATCGTGACAAAGCGATACAAAAAACCGTTGATTTTTTTCGAAACTATTGATACTAGAATAAAATAGCAAAGAACTTTTTTCGTCATTTCATCGAGCTCTATCAACGTACAAAAGTTGGACTCAGTTAGTCGACATTAAAATTCTAAACGTTAAATTGACTTTCGGAAAAAATGGCTGGCAATAAACGCCCAATATTTTATTCATCGGCCTCTATCATTTGAGACTGGTTTTGTAAACTTCGTTCGTACATTTCGAGAAATCTCGCTGCATCGTTCGCGATCGGATGTGGCCCAAAAACGATAAATGAGCGGGCGGCCATTGCCTAGAAATGTAACGTATAGAAAGAGAAGAAAACAAAAGAAAAGAAGCTCCGGGAAGACGAAGCAGGCACAGATCACGCCTGGTCGCTGTGCGAGAAACATGTATTTAGGAAATAGAATTTTCAGTAATGGTCTTTTCAATGTATGTACATTTCTTTTACAAGGGTGGAGATCGCGTAGCGTCAACGTCAAGTATCACGGATTTAGTGGTGCGTGTTACGGAAACATACGACGTAGCTATGAAGTTACATCGATATACTAAACGTGGCTCTCAATTCACATAAATATAGCCGATTTACTACGCTGCATTCTTGCAAAAATGACGAATTGAGCGCCACGTTGTTCCAAACCGCTAAAACAGTGTTTTACTCGTCCTTGTGCCTCTGGAGATGTATTAGATTCGAGAGCATATCAAGGTTTTCGTCAACGATCATATTTTTCTATATACGTATAGGAACATAAAAACGAAAATTTCTCCACTCGTCATCATTAAATTATGATAATTATAATAATCTCTTAACTGCTGGCGTACACACATATACGAACCCACACCAAGATAGAAAGCATCCAAAATATTTTTAAGAATATTTCGGAAAATAAAGTCTTGCGTCGAATTTTTTCATAATAAAGGCTGCTCTATATCGGGATTCTTATATCATGTTTAAGAAACATTAAAGTCAATAGGATGTACCATTATCTAAATAATTAGGAAAAATATGATCGTATGCCGAAAAGCTTTATATGTAGGTATGTGCCAAAGGTGCGATACATGGAAGGCATACGGGACGCAGATAGCGTCATTACTTTTTGTTCCGACGTCGGAGATTCGAGTCTCAATGGGACTCGAATTTCTGTCTTTTTTAATGATAGACGTCGAACGTCAACATCGCTTAATTTTTTTCAGCTTAACCTCACTCCACAAAAATACAAATCGATATTATTATCGGCCGAATTATATATCGATTGTAGAGCCGTAAATATTAACCTTCTTAATTCTTTTACTATTTACGTTTCATACGATACGAATACGATATCGTAGGATCTAGTCCTTACATTTTTACAAGCTATTATTTAACTTGCTGTATTAGTATGTTTAGATCAAATCTAGTGAGTCAAGCTTAAAAACAAGCTTTTATTATATGTACTACAACGAAAACAATAAGAAAATCCTTTTATTGGGAAAATTAAATGCTATTTATAAGTGAATACAGTTCGCATGGGTGGATCCTAATATGAAGTAATACTAAAGTTATCGCTGTAACACATAAAATATATTGAGCTCAATTATTTGTCTTAAAAGCTTGTCGCATGCATAGAAAAGAAAAGTATATATAATCTCTGTCGAACAAGCAGTACAACAAGCTTTTAAGACAAATAATTCAACTTAATATATTATACATATGTGTTACAGTGATAACTTTGATACTACAGATTTTTAAACATGACGTAAGGACTATGATCTCAAGCAACTTATATTATTAAAAATTATATGAAAAAAAAATTTTTTTTTAAAGTTTCTATTAAGTGTACTGAAAGAACAAAAATAAGAATATTTTTTTTTTAATACTTTGAATGCGATTTATCAGCTCTATAATTCAAAAGGGTAGAACCTAATAAAAAGTATATGTACCCTTCTTTAAACAAATAATTGAGCTCAATATATTTTATGTGTTACAGCGATAACTTTAGTTATCACTTTAGTTGTTGTACTGCTTGTTCGACAGAGATTATATATACTTTTCTTTTCTATGCATGCGACAAGCTTTTAAGACAAATAATTGAGCTCAATATATTTTATGTGTTACAGCGATAACTTTAGTATTACTTCATATTAGGATCCACCCATGCGAACTGTATTCACTTATAAATAGCATTTAATTTTCCCAATAAAAGGATTTTCTTATTGTTTTCGTTGTAGTACATATAATAAAAGCTTGTTTTTAAGCTTGACTCACTAGATTTGATCTAAACATACTAATACAGCAAGTTAAATAATAGCTTGTAAAAATGTAAGGACTAGATCCTACGATATCGTATTCGTATCGTATGAAACGTAAATAGTAAAAGAATTAAGAAGGTTAATATTTACGGCTCTACAATCGATATATAATTCGGCCGATAATAATATCGATTTGTATTTTTGTGGAGTGAGGTTAAGCTGAAAAAAATTAAGCGATGTTGACGTTCGACGTCTATCATTAAAAAAGACAGAAATTCGAGTCCCATTGAGACTCGAATCTCCGACGTCGGAACAAAAAGTAATGACGCTATCTGCGTCCCGTATGCCTTCCATGTATCGCACCTTTGGCACATACCTACATATAAAGCTTTTCGGCATACGATCATATTTTTCCTAATTATTTAGATAATGGTACATCCTATTGACTTTAATGTTTCTTAAACATGATATAAGAATCCCGATATAGAGCAGCCTTTATTATGAAAAAATTCGACGCAAGACTTTATTTTCCGAAATATTCTTAAAAATATTTTGGATGCTTTCTATCTTGGTGTGGGTTCGTATATGTGTGTACGCCAGCAGTTAAGAGATTATTATAATTATCATAATTTAATGATGACGAGTGGAGAAATTTTCGTTTTTATGTTCCTATACGTATATAGAAAAATATGATCGTTGACGAAAACCTTGATATGCTCTCGAATCTAATACATCTCCAGAGGCACAAGGACGAGTAAAACACTGTTTTAGCGGTTTGGAACAACGTGGCGCTCAATTCGTCATTTTTGCAAGAATGCAGCGTAGTAAATCGGCTATATTTATGTGAATTGAGAGCCACGTTTAGTATATCGATGTAACTTCATAGCTACGTCGTATGTTTCCGTAACACGCACCACTAAATCCGTGATACTTGACGTTGACGCTACGCGATCTCCTCCCTTGTAAAAGAAATGTACATACATTGAAAAGACCATTACTGAAAATTCTATTTCCTAAATACATGTTTCTCGCACAGCGACCAGGCGTGATCTGTGCCTGCTTCGTCTTCCCGGAGCTTCTTTTCTTTTGTTTTCTTCTCTTTCTATACGTTACATTTCTAGGCAATGGCCGCCCGCTCATTTATCGTTTTTGGGCCACATCCGATCGCGAACGATGCAGCGAGATTTCTCGAAATGTACGAACGAAGTTTACAAAACCAGTCTCAAATGATAGAGGCCGATGAATAAAATATTGGGCGTTTATTGCCAGCCATTTTTTCCGAAAGTCAATTTAACGTTTAGAATTTTAATGTCGACTAACTGAGTCCAACTTTTGTACGTTGATAGAGCTCGATGAAATGACGAAAAAAGTTCTTTGCTATTTTATTCTAGTATCAATAGTTTCGAAAAAAATCAACGGTTTTTTGTATCGCTTTGTCACGATTTGAGTCGTAGAACTTACGTCGTTTTTAATAACAACGTTAGCGGAGTTACTAGCGAGAGAAATTGCGAATCGGAGGTTCCAGGTTCGATTCCTATCAAGTGTTTCTTATTTTTTTTTTCCCAAAATATTTTGTCGTTACGCGTGAAACATTTTTTACACTCTTCTAACATTATTTTTGATAATATTTATTATATTTGATATTTTTTTTTATCACGCCAAAATATAAAGTATCGAAAGACTTTTAAATGAAAAAACTTAGTCAAAATCATGGCTTCGACAACATATTTAAATATCATTGAAATAGATGAGATGTGAATAAAAAAAAAAAGGAATACGAAAATACAACGAATTATTTCCATATGTAGAAGACAATGTTATGTTTCACCGTTTCGTTTTTATGCCAATATATTTTTGCTTATGATAAGCAAAATCGATAACGCATAGGAAAGTTTAAAATATATGCAATAAACTAAAAACTCATATATACAATATCAAGTCCTCAAAATATACACAACGTAAAATGTTACTTTGAGGACAATGTCCTCGTATGTTTTATAGATGTCCCGAGTCCTCAAACTCTACATTTTACATATTATAGTCATTTTGGGGACAGTCCTCAAACTATACAATCCGTATAGAAAATTGTGAGGACAGTCCTCGAAACAGCCATGTGTCCCCAAAGTATACATTATATGTGTGAAAACGGCTTCAAAATCTACTTTGCGCATATATATATATATATATATATATATACAGGGTGTCCGCTTCCATGTAGTCAAGCGGAGGACTACATATACACATCAATGACTTGAATCGAAATGTCTAATACAATTTTTTGAAATTCGACTTAGTTAACGAATTATTAGTTAACAAAAATCGGTCAATTACAGCGATTAGCGAAGAAAAGCGGTTTACTCGAGCTTGCAGCTAGGCAAGAAACGAAGCAGTAGAAGGAACAATCCACAATAAACAACGTTACATGTCGCTGCTCGCCGTAATTGGCCTATCTTTGTTAATTAATAACTATTTAATTGTGTCGAATTTCGGAAAATTGTATTAAAGTTTTCGACTCAAATCATCGATGTGTACGTGTAGTTCTCCGCTTGACTACATGGAACCGGACACCCTGTATATATATATATATATATTGGGTAATCTATTTGAATGTATCCATCTAAATATTTTCATTATTTGTGATGATATTATTAGAAACATAGGAAATACATTTATATCATAGATATGCGAAAATTCGCGGGAGTGAGTGAGTGAGTGAGTACACATACACATATATTTTTTTCCTTCACAGAATATAGAGGACGTGTAAGTGGGATGAAACCGACACACTGTTCAACACGACTTTTAAAACTAGCGTGTGTATCTTGTATATATATATTTATGGCAGGTTAAGTGTATCGAAGAAAATAGGTAAGAAAGAACGTTTCTTATTATCAGTAATTTTGTTCCTCAATAAATATAAAAAAATGTTTTGATAATAATAATAATAAATATCATCACTTAAAATAATTATCTATTGATTTTATTAAATTATTAGATGGAAGCATTTCAAAGATTTTAAGGTTATTTTTAATGAAATACTATGTTTTCATGTTAAAATATTAAGGAATGTTAAATTTTAAGTAAAACATTATTGACTTTTGTTAGCTGTTAAGTTAATATTTAATCAATAACTTAAATCTCTTTTTTTGAAAATCATTTATGTAGAAAGACAATTTAAAGATACAATATTAGGGAGATTTCTGTTTGACTATAGTATTTATGTGACAATGTTTATGAACATTATCTTTTTTACTATTAATATATTAATAGTAATAGTATAGTAATATATTAATAGTATTAAATACTTTACAATTTCTTATTATTATATTTTCTTGCATTGTTATTGATTCTCGATAAACCATATCTTTTAATGTACCTTTACAGAAAATAATTCTATAACATAAACTTCATATAATGATAATGTTAATATATTAATAGTAAAAAAGATAATATTTATAAACATTGTCACATAAATACTGTAGTCAAACAGAAATCTTTCCTAATATTGTATCTTTAAATTGTCTTTCTGCATAAAGCATTTTTAAAAAAGAGATTTAAGTTATTGATTAAATATTATTTAACAGCTAACAAAAGTCAATAATGTTTTATTTAAAATTTAACACTCTTTAATATTTTAACATGAAAACATAGTAGATACAATTTAGAGTATAGTTTTGTTAATGGATTGTTTCAGTAGTTAAGTCGAATAGATATTAATGAATGAAGTTAGGTCTACGTAATGGTAATGTTGGCATAATAATAGTAATAAAAAGAAATTATATTGGTAAACTCATATACACAAACATTGAAGTCAAGAAAAAAAAATATTTGTTGGTATCGAATCTTTAAATTGACTTTATGTATAGATCAATTTCAAAAAAATAGAGCAAAATTATTCGTTAAATGTTAGGTTTATGATTTACAAAAGAATACATATATACAACATAATCTAGACACACACATATAAATATAAAATATATATATGTTCATTATTGCTTATTGCAAGGAGATAAATGGCAATGAATGTATTTATGGCATACGAGTTAATGATATTCAATTGTACATATACAGGGTGGGTCGCCACATTTTGCCATTTAGATTTACATCATTATTATTACACATAGCAAACAATATTTCTGATGAAGTTGAATGGTTTTGGGAGGGGCACATTCTGATGGTACAATTTTTTTTGGAAGGTAGACATGTAAAAAACATAAAGGTCATTAACGTTTTTTTAAATGGAATCATATGTTTTTTATTGCATCAGCTGATGTTCCTTCATGTTCTTTACAAAAAAAGTATTAATCCAGTAGTGCAAAAAAATGATTAGTTTAGGAGATATTTTAATTTCAATTTGTTAGGAAATTGTGACTTTCTGGTCAATATTATGAATTCAATGTGATTAATACTTTTTTGTAAAGAACTTGAAGGAGCATCAGCTGATGCAATAAAAAATATATGATTCCATTTAAAAAAATTCATCTAAAATAAAGATATGAATGAATAAATAATGTATATATATTGTAATGTATATATAAATATATATAATATATACAGGGTGTCCGCTTCCTATATGTCAGGAGCTAAATCACGTGTAGCCAGGAATAAATAAAGCCGAAAGGGGTCATAAAAGGTAACATAAGGTAGGTAAGTTAACGAGTTATTAATTATAAGAGATCGGCAAATCACGACGCGCGGAAGCGGTAGGCGGCTCGTCTACATACGTGGGCCACGAGCTCGGGCGCCCCACCCGCTCGCTACTCGCCTCGCGCCGCTAGACTAGCATGGCCGCGGCTTGCCGCCTACCGCTTCCGCGCGTCGTGATTTGCTGATCTCTTATAATTAATAACTCGTTAACTTACCTACCTTATGTTATCTTTTATGACTCCTTTCGGCTTTATTTATTCCTGGCTACACGTGATTTAGCTCCTGACATATAGGAAGCGGACACCCTGTATAATAATATATATAATATATATATAATAATATATATAATATAATAAATTAAGATAAAAGAAACTTACGGTAATTGTTTAAACAGTTGCTCTCTTGTTCTTTTTCTTTTTTTCTACAATGAGAAGGGTTAAGTTAATAACGAGCAAATATATATATATATCGTAAGTTAATATACTTTTCAAATTTTCAATAGCTAATTTGAAACTATTATTTAGTTAAATAAAATTGAGTTTTGGAGTTGATTATAATTACTAATTTGTGAATTTTGTTTCACTGGTTGGGGCACCGTTATCTATCGGTTCAGCCCTGGATAATGTCTCTTAGGTCAATTCGGGCACGGCTCCGAAATATTTTCAAAGAATCGATCGAAAATCTACTGAATTTATCTCTCAATTTATTCAACTTGTCTTAATATTACTCCAATCTACATAATTAAGACGAAAGGCAATTAATAATAACACTCGCGAACAATGAAATACCCGAAGATCGAACGGTAATGGTACCTCGCGATTTCGATCGCAACCCTTTGAATTTTTGCTATTAATTTGCTAATTACGGAAAATTTTGACACACGTTTTTGATCGTCGCGAAATAAGTTACTCAATTCACAATTAGAAGAATTTAAATCAATTCCGCTACTCTTAAGAAAGAATTTAAGAAAAAATTTTCAAAAAGCTTACCTCAATCCTTTAGGACGTCTGGAAACAGAATGATTTTCTATCGATCGATATCGAAAAATTCAAAATTGTAGAAAAATTGCGGAATTAGCCGAACGAACCCGAGTCTACCCGAACGCGCGAGCTCCAAACGGTTTTCGCGAAGTCTTATCCAATTAACGCTCGTTCTCTTGTCGTTTTTTTGGCGCGCCGTTTGAACGTTCAAATTGTCTATTTTAATTTCTTCGAAAAATTATTCGGTTTGTAAATTTTTATACGTGACTTTTAATTAGCCAACACTAAGAATTTCAGCATTTATCACTTTTCAGCATTTCAGAAGTTGAATAAATCCGGTCTTAATCATTGGCCATTTGAAAACTACGTATAAATATTTATCGATCGAATAATTTTACGGGGCGGTTGGAACAAATCAGCTTTATTAATATATAACACATAAGTTTGAATGTGTTAGATATTAGTATTTTAGTAAGTGGATCATGAATATTTTTAAGAAAAAAAATTGATCATATGAAGTAAGCAAGTTAATAGATGGATAAGATCTAAAGCGTGTTCGGTAATTGGCTAACAGTACTGTTAGCATTAGATTTCCGTTCACATTTAGCAGTTTCGGCAGCACTGTCAGTATAAAATAGAAAAAGAATATGTGTATGTCCATCATATTGTAAACGTTATGCATTTGACGTTTGATACTAATCGTAAATAAGCATCATTCAATGTGCTCATAAATTAATTTTAGATTATAACGTATTATTACGTATTTTAAAGAGGTATGTAGTATATCATTGTATTCAGAATTTTAACCTTTAGAGGACCAGCATTTTATCATAAAAATGATAGTATTTCTTTTTCAAAATTTTTTATACATATATAACCAATATATTGCGTAAAATTAAAGCATTTGTACAAAGCCCTTCTCGGGGTTTTCCGGTTCTTTAAAGGTTAAACATTTATAAATAAACTTATAAACAAAAAGGTTTAAATAGTTATACTTAGATAAATGATTGTGCATTTTGGTATTGTTTAAATTTTAATTCAGTAGATGGATAGGATAGAATTTAATCTATTTTATTGAATATTTTTTTGTAGACATGAAGAGTAACGAATGAAAATATACACTCCATCAATATTTCAATAGTGATGTCGATAAAGTCATGAAAAAAATAAAGAAATTGATATATTGTAAGTAAAACTGTAATATAATATGGTTTTTTGAAATTAATTTTATATATAAAATTGACAGGAAAGGCTTTAGAATGTTGTAACAAAATTATATTTACTAATAGTGGGTCAAGGAAGAAATGGTTATTAAATAGACATCCTGAAATAATAAAAGGACATGCTGAAATTATATTCAAAGGTCGAATACCAGTAAATGAGAAAAATTTGAGAAAATGATTTCAAGAAGTTGTATTTAGAGGTTGAATTTTTCATTTATTATGCACACAGAAATTGATTTCTCCTGATATATATTGTGGTTATATTATGAATTTTTTGAATGATTTTGAATTGGTAAGAATGCTAGCCTGATTTAGAATCGGCAACAAGAATGTTAGCCTGACTTAGAGTCGGCTAGAATATTAACCTGATTTTGAGTTGAAAAAAAGGCTAGTCTGATTTTGAGTGAATTGATAAAAGATATTCTCTGCGGTCTTGCCTAAAAACTTGAAGTTTTTTTTCATAAGTTATTTATATTATTAACCAAATTACTTTATGATCACTTATAACGTTTTCATAATAATTTGCTACTATTTTCTTAGTTGAAAAACAAAAGTCTATTTGTGTGTCATATATTGTTGAACAAATTTCTTCTGGAGTGGAAAGAATTAATTGTAGATCTTTAATAAAATTTTTCAAATTCTTTGTTTTGTGATTTTTGTCATCTAATAAATTAATATTAAAATCCCCGACAATAATAATGTTATTAACTGTGGGTTGTATGTTTTTAGCCATTGTAATTGTTTCAGTTAACATTAATTTTAATTGACGTATTAATGCGTTTGGTATAATGTATAAGAATATTATTGCCGTATTTTGTACTAAAATACCATTAATATCAATTTGATTTTTATAACAATTTTTATAAAATAGCGTTATATTTGGTGCTAAAGATTTTTTTGCATAAACAACACTTCCAAATGGTTTTCGAATGTTGAGACAATCATTGCGATGAATACATTCAAATAAATTCCATTCTAAAATATCTGTTGGCAATGTCCATGTTTCTACTAAAATAATAATATCTGCAGAAAGAAAACCTCTGTCATTTTGAATATCAATTAAATGTTTATTTAATGATCTGATGTTATGAAATAATACTAATATGTTATCATTGGTTTTATAATCTTGTGGAAATTTCATATTTAATTTTAGTAATTTCGATTCTCTTAAACGATTCATTTCTATTTTGACAGGATCATTTGGATTGTATCGAGGACGCGTATATTTTCCTTGAATAAATAAGCCGTCAATCGAAGTGACTCTACTAAAGGCAACATATAACATTCGTAGTTCTATACGTTTAATACCAATATGTGTAACGATACATGGAAAAGTACTACCTTGTGATTTATGAATAGTTATACCTTCGGCAGAAACAAGTGGAAATTGTTTTCTCATTATTTGATGAATCGTTTTTTGTCTCGTTTGAATGGTTTTAGTAATGTATTCTATAGGAGTCCAATCTAAATTTATTTTCATTCTACGCATATAATTACTCCATTTTTGGCGAGTTTTTAAACCAATAGTTTTATCTTCAAATTCTAAGTATAATCTTGCTGCAATTTTTTGTTGTTTATTATCTGTACCCCATGTTATTAATTGTAATCTTCCGGTTGCACCATTTGTTAAACCGTCTTGTGTATCAATATTTACAGTTATCATATACCTAGCCGTTAATTTTGCTTTTATTTTTAAAGGTAAACCTTGTGTTTTTGTTGTAGGTAATTTTTTAAAATTTGTTAATAAGTTTATTTTTTTTTCATCGGGTATGGCACCAATACAACTATCTATTGCTTCTATGTCACAACATTCTGTGTTTAAATTTTCTAGAAAAGAAATATTAAATGCATCTACTTCTTTATTTGTAGGTAATAAATGAATTGCTTTGGAAGGAATATTTATTATATTACGTTGTATTAATTTATTTATTTCTCTTGATTTAAATAATTCTTCATCTTCATCGGTTAATTCTTCATTTGCTAAATGATTTAGTGCATGTGCAAAAGAAATGTCATCTCTTTGACGCATAATTTCATTTAATTCATAAATTTCAAATAAATTCCATAAATATGGTCCACTTAGAACAGATAAATCATCTTGATTATTAGCTTTAAATATCCAATTATCCATAACCGGTCTTAATTGATTAAAATCACCTAGTACAATGACAGATAATCCTCCGAATAAATTTGTAGTATCAAATATTTGTTGTAAACGTTGATTAATCATAGCGAATATTTTACATCCAACCATAGATATTTCATCTATGATTAATAATTTAAGAGTTTGTAATTTTGTTCTAATTGTATTTAATTGATTTGGTTGTAAAGGAATTAAAATATCCTGATTTACTGGTAAATGGAAAACACTATGAATAGTTGTACCTCCTATATTAAATGCAGCTTTTCCTGTCAGGGCACAAAGAATCATATATGTATTATTGGGATCATTTCCAGGAATTCTATTAAAGTGTCTTAAAGTTGTTTGAGTAATTGCATTAATTAATTTACTTTTACCAACTCCTGCTCCGCCACTTATAAAATGATAAAATTTACTATTTTTCATATTTCTTAATTGATATATAAAGTTAAGGTGATACCTATATTGTTTATCATTTAATATTCGAATTAAAGCATAATATTCATTATCTAGTAGTTGTTTTGGCAATGTAATTTGTTCCATAACATTAATGGATGATGTATTGTTTGTTATTTCATTGATTATATCTGCATGGATTTCTTCTGTTTCATATATTTGAAATTCATCAGGTATTCTGTCATCATTTTCAAATTCTTGATCTTGTATATATTCATTATCATCATTATTTCTTTCTGCTAAGGCAAGTTCAATATCATTTTCTATATAATTATTTTTGACATATTTGGTTTTATTAACTTGTATCATGTTAAATTTATTAATATATTTATTATATAAACTAATATTTATATCATTAATTTCATTTTCATCTCGCCAATTTGAAAATAGTAATAATTGTTCACGATAATAATTGTTTGCATCTTGTTTAATGGAATAACTACGGTATCTGATAACTTTGGCAGTATTACGTTGAGATATATAACCTTTATTGTTAAGTAATTTCAACTGTTTATTTTGTTTATCAAAGTTATTTGTTTCATTTTCATTTTCATGTTCGCTATCATCATCATCATCATCATCATTTGTGTCATCCCTGATTACTTTTTTTTTCTGGAAACGAGAATATTCATAATAAGCTGCAAAATCAGCTAAACAATGAAGTTCTAATTCTTTTGGTCGAACTATATAATGTTCTATTAATCCTTCGCTCATGATATCTTTAGAATTTGGATCTAAACGGGATAACTCATCAAGTTCTTTTTTGGATTTTAATATTTTACATCTTTCATCCGGAGGTGAAGTGTTTATATATATACAATTTCTAGACGATACAGATAATGGTATACTTAATATGTGATATGTAATTTCTTGTGCTGATATTTCAGATTTGTTTATAAATACATTGATAATGTTTCTTAATTGATTTTGAATCGAATAATTCTCTTTACGTACTTCTTCTGCCGTGTCTTTAATTAATTTTGATAAACCTCGTTGACTTTTTCCTATGTAATTAATTATATATCCGACACATGCGTAAGGATCTAATATATATTGTATATCCATATTAGCTTTCATAAGTTGTAAAATTAATTTATTATATGAATTAATTCTTAATTCGTCTAAATTACGTTTTAAAAATACTGTTGGGCGTTTTAAATTGTATTGAATAATTGTAATATATTCTTCTTCGTTACATCCTATAAATTGTAAAAATTCTTTAAATGTATTTATATTCCTCTGGTATGTTTTTGAAACAATCTTAAATACAGTATTTAAAATTAATTTCCATTTTTGTGTAATATATATTTTTGTTTCATTCGATAAATCATCTTTATTTGGTAAAAGAATCCGTGTTTTGTTCATTGGTAATTTTGGAAATCCAAATCGACATGTATCTTTGCCTTGTATTTTTATTTTGCATTTTCGATTATGTTTATGAATTTGGTAAGCTATTAAATTTGGAATGTTTTCATCTTGACGACAAGTTATATGTTGATCAATAAAGTTTTCACATTCTTTTATAGAATCATTATTTGTTTCATCGAAAATAGGTGCATTATTTAACCATAGCAAACAATGTATATGGGGACTTCCTCTGTGTTGGAATTCTACTCTATAATAATAATCTAGTACATTGTTATTATTGAATATACTTTCTTGAGATAATAGAACTTTAAAAAATTCTCTAACCCTGTGATCAAAATAACGTGCACATGTTATGGGATCAGATTGAATGAGGCGACTTTTTTCAGCCCAAGATATATGTGCGCATTCATTAAGAGAAATGTCACATTTATCGATTACATGTTTTAAAATTTGAAGTAGTTCTAACCATTTTGTTTCTGCAGCTGAAAGTGTTAAAAATATTGCAGGCATTCCTAATTGACGAATCATACTTATAACATCTTTTTAGGCACGACCGCAGGGAGTTCCTTATGCTCTCGATCGAGCAAAAAGTGTAACGGACGATTATCTCCGAAACTATTCGAGATATCCAAAAATCCTTTTGGATCTTTACGTTTCATAACAAGATCTAAATGTATGTATGTGTGTGTGTGTGTGTGTGTGTGTGTGTGTGTGTGTGTGTGTGTGTGTGTGTGTGTGTGTGTGTGTATGTGTGTATCCACTCTAGCGTCTAAACGGCTGAACGGATCGAAGTAAAATTTACACGGAAAATCCAGTTACACCCGACGAGGATCCACTAACAATTTCGATTCGATCCGATTTCCGGTTTCAAAATGGCGGGCATTTTAAAAATTAAAAAATTCATAAAAATTATGTTATAAGAGCAAAACAATTAAAACTTTGCACAAATATGTAAGGTAGTGACAACTAATAACATGAATTTTTTCAAAATTTTTCAGCGAAACAGTACAAAATGGCGGACTAGTAAAAATTTGTATCTACTCTAGCGCCTAAACGGCTGAACGGATAAGGCTGAAATTTATACGACAAATCCAGTTCTTCCAAACATAGATCCACTAACAATTTCGAATTGATTCAACTTCCGGTTTCAAAATGGCGGTCATTTTAAACATTAAAAAATTCATAAAAAATTCTCTATAATAGGCAAACAATTCAAACTTTGCAAAAGTATGTAAAATAGTGATAACTAATAACGTAATTTTTTTCAAAATTTTTCAGGGAAGCAATACAACCAGAACGAAAAAACATTTTTTTTTTTATGACCAGAAACGAGTTTTAATGTAATCGGTATTTTTAAAAAAATTATCCCGACGGCCAGATAGCGATAGTCAAACGGCCGCAATCAGCTATCCTGTACTCTCATAAGAACAGGGATAGGCGAGCGCAGCGAGCCGACTTCCTGTACGAATCATTACCGCGGTCGTGCCTAATACGAAACAGCAAGGCTGTTTCGTTCGGGGGCCCCAGCCCCCCTATAGCTGGTTTCTTTTGCTCCCAAAATGCAGCACTGGATCTATCTTTTTGTAAAATTCTGAATCCATCATTTTGCTGAATTAAGTTATCTACATAAGTTTCATTCAATATGTTTTCTACTGTTATATTTTTAGATTGGCATTTTTTGCGTAAACTAATTTGAATGAAGGATATTAATTTATGTAATCGTAAACGACAATGGGAAAACATTAGTTTTGGTATATTTATAGCACATCGTCTGTCAAACATTCGTGCTTCAGATTTTGCAATTTGGCCTAGGGTAAGACGTGTATTAAATTTTCTTTCTCTTCCACAATAAATTGTAGGGAAAGATAATTCTTCAACGTTTTCATCCATTAATAGAGATATAGGTTTTTTATTTTCTCCTGGTGCAAATTTCATAGCAATAAATTCTTCCTGTAGAAGAGTTTCTTCTCCTCCAGGATTTAGTGGTTCGTCATTTACAGTTTCATCCCAATTATCCCATTCTTCTGTTTCCAATGTATTATTTGTATTATTTTCTGTATTTGTTTCATTTTCTATTAACGTTTCTTCTTCATTTTGTTCTATATTTTCATTATATAACCACTCTTCTGAACAAATGATATTATGTTTTTTATATAAGGATTGATTTGTTAAATAACATGCTGCTGCGTAAACTTTTTCTGGTCGTACAGCTTGAAATACATATGGTGTTTGATCTCTCATTCTTCTCATTAGTTTTATATAAATGATTTGAGTGTTATTTCTTTGTCTAGGAAGAATTGAAACATTTGTATTAATATCTATAGGAACATTAACACAATTTCCTCGAAGACCAAATTGTTTATCTATTCCTAAATGTCTAATTTGCATGAATGGTAGACGACATGAAACAAGTCGTTCTTCTATGGGTAGTAAATCTTTTAATTCTTCTGGTATTGGTTGAAATTCTAGTCCATTTAATAAAGCTAATTGTGGAATTTTATTATTAAAAATTGATGATTACAAGTAACACATAATAATATTTTGTTGTCGGTTCTTATTTTGCATATTTCATTCCAATTGTTTATTATATTTCTTTTTGTAGATAATTTTTCATCAGTATAAAAAGTAATTGATTTTTTGAACCAAAGTCCACCGCAAGAAGAACAAATCCATACAGGACCTTCTGATATTGTTTTCAAGTAATTTTCTATTTTATGCAATAAATTAGGTTTATGCTGTAAAGCAAATTCATCATTTTCAATTGATATTACATTACTGTAATTAATGGTATTGGGTTCAGATTCTCTTAATAAAGTATATATTTGTGAAATGCGATTATTAATAGAAGATACTAAATTTATATTTCTAAATATATGTATTCGGTGTAAAGTTTCAATACGTTCTGTTATTTGAGTAATTCTTATATCATTTCTTACTTTTTGTATTTTAATAGCGTTTTTTGATTTTTCTTTACTTTTATATTCATCTAATTTTCGTTTTCTTGTTATTCTTTCTATATTTGAATTATTTTCTTTATCTTTATAAGCTTCTTTCTTTCTTAATGATTTCATTCTTTCTTTGTTTGATGTAATTTCTTTATCTTTATAAGCATCTTTTTCTCTTAATGTTTTCATTCTTTCTTTGTTTAATGTAATTTCTTTATCTTTATAAGCTGTGACGTTATGTCACAAGAAGAGTAAAGAAATGCTTCCGTCAGTGCACACTCTCAGGGCGAATTCGTGTATAAAGAATATGTATTGATTGCTCCCGAATTTTTGTATGCAATGGGCTCTCCTACCACCATCGAGGGAAACCCATCGAGGAGGAACGATCACCAACATCATCGATCGGAGAAAGATACGCTAAGAAGGACATTCAGCTCCCGAACTGTCATCGCTTTCGTGCTCTACGTGCCTCCGCCGTGGGATAATCATCATCTTCACACCATGGCGAAGAAGAATACGTTTCGTGGCTACCGATTAGCACTACTCAGCATCGATCATCTACACCTATCGATAATGTAGGGCATCGGCGCAACGTATCGACGCGAAATTAAGAAATGTCACGCGTTACTTAATTTAGGATAGATTAGGTAGAGGCGCACGTGCTGATCTGTCACGTGACGCGGAGCAAGGAGCCGTTCGGCAGGAAGAATCAGGAGCGGGACTTAGCATTAGACCTTCGTAGAGTAAAGTCCGTTTTTGTATTTCGTTTAGTCGCTTCGCTCCCGTGTCTTAACCAGGCAGTACCGTTTCGTATACTTTTGTTAGATTCGAATTTAGTAATTTCGTGATCCCGTAAATTGTCTCGCGGGCCCTGGGGGTTCGACATCTCGTAGTGGAGAAGGAGATACGGACGTTTGGCTACCGTGGGACAACATAGAAGGACGAGGAAGCCGGAGGAGACCCGCCATTTCGAGGAGGAGTTTGGTGGAGCGCGAGGTCGTCCGTTGAGTTCCATCCATGCGGGAGAGGTACAGCCGGTAAGACGGGATTCCGTTTAGCCCTCATATATCGGGAAAGTAGGTGAAACCGGCCAGAATGATGATGTTGCGTTTGTGGAATTATTTTGTGGAAACATTTCGTATATAAAAGATCCCGAAAGAAATTAGTAGCGCCGGAAATCGTCCACGCTACCGTCTTGTATCGGTTGATCTCTAGTATCGTGAATTTCGTTGAGAATCGTGAGACTGCATAGGTGCGGAAGTCTCCGATTCTATTTCGTTTGGAAGTTCTGGCCAGGTATTCCCTTGTTCGGTCGTGTCTCGGTAGAGCACTTTTCGTTGGTCGCATCGGCGACGTTTCGTCCTGAGAGTGGCGTTAGTATTGCGAGCGAAATTAATGTATTGTATGCTAAGTATTGTATCGTCTTGAGTGTTTTATGTAATTTCGGGAATTCGTATATTCAGTTTGTTAAGAAAAGTATCCGGTATAACATTCATTTATGGTAACTGTTGTAAAGCTTCCGTTCAGCAAAGTTATAACTTCGTTATAGTATCCTGAAAGCTCTCGATTCTTTATTGAAGTATTAAAGTATTGAAGTATTGTTCATTTACTTGACTTTATAATTTATCGCGTTCGGGTAGAGTTCGATTGTAATGAGTAGGGCTTCGAACGTACTTTTGTCATGAATTTACGCCAATAGCTTCCGTCATTTTATACAAGCAATTTCACTTATCTCTTCTCTACTAAAGAAATAAAGTATTGTTCTTATTTTGTTACCGAAATTTTACTGTATTCAGTTTGTGGTAATTCTCTTACTCCGCCCCTCTCCGTTACCACCTCGGTGGACTGAACTACCGTTTTCGTGTTCCGCTTCACGCACCTCTTCGGAATTTAGTAACTAACATCTTATATTAATTTCAAGGCTCGAGTGGTAGCCGTAATCTACCTGGCGCCCAACTAAATTCAATTATTCAACCGAACAACTGTTTAGCCTTTCGTTATTAAAAAGTATTCCGAAGAGGAGAGCGTGGCGAAGGTGTGCACGTCTTCTCCCGTCTCGTGTGAGAGAGAGAAGCGGTCACAAAGCATCTTTCTCTCTTAATGATTTCATTCTTTCTTTGTTTAATGAAATTTCTTTATCTTTATAAGCATCTTTCTCTCTTAATGTTTTCATTCTTTCTTTGTTTAATGTAATTTCTTTATCTTTAAAAGCTTCTTTCTTTCTTAATGATTTTATTCTTTCTTTGTTTAATGTAATTTCTTTATCTTTATAAGCTTCTTTCTGTCTTAATGATTTCATTCTTTCTTTGTTTAATGAAATTTCTTTATCTTTATAATCATCTTTCTTTCTTAATGTTTTCATTCTTTCTTTGTTTAATGTAATTTCTTTATCTTTAAAAGCTTCTTTCTTTCTTAATGATTTTATTCTTTCTTTGTTTAATATAATTTCAGTATTTTTATAAGTTAAGTCTTTTTTACGTTTTTCTTGCATATGTATTTTATTTTTTAAATTTATTGTTTCTTTCAAAGAATCTGGCATATTATATCGTTTTTCTGTTACGTATTTTTTCATTTCTAATTTTCTTTGTTTTGTAGATTTTTTTTTCTCGGTTTCTTTAAAGAATGTGGTAGGATAGGTGGGGAAGTAATTATTTCGTTATTAATGTTTGCAGTTTTGTTTAGTGTATTATTATTCTTTATTTCTTCGGGTTCGGATACTGATAATTGAGATAATGGGTATAATACAGAGTTTGATTCTATATCGTTATCGTTTTCATCATGTGTATTATTCATTGATAGTGAGGAAATATTTTGAGATAGCGAATCAATATTATCTATTATAGGTGATAGTTGTACGTTGTTATGTATAAATATGTTTTCTGTGTCATTTATAATTAATTCCCAATGACCATCTTTGTCATTCTGTTTATTCATGCCAGAAAATAAAAAATTAATTGGAATTAAATTTTCTGTATTAGTAAATGTCATTAATAAAGAAGGAATATTATTAATTTTACGATAAATATTCGCAGTTCTTTTATATATTTTAGTAAAAATTCGAATTTCAAATTCTGTGCCATATTCTCTATTTTTTGACATTTTTAGAAAGTAATCTTCTTTACTAGATATTTCATTAACACTTCTTGCAAAATCTTTTTCTAAGTCCCAATTGGAGTATACATAATTAATAATTTCGTTTCTTATTCTTATATGAAATTCTTCTGTATTATATATGGCTACACTCATTGCGCGAAACAAACAATTTCCATCTCCAGTAATTTTATGTATATATGAAGTCATTTTAGTTATAAAAGTTGATAGTATGAATAGGAAAAAAAGTAAACAAGAATTTGAATCAGACTTTGGATCAGTAAGAATGATCTATGATGATTTCTAATTGATACAAATATTAGTTATTTGACTTTACGTCTGCAAGAATGTTAGTTTAATTTTAAGTCGGCAAGAATACTAACTTGACTTTGAATTGCTTAGAATGTTAGCCTGTCTTTGAGACGGCAACAAATGTTAATCTGATACTTGATCGGTAAGAGTACTAGCCTGACACTTAGTCGGCAAGAATTATATAATAAATAGAATGAATAAACTAGCCTGACACTTAGTCGGCAAGAATTATATAATAAATAGAATGAATAAAAGACTAGCCTGTCTTTAAGGCGGTAACAAATCTTAACCTGATATTTGATCGGCAAGAATGCTAGTTTGATTTTAAATCAGCAAAAAATGCTAGCTTAACTTTGAGTTGGCAAAAAATTCTAGCCTGACTTTGAGTCGGCAAAAAATCCTAGCCTGACACTTTGTCGGCAACGAATTAGATAATAACTAGCCTGACTTTAAGTCGGCAACAAATTCTAGCCTGACACTTGGTCGGCAACGAATTATATAATAATAAATACAAGAAAAAGTAAAAGAAAATAAATTGAAAGAGAAAAGGTAGAATAGAGAAAATAGAGAGAATAAATAGAATAAATAGAAAATAGAAAATAGATAGAAATAGAATAGAAGAATAGAAAGAATAGAAAGAATAGAATAGATTAGATTAGAAATAGAATAATAAATAATTAATATACAAATATTTTATTTATTTTTTTGGACGAGATCGGGAGAGTGTTGAGATCTCGAGAGGATATAAGTGTATACGATCTTTTCGAGATCTCGAAAGTATTCATGTGTATATGAATGTTTCGAGATCTCGAAAGTATCGTGTATAATGTAACAGTATGTAATAACAAAAAAAAAAAAAAAATTTGACAAAACGGAACGAACATTTTTTGGATTTTATCACGAATATTCTCTTGATAGTAACAATTTGTGAAAAATTTGTTAAATTGTCGTTGTATTTAATTTGTTTATACGGCTATTTTTTAACAACAAATTTACTTATCAAAATTAAAATTTTTCGTTCTTATCACGAATAACATCTGGTTAATAACAATTTGCGAAAATCCTTCAATTGTTGCTATGTTCAAATTGTTATTGTATAATTATAATTATAAGATTATAAAGATATTGAAAGAAGATAATATTAAATAGGTTATATCTTGTTGAAATACATTTTAACTTTATCTGTTTAGCCATTTAGGCGTTAAAACAAATATTAATTTGTCCATCATTTTTTTTTTTTTTTGTATTGCTTCTATGAAAAATTAAAAAAAAATTCATGTTATTAGTTGTCACTATTTTACATATTTGTGCAAAGTTTTAATTGTTTTGCTCTTATAACAGATTTTTTAGGAATTTTTTAATTTTTAAAATGCCCGCCATTTTGAAACCGGAAGTCGGATCGAATCGAAATTGTTAGTGGATCCTCGTCGGGTGTAACTGGATTTTCCGTGTAAATTTTACTTCGATCCGTTCAGCCGTTTAGACGCTAGAGTGGATACACACATACACACACACATACACACACACACACACACACACACATATACATTTAGATCTTGTTATGAAACGTAAAGATCCAAAAGGATTTTTGGATATCTCGAATAGTTTCGGAGATAATCGTCCGTTACACTTTTTGCTCGATCGAGAGCATAAGGAACTCCCTGCGGTCGTGCCTAAAAATGTAAAGTGGGCCGTCGCTGTAGTTAATATAAACAATAAATCGTGCTTTTTCTAGCTACATAAAGATATTAAATCAATGATGCGTCGCATCTTTATTAATAACTTTGTATCAAATATCTTGTTATGTGCGCCAATTACCTGAGGAATATTTCGAATTTCAATTTAATAAAGTAAAAGTCTGCGCGGCAGACGGGTTAAAAACTCTCAAGTCATTGACGGCCATAAATCTCGTAAAGAGATTTGGTTGGAATTTTCCGTGTGGCGTCGAATAATGCATCGATGTCCCACGGAAGAAGAAACAAACCATGCGCCTACCCGTAAAACCGGACACCATCGGAGCTTAGTTTTTTCTCAATATATACAAACTCTCGAACGCACATCGCCTAAGTCACGTACGCAACCCCTCGAACAAAGGCGCCATACAAGGCACGCGGTACAGTCCGCTACAGAAAATTAGGAGAATGCATTTCGTAAATAATAATGCTGGTATTTTTTTCTTCCCTATAAATGGTCAAATAATGTTGAAACGAATGAATATTATCATGTTGATTATTAAAGTAATTTAAAATTCCATATAATAAAACGTACCATTAAATAAGGAAGGAATAAACAACGCGTATAAATAAATAATGTTAATAATAGGGTTAAATCTAAGGTGATGGTATAGATGCATGGAGAAGTAGAATGTAGTATGCATGTCATAGAAAACTGAGAGTGAATATTAGACAATTGTTATTATTCAATACTTTAAAATAATAATTAAACAATAAGAGTAGAAGCATGAGAATGTATGTGTGATTTAGTGTAGTATGAGTAAGGAAATGTAATGTTGCATGAACGCATGTGAATGTTAATTAGTTAATTAAGTAAGTTAATTATTAAGAAAAGTTAATAAGTAAGATGCGACCCAAGAGAGAAGGGAGGGGAATGCACCAACTCCCACTCCTGCCTAGATCATAGGGAAAACCTAGTCCCCACTATGCACCCCCGAAGTTCAAAGGTCCATAGCCAATGAAGGGCCTAAATTTGGAAATTAGGAGGGGTTTTGGTGGATGGCTAGTTTTTAAAAGCGATGGCCGAGCGCGGCTCACCACCATTCGTACGCTAGAAGTTTCTAAGAGCATTTTTGACTTTAAAAATTAGTTTCATTTTCGTTTTTCTTGTAAAAAAGATATTAAGAGGCTACCTAGTCGAAGACTCAAGGAGTTTCCTTTTTGTTCATCGCAAATCGACCTAAGAAGCTGTAAGTTGGTATTTCATCTTTTCCTTAATTAAACTTTTGTGTGAATATTGTTGTTTTCCATTGTAAACGCTTTTTTCCTTTTTCCAACCATTTCCTTAAAATAATCTAGGGAGCGCGCAGTCATTTGCGTTCTTCCTTATGGAATAAAGAGCGCGCACTCGCTTGCGTTCTCTTGTTTCCTTTGAGTAATAATAAAGAGCGCGCATTCATCTGCGTTTTCTCGGTTTCCGGGGCATTGGTTTAAAGAGCGCGCAGTCATTTTGCGTTCCCTTTTTCTTATACCTAATTAAGTAAATACATTCCCTTGACCTCCTTCAATAATAATTATAATTAGTTTCGTTGAGTATTTTTTTTTGATGCGCGCATTTTTCTGCGTTCATCCCATTGAGCGCGCAGTAGCTTTGCGTTCTCTCTGGATATTAGATTTGTCTCTCTCTCTTTCTACGATATTTTATTCCTTCACGAGCGCGCTGTTCAATCTATCGTTCTCGTGAGGATAAATAAATTAACAGAAAGAAAGGGTATAATTAGAGTTTTCCTGCAGATGGGAAGGTCAAGGCGAGCCGGAAAAAAGACTCATTCAGGAGGAATAACTGTTTTAAAAAACCGTGGCCCGTACAGAAATACTCTCCCGTTTCTCCCCCCACTTTGTTGTTAGAGGAATATTTGGCCACGGAACATCCTTATACGGATTTTGTAAAAGAATTCGAGGCAGCGTTACAAAAATTTGCAAACAAATAAAGGTAAATCTCCCTATATTAATTCTCTATTTCTCTCTCTCACGACACTCTTTTCCCCATCCCAGGGTTGCGTCGCGTAGACGCTACAACCCCAAAAGAGGTAAAAAATATTTGTTTTTCCTTTCCCTACCAATTTATTCATTTATTAATATAATTATTGTTATTGTTCCCCGGGACGTAACAATCTATAATTTCAATTTCCATATTGGTTCTTTAGACCATGTTAAACATTGTTGACTTCATAAATTACACATTCTCCTTCAAACAATTTTACTAAAATAACAATCTCTGTAAAAAACCTTGTACAAAGTACGCGACGGCCCGCTTTTTTCGTAAACGTTAAATATAACATTTTAGTACATCTATCAATTCAGGTTCAATATTTAGTATGTTTGTATAAATAATAAATAAGTTTAATTTTTCGAAGGTTATGCATATACAATTTTTAGATAATTTTTGAAAATTATTTATGTAGATACAGTAAAGATACAAACATTTATTTTACTAATCTTTAATCTAAAATTTAAACCAATCGGTGCATTTATGATAACATTTAATTTATTAAACATTTTAATAAATTTATTCAATTTTGATTGTTTCCTAGTTCATAAATAACTGTATAACAACCGTATAATAACCTGAATCAAGTACATAGTTCATTTTCCTGCGCTAGAGTTGCTCCACCCCATGCTTCCATTCATTTAATTATTAAATACAAAAAAGTAGGCTTCGCAGATTGCCAGGTTGTATTTTTTCATTTTTCGAAAAAAAGCGGGCTGTCGCGTACTTTGTACAAGGTTTTTTACAGAGATTGTTATTTTAGTAAAATTCTTTGAATTTTACGAAATTTTTAACTTTAATTTTTAATTTTTTAATTTTTTAATTTAATTTTTAAACTTTTAATTTTTTAATAAAGATGCGACGCATCATTGATGCAATATTTTTATGTAGCAAGAAAAAGCACGATTTATTGTTTATATTAACTACAGCGTCGGCCCACGTAACATTCCTATTGTTTTTTATTTTTCTACATACGTAGACTATGATGTTATTATTTTCTATTGTCTCTCGAAGAAAAATACATATCTAAGCTCCATTTGACGATCTTTGGCGATTTTTAAGCTACTTTCATACTAGATAGTGTTCTTGAGTTCGTACTCACTAGAAAACTCTTAGGGATCCGAAATTGTATGCTTTTAAAGCAAAGAAATCCATGCGATTCCAAATGAAAATTATGCATTTCGAGGAAGATTGCCGACTTGCCGGTCGTATACTACGACCCTTTTCGAGGGGACCAGGTCAACTGGAGGACATGATATATTATATTACAATGTGTATAATCGATAGAATAGATGTACAATGATGGAAAAACTTACCAAAAAAGTACATAACAGATATGGTATACATTTAGACTTGCAACATTATTCTTAAAAACGTCTACGAAGATATGATAGTTCGCTCTGAGGAACTCCCGGAACGTATCCACATGAACTCATCTATACGTTTACACACAGCGAATTTTACTTATTACTAATTCGAATCTTCTTCTCCTCCATGGTCTACTGCCTTGTCGTGGCGGAGGAGCTTAAGTGGCCTAACTTCTAGTGCTTAGACCGGCTGGAGGCACTGTGGTGTGCTGCACTGCAGTGGCTCGTACCGGGCGGCACTAGGGGCGGGGCCGTGAACTAAAGGTAGACCGACTGTTTCATGTTTGTTCACGTGTTTACTCACTGCGTCCGTTGTCTACATGTGTATGGTGCGTTTCCAGTACGAGTGGGCTGCGGTCGACCCCGGTGGATATTCCTCACAGACTAACCAAGGGTGGGAGTAGTAGCCCCCCGACCGTGTGCTGCGAATATGTTAGTACCTGACCTCTGTGCCGTACCATAGGTAAACGTAGGTCCTCCTTGAGGGGCAAAAGTCCTGGGAAAGCACATGTTTAATGTGGAAGAACCGCTACTGCAGCATGTTAGGAGCCTATGTGGGGGTTGAAACCGGGTAATCGGGCGCAGGTATGGAGGATTATCCAGGCCAGGTATTTCCTCATACCCTGTCAGTTGGGAGATTAACTGGCACCGTCTAGCCTGAAGTTGTGGACCCCTTCTCGGAAAAAGAAAGGGTAACCCATCTCGATAGGGGTGACGTTAAACCTTTAACATTAGGCGGGAGCGCCAAAACTCTAACAGTTTCAGTAGAATCGCTCGTACGGATAGGGCTGGCCACCCGACAAACCGCCTCTCGGCTTCCGTACGCTTCACCAGGGAAAGGATATCGGCGGGGATAGTGGCCCCACCGCGGTGGGGTCCCCTGATGGGCGAACCGTCGTTAAAAAAAACGACTATACAACATGGATTCAATTAAAAAACACCTAGGATGGAAAGGGACGGAGAGAGAGAGAAGCAAGAAGGAGGACCAGGGGACTGCTGGATCGGAGGTGGCAGCCCCGGGAGACGTCCGGGAAATCAGTAGCGAGGGGGACGGCACAGGAGCCGGAATACCGTCACCACGGAGGGAGTCGACCCTGCCACCGCTGCCGGCGGGCATCACCTTAGAGAGGGTGAGGAGGCCCGTCTGCTCCGAGGACGGGTCAGACGGAGACCAGCTCCCCGGGAATAGCAGTCCGCGAAGGCGGAATCATGGGAAGGGCAAGGCGAGGGCGACTATCATCCGTGAGGAGATGATGGTCCCCCCCATGTCGCCGATCAAAGATGCATGGGTGCTACCTCGACAGCCTGGTGACAGGAGCGAGACCGTTCAAGCCCTCGCGGAGCACGAAGAAAAACTAAGCGTGTACGAGAAGGAGGAGCGAAGTCGCTACACGATGCTCCGCGAACGGATGAGCTGGCTCGACGTCCTAGGTGCAGCAATTAAGAGGAGGATAGCCGCTAGAGAGGAGCTAGACCTCAAAATCATGACCAATATAGGGGACCTCCATGCGGCCAACGACGCCCTGGAGAGGGCAGTGGCGGAGAGGGCCGCCACAAGAGAGGCTGCCACCCAGTCTGAGGCGCCCACCCAGGCTGAGGCGGCTACCCAGACTGAGGAACAGGGGTCGCAAGCGGCGATGCCACGGGCGGCCGCCTCCACTCCGGCCACGGCAGGGGCCGCGGGCGGCAAAAGAAAAGAGATATCACCGGCGGAGGACGCGAGGGGAAAAAAGAGACAGAAAGAGACCGGGCCGCCCTGCGAACCAGAGTCAGGGCTGGGTCTTGGCCCGGCCCCGCGGGACCGGAAACAGGATGAAGAAGGGGCAGAACAAAGGCCCGCGCCGGGGGATGTCCGCGGAGTACTCGCCAGCATGCAGGAGTTGCTAGCGGGACTCCAGCGGCAAGTCGGACAGGGCGTGGAGACGGAGAAGGCGGGGCCACGCACACCGGCCCCACCCTCACACAAAGAAGGAGAGCGAGGTGCAAGAGGAGGAAGGCGGAAGAACCGAAACGGCAAGGGGGAACGGAGGTGCAGGCCGGGGGGGTGGAGCGCCAGGCCCCGGCCCCCACTACCGAGTCCCCGACATGGGCCACGGTCGTGAGGAGGGGGGCGCGTGGGGCAGCCACAAGTAAAGCGCAGCAGAAAGGCCAACCAAAGCAAAGGCAATAGCAACAACAACAGCAGCAGCCCGCGCTCCGCATAGAGGCTAGGCCTCCTAGGCGACCTGACACGGACGCTATACGCGTCAGGCCGAGGGGGGACAAGCCGATATCCACGGCGGAGGCGGCGTCAAAAATGAGGGGGGCCATAGACATTGGCACCTTTAACGTGCGAGTGGCGGCGCTCCGAGGGACTAGGGCCGGGGACCTCCTGGTCGAGATGATTAAGGAGCGGGGGACCGACCAGGCGGAGGTGCAGCGGCTGAGAGACGCCATCGCTGCAACCTTCGGCGGACAGGCGGCGGTCGACGTCCTGACGCCAAAGACGGGCCTGGAGCTCGTCGGACTGGCCGTCGCCACGACGAAGGAAGAGGTGGCCCGCGCCGTAGCCACGGCGACCGGGCTGGCGGAGGGCGCCGTCGAGGGTGGAATCCAGCTGCGATCATCATGGGGAGGGCGGATGGCGGCTGGTGCTGCCGACGGCGGAAGCCAAGGAACTGGCCAAAGCCGGCAGCATGCGCGTGGGCTGGTCGTTGGCCAAAATTAGAGAACGAGAGCGGGAGCAGCGCTGCAAGAGGTGCCACAAGGTGGGGCACATCGCTGCTGCCTGCCAGGCCAAAGAGGATAAGGCCAAACAGTGCTTCAGATGTGGCCAGGAGGGGCACCTGGCGCGGGCGTGCGCCGGACGGAGACCAGCAGCGGGGGAGTCCATGAGGAGCGCGGAGGGAACCGCGACCCCTCCCCCAGAAGACGGCGGCAGGAGAACTGGGTGCAGAGCGGCCCAGGACCTGGCCTGTCAGATCGCCGCGGAGAAGGGGTGCACAGGTGTTGGTCCTCAGTGAGCCCTACAGGGCTCCTGAGGGTCGCACCTGGCACTCCGATCTGAGCGGCCTGTCAGGGATCTGGGTCCTGGATCGCAACCTGGGACGCGTGAGACCCCTGGAGAGGGGACAGAGATTTGTCTCGGTCGGTGTGGCGGGCATGTGCATCGTCGGATGCTACCTCTCCCCCAACATACCGCTGTCGGAATTCCGGGAACGGATGTTGGATCTGGAGGGGTGCATCCGGCGATGCACGGGCCCGACACTGGTCGCCGGTGACTTCAACGCCAAGTCGCCGGCCTGGGGAAGCCATATTGAGGATGCGAGGGGGGCGTCGCTGGCGTCACTTCGGATGGTGGTGGCCAACCGTCAAGGTTGTGCCAACACTTTCCGGAGGGGCGGGTCCGGCTCCGTCATCGATGCCACCTTTGTGAGCGATGGTCTGGCGAATCGACTGAGCGGGTGGGAAGTTTTAGAAGGCCCCCACCCTCAGCGATCACTAGGCCATTGAAACTAGGCTGAACCGGCCGGCGGCGGGGCGTGGAGCCCAGGTGACCAGGGGATGGGTGTTACGACGACTCGACGTGGAGAAATTCCGAGAGAGGATCGCCGTGGCACGGGATTACTGGTGGCCGAGAGGCGAGGATATCGACGGAGAGGTGGCCGCGAGTGGACTGATGGCGGGGGTCGCAGAGGCATGCGACGCTGCCATGCCCCGGAGAAGGCCCGGGAAGCCGCGGAGGGCCGTCTATTGGTGGGGTCCGAAGATAGCGGCCCTTCGCGACGTACTAAAAAGGGCGCGGCGCAGGGAGACAAGGGTGCGAGCAAGGCACCGGGACGACCCGGGGAGGGTGTCAACCGCGGAGGAAGAGAGAAGGCGTGCCAAGGTGGCCCTGAAAAGGGCCATCAAGGCAGCAAAAACCTCGGCCTGGTCGGACCTCATCGAACAGGTCGATGGGGACCCGTGGGAACTCCCGTACAAGATCGTGCGGGGGAAATTGCGCAACCGTGACGCGGGGACAGGTCCCGACGATCTCGCGGATATGCGGAGGATCGCCGGGACTCTGTTTTCGCGTAGGGAGGAGCGTCCTGTCAGGGCTTGGGGCGACGCGGGCGAGTGCCCCCCTTCGATGCGAGCGAGCTGGCCGCAGCCGTTAAGAGGCTCGCTCCGGGGCGGGCTCCGAGGCCAGACGGGGTCTCTCACGAGATTATCCGCCTCGTCGCGGTGCACGAAACGGAGTGGCTTCTGGCTGTGTACAATTCGCTGCTTTGGAGGGGGGTCTTCCCCGCGTGCTGGAAGATCCAGCGCCTCGTACTAATCGCGAAGGACAAGGGAGGCAATGCGGATGAGGCCGCCTCGTACAGGCCCCTCTGCCTGTTGGACGCCGCTGGTAAGCGCTTCGAGCGCCTCCTCCTGCCTCGGCTCGAGAAGGCGGTCGAGGAGGCCGGCGGATTGTCGCCCAAGCAGTTCAGCTTCAGAACCGGGAAATCGGTTCTGGACGCCCTGGGGGTACTGGCCGAGACGGTCTCGGGCGTCTACCGTGGTCCTGCACGCACAGCTAATTGCTGCGCACTGATCACGGTGGACGTCCAGAACGCATTTAACTCGGCTGATTGGGCCCGAATTATCGAGGCGCTGGAGCGGAGGTGGCGGTTTCAACATTATTATTGCGTATGGTGGACTGCTACCTCCGCGGCAGGATGATCCTCTTTGAGGCCAGGGACGGCAGTGAACGTCTTGAGGTGTGGGCTGGGGTGCCTCAGGGCTCCGTCATGGGTCCGTTCCTTTGGAACGCGACGTTTGACGAGGTCCTGTGGCTCCCCATGCCGCACGGGGTTAGCCTAGTGGCTTTCTGCGACGACATTGCCGTCCTGGTAGTGGCCCGCACGGTGCCAGGCCTAAAGGTATTGGCGGACAGAGCGGTGGAAGGGGTGGTGGCGTGGATGGGGGAGCAGAGGCTCACCGTCGCCGGGCAGAAGACGGAGGCGGTGGTCTTCTGCCGGAAGAGGCGTCCCCCACCCGTCAACTTCAGCGTCGCCGGGGCAACCGTGGTGCCAGGGAGGTGCTGAAGTACCTCGGGGTGAGGATCGACGCCCGGTGGAGCTTCCGCCAACATGCCATTGCGACAGCAGCGAAGGCATCGGTGGCGGAGGCTTCCATCGGGCGCCTGATGCCAAACATTGGGGGACCAAAGCCTCCGAGGCGGAAGCTGCTCGGTGTGGTGGTGCAGGCCACACTCTTGTACGCGGCCCCCCTGTGGGCTGGGGTCATGCGGCCCGAAACCATGCGACGCATCATGGCCCCGGTGCACAGGCGGGCGGCGCTGAGGGTGGTCAGCGCCTACAGCACCGTGTCGGCTGACGCCATCGAGGCCATCGCGGGGATCCCCCCCTTTGACCTCCTAGCCAAGGAGCGCCAGGAGGTCTGCGAAGGGCAGAGGGGGTGAGGGGACCGAATCACGCGGACCTGCAGGGGGATTGCGCGCGTGTGAGGAGGGAGGCCCGCATCCGCCTCCAAGAAAGGTGGCAGGAGCGATGGGCCACGGGGTGAGGAACCGGTGAGTGGACTCGTCGACTCATCCCCGAGCTGGGGCCCTGGGTCGGCCGGAAGTTCGGACACATGAACTACCGGCTGACGCAGGCGTTCAGCGGCCACGGATGTTTCGGTGAGTACCTCCACCGGTTCAAGAGAAGGACGACGCCCGAGTGCTGGCTGTGCGGGGATCCGCGAGACAGTGTCGAGCATGCACTGTTCCAATGTGGGGCAGTGCAGGAAGAGCGCGACCGGACGGCGGGGCTGCTGGGAGTGGACCTCACTCCCGACAACCTCGTCGCCGTGATGTTGCGGTCCTTCGAAGCCTGGTCGCGGACCTCATCACGGCCATCATCGGGCGTCGAGAGGAGGATGAACGGCGACGTGACTGGCTGAGAAGGAGGGGCCACGAGCCTCCCCCGAGGACCGCCCGCCGCAGGAGGAGGAGGAGGTGGTGATGAGCAAGTGAGCCCGCAGTGCCCGGCGGGAACGGTGTCGGCCTAGGTCGGCCCGAGCCTGCCGTGGCGCTGCGGGGGTATGAGTGTGGTGGCCGTGACCCGGGCTGGGATATGCCCTGCGAAGAGCAGTAAGTCCCCGTACCCGGATCGCCTGCATGTATGAGTGGGGGCGGCTCGCGGCCCGCGGGGAGGAGTCGGTGAAGAGCCGGCCCCCGCCGCGAGGTGGCAGCCGCCGTTTGAATGTGCGCGATCCGGGCACCCGGACTAGAGTCAGCGTGAGCTGACCCGGACCGGGACTGGGGAGTGCGAGCGTGCGGGGTCCTTGGGGGCGAGAGTATGAGTCTCGTGGCGACCGGCGGGAACGGTGTCGGTCTAGGCCGTCCCGAGCCCGTCGCGACGCCACGGGGGTGAGTGAGTGCGATGACTGTGACCCGTGGGGGGGACCGGTGAGAGCCGGCCCCCGCCGTGTGGTCGCGGCCATGTATGAACGGGCGCAAACCATCTGCCCGGCCTGGCGTCGGCGTAAGTCGGCACGGGCCTGGTAGTTAGTGAGCGGGTATGCGGGGTGCGGCCGTAAGGTCGAAAGGGTTTAGGGGCTGAGTCCCCACGTCAGGATTTTGGGGTGCCCTTCGCCGGGCACGACCCAGCACAAGGTGCGTCCTGACGGCCCATACTCCCACAGAGGCCCCCCCCCCCTCGTGATGTATACCCTAACGGGTGATCCCAGGGGGTGGGGTCCGGGGAGGCGGTCTACTGGCTGGGCCAGAGACCAACGTGGAGGTTTTAGTCGGTAGGAATCAAAATTATAATAGTTAGAATAGTTACTATTAGAATAGTTAGTTCATATCTTTATTAATATGTCGAATGGGATTAAAATTAGTAAGTACGTGTTTCTAACCTGCTTGATAACTACTACCCTGTACCTCCTGCATGTGAAGGACGATATAACGAAAAATTAGCCACTTCTTGTTATCTAAAAACTTCGATAAAATTAACCTCGTTCTCAATTAATGAGATAGAAGTCTACTGCCTTCCTTAATTATCTCTTCTAACCAAACATATCCTCTACGTTTCTATAGACACGGAAGATTATGATAATAACGACGGGTACAATAAATAAATAAAATGTGATAGGTTAAGAATATCGACAGGTCAAACATTCCAGCGCTAGCTAGATTTCCACCTGATATCGACGCTAACTCCACTGGCTTCACTAACGGCGAATTTAGGAAACTGGACAAAATTCTATATACAGGGTGTGTTCGACCATATAGTCGTCCGCGAATCCACGTGTAGCCAGCAATAAATTGAGTCGAAATAAGTCATAAAAGTAACATAAGCCAGGTTAGTTAACGAGTTATTAATTATCAAAGATTGAGCGAAAAAGCGGTAGGCGGCGAGCCGCGGCCATGCTATTCTGATGGCGAGACGCTAGAAGAAAGAGAGAAAGGAAGGGAGAGAGAGAGAGTCCGCGTGAGTCGCCAACGTAAAGGTAAGGTCCCACGGCCCGTTTTGTCACAGGCCAGATCACGCCTAGCCAGGCCAACAGGCTAATGGGAACGGTCGCATCCGTTGAGGCCTGCGGTAGTCTGTCGTCGCCCGTCCGACCCGTAGCGAGTCGGTAAGTCCAAAGGTGCGGCGCGGCGCGGCGCGCGGGAGCCTGTCGATGCCTGTTGGCCTGGCTAGGCGCGATCTGGCCTGTGACAAAACGGGCCGTGGGACCTTACCTTAAGGTAGCGCCGTGGAGGAAAGGAAGAGAGAGAAAGAATGAAAGGGGAAGGAAGAGCGAAAGTAAACAATTCGATGCTGGATCGTCTCGCCCGCCGCTCCCCTCGCCGCTCGCCATCAGGTTGCATGGCCGCGGCTCGCCGCCTACTGCTTTTTCGCCCTATCTTTAATAATTAATAACTCGTTAACTAACCTGGCTTATGTTAACTTTTATGACTTATTTCGACTCAATTTTTTGCTGGCTACACGTGGATTCGCGGACGACTATATGGTCGAACACACCCTGTATATAGATATACTCGCAATGTTAACGAAAAACGTTGTTATTACGGTCGAAATTAACGCCACAAACATCAAATTACGTAGTTAACGAAAAAGGTCGGAAAAAAAAGACTGATAAAATTGATATTTCATAAAATTTAAAAACACATTAATTAGATTATTAACTTATTGGAGGCCGCGATCCTAATAAATTATATATCAACGAAAGGGAAAGAGTTCCAGGATTATGATGAAACAAACCAAAATTATGTAGCATTTTGCGTCGATGAGATATTAGCATTTTAAGGTTTCCCCCTCCCTTCAAATTTACGATTTTGCTGTAAATCTACCACCGGCGTTAGTCCGATTTTTTGCGACGGACAGGCCTAACTGACGTTAGTCTGTAATAAATTAGTTTTATGGGTCCTTTTGTGTATGATCACTGCGTTGCTCCTGTTGCGTGGCCCTTTCCTTTTTCCTTACTTTAGTTTTTAAGTTTTTTATTCATTAAAGTGTTTCAACCGGTTCGCGTGTACCGTAATTGTTTTCTTTCCTTTCTTTATAATATAGTTTTCTGCGGATTTCTGTTTTATTATAGTATATGGTCCGATCCAGTAGTTATCTAATTTCTTTGATCGTCCTCGTCTTGTCGCGTCGTCGTATAATAATACTTTATCTCCTTCGTCGAAAATTCTCGGTCGCGCCGTTTTATCGTAATATTCTTTTGCGTGTTCTTTCGCGTGTGTTAAATTTTCTTTCGCGGACGTGTTAGCAGTTCGGATTCTTTCGCGTAATTCGTTAGCATAATTATCGTAATTATATAGAGGTTGCGGTTCGCGCTTGATACAGGTAGGCATTTCGGCTAATCTTTCGAAAATTAGTTCGTATGGGGTATACATCGTTGCCGTATGTGGTGTTGTATTATACGTGAACATCGCGTATGGTAACCATTCGTCCCAATCCGCTTGATCTTTTCCTACATAATTTTTTAGGTAATCTGCCAACGTCTTGTGGCTTCGCTCTAACGCACCGTTGGATTGCGGGTGGTATGCTGTTGTTTGTATCTTTTTTATATTTAGTACTTTGCATACTCCTTTAAAGACATCTGATACGAAGTTAGTTCCTTGGTCAGTTAATATTGTTTGCGGTATTCCGTATTCGCAAACTATTCTTGTAGCAAATTCTTTCGCAATCGTATTGGCTTCCTGATTTGGTATAGAAATGGCTTTGCTATATTTTGTTAAATTATCTTGAAAAGTAAGTATGTAATTATTGCCTGAATTGGTAACTGGTAATGGTCCAACTATATCTAAGCTACATTTTTCAAAAGGTTGACTGGGTGTGTCTGTAATTACCATCGGCATTTTTGTACGCGTGCCTAATTTGTTTTGTTGACATTTCGCGCATTTTGCTATATAATTCTCTATATCCTTTCGAAGTCCTATCCAATTGTATTTTAGTTTAATTCTATTATATGTTCTATCGACTCCTTGATGGCCTCCTAGGGGGGAGTCGTGATATTCGTATAAGATTCGTTTCTTCTCATCGGCGGAAAATTCTCTATGTTCCGTATCTTCGGTGTCGGGTATCGCGTTTGTAACGTATACGCGGCTTAGCGCGTCAGCATTGCTGTTATTCTTTCCTTCTTTGTACGTGATCTGGTAATTGTATTCTTCTAGCTTAATACGCCATCGCATGAGGCGTGATCCGGGATCCTTTACATTAAATAGCCACGTCAGCGGTTTGTGGTCCGTTACTATCGTGAATTTCGTTCCGTACAAATATGGTCTAAAATGTTTTACTCCCCAGACTACTGCTAATAATTCTTTTTCAGTCGTGCTATAATTTATTTCTGCTTTATTGAGTATTCTACTCGCGTATGCTATTGGTAAATCTTTTCCTATTTCTCCTTGGGATAGAATGGCTCCTAGCGCCTTATCTGACGCGTCTGTGGTTAGCACAAAAGGTTTTGAGAAATCTGGGTATTGGAGTAAAGGTGTAGATGTTAGTTTATGTTTTAATAATTCAAATGCTTCCTGTTCTAGATCGGTCCACTGGAATGTTGTTCCCTTTTTTAATAATTGTGTCAATGGTTTCGCTGTTTTTGAAAAATTCTCTATGAATCGCCGGTAGTAACTAGCTAATCCTAGGAATGTCTGAATGTTTTTAACGTTATTTGGTTTAGGAAAATCCGTAACCGCTTTTGTTTTCATAGGATCCGGTTTAATTCCTTCCGGTGTGATGATATGTCCTAAAATACGGTTTCTTTTCTAAGGAATTCACACTTTGTTGGTTGCAAACGTAGTTTATGTTTTCTTAATTGCTCAAATATTGCCTTTAGTCGTTTATTGTGTTCTTCTAGGCTTGGCGCGTGAATTACCACGTCGTCCAAGTATACAAAACATTGAATCCCTTGTAGCCCTGATAATACTGAATTCATTAATCTTTGAAAAGTCGCGGGCGCGTTTTTTAATCCGAACGGCATACGGTTATATTCGTAATGTCCGAACGGTGTAGAGAATGCTGTCTTGCATTTATCTTCTTCTCGTATTTTTATCTGGTGGTAACCTGATGCCAGATCTAACGTTGTAAAGTATTTTGCACCGCCTAATTGGTCGAATATATCTGCTATATTTGGTAATGGGAAAGAATCTCCTATCCTTAGACCATATATGTATACTTATAGACACGGCCTAAGATAACTGGCTGCGTGCCAAGATAATATCATCTATGTGACGTCACATGTGGGCAAATTATATATACAGGGTGAACATCGAGAAGCGTTACAGATGAATATCTCTAAAACTACAGATTATCTCAAAAATTTTTTTGATGGAAATTGTGCTCCATCGAGAGGGACATCATGTGATGAGTTTTTTTATCCCGGGTGGACGCGCCAAGGTGACATTAAGGTCATTTTTTTTTTCTAATGGAATGATATGTTTTTTTATCCATCATCATATAGTGCGTTTTAAGACGAGTTCAATGACCTATTACTCAAGGTCATTCAAGGTCAAATTTGCAGAGAAATGCAGGAAAGATGCAATAGTTTTACTTATACGTTAGTTCGTTCCTTTGAACTTTCACACCAAAACAATAACACGTGTTCAATATCAGTCTTACTCAGGTCAACATCAAGCTCATTATCAATGAAATGAAAACAAATGTGTCTATCTATGACCGTATTCCTCTGTGAGTTAGGCAGTTTACTTTGGTGACTAGGCGTGTTGAAATATCCGTTGCTTAATAAGTAGTGAATATGGAAGTTTATAAAAATTGTTTTGATATATTCATGGTACTAGGAGAATGCAGGAAAAATTATAGAATAGCTGCTAATTTGTATGCACAACGCTACCCACATCGACCATCAAAATCGCATATGGCATTTAAAAGACTAGAGGAGCGTTTTCTCCGTTCAGGTTCTGTTGAAATTAAAAGAAATCGACCTCCAGCTGTGGCTAATGATAACGTCGTTACTGATGTGTTGGCACGCATTAACGTAGAGCCTCAAGTAAGTAGTAGACAAATTGCAAAAGAACGTGGAATTAGTCAAACAACAGTAATGAACGTTTTACATTCAAACAATTACCATCCATACCACATAACGTTGCATCAGGAGTTGTATGACCACGATTTCGTAAAACGAGCCAACTTCTGCAATTGGATTCATCAGAAGATTGTTACAGATATTTCGTTTTTATCTAACGTCTTATTTTCTGATGAAGCAAATTTTACAAATACTGGTAACGTAAATAAGCATAACATGCACTACTGGGCACCTCAAAATCCGCATTAGATGAGCACAACCGCATTTCAGAATCCATGGTCCTTGAACGTTTGGTGCGGTATTATCGACAATTTTGTCATTGGCCCGTAGTTTTTCGAAGAACGTCTGACTGGGCAAGTTTATGTCAACTTTTTACAAAATATTCTATCACAATTATGCGAGGAAATACCTTTAAATAAAAGACGTGACATGTGGATGCAACATGACGGTGCGCCCCCGCATTATGCAGCGTGCTCTCGAAGAGCAATGAATGAACTATTTGGTGACAAGTGGATAGGTCGAGGAGGTCCTGTAACCTGGCCGCCCCGTTCGCCGGATTTAACACCACTCGACTACTTTTTATGGGGGCACGTTAAAAACTGTGTAATGTCTAGTAAACCTACGACGCGTGAGAACATGAGAACTAGGGTCTATATATATGGTCTAAGCTCCTATCGTTACGTTATTTAGTTTCCTAAAATCTATTACGACGCGCATTTTTGCTTATCCGTCGCTGACTGATTTTTTGGGTACTACCAGTAATGGTGCGTCCCATGAGCTCTTGCTCTTTCTGATTATTCCTGCTTCGAGCATTTCCTTTACTTGCTTACTTACTTCTTCTTTTTGTTTTTGTGGTAACCTACAGTCTGTCAAAAAAGTCTCCGTACACCCTTTAAAGCGCTATAACTTGTAAAAAATGGATCAAATAGACTTGAATTTTTGCAAGCACATAGAAAGATTAGTTTACTATATATCGTAGCTTTTTTGGTTAACAAATATCAGAATCTTCAAAGTTACAAAGCAAATAAAAAAAGTCATTTTTTCAACTTTTTTATCAGAGCTAATAATGAAAATTTAAAAACTGCCTTCTGTAGATTTAAGTAAAATCCATGAATACTACAAATTTCATCCAAATCGGTTAACGTTGTTTAGAGCTATAAATGTTTAAAGATCACAGAATTAGGTCGAAATCGGTCGAATCGTCGATTTTTTAAAAGTTATAGCGCTTTAAAGGGTGTACGGAGACTTTTTTGACAGACTGTATATGGCGCCACATTTATAGGTGCCGTTCCCGACTCTACATTTATGCAATGCTCGGTCGCGTTAGTACTTTCTAATATATCTCCTTCTAGATAAAATAAATCGTTATATTTCTCGCAAATGTCCCATATTTTTTGTTTTTCCTCCTGGTTTAAATGCTCTGTTCTAATGCTAGTCCTAAGTTTTTCCATTCTTTCGGTTCCGCTGCTTCTTTGTAGCGTATTTATTTTCGCGCTAACTGTATTATTCGCGTGTTCTTTAAAGAGAATCGCGGGGTCTTTAACTTCTACTGATATGCCGGAGAGCTCGACTTCGTCGTCGGTCGTATTCATTACGCTGACAACGCATTCTCCTTTTTCGGCTTTGGTTAAGCAATTTGCTATATACACTCCCGATTCTATTTCTCTTTTTACTACTAATCCTTCCCCTTCTGAGATTGTTCGTACTGTTATAATTTTTTCCGTTCGCGGTGCTATTACGTTTGTTCCTATATTTTTTAACGGTATTATTTCTCCGTTTAATGCCAAATGTTTGCGCGGCGTTATCGTTACATTATGTTTTTCCATGAAATCAATCCCTAATAGTCCGTCGGCTTCTATCGGAAAGTCGTTTCGGACTAAATAGCATGGATGCTGTATTGTCTGCTTCCCTAGTTGTATATTTAATGTCACTTGGCACAGGGGTTTCTGCACGGTTAATCCTATTCCCGTTAATTCTATGTTTGTTGAGCGTGCCTCTTTTTAACCGACTTCGAAAAGGAGGAGGTTACTCTATTCGACAGTGGGCGATCTTGCTTTTTTTTTTTTTTTTTTTGTTTGTCCGCCCATAACTCCGTAACCGGTTGACCAATCAAAATGACACAACTTCCAGTTGCTAGGTTTAGGTCTCCCATTGGTCCCATTTAAGAAATTTTTCCGAAATGTTTATTATTAACAAAGTTATTGCAAAATTACTGCTTTATTCTTGTCTGTCCGGCCATAACTCAGTGACGGATTGACCAATCGAAATAAAACCACTTCCAGTTGCTAGGTTTAGGTCTCCCATTGGTCCCATTTAAGAAATTTTTCCGAAATGTTTATTATTAACAAAGTTATTGCAAAATTACTGCTTTATTCTTGTCTGTCCGGCCATAACTCAGTGACGGATTGACCAATCGAAATAAAACCACTTCCAGTTGCTAGGTTTAGGTCTCCCATTGGTCCCATTTAAGAAATTTTTCCGAAATGTTTATTATTAACAAAGTTATTGCAAAATTACTGCTTTATTCTTGTCTGTCCGGCCATAACTCAGTGACGGATTGACCAATCGAAATAAAACCACTTCCAGTTGCTAGGTTTAGGTCTCCCATTGGTCCCGTTTAAGAACTTTTTCTGAAATGTTTATTATTAACAAAGTTATTGCAAAATTACTGCTTTATTCTTGTCTGTCCGGCCATAACTCAGTGACGGATTGACCAATCGAAATAAAACCACTTCCAGTTGCTAGGTTTAGGTCTCCCATTGGTCCCGTTTAACAAATTTTTCCGAAATGTTTATTATTAACAAAGTTATTGCAAAATTAGTGCTTTATTCAGATTTATCGCAATTTATTTTTGAATGGGTTTGATTTATTGTAATGAAAGAAACTATTACTATATTCTTAGAAATAATTAGCAGATATTAATTACATAAAAAATTTATTAATTGTTGCAAAATAATTTGTTTATTCCTCTATATCTCTTCAACGACTTCACCTGTCGGAACCAAACCTTTTCGATCCTTTTGCAAATATTACCTACATAACTTTATTCCCACATTTTGATCGATTATACACTAAAAAGTATGAAATAAAAAAATTTTTAACAAAAAAAATAGAAACCGACTTCGAAAAAAGCGCTAAAAAGAGTGAAATAATTTTTTATGTATACCGACAATATTCTATTTTATCATTATCATACTCAGAATATTGCAACTTTTTCGGAGGCGACAGAAAATTAATTAACAGTACATTAATAGCCAGAAATTCACGGACATTGATGGATATTTATGTATTAGGCACTTACTCCTTTGTTCGTTAAAATGACCGTGTTGGAATATTTTGTGTCGCCGCCGAAAAAGTTGCAATATTCTGAGTATGATAATGATGAAATAGAATATTGTCGGTATACATAAAAAATTATTTCACTCTTTTTAGCGCTTTTTTCGAAGTCGGTTTCTATTTTTTTAGGCACGACCGCAGGGAGTTCCTTATGCTCTCGATCGAGCAAAAAGTGTAACGGACGATTATCTCCGAAACTATTCGAGATATTCAAAAACCCTTTTGGATCTTTATGTTTCATAACAAGATCTAAATGTCCGTATGTATGTGTGTGTGTGTGTGTGTGTGTGTGTGTGTATGTGTGTATGTGTGTATGTGTGTATCCACTCTAGCGTCTAAACGGCTGAACGGATCAGAGTAAAATTTACACGAAAAATCCAGTTACACCCGATGAGGATCCACTAACAATTTCGATTCGATCCGATTTCCGGTTTCAAAATGGCGGGCATTTTAAAAATTAAAAAATTCATAAAAATTATGTTATAAGAGCAAAACAATTAAAACTTTGCACAAATATGTAAGGTAGTGACAACTAATAACATGAATTTTTTCAAAATTTTTCAGCGAAACAGTACAAAATGGCGGACTAGTAAAAATTTGTATCTACTCTAGCGCCTAAACGGCTGAACGGATAAGGCTGAAATTTATACGAAAAATCCAGTTCTTCCAAACATAGATCCACTAACAATTTCGAATTGATTCAACTTCCGGTTTCAAAATGGCGGTCATTTTAAACATTAAAAAATTCATAAAAAATTCTCTATAATAGGCAAACAATTCAAACTTTGCAAAAGTATGTAAAATAGTGATAACTAATAACGTAATTTTTTTCAAAATTTTTCAGGGAAGCAATACAACCAGAACGAAAAAACATTTTTTTTTTTTTATGACCAGAAACGAGTTTTAATGTAATCGGTATTTTTAAAAAAATTATCCCGACGGCCAGATAGCGATAGTCAAACGGCCGCAATCAGCTATCCTGTACTCTCATAAGAACAGGGATAGGCGAGCGCAGCGAGCCGACTTCCTGTACGAATCATTACCGCGGTCGTGCCTAATACGAAACAGCAAGGCTGTTTCGTTCGGGGGCCCCAGCCCCCCTATAGCTGGTTTGTTATATCTCCACAATTCCATCTTCATCGATGAGTCCGTCAGGAGATGCTCCAAAATATGGAATTTCTTCGTCTATGAACAGTCCACATTTTTTTATTCGCAGACCTGTTGCCTCTTGTAATTCTTGCCGTGCGATTTCTTCATATTGACGACCGTGTTCAATAGCCGGTGCAGACAATAATCGCGGATATAGAATATTTTTAACTGTTGATGCAGAAGAAGTGCTTTCTCGCATGTTGCAAATTTTTCCGAAATTCGAAGCCGTGAGCAATTTACTTCGAATCAATAGCCACAGCTCACTTTTCTCTTGATTTCTTGTATTTTTTTAGGCACGACCGCAGGGAGTTCCTTATTCAATTTCTTTTCTGTTGCCTTGCCACTCTCGCAGCCTATTTTCGTGCAACGTCAGTTGCTCCTTATAGTTATCTTCATCCATATCTGGCCGTAGCGCGTTTGGTTCATAATCTTTGTCCTTTCGTTGAGGTGCTTTTTCCTCTATTCGACGTCTTTTTGAAGTTTTCTTCAATTCTTCGGTCCTCTGCACTTTTCTCTTTCGACGACTTTCCACCTTTATCACCGCAGCTTGAGGTTTTTTTCCATTACCGTACTGAGGCTACTCAAACTCGAAAGAGTATTATGCTGCACTGCCGCCGCAGTGCATCTGGTTTCATATGAGCCACGTTTACCGAAATTGATGCGTTTACCGCCGATGAATTTGCAAATTATAGCGTTATAACTCTCAACGCTGTTACTGTTTACATTATACAGTAAACTTTAGCGTAACAGCTTAAATTATTTATTGCATCCTCGATCTTCAAAAACGCACCAACATTCTGCAATAAAGATACAACATTTCCTTCGTTTTCTTTCGGAGTGCCGTCACAGAAATATTGCAATCGTGCACAATTCTTGTGCTCACCGAAAACGTGGCTCGGTATATTCCTCATATCCGTTTTTAAATTTTGTACTTTTCTGTACAGTGGGACCTCTTCTGTTGATCGAAATGCTGCTGCTTTTGTAATAGCACATCGAATTCTCAAGATATTTGTTTCTACAGGGTGTCCGCTTCCATGTAGTCGAGCGGAGGACTACATGTACACGTCAATGAATTGAATCGAAAAGTCTCATACCATTTTTCGAAATTCGACTTAGTTAACGAGTTATTAATTAACAAAGATCAGCCAATTACGGCGTTTAGCGAAAAAAGGCCGTTTACTCGAGCTTGCAGCTAAGCAAGAAATGAAGCAGTAGGAGGAGCAATCCACAATAAACAACATTACATGTCGCTGTTCACCGTGATTGGCCCACCTTTGTTAGTTAATAACTATTTACTTGTGCCGAATTTCGGAAAATAGTATTAAAGTTTTCGACTCAAGTCATTGATGTGTACATGTAGTCCTCCGCTTGACTACATGGAACCGGACACCCTGTATAATATTACGTACTTTACCCAACCAACCTTTCATTTTACAAATTTCTTTCAACCTGTGCGCTAAATTTCTCAATAAATGATTGGTGCATTCAATCTTCCGTATGCGCACGTTGGGGTATGGATCGGAGTCGATTTTTTTTTTATAAACGCTACTGTCGCCATCCGCTATCAAGGTTGAATAAATGAGGCCGTGCATTTCTATGCTAGATTTGAAGTCTTCTACAATTGCATCACTTTCCATGCTTGTAGAAGTTTGACTCTTTCTCAGTTTTTGAAGCATCGATGCTCCAGCGCCTCTTTTTTCTTACTTGCAGCGTTTTCACAAATAGCACAATACTTGTTGCGTACACTAATAAATAATATATTTTGGTGTGGTAACCAACTATGGCACCGACACCTGATAAGGAATCGTATTTTCCCGTCCTGTAGGATCTTTTCATCCAGCTTCCATCTGCAACGACAGAAATGCTTGGCGTACCGTCGATCACATCTCCTCGTTTAATCGCCAAAGCTTTCTACTCCTTAGCAGCAATTGCCATTTCTTGATGTGTCGCTTTAGAAAAGCCTTTAGAGATATTCTGCATGCATTCCTTATATTTCCTTTCGGATATGGGCGGAATATTCATCGCGCTAAACATTTCTTCTAATTGATAAAAACCGGTTCCTGTTACCACTGATCCTGCAATTGCACAATGATTAATGTCCATGATATTATTGTCGGCGGGTTCTGTACGTATTGTATTTTTATAATTGCACATGCGACATTGCATATCTATTTCAGTCATCACACCAAGCGACATTCTATGCCACGGCAATGGTTGTCAAATTTTTCGTGCATTTCATTAAACAAATGTTGAAGGTCAACGATACGGCGACCTTCTATAGTACTTTCTTGCAATCGTCCCTTGTCGATTTCTGTATCCTCTATTAATTCTTCTTCTATGTCTGGATCTTCGAGAAATTCCTCTTCCATGTCTATATCTTCTAGAAATTCCTCTTCCATTTCTAGACCATCCACAAATTCCTCTTCCATGTCTTCATTTTCCGAAAATTTTTCGTCGGGGGATGTTGCGCTCGTCCCCGCGATATTTTCGTATACATTTTGCATATCTTTTGCATCTTCTGTATTTCCTTCTACATCATCGTGAAGAATATGAAGTTGTTGCTTCGTTGATATTTCCCGTGCCGATGTATCTTCATATCTGCCGGTTTTTTCAATTCCAATTTCACGAAGGTCGTGTTCATTAACGTTATGAACAATTTCTGCCTTCGGTGTTGATTTTTGAAAACGTGCTTGTTTAACATTTACCTACGCGCACTTAAAACTAAACGTTTGGGTGTTTTTCCTTTTGTACATGTTTTCTTTTTTTCGTTTGAATTCATTTAATTCAATTTCACAATTAAATTTATAACAATTAAAAGAAATTCACCAACTACGTTAACGAAAAACACACTACAATAACCGCGTTTTCCGTTTTAATTATCACGGGTGAAAACTTATAGTTCTTATACACCAGAAGGGCATACAGGAACTGAAGCTTCTCGCTCGAGAGCAAGCTTTGCGCACGCATTTGTTTCTGACTATCTCCATTTCTTCGAACAACAAGATAGCGACGTTTCTAAAGCTACGATTTTGAATTCGTGCACAAAAGAAGGTGAAAGGCGACAAGTTTATATAACTATAACAAAATTATGTTTGGGAATTCACGATTATTCTAAAGTAAGCAAATTTGATTAATTTGAAAAAACTTTTTCCAAATGTTTTTATACGTGTTCGCGGATACAGACTTGTTAGATTGGGGATGTTGGAATACTAACAAGTCTATATTCGCAAACATTATTATATACAGGGTGTCTGGTTTGAAGTGTCTGAGCGGCCAACTACATATGCACAAGTATGACTTGAGTCGAAAAGTCTAATGAACTTTTTCAAAATTCGGCTTAGTTAACGAGTTATTAATTAACAAAATTTGCGGAGGAAGGCGGTACGCTGGAGCTCGTAACTAGGTGATAGACGAAGCAGTAGGAGGAGTGATCCACAATAACCAATAACAATCGTCGGAAGGTAACGCTTGATCAACGTGTTTACCTATCTCCCTTCTCTCTCACTCTCTCTGTTTCTCTCTACGACACTACCTTACCCCATCATATGATAAATAGTGAAAAAGGCAGAGAGAGAGAGAGAGAAGAGGAAGGAACGGATGAAGAACGTTAGCGCGAGCCTCCATCGTAAGGTAGTGTTGTCGAAAGAATGAGAGAGCAAGAAAAAGAGAGACAAAGAGTCATCGTGAGCCTCCTGCGGGAGGGAGTGTCGTAGAGAGAGAAACAGAGAGAGAGTGAGAGAGAAGAGAGATAAGTAAATACGTTGATCAAGCGTTACCTTCCGACGATTGTTATTGGTTATTGTGGATCACTCCTCCTACTGCTTCGTCTATCACCTAGTTACGAGCTCCAGCGTACCGCCTTCCTCCGCAATTTTTGTTAATTAATAACTCGTTAACTAAGCCGAATTTTGAAAAAGTTCATTAGACTTTTCGACTCAAGTTATACCTGTGCACATTTAGTTGGCCGCTCAGACACTTCAAACCAGACACCCTGTATATATAATACATCACATGTGCATAAAAAAGAGGCCGCGTGCATCTCTGTGCAGGTGATAGAAATCAAACTTCTGTGGCACCCGCCGTATGCCTCAATTTATAACAAAAGGTAACGTTAGACACAGAGAGACAGAGAGAGAGAGACAGAGATTATTTTACATCATAAAAGTAAAAGTAAAGGTTCTGATGCCGCCTTCTATATGAGTCATATAAAAGTTCTATAACTTTTATTTTGTAGGTTCTTTATAAAAGTTCCGAAACGGTTATACAATCGATCTATACGATAGAGAAATGCTCTTAAAAAAGAGTTCAAGAGTTTTAAGTTTAGAATTACTTTGAACTTTTTGAAGGATTCAATAGACATTGCGTTGTACCAAAATTCAAGGAAAACAAAATTGAGCCTCGACGCTATCGTCTTTCGATCGTTGGCACGTGGCCGCTAAAATCGCAGAATTGATCTACGTCGATATTTTCTTTATTCGGTATAAGAACAACGAAACGACGAGTCTAGTCGTAAAATGTTGTGCTCTTTATGGTTCGAATTCAACGTATTATACTGAAAAATGTTAATTAATATGTTGGAAACTAACAGACTAGCACATACCAGAAAATATATAATATTTTTACGGGAATCGAATCGATCGATAACCGTTTCAGAACTTTTATAAAGAACCTAAAAAATAAAATTTATAGAACTTTAAAATTACTTATACATATAGAAGGCGACGCCAGAACCTTAACTTTAACTTTTATAATGTGAGATTTAGGTTCTTCGAAACGGTTATTCCAAATAAAAGTTCTTCATAACCGTTTCAAGAACCTAAACCATTATTGGAACCGTTTTAAAGCATTGCCTAAAAGCATAAATCGCAGTTTTCGCCATGGGGTGAAGGTTAACGTAACCCGTTTTAAAGTATCCGTAGGGGGTGCGTAACTAGAAAAATCAAGGAAATCCGTGTATACACGTTGAACGCGAGACAAATGAAATAGACCTTAGAAGCGACCCGTGGTGAGGAGAACGCGCGCCCGACGGCCAAGAGCGACACAAAGCGGAGGCGCGATTAGAGTGAGAGCGCACACGCCAAAGGAGTGAGGGAGATAGCTAGAACGATGTTTTCAATATGTATCTCGAAAACTATAAATGTCAGGAGCGTCCACATAATTAGAGAAAACATTTCAGCACGTATACTATATTTTACGAAGCACGTATACTTTATTTGGAAGAAAATATTGCTACATTAGCAGAGGTACACGAACGAGTGGGCAAATGTTTCACCGACTCGGAAAAACGTATCGCTCACTTGATCGTGCTTACAACGATCACGCGTAGTAAGTCGGGTATATGTAGCCTGTCCATGTGACTTCTTACCTGTGTGATATCTTTTGACAGCACACGCCACCAAATCAGTGATACCTCTCATCACGTTAAACGATTTCCTCCCTTACTTTTATTTCACGCAGTACAGTTGACATTGACTTTGCCTAAATTCGTCATATTCTATGAACATAAAGTCTTGACAAAATTTACCAACAAATATTACAATGAATCCAAGCACAGAGAGTAACAGCAAATATATACATTATTATGCTTTAACTATGGAAAAATTAATACATTTATGTAATGTACATTTTCTGTAAAGAAATATAATGTTTAAAAGATGGAAATGAATCGGGAAACGTCTTTGCATGTTACAAATATACATTAGGGAGGTGTGAGGGTAAGCGGTTACAGTAATATCTCTCATATTGTCCCAGAGCTTGGAATCGAATTGGGACATTTTGGGTAGAGGAGACAACATTTCTCGGCGCGCGGCTCGCCTTTGTAGTTCGCCGAATGAAGATAAGAACAACCAATGAAACAGAATATGGGGTCGGGTTTCGCGGCGACCGAGAGATAAAAAGCAGTGTACCAAATGCAACAGTAAAGACGATCTAAAATTATGAATTGTTTATAACAAGTAATAATAACATATTGATAAGATCATTCTGATTAAAATGATACCAAACATGATATAATTTGGACCAGAATTATTTACTAATATTCATTAAATAACTCGTTTTATTTTCTTACAGCTTTGATTAAATTGCGAAAAGGGGTTAATAGAAAAACACATAAAATATCTCCATTCGATGTCCGTCGAATGTAGGCTCCTTCCTCCACATTGTCCACCGTTTCGCGTCTTCTCTACCGACATTGTCCACCGTTTCGTGCCTTCTCTACCGACATTGTCCACCGTTTAACGCCTTCTGTACTCATATTGTCCACCGTTGCGTGTATTCTCTCTTGACATTGTTCATCGTTTCGAAGTTTATAAGTGTAAAAGAACAATGTAACCCCTAACTCAACTATATGATAAGTAAATATGGTCCAAATTATATCATGTTTGATCTCATTTTAATCGGAAAAATGTCACCAATATGTTAAAAACAATTTCAGATAAGAAAAAGTACAATTTTTTTTTTTTTTTTTTTTTTATTTATTTATTTACAGGAAATAATCCCTTTAGTGTGCATACATAAACAGGCAGTCATTGGTACAAAAAAACAAAGAAAAAGTACATATAGATTGTCGTATTATAGCGTGAAACGGATGCGGCTTACAAGGGGACATTACGGCCTCGGAAATTGACTTCGGGATGAGACTTTGCAGGTTTGTAGTATAACTTTAGACTATTCGATTTGTAAAGTAAGAGCGCGCACTAGCCATAAACTTTCGAGAAAAATGACTTTAAAGATTTACGTGTAGGACGTATACCGGTCACTTTGAACACCATCCAAGAACAGCGAAGTGGCCGAGTTGTAGCGAACTCGCTTGCGGCGCGGGCGGCCCGTGTTCGATCCTGCGTGTGGTAACTTTTTTCTTTTTTTTCAATTCTTTAAAAAATTATAAAAACTGTGAAATAAAGTTAATGACATACTAATATGAAGAATTTAATTATACATAATTTTTTTTATTAATGAAATGACTGTTACTGTTAATTATTGACTCTTGGGGAGGACAAACAAAGCCTGAATTATATGACGAAATCTTTCAGGATGACGAGAAATCACCTACTTGCACAATTAAAGTGATTCCTCCAAAATGTACTCCACTTGTTCAACCTTGCGATGTCTATTTTTATAGACAAGTAAAAAATGTAATAAAACGAATACAGAATTGCGCTTATCTGATTGAAAATAATAGAGAAATAAATTCCCGTGAGGACTGCATAAAAATACAATCAATAGTGCATCATCAATTATCATCGCCAAGTTTTAATGAAATGACCCGGTATGCCTGGTACGCTTCCAAGCTCTCTGACGAAAGAGAAATTTTCAGGAATGTAAATGAAGTATGTTTTCCGGTAGAACTTTTAAAAAAGGGTTGTTCATGTGAACAATCTTCCTTCATAAATTGTGCGAGATGTAATAATATTTTCTGTTTTCAATGTTTCAATGACAATTATCATTTAGGATCTTGCATAGAAAATTAAAAATTGAGAAAGAAAGGCGATATTCCCGAAATTTCATTAATAGAAAAAATTATGTATAATTAAATTCTTCATATTAGTAAGTCATTAACTTTATTTCACAGTTTTTATAATTTTTTAAAGGATTGAAAAAAAAAAGTTTCCACACGCAGGGATTGAACACGGACCGCCCGCGCCGCAAGCGAGTTCGCTACAACTCGGTCACTTCGCTGTTCTTGGATGGTGCTCAAAGTGACCGGTATACGTCCTACACGTAAAAGTTTAAAACCATTTTTCTCGAAAGTTTATGGCTAGTGCGCGCTCTTACTTTGCAAATCGAATAGTCTAAAGGTATACTACAAACCTGCAAAGTCTCATCCCGAAGTCAATTTCCGAGGCCGTAATGTCCCCTTGTTAGACTATTCTTAAAGCTACTGGTATTTTGAAAAAAGTCAAGGTTGTCGCAGAAAGAATTTACGTGCAATAAGATGGAGTTTATGCAGTTATGGTAACCATAGTCAGTGCGGTGCGATTGTGGTAGGAGCAAAGCCCGCTGTCTCGAGTTTAGTCTAGGCACACAGATATTGAAAAGAGAAAGAAGTTCTGGGCAGTTTAAGCCACCGGATAATATTTTATTTGCTAGAGATAGCGCGAGCATAAGTCGGCGGGAGGCAAGAGTATTCATATTCAACCTCGTACTGATACTGGAGTAGTCATGGTTATTGAAAGCCATGGGAGTTCCAATAAAGCGAGCAGCTAAGCGCAGGAACTTATGCTGGGTGCTCTCTATAATACTAATTTGATAGAGGTGATGAGGCGACCAGACTACAGAGCAATACTCCAGGTGTGGACGCACAAGGGAGTTGTATAAAGTAACTAAGGTGGCCACATTTCTGAAGTCGCGAGATGTCCTGACTACGAGACCGAGAATCTTATACGCTTTGCTGGTGATGGTGATAATATGTTTACCGAATGATAGATCTGAAGAGAAGGTTACTCCAAGATCAACTATAGAATGTACAGAATTGAGAGATGAGCTGTCGAGTGTGTAATCGTAGATAGAGTTGCGCTTACGGTGAGAGAAACGTATTACGAAGCATTTAGATAGGTTTAGACGTAGGCGGTTACTTGCGCACCATGATACAATGTTACGGAGATCATTTTGAATAAGTGCGTGGCTAGCCGGGCTGTCAATAGCGTGAAAGAATTTCAAGTCATCAGCAAACAGCAGGAAGCGGCATACACGGAAGCAGCTGTAGATGTCGTTGATAAAAATGATAAATAATAGTGGTCCAAGGTGGGAGCCTTGGGGAACACCTGATAACACTTGAATTGATCTGGAGAAGGACTCATTAAATTTGACGATTTGAGACCTCCCCGATAAAAAGCTGTGTATCCAGTCCAGCAGGCTACCGTACATGCCGTATGCCCTTAGTTTGCTGATAAGGATGAAGTGGCAGACCGAGTCGAAGGCCTTACTAAAATCCGTGTATATGGAGTCTACCTGGAGACCCTTTTCGATTGAGGTGGACAGGTAGTGGTGGTACAAAAGTAAATTAGTAGTCGTTGAACGCCCGGATATAAAACCGTGCTGCTGGTCTATGATGACGTGTTTGCATAGAAAGGAGAGCTTAGATGCAACGATATCATCAAATATCTTCGGCATAACACTCTGGATACAGATAGGGCGGTAGTTTTCAATACTTGATGGATCTCCCTTCTTGTGAATAGGAACCACGATACTAGTTTTCCATAGGAGAGGAAACTTGCCGGAAGATAAGCTCTTATTATATAGGATCCATAAGATACGAGATAAGATGAAATTACAGGATTTAAAAAATATAGGTGGTATACCATCACTACCTGACCCCGAGTTCATATCCAGGTTGTTTATCCTGTTATATATTTCACTTATATCTATGCTGATATTAGATAAACTTAAATCTACGTCGTTGGTAAGGTCATTGTGAGAATGGCCAGGATCAGCGGCATAAAAAGATTGAAAGTAGCTCGCAAAGCCATTTGCAATAGATTCATCATCGCCGAGCTGGTCACCGTTTGCGTGCATAACACGAGGAAAGGAAGCAGTATTTCGGAGAGAGTGGACAAAAAGCCAGAATGACTTTGAGTTACTAGGGATGTTGCTTTCGACCTTGTTAACATAGCGCTCCCAACAACTGTGAGACAGAGACTTGCACTCGGAGCGTAGGCCGCAGAAAGCAAGATAATCGGAGAGGCGATGGAAGCGTTTATATCTGCGATGGACGATCTTCTTTAGTTTGATCTTAGAGATGAGCTGGGACGAAAACCATGAGGGGTACGAGGAACAACGGACAACATAGGACGGGACATGAAGGTCGACAGACTGGTTAATAAAAGAGTACAAAAATGAGACAGATTCGTCAACGGACATAGACGAGAGAGCGGAATCCCAGTTGACAGAGGACAACAAGTCGTTGATTGCAGGATAGTTTGCTTGACGAAAATTTTTGCGGTAGAGAAACTGGGAGGGAGAAGAGTGAGAAGAGGAGCAAGGTAGCGAGAAAAGGAGAGGAGGATGGTAAGGGTCAGGAGGCAAGAGGAAGTCTATGGCGAGGGATACAAGAAGGTTTGTAAAGGAGGAGAATAGGAGATCCAGAGTTCTGCCATAGGAGTTTAAAATGAAGTTGGATTGATAAAGATTTAAAAGGCTGAAACTGCTGTGTATTGCACTCGCTTGTCTAAGCGACGAGAAAGGTGCGAGGTAAGTATAAATAAGATTACCTTCCGAGTCGTTGCTCCAAAAGGAATTCGATAGATTGTAGTCACCGATCAAAATAAGGTCAGTGGCCGGAGGAAAAGTAAACAAAATATTTTCGACTGACTTACAGTGCAACGTGTATACAGGGTGTATCCGACCAACATGCGGACAAATTTTCCTATCTTTCTCATTTTTGCCAAGCGCCTCCCTACCCCACTCGCTCGTGTATGTCCGCGTTCGTAGCGCGATCGGCTCATTTTCCACGAATTTATCATCTTTGTCTTTTCCTACTTTCTTCTCTTAATTCTTTCGCTGGCGTAGCAACACTTCGCGATCAGATCGCGGTACGCATCGATATACTCTAAGGAGTCTAAGAAGAACGCGAATAACAATGTCTTATACGATACGTGAATACGCGGATATGGTGATAGCGTACGGATTGGCGGGCGAGAATAGTGGTGTCGCGGTTCGGATTTACGCGGAAAGGTATCCGAATAGAAATCGACTTCCGGACATGCGAACGATTTATTCCTGCGTTCGAAGAATGCGAGAAACGGGAAGTATCCTTCCGAATCGGCGAAATTTAAATCATCCTGCGCGCTTAGGCGTACAAAATGAGGAGATGATTTTAGATTTGTTTGATGCCAATCCTCAGCGAAGCATCCGTCGAATCGCGCGCACGCTTAATTTATCGGCGAAATACGTACATAATGTGCTGAGACGAAATGGGCTGCGTCCATTTCGTTTTCAAAAAGTACAGCACATATTTCCCGAAGATATGGTACAGCGAGTCAGTTTTTGTGAGTGTATGTTTATTATTTTCAGTTAAATGTTTTATTATTCCTAATACATATTAACCTAAAGAAAATTATTTCTTCAGGTCTACTCGCGCAGTGTAGGCGAGATATATCGTTCGCCGACCGTATTTTGTGGAGTGACGAATCTACCTTCACGCAAAATGGGATTTTTAACAGCCGCAATTTCATCCATTGGGCCAATGAAAACCCACATGTAGTACGTCCGCGTGTCTTCCAGCACCGGTACAATATCAATGTTTGGGCCGGAGTGGTCGGCGATAAAATTGTAAGTAGCCAACAAACTTTTGATCGATAAATTAAGTAATCTTTTTTCGCGGCTATAAATAAGTATTTTACTTTTCTTATAACAATTTCCAGATTGGACCAATTTTTCTCCCTCCTCGCCTCACCGGAGAAATTTATTTGAATTTCTTGCGGGACACATTGCCGACATTATTAGAGGACGTTCCGCTCAATGTGCGCCCGCAATTAATTTATCAACATGACGGAGCTCCCGCGCATTACGCGCGTCAAGTGCGCGATTACTTAAATCGAAATTTTCTCGAGAGATGGATCGGGAGGGATGGCCCCATAGTTTGGCCGCCCAGATCACCAGACCTGAATGTTCTGGATTTTTTCATATGGGGCTACGTTAAAAATATCGTAGAAGACACGCGTGGCGGGACGGAGGCCGAAATGCGTGCGGCGATTACACGCGCGTTTTCGACCATACCGCCAGACATGGTTCAGCGTGCAACGCGCAGTCTTGTTACGAGAGCTGAATTATGTGTTAGAGAGAAAGGGGGACATATTGAACAATTTGTTCACTAACGTTTCTCTTTTTTTTTATTTATTTATTTTATTTTTTATTTATCAGTGGATTAGACCTATTGAGGATACCACTTTAAAAAAAATGCGCCGCGCTATCGACCGCAAGGTGGTGTGGAACTGATAGCATAAGATCATTTATTCCGCGAGTGCGAGAGTCAGAGAGATAGAGAGAGAGAGAGAAAGTCCGCGCGTGCCGTCATCGGACGGTAGCGCCGTGGAGGAAAGGAAGAGAAAGAAAGAGAGAGAGAGGAAGGAAGAGAAAGAAAGAAAGAGAGAGGAAGGAAGAGAAAGAAAGAAAGAAAGAGGAAGGAAGAGAAAGAAAGAAAGAGAGAGGAAGGAAGAGCGAAAGTAAACAATTCGATGCTCGAGTCGTAGAAGAAAGAGAGAAAGAAAGAAAGAGAGAGGAAGGAAGAGCGAAAGTAAACAATTCGATGCTCGAGTCGTAGAAGAAAGAGAGAAAGGAAGGGAGAGAGAAAGAGTCCGCGCGAGTCCCCATCGTAAGGTCGCGCCGTGGAGGAAAGGAAGAAAGAGAAAGACATAGAGCGGAAGGAAGAGGGAAAGTCTACTCGATGCTCGTGCGTTAATGCCCCACTGCTTGTCACTTTTTCGTGGAAAGCTCCTCCCGACCGCCCCTCTCCCACGTATGTAGTCGGCTCGGGCGCCCCGCCCGCTCGCCACTCGCCACGCGCCGCTAGACTAGCATGGGCCGTGGCCCGCCGCCTAGTGCTTCCGCGCGTCGTGATTTGCCCTATCTTTTTTAATTAATAACTTGAAAACTTACCTACCTTATGTTAACTTTTATGACTTCTTTCGACTCTATTTATTCCTGGCTACAACGTGATATAGCTCACCGCATGTTGGTCGGATACACCCTGTATAGAAGGATCACTTGCAGGTGGTATGTAAACAGAGCTGACAATCACAGATTTAAAGGCACAACGTATTTCGACGAAAACATGCTCGACATAGACATTAGAGACATTTAAATCAGGGACAGGTATACGACGACTAAACAGAGAGTTATGTACAGCCACTAATACACCGCCACCGGAGTACAAACCACACAATAATGGATCGCGATCGCATCTATAAACCATGTAGTTATGCAGCCCAAGTTCAGAATCTGAAATACCGTCGCACAGCCAAGTCTCTGTGAGAATGATGACATGATAGAAAACGGAAGCGGAAGTAATGGCGTGGCGCAGTATATTCAGTTTGGACCTGATGCCCCTGACGTTTTGATAATACATTAAAGGGAGGTTCACTAGTTTTTTCTATGAGAGTTAACGCTGACAATCTTGGGTACACCATTTATGTATCGTATAGTCTTTGACGTGTCCCCTGCCGAGTGTAGACGGTTTAACTCCGATCTTAGATCGTTCAAATATGACCGTTGTTTTGTAGTGCGATCCTCGCTCAGCTTGGCCGGCCCCATGTATTTGTATTTATTCCGTAGAATAAGAAGGACGTCCTGGCGCGAAGAAAGGTTGACTTGTAGTGGCCGGGGACGATCCCGTTGCCGTGCTTCAAGACGAGTAACTCGGAGAATGGGGATGTGCGAGGGAGTAATCTCGCTAAAAATCTTCCCTACTGCCATCTCCACACCCGAGGAGGCCAAGGGATTGATTGTAGAAGAGGACGTAGATGCGAAAGAGTTGACTTGATCGCGAGGATGTGGCTCATTCGAGCTGTCACTTGCCTCAGTTTCCTCCAGGTTGTAAATAATAATGTTCGTCGCCCTACGATTTCTCTCGGCAATCTCGGCGATGACCTCTTCCTCCAACAAGGGCGGATTTGACGTTGTCGACGAGGACGAGCTATTTAGCTTCTCTTCTAAAAGAGCGACCCGGTCGGAGAGTTTTGATATATCCGCCATTAGGTCCGGTTTGAGGCGTGTAAAGATGTCCATGATTCTCTTCTCGTGGGCTTCCAGTTGGGCGCAGAGTGCGGTATTTAATTCCTGGCGAAGAATCGTCCGCAACGCCACACGGGAGGAACCATGGCCCGTCAAATCGGAGGAAGGCGAGACAGGCGCGAGGTACGAACGGCACTCCACAAAATGGCCATGAGCGTGTCGATGGCCCGTACGTGCAAGGCAGGCGGGATGAGACGCTATCCCGCAGGAACCACACACTAAAGGCTTAGCCACTGGTTTGTCACAACCCTTGCAGATCGGATTCATTATCCAGAAACACTTTTAATTCGAATTTATAGATTTAAACAACCGGGAAACTACTGGTCACGGTCGAAACGGTGCGAGCGACGAGACGTGCGAGAGCGGTATCAAAACACGTCCGATGTCAATGACAGCCAGAGACGGAAAACAATTAATAACGTTATAGCGTTGTTTTACGAGCTGCGAAGCTATAAGCTCAAATCAAAAGAAACCGCGTCGCGTATTCCATTAGCCACATCACACGCTTGGCTGACTCCGACGAAGATAACATAGGCGCAGGAATAACGTTTCCACAGGCGTAGGAATAACAGGGTGGACAATGTGGAGGGAGCTCCAGTTGGGTCAATGTGGGAGATATTACTGTATCTGGAATAGCGATACGACGGAGGTCGTTGTGTATTAGTGTGTACGTGAGTGGCCGTCTACCTGACGTCATCGGGCGTAGCGCTTTTCCCAAGAAAGAAGGATCTGTCCACATTACGATGTAATTGTTCAATAGTTTTTCATAAAAGTGGTCAATGTAGTTTCAAAACGTGGAAAAAAACGTGTCATTGGTCGCAACTTTATATAGGTGTCGCGTGTAAATTGCATCGATTTAACGGAGAACCGCCAATAAAAATGATTTTATTTGCATTGAGAAATTATGAAAACGTTCAGTGATTTCTGAAGCCGCACGAAACCAAAGCTATGAAGTAAAATAAACCCAAATTCGCATAAAACTTTTTCTAAAACTATTTCAGAAAAATAAGAATACCTTACAAATTACTTCGAACATCCGCCAGAAATTGGTATAAAACTTTTTGTTACGGTACTTTAAAAGCTTATTCATTTAATTGTATAGAGCAATAACAATTCTTTTAACATTTTTGCATCAGAATTACATAAACAGTAGGACATTTAAGGCAGCGCATAGCTTGAAAGTTATAAAAAGAAACGTATAAATAGAGACTTCCCCCTGTATTGTTTCAGAAACGGTAAATAATTTTGAAATTAGTTGTGCACATAGATATTTGTATAACATGCACGTATAATGGTTATAACGTTCCATTCCCGTGAAACATGTTCTTCAAAATGTATGTATTCTTGTTCGTACTACCGAATAGAACAGAGGTAAAATGAATTATTTTATTATTATTAAAAAGAACATGTATATGTGTACGTATATACGTTGTTTTAAAAATGTTGGGAATGTACATAATACTTGTCTACGTTTGCTTTTATATTTTTTGATAGATTTTAACCTATAGCAACATCCATTCAATAAATTAGTACTATTTTTTAGTTTAAGTAGGCCTAATATTTTTATTAAATGCGTAGTAAAGTGTAGGCAGTTAAGAGCAGTTTAATTTTTAATAAAATTTATTCCTCGTACTCGCCGACGTTTCGGTCAAAAACTTTGACCCTTCTCAAGACGATTCTACAATCGGATAAACAAAATTCGTACACATTACAAGGTCGAAAACTATACATTATGAATACTTTTTTCGGTATTTACCTTAAATGGAATGGAATTTTCTTTCTAATTTATAACTTTACATTGAAACTGTTGAAAACTTATACAGGAATCCTTAATATTAATAACAGCAATATCGATAGTTCCGAGTATCATGATCGTCGTGAACAAAGAAAGAGGGACAAACACAGGACCGGTTAAAATTAGATTAAAATTATATCTGTAAAAGCGAAAAAGTTTTTGTAAAATTCTTATTATATGTATTCCTTTGTTTAATTTTAATGATAACGTACCTTGTCTAAGACATTTTTCTAACGTAATGTGATAACCACTTGGTACGCCGGCATGGCGCTTATATTATTAAAAACTTAAAACTGTACACTGCAACCTTCCGCCATGGTGTCCAGAGTGGTTATGAATTTCTTTCGGAACGATCAGATCAATTACTCATACAGGTGTCGCTATAGACTATGTCGATCGAGATCAAGAAGCGCGGTAAATTTGAAACATACGGATATTTGATATTAACTAAACTTATTTTCATTTTAGATAAAAGTTAAAATTATTAAAAATTAAATATTGGACCACGTAGACGTAACTTTCGGTGTTTAGCATCTTTTTATGATATCATGGTAAACTATGTTAAGGTTATCTATGTCCGTTCTATTGTTAACTGTAGTAGGATTCTTTACAATGTGTATCATTTCAAGGATCAATCTCTTTCTGTAATTAGGTTCCAATGTTAAGATTTTTGTATTCTCGAAATCAAAGAAATGGTCAAAATTCACTGTATGTGATACTAAAGCTGTAGACGGTTTGTTAATGTTTAAATGGCTACGTTTATGTTCATTTAAACGGTCTTTGATATGTCTTTTTGTTTGGCCAATATATACTTCATTGCAACCTTTACATGGAATTTTGTACACTGAATTCACTTGATCCTCAAAATCTATCTATCTATCAAATATTGCCGTTTCCTCTTGTTTGCTGACGATCTTAAACTTTACCACTCTATCGAAGGCCCTGCCAGTCATATTCTTATCCAACGTGACCTGCTAAATCTTGTCTTGTGGTGTGCAAGTAATCGCTTATGCTTCAATTTTTCCAAATGTTTTGTTATACGTTTCTCTCACCTCAAAGTTAATTCTATTTTCGATTACTCACTCAATGGCACCTCTCTTTCGTCGGTCAGCTCTATTGTCGATCTTGGAGTTATCTTTTCTGCGGACCTCTCTTTTTCTAAGCATATTATGGCAATTACCAGTAAGGCATATAAGATACTTGGCTTTGTATTTAGATCCTCTTATCACTTTAATAATGTAACTACACTTATCACGCTTTATAATACGCTTGTCCGGCCTCACATTGAATATTGCTCTGTAGTTTGGTCGCCCTTTTACCGATACCAGATAACTGCCTTAGAAAATATTCAGCACAAATTCTTGCGTCTAGCTGCTCGTCGCATAGGCTGTCCAATGGCTTTTGACGACCATGACTACACTAATATTAACAGTCTGCTAAATTTTAAGTCACTTAATAGTCGCCGCATTAAGTCCGATCTATCACTAGCTAATAAGATTCTTACTGGCACTATTAATTGCCCAGAGCTCCTTGCGCTTTTTTCTCTTCACGTTCCCAGGCAGAACTCCAGGCAGCGTATTCTACTTAAACCTTACTTCCACCGCACGTTATTTGGTTTCAATAGTAACATAAATCGTATTTTTCTGAATGTTAATGCTTTTTGCGACAAACTGGACTTCTTTAGCTCCACATCCAGCTTTACAAATTGTCTGAACGGTGTCTTTTATCGTTAACCTTTTACTATAGTCTCTTACTGCTTATGTCGGACAAATGATTGTATTCTCTTTATGTATACTAAAGGGATTTATTTCCCGTTTATAAACAAATAAATAAATAAATAAATAAATTAGTAGCGCAACTCTCTGTCGGCATCTTTGATGTTGGTGATGCCAAAATCGAGTGCGCATGCGCGAAGTCAGTAAGTCTATCTCAGCGCCATCTTATCTACTTTCTCACTCTCTCCTGTTTCACTTTCTGACCTCTCTGTCTAGCTTATTTACGAGACATCAAAGTAACATGTGGTAATATTTTGACGTTAGGAAACGAGATATCTTGTTTAGAAATTCACTTGGCTCGACAGTAAGTATATTTTAATTGAAAGAATACCTAATGTCAATGTTAATTTAAAATGAGATAAATAAAATTTTATTTTTTAATCTAACATAATTTAAAAATAAATATGTTTATCAATATTATGAATATTTACCTGTCTAAAATATAATTTATATTTTTAAAGTACATATTTCTATAGGACGAAGAAAAATACTATATTTTCAATATAAAACAACAGTTTATATTTATTATAATTAATAAATACATACATATTATATTATATAACAGAGAACATACATCACATATATTGGTTCCTATTAATTTAGGCTTTTTTTTTTTGTTTTTTTTTTTTTTTTTACAAGAGGGGAAACCTTCATAGGCATCCGGGTAACAAACTTGTTGCTCCCCGGATAGTGTGAGATTTCTACTCACTAAAACCACCTCTTGGCGGCTACTGACTTCCCGCCAGCATGCCCATTCGACTCGCACTGGTGAGCTGCTGCCTCTCGTCATTTGCATCACCAGTGACGGGCCCCCTGTAAATAGGGACACTCCAGGTGGGATTTTCACCCCCCTCCTTCGCCACCACCTTCTCTCAGAGCTGCGTCTTTACAAAACATAGATGCAGCACTGAGTCGCACCTCATTCATGACCGCGTGGGTGTTTGGACGGAACACCCCTTTGGTCCATTCATCGTCGGGCTGCGTCTTTACAAAACATAGACGCAGCTCGGAGTCGCACTTCATTCATGACCGCCGGGGTGTTTGGACAGTACACCCCTTTGGTCCATTCACCGTCGGGCCGGTTTCCCACCCCCGACTTCATGCAATCCCGCGCTTAATATCTATTACAAATTAAACAATGTACTATAAATCTATTACAAGACAATGCACTGGAGCTATATATATATATATATATATATATATATATTGCAACGCTATTTCTAAATTTATTCCGGGGAGGTGCCGGATGCACTCCACGCGAAATAACCGTTTTAAAACAAATTAATTTATTTATAAATCTGCGAGAATCCTCTCCGCAATAAGGGCTCACGAAATACCGCTCACGCAGCCGTAGGGAGTAGTGGGTTGAGGGGGGAAAGAAATTGTTACCAAAGTTCCTCCGGAGCACGATTTACGAAAAAGAAACAATAAAAGAATTTATTCAAATAAAGTTATTGCAAGCATTCGAAATTTTCCGTTTGCTACACAACTAAACAAAACCGGGATCTCTTTGTCCGCGGTGTTTACTTAAACGCCCGGACGAATTAACCGCCGGCACGTGGCCGCCTCGCTTCTCGATTATTCTACCGAGGAATATACTATTTATTAATGTCTCAATTTTATAATTTAAGCAATAAATCAATTAATAATTATCCTAACAACAACAAGATACAATAAATATTCAATTAACCGCGCACCCGGACGGCGACCGAGGCTGGTTCCGCTCCTCGCGAACAAAGGACTCACGAGAAAATCGAAGGATGCTTCTATTGTTACTAATTAATTAATTAAATAACAATCTCGATCAAACTCCGATAACTCGGTTATAAAATGTTCTAAGCTCCGAATAAACCCCGGAATTGACCTCACTTCTCCGATCCGCCACCCGGAAGGAACTTCGTACGTGAACAAAGGATTTACTTATCGATTGCTCTAATTACCTCTTATACAATTGAACGTCGCGCACAGAGTAATTTTTCGAAGATCGCGCACGCGGTTCCTTACGAGCCGGCCTACCGAAATTCCCAGAGCCCACCCGAAGATAGCCGAGCGCCTACTCGCTATCTCCCTCGCTCTACCGCCTCGCTAGGTGACGCGCGCACGCATGGCCGCTTTCCGCGACTTCGCTATTAATTTCTCTTGCAATTTTCGACCGGATGACCGCCACTGATGACCATTCCGGCGGTCATCTCGATCCATTATTGAGCGAAGGGATGCTCCGATGATTCGCTGTCGGGTGGTCCTCGTTGCCTCGGAATTTCGGCCGTTTCCTTCGCCGATCGTCTTTCTGCCTCGCTCGTTCTCGCCGTGCGTGTCCTCTCTCTCTCTCTCTCTCTCTCGATCTTATAATTGCTCCTTCAACGGTTCGCTCTCTCGCTCTGCCGTCGCTCCGTCGGCCGCCGTTGCTCTCTCCGGCCTCGTCCTTCTCCTCTCCGGCGTGGCGGTCATGAAAGAGGGTCTAACTTTACTATTTATTCATTTTTCTACCCCAGAACCAGCCTCGAGGCCCTCCGACTCGCGTCACATTTTCTTCCGCGGTCCACCCGGTGACTCTGTCCGCGACGGTTCTTTTTCTAATCCGCGGCGAAGAGGAGAGGATTCTCGTTTGTGACGGGTATTCAAAATACCACGTCACAATATATATATACATATATAGCTCCATTTCATTTTCACGCATTATTTACATTTCTTTATTTACATATTTACTATCTTACAAATTTACAAATGTACATATCTTAATTACATGTACTGTATTTACATATCTTTTATTACATACCTGTATTTACAAACCTTTATTTACATACCTTTATTATTATCTTTGAGGCATGTAAGAGCTTGAACAAAAAAAAAAAAAAAATTAATCATCATAATGCTATTATAAAAATGAGACTGTCCAGATATGATTACAAGTGTAAAATATTTAAAAATTTTCTATTTTTTCTAGAAATATTTTTGCAAGATTTATTATGTTGCGACAATGTATAGTATATACGCATACGAAGATACAGTTTAATCAAGAAAGTTGTTGGGAAATTTGACCATGGCTGTTTAAAAGTTATCTCTTGCGCTAATGCAAACAAAATTTTACCTATACTGTTTTTATAACAATTTTTTTCAAAATTTTTTACAAATACTTCTTCTAATTTATTAATAAAATAGCAGAAGTTATCACTAGGTATATTCAAATTTCCAAACAAATTTGTATCTTCGTTTCCGTTTGCGCGATAATAAGAATATAATGTGGTCGTATCTAATACAGTCTCATTTTCTTTCATATACGTTTTGCATGCATCACACGAATGTATTGAAATACATTTTTTAATTAAAAATCCACACACATACTTAAATGCGTTGTGTTCTGGCAGATCCATCGAACGATAGTCATGCGTCGGGATATTTAATATATTTGATCTCGATGATAAAACCACTTCCGACAATGTGGCATCCTTAGCATTTAATGCTTCAATGAGACTTAACATTTGGTCATTATCAAAAGCACAATTTTGCGTTTCCGAATGCTTTAAAAACGTTATGCTACAAATTTTCTTAAAGGCGCGCGTAAATTGTATAGGTGTCGGATTTAGGCAATTACCACCTTGCTGCCGTACAATTCCAAAGAAATTTTCTAAACAGTCTTGATTTAATCTACGCGTTCGGATATACGGAAAATTATATTCTTTTAATATTTCCCAAAGTTGAATAATGCTGTTAATCGTGATCTGCCAGCATTCAAAGCATTTAACTTTTACATAAGAGTTATTATTGGCATTTCCATTAATAACTTTAATAGATGGTAAGAAATGCAACATTTCTTGTAAAAATTGCATTTGCTCACCATCTCCAGTAAAAGCTTTCGCATATTGATTGTAGTGGTTAATACCAGATGAATTCAGGATGTCAAATAATTTATCAAAATGATCAATTAGATCAATGGTTCCAACAGCTTCAGCTGGAAGAAATCCTGAAGACATCTGTGTACACATACCTGCAGCCACATGGTTACTAAATATCTGTACAGCATATTTAACTTTCATACGTAAAAAGCTATTTGGCTCAATATGACAGTTAGTCAATTTAGGAGCTGCTTTTATCCATTGTTTGCTATCGCGGTTATAGAAATCTACAATATGGGCCCATGAAGCAATTTTATCGTTAATTTGAAAACCGTGTTTTAATAAATTATTTCGCGTTGCTTTTATCAAATGGGGTGTATCAAAAATGTATAATATACTTTGCCCATTAGCTGTAAAAGTTGAACTTGTTGTCGATATATTCAAATCGCGGGATAGCTGTACAAAATTAGTACCCATGTCTGTAACTAGTGCATGCACCATAGCACCACTATTTTTTAGTTGCATTAATACTTTAAATATAATATTTTTTAAAGCATTAGTGCGACATGCAGTCTCTACAAAGCAAAAGCACACGGGCAGTTTCCAATTACCTGCAATACTACGTGCCATAATAACCAAAGCACATCTTGCAGGTATAGAGGATTTTACTTCACCGTTATCTTCAAAACCGACAATTTCGTCCCGCGATACATTATAAAATAAATGAGCTTTCAAATTCATTTCATCTGCACATAATATGCAATGTCGCTCCATAAGAGGCAATGAATCTAATTTTAATTTCAATGCATCAAAAATATTTTCATTTATCCCGGGTATGATATGCCATTTTTTAGTGAAAAGTTGTAATGTTCGAACAGAAGGTAATGCAATTGAATTTTGTAATTCACGATAATTCCGCGGACTTAGAAAAAATAAAGACAATGCAAATTTTTTAAATTCCGGATCATATCTCCTGCCACGTTTGCTTTTGAATTGTGCATCAATATGCGCTGTTAAAATTTTAAAAAAATTAGGCGATAATAGTTTACAGCCTAATTTTTTTAATTGCTCGCATTCATTATCATCTTTACCTGCTTTGGATTGCTTCTTGCTGCCTATACGTAGACGCCGGATAGTTTGACGCAGCGACTTGTTCTGCGCCTTCAATTTTTGTATCTGCAGTCGCATCTTCTTTTTGCCGGGACTATCTTCCAGGGATATAGTATTCGCCCTTCTTTTTTTTGAATCATCAATCTTGGGCTTCTCCATAGATGTTCCTCTGAAATATATTGATATTAAGGGGGGCACTCCCTACAGAGACTTCAAAAAATGCATTTTTTTTTTATTGCCTAAATTTACAGTTTGAAACCTGTAGAATACGATGCAATTAGTTATTTTTATCAATTCTGAAAAGTGACGTCCCGAGAGCCACAATGAACAAAAAGGTCGGTCACTCGTCGAGCCATTTAGCTGTTCAGCCGTGTGCTCGAACTTGTGCAAATCGTATGCCCTTTATAATATGATCTTTATACGAGCCTGGCTCGTGTTGTTTACGTTTTTCCCGATGGAAGTGCCACGAGTCAGGCTCCTGTTTTTTGTTTTTGGCCCGAATTTCTTACCACGAGTCTCACTAGAGATTGTAGGTTAATTTACTTTCGGTTTGACGTATACGAAACGATTTTCCAAGTTTGAAAAATGTCTTATTCTGCAAAAGGACGTAAAGAAGATTCATTTAGAGCATCTAGGCCTAGAAAGCGCCGATTCAAAGGCAATCAATTTGTGCAAGAAGATAGCGAAGATAATAGTGTAGGAAAAAGTGCTAGTATGAAAAAAATTAACCTTTCGAACACTGATGAAATATCTTACGATCCTCTACTATCTTATTGTTTAATTGAATTTTTCACTGTTTTCACTAGTTTAGCTGACATTCTCATATGCCATAAATGTAAAAATCCAGTGAAATTCCAGGAAAGTGGAAACCGAGGATTCGGCTTCAAGATCGTTGTTGTGTGTCGGTGTGGCCGTAGAGAAATAAATTCAGGCCCATATGTAAATAATGGTTATGAAATAAACCGCAGGATTGTACTCGTTATGCGTCTCCTAGGTGTTGCCAGACAGGGGATAAACTTATTTGCCAATCTAATGGATATCTGTGACGGCCTGAGTAGCCATGCATACGAGCGCATTGTGCGACACTTACATTCTGCCACCCAAACAGTTTTTGAATCTTGCTGCAAGAAAGCTGTTGAAAAAGAAAAGATGATGAACGAAAAACACGAGAGACCGATCAATGATTTTAAGGTGTCAGGAGACGGTTGTTGGAAGAAATGGGGATTCAAGTCATTATATGGCGTGACAACGCTCATCGGTTATTACAGTGGCAAAGTAATTGACTTGATAAGAAAAAAAAAAAAAAAAAAAAAGAGAGAGAGTCAGTGCTACGAGGCAATCTTAAGCTGGCGGCTCGCGCCGACCCTCTCTCTCTCTCGCTCGCTCGCTCGCTCACTCTGTCTCTCGCACTAGCTTTCTTCTACGGCGTTATCTTACGTTGACGGACCACCAGGCCTCTCATTCTTTCTCTCACTCTCGCTCTCGCTTTTTCTCTATCGCCCGCCGGTCCAATCATAGCTTGGCTAGAGTTTTGGTATGGCGGCGAGAGTACACCTACCGCTTCCGCGCTTCACGATTGGCAGATCGTTATTAATTAATAGCTCGAAAACGAACCTGGCATATGTTACTTTTTATGACTCCTTTCGACTCAAAAAAATCAGTTGCACAAGCCATTCTTCGTCTGACATCGAACCGTGGGACACCCTGTATATTACAATATTTTACAAATTTTACAAATTTACATTACAATATTATATGTATCAATTATATATATAAATTATTATATATATTATATATATTATTTATACCATTATTATTTTTTTTATACCATTTATATAAAAAATAATAATTATAAAACAATGATGTACCTCTCATATTCCTTTAGAAATTTAAAAAAACTTCTCGGTAATGCATTTTTTGGGAAGCACCCACGTACAGCACAGCTTGGCTGCTTCTTATTCATTTTTAGGCACGACCGCAGGGAGTTCCTTATGCTCTCGATCGAGCAAAAAGTGTAACGGACGATTATCTCCGAAACTATTCGAGATATCCAAAAATCCTTTTGGATCTTTACGTTTCATAACAAGATCTAAATGTATGTGTGTGTGTGTGTGTGTGTGTGTGTGTGTGTATGTGTGTGTGTGTGTATGTGTGTATCCACTCTAGCGTCTAAACGGCTGAACGGATCGAAGTAAAATTTACACGGAAAATCCAGTTACACCCGACGAGGATCCACTAACAATTTCGATTCGATCCGATTTCCGGTTTCAAAATGGCGGGCATTTTAAAAATTAAAAAATTCATAAAAAATTTGTTATAAGAACAAAACAATTAAAACTTTGCACAAATATGTAAAATAGTGACAACTAAAAAGGGACAGGCGAGCGCAGCGAGCCGACTTCCTATGCGAATCATTACCGCGGTCGTGCCTAAGCAAGGCTGTTTCGTTCGGGGGGCCCCAGCCGCCCTATAGCTGGTTACTGCTAGCGATTCCTGAAAAAACAAACACAAAGCACTATTTCTTCTACTAAGCTACTATTTCTATAATATTAAACTGAATTGGGTTGATACTGATACGAAAATATTTGCTCCAAAATTTCTGCTCCAAAAAACGATCCGTCTAGGCCACCATTTAAACCCAGACCCAACCGTTAAATTTAAACCGTTGAATTTTGGCGGAAAAGCGAAAAATAAGAGGTAAGAGTAAGTGAGACAGCAGATCAGATGGCGCTGATGATAGACTTATCAAAATCGGGAGAGTTGCGCTACTGTATATACTGTGGTTGTACTAAATAAGAGGTGAGATAATTTGAGCCGATTAAGCGAAATCCTTTGTTCACGCAAGAAGTTCCTTCCGGGTGGCGGATCATTATCGCGAGGTCTAAGTCCGGGGTTATTTGGAGCCTTTAGCGGTAGATAACCGAGTTTATCGGGAGTTGACGATATTTATTGTTAAATAATTAAGTAATTAACGTTGAGACATCCTTCGATTTTCTCGTTCGATTTCTTTGCAAACGAGTAGCGGAACCAGCCTCGATCGCCGTCCGGGTGCGCGGTTAATCGTATATTGTTATATTTCCTGGTTGTAAGAGTAATTAAGAATTGATCAATTGTTTAAATTATACGATTGAAACATTAAGAAGTTGTAAAGTCCTCGGTAGAATAATCGAGAAGCTACCCGCAATTGTGATTCGTCGATTGGTCCTCCCACCGCTTCCTTCCTATTCCTTCTTTTTCTTCTGCCGTTTCTGCCTCCCGCCATTGCTCGATCCGGGACCTGCCCCCGACAGTAACGCCACAGCCGGTTGTAGTAGTAGCCGTGCTGAAAAACGTGGCAACATCGCTAATGTCGGATCGGGAGTCCTATATTCAATAGCAGAGTTTTGCACTCAGCGTTATAATTAACATCATTTTGTTGTATAAAATAATACTAATATACAGTAATTTTTATTAATTATGCATAAGGGGAGGGAAGTGGGAGGCTGTTACAGTAGGTTGGAATAGGTATATGAAAGCCGGACTTCCCCAGTGTAGCCATTTTATCCTTCAGCATGACTAGTACTAGAGTCGGCTGTAGCAACGCTCTAATTGTAAGAGACTCAGTATATGAAATGCCTATTGTATTGCAATGTTATTTCTAAATTTATTCCGGGGAGGTGCCGGATGCACTCCCCGCGAAATAACCGTTTTAAAACAAATTAATTTATTTATAAATCTGCGAGAATCCTCTCCGCAATAAGGGCTCACGAAATTATTAATTAATTACTTTATTAACGGGTAGTGAAACCCTTTAGTATACAAGATTTGATACAATATAGAAATACAGTAACGAGCGAAGATGACAATATACTAGGATATAAGATAGTAAGATAGAATTAGTGAAGAAGTATTAGTACGTAGTTTCGGTTATAAAGAGCTATTGTATGAGAACATGTATTTGTCCAGTTGGCGTCTGAATTGAGAGGGAGAACAAAAGAAATTGATCGATCTTGCAGCCACGTTTACACTTATAAATATGCGATTGAGTGTGTTGAATTTTCCATACAGTGTTCGGTGCTGCTCTTCATATAGTAAATGGCGATATCTGAGCGCTGACCATGATGTGTCTAGCCTAAAGAGAGATATAATCTCTTTACAATTTACTGCGCTATTGAGGACTTTGTGTGCAAAAACTAAATCCTGCATGAGGCGCCGACCGACGTTCGACGGTCATTAAGTTAAATTGACAGAGAATATGCGAATAATCATGATCACAATACTCCAATGGACAATTTATTCTATATGCAGCAATTCTGAGGAATTTGTGCTGTACGCTTTCTAGCTCATCAATGAGATAGCGGTGATATGGTGACCAGATTAACGAGCAATATTCTAGGTGTGGGCGAACCAGTGCGCAATACAAGATCTTTAGAGTAGAGGTACACCTGAAGTATTTCGATGCTCTATAGATAAAGCCTAAAGTTTTACAAGCAGTACCGCAGATTTTTCTGATGTGCTTGGTAAAAGTAAGGTCGTGAGAGAATATGACTCCAAGATCACGAATGTTTTCCGTGGTGGTAAGTCTAGTACCATTCAAGAAGTAGTCATAAGCTCTTATGCTCTTCCGTATTGCAAAGCGGATGACGAAGCACTTTGACGTGTTGAGATCTAACTTGTTTCGCTCGCACCAGAACTTAAGACTGGAAATGTCCCGTTGGATTAGATCGTGGCTTTGTGAATCTTCAATGGCACGATATAGCTTTAGATCATCAGCAAATAATAGGTAATAGCAGTATTGAAAGCACTCAGCAATATCATTGATAAAAAGGATGAAGAGCAGGGGCCCAAGGTGAGAGCCTTGAGGTACGCCTGACAACACCTTAATGGGAACAGAAAATGCGTTATTATATTTGACAAACTGAGTTCTACCTGTGATAAAGCTATATAGCCATTGGAGAAACATACCGGAGATTCCAAGATTTCTAAGTTTAGCGAAAAGAATGGAGTGGGATACTGAGTCGAATGCTTTTTTAAAGTCAGTGTAAATAGCGTCTACTTGCATTCCATTCTCTAACGAGTTTGACAGATAGTGATGGTATATCGCTAAATTAGTGTTTGTTGATTTGTGATTGTTGGTTGTTGATTTGTTGAAAACAATCCACAGAACCCTAGATAAGATGAATTTGCACGATTTAATGACTAACGGGTAAATACCATCAGTACCTGGCATTGATTTTGAACCTAAACTATCAATACTAGTATAAATATCACTTATGTCTATTGTGTAATTACAGATATCAATATTATACTTAGAATTAGAATTAAAAGACGGAGTATGGCCAGCATCAGAAGAGTAGACAGAACTGAAGAATTCAGCAAAACCGTTGGCAATAGAGCTGTCGTCTTTTAATGTTACGTTGTTATAAGACATAGTAGGATTTAAGCTTGGTCTCTTAAGAGAACGTGTAAATTTCCAAAACGATCTAATGTCAGACGATATATTAGTTTCAATGCGTTGAATGTGGTCCTTCCAACACTGAGATGATATGGCATTGCACTCAGCTCTGAGCTTGGAGAAGGTTAGGTAATCGGACAAGGAGTAGGTCTGTTTGTATTGTTTGTGTGCACTTTTCTTGGCTTTGATACGCAGTATTAGATCGGTCGAGAACCAAGAGGGATAGGAAGACTTACGGATTATTTTCGTAGGAACAAATAATTCAATGGCGTGATTGAGATAGGAGTAGAGGACTTCGACTGATTCCTCGGCGGATAAGTGCTGTAATCCGTTATCCCAATCAAATGAGCAAAGGTAGTCGTTCATTGATAAGTAGTCGCTTCTATTAAAGTCTCTTATATGGCAGAAGGAGGCCGACGGAGCATTAACATAGGAGAAGGGAATAAGGAATTGGAGGGGAGGGTGATATGGATCAATTGGAATAAGGTAGTCAGAGGAAGGAGTGATATTGAGATTTTTAAAAGATGAAAAAACTAAGTCTAATGTCCCATTATACTCATTTCGGATGCTATTATATTGGTGCAGATGGAGGAGGTTAAAGCTATTGCATATGATAGAAGAATGAGAGCGGAGAACATGAGGAGATGTAAAGGAAAAGAGTAAGTTACCATCCGAGTCATTTGTCCATATGGTATTAGGTAAATTAAAGTCCCCTGCAATAATGAGGTCGGTATTAGAAGGGAGTGATAACATTAGATTTTCGACGGATCGGCAGTGGCTATTGTATAGGTACGGGTCGCTGGCCGGAGGTAAATAAATACCACCGATGACGATAGATTTAAGAGGTACACGGATTTCCACAAATACTTGCTCAACGTGTGACGTAGGTAGTACTAATGGACGGGAAGGCAGTGACTCATGCACCGCTACCAACACACCACCTCCCATCCGTTTAGTGCTTGACGTCGAGCATCTGTCACATCTGTAAACATTGAAGCCATTTAAACCTAGTTCGGAACTTTCGATGTTTTCGCATAGCCAAGTTACAGTTAGAATAATTATTTTATAAGGTTCAGTAGTTGCAGCGAGTGTAGATTTAAGAATATTAATTTTTGACCTTAATCCTCTAACATTTTGATAATACACTAAAGGGTTACGCATTAGTTTTTTTGACTTTGATGGTGGTTAGTCGCGTGCACAATCCTTGGAATACCGTTTACGTATCGGATAGTTCTATTCAAATCGCCGGACAAGTGGATGCGGTTGAGTTTTTTTCGGAGATCTTGAAGATGTATTCGTTGCTTACGAGTTCGGTCTTCGGAAATCGCTGCAGGACCCTTGTAGTTCGCCTTTTTCCGTAGAACCGTCAGCACGTCTTCCCGGGAATTACAGATCACCTTCAGAGGTCGAGGCCGGTCCGTACGCTTTGCTCCATTACGAAGTGTTTTTAAAACGGAAACTCCCGGTGGATGAATGTGGTTTAATATATCCGTTACGAGCTGTCCATCTGTTATACCACTTCTTGTGCTGCTTGCGTTATGATTCGATGCCTGCGCTTGGTCCACCTCTTCCAAATTAAAAACCATGAGATTGCGCGAGCAGCGGTCACGTTCGGCAATCTCGGCGAGAACGTCTTCCTCAATTTTCGAACTTGACAGTTCGGATGTATGTTTTTCTTCGAGATCGCTGACTCTGACCTTCAGGCTGTCTAACTCGGATTTAATTTGTGTTTTGAAGACCTCTATCGTTTCAACGATCTTCTTCTCAAATTGATCGAGCCTTTTTGTTAGAACCACTTCTAATTCCTGTCTGAAAATAGCTCTGAATTTGCTCAGGAGTCTTGTGTCTTGGGATTCAGTACTGGATGAAGCGAGAGTTCCACGACAATCCGTAAACTGTCCGTTTAGCACTGTGTCCGGTGCGGTGGATGCAACCAGGATGTGATGCAACACCACACAATGCACATGTTATTGGCTTGGCCACCTTAGTGTTGCAGCCTCTGCAGATGGTTGCATCCATGTTGAGTGCAAATTTTAACCGCGATTTATTGATCGAGTTTTAACCGAATTTCGTGCGTACTGAGACACGAGCACGTGTTGTTATTGACAAGAGTTTAGGCGTGCGTCCTCACCGACGGCTCGAACTGTACTGATACCGCTCACGCAGCCGTAGGGAGTAGTGGGTTGAGGGGGGAAAGAAATTGTTAACAAAGTTCCTTCGGAGCACGATTTACGAAAAAGAAACAATAAAAGAATTTATTCAAATAAAGTTATTACAAGCATTCGAAATTTTCCGTTTGCTACACAACTAAACAAAACCGGGATCTCTTTGTCCGCGGTGTTTACTTAAACGCCCGGACGAATTAACCGCCGGCACGTGGCCGCCTCGCTTCTCGATTATTCTACCGAGGAATATACTATTTATTAATGTCTCAATTTTATAATTTAAGCAATAAATCAATTAATAATTATCCTAACAACAACAAGATACAATAAATATTCAATTAACCGCGCACCCGGACGGCGATCGAGGCTGGTTCCGCTACTCGCGAACAAAGGAATCTAACGAGAAAATCGAAGGATGCTTCTATTGTTACTAATTAATTAATTAAACAACAATCTCGATCAAACTCCGATAACTCGGTTATAAAATGTTCTAAGCTCCGAATAAACCCCGGAATTGACCTCACTTCTCCGATCCGCCACCCGGAAGGAACTTCGTACGTGAACAAAGGATTTACTTTTCGATCGCTCTAATTACCTCTTATTCAATTGAACGTCACGCACAGAGTAATTTTTCTAGGATCACGCACGCGGTTCCTTACGAGCCGGCCTACCGAAATTCCCCGAGCCCACCCGAAGATAGCCGAGCGCCTACTCGCCATCTCTCTCGCTCTACCGCCTCGCTAGGCGACGCGCGCACACATGGCCGCTTTTCGCGACTTCGCTAATAATTCCTCTTGTGAATTTCGACCGGATGACCGCCACCGATGGTCATTCCGGCGGTCATCTCGATCCGTCATTGAGCGAAGGGATGCTCCGATGATTCGCTGTTGGGTGGTCCTCGTTGCCTTGGAATTTCGGCCGTTTCCTTCGCCGATCGTCTTTCGGCCTCGCTCGTTCTCGCCGTGCGTGTCCTTTCTCTCTCTCTCTCTCTCTCTCCCTCGATCTTGCTATTGCTCCTTCGACGGTTTGCTCTCTCACTCTGCCGTCGCTCCGTCGGCCGCCGTTGCTCTCTCCGGCCTCGTCCTTCTCCTCTCCGGCGTGGCGGTCATGAAAGAGGGTCTAACTTTACTATTTATTCATTTTTCTGACTCAGAACCAGCCTCGAGGCCCTCCGACTCGCGTTACATATTTCCCGCGGTCCACCCGGCGAGTCTGTCCGCGACGGTTTTTTTTTCTAATCCGCGGCGAAGGGGAGAGGATTCTTGTTTGTGACGGGTATTCAAAATACCACGTCACAGTATATATATAGTAGCAGAAGTGCAGTAGAACTCCGTTTATATGAACAAAATTTTATTAGTGCCTGGTTATATGAACTTTAGCTGAGCACTTATTATCTGAACAACCACCGAGCGTCGCTGATTATATGAACCGACTTGTCCCCCGACGTGTTCATATAAATGTGTGCTATGTTTAATAATCTATTACACATAGAACTCCACAACATATAACACATTACTATTAAAAATAGATATAAAATTAAAAAAAATTTTTTTATAAATTGTAACGTAACGCAAGGCATCATAGTTAATATAATTATAATTAAAAAGATAGGCTCAAGAATAGAAGTAGGCAAGCGAGAAATTAGATTATTGGGGACAATAGATCGGAGAGAATATAAGAAATGGGACGAAATCTGAATTTAGAAGCCGAAAAGTCGTAAACACGTAAGAAACGGCAAAAGAAATAAAGACGGGAAGGCACGAGGAAACCCGATCGGAGACGGCTCGTGCCGAAGATGATCGGCAAGTTCAGGGCCGCGCTAGGCCAGCGGCGCGCGACGAAAGGGACACGGGGGGGACCCAATTAAATCATAGAAATCAAATCTCGCGAGATAAGGAAAGGGTAGGGAGAATACTTTATAAGCAAAGGAACCAAATATCTCGAGACCGAGAATTTTCTCAAAGTTTCAAAAAGTCATAGTATTGCGTTAAATCTTTAATTTGAAGTGTGTAGAAGACGGTGTTCGATTTCAAATCATTTATACGCGTGTGTCAGCGCCAGAGCAATCAAAAGCGAGGTAGCGGGTAAGCCGATTAGGAGACAAAAGCGAGACATTGTTACAACCTCTCCTCAGATAAGTGTAAACATTTCTTGATTACTTCCTCAAATCCCGGTAGTATAAGGCATAGGCTAAGTGTAAGTGTGAGCCGAGTATCTGAGCGAGTGTGTGTGCGTGTGTGTGGAGCGAGAGCGACGACGAGTTCGCCGGCGTACAAAAACATCACGAGCGCGATCAGCTGTTCAAGAGCGACTGCTGATCGACATAAACACAAACGAAGACTTTAAATAAACGTAATTTAATAGCAATTTCACGGGAATCATTTTATTCTTTGTCCACTTTCCACTGCCAGTCCTAAAAAGACCGAACGAGTAAAAAGTAACGTAAGTTTAAAAAAGGTAAGAAAGGCGATACGTTACAAAATAGATTAATAAACATCACACATTTAACACAAGAAATTACAATTAAAAATAGATATAAAATTAAAAAATTTATTTTTACAAATAGATTAAAATACAGCACACTTTACATAACAAATAAGAAAAAAATAGATATACAGGGTGTCTGGTTCCAGGTGACTAAGCGGCCACATACATGTGCACAAGTATCGACTTGAATCGAAAAGTCTAACAAACTTTTTCGAAATTCGGCTTAGTTTTCGAGTTATTAATTAATAGAAATCAGCGAAAGAAGGCGGGACGAAGGCGGTCTACTCAAGCTCGTAACTAAGTAAGTGACGAAACAGGAGGAGGAGCAATCCACAATAACCAACAACGATAATCGGAACGTAACGCTTCAACACGTATTTACTTTTCTCCCTTATCTCTCTTTCGCTCTCGGAACCAAAGAAGTCAGCGCGAGCTTCCAGCGTTCGGAAGTGCGTAGAGAGAGAGAGAGAGAGAGAGAAAGAGAGATAAGGGATAAAAGTAAACACGTGTTGAAGCGTTACGTACCGATTATCGTTGTTGGTTTTTGTGGATTGCTCCTCCTCCTGTTTCGTCACTCACCTAGTTACGAGCTTGAGTAGACCGCCTTCGTCCCGCCTTCTTTCGCTGATTTCTATTAATTAATAACTCGAAAACTAAGCCGAATTTCGAAAAAGTTTATTAGACTTTTCGATTCAAGTCGATACTTGTGCACATGTATGTGGCCGCTTAGTCACCTGGAACCAGACACCCTGTATAATAAAATAGATATAATGGAATAGATATAATAAAATAAATGAAATAAAATACATGAAAAAAAATAGTTATAAAAACGATCATTTAGAAATATACACTAATATATTTATTCGTTGTGCTTCCGTGTTCCACCGATGTTGCAGCCGCAACGTTCGTAGCGCCACCCGCTGGTGCGCCGGCAACCTGCCCACCTTCGTAGGCCATCGTTGTTGCAGGTGTACTCGTTTGAGCATTTTGCCTATATGCGGCGTTATCCCAGTTCCTGCCAGCACCCCTGGAAGCGCGGCCACTCCTGGAAGCGCGGCCACCCCTGGCAGCGCGGGTACCCTTGGAAGCGCGGCCACTCCTGGCAGCGCGGGTACCCCTGCAAGCGCGGGTACCCCTGGGGGCGCGGGATCCCCCCTTTTCTACTTACATTTAAAAATATAAAGTTCGTTCTTACTGACTAAACCTAATCTAGATCTTAAATCCATAAATTTGTATTTTGTTAAAGGCTTAGTGAGTATATCTGCCACTTGCATATCCGTTTTAATATAATTCAGCTTAATTTCACCTGCTTTATACAGATCGCGAATATAATGATATTTTACGTCTATATGTTTACTTCGCTGATGGAACTCCGGGTTTTTTATGAGCTTGATTGCACTCATATTATCTATATAGAGAGTAAAGTTTTCATTGTCACTATGAAATTCGGTTAACAGTTTTTTTAGCCATACAATATCCTTGCATGCTGATGCTGCACTAACATATTCAGCTTCTGTTGTAGACTGGGCTACACATTTTTGTCTCTTACTCTGCCAAGTAATAGCCGCACTTGCATGTTTACAAATTATGCCTGCAGTGGACTTCCTTTCTTTTTTATCTCCCGCAAAGTCTGCGTCGCTATACGCTTCAAAATTCCCTATTCTACGATACAGTAATCCCATATCTATACTACCCTTAAGATATCTTAAAATACGTTTGACAAGTGACCAGTGCTCTTCGCATGGATTTTCCAATGCTCTGGATGCAATGTTAATAGCGAATCCGATATCTGGCCTACTAACAACTTGTAAGAACATTAAGTTTCCTACAATTTCTCGAAATGATAATGTACATTCAACTTTTCCAGCTTTATTTGACTCCCAGCCAATATCGATTGGAGTAGATACGCTATTAGCATCACTTAACTTAAATTTATCTAGAATTCTTTTAGTATAGCTCTCTTGACTTATGAAAATTGAATTATCATTTAATCTATATATATCTACGCTTAGAAAACTATTCACATTTTTCGTAGTTGTTGTTTTAAACTGTTTTCCTAATTTATACAAAAAATTATCCAATAGTGTTTCACACGTAGCAGCCAATAAACCGTCATCCACGTAGATGGCTAGTAACATTTTCTCATCTGTTTCTTTATACACATAAAGACACGGATCTGCCGAACTTTCTTGAAAACCAAAACCTTTTACAAAATCGGTAAAATGCTCTGTCCAACACCTGGGTGCCTGCTTTAAACCGTATAAGCTCTTTTGCAATTTACATATACGCGCCGTCCCATCATTGTACCCTTCCGGCTGTTTCATATAAATATTTTCATCTAATATACCGTATAAGAACGCAGTTTTTATATCAAATTGCGCCAATAATAATGCTTCACGTGCTGCAACACTAAGTAACGTTCTTATAGTGTCGAAACGGACTACAGGACTAAATGTTTCTTTATAATCGAGTCCTTCGGTCTGAGTATAACCTTTTACAACTAGCCGTGCTTTATAACGTTTCGTTCCGTCTGAATTTAATTTTGTCGTATAAACCCAACGATTGTCTATTACCTTTTGGTTATACGGTTTTTCTACTAACACCCACGTTTGGTTTTCGTGTAACGATTTAATTTCATCATCCATGGCAGCCTTCCAATTTTTACTTTCTTTAGATTGTATCGCCTCTTTATAGTTCGCTGGTAACGCTTCCGCAAAATACGTTAAAGGACAACCATAAAAATCTGTCGGTTTTATAGTTCGCCTATCTCTTAATTGACGTGCATTTGAATTTATTTCATCTACACCCGATGATCCCGCATTTGTTTCCTCATTATCCGACATTTCTTCGACCTCTGCATCGCCTGTTGCACTTGTAAACGATTCCTCATCTTTTTCATTTAACAATTCGCCTCTCTTTTCGCTTGAAGTTACATTATCTATTTTAACAATAGCTTCACTAGCAGCTAGCTTTTCCTTTTTAAATAAAACATCGCGACTTACAACTACATCTCTAAAACTTGGTACATATATGCGATATCCTTTACTATTATCTATATAACCCACTAAATATCCTTTAATTGCCTTTCTGTCAAACTTTCTTCGTTTCTCACTCGGTATGTGAACAAAACATTCCGTTCCAAAAATTTTAAGGTTATCTATATTTGGTTTTTTGTCATACCATAGCTCATAAGGAGTCTTGTCTGTTTGTTTTGACGGGCCTGTTCGATTAATAACATCTACTGCTGTATTCATAGCTTCTGCCCATAGCGATAACGGGAGTTCCGAATTCGAATAGATCATAGATCGCGCGGCTTCTACTATAGTGCGATTTTCACGCTCCGCAACACCGTTCTGTTGCGGTGTATACGCTACGTTTACGGAATGTTTTATTCTTCTTTCACTTAAAAAGAGTTGAACGTTTTTATTTACATACTCTTTTCCGCCGTCACTATGAATTTCTCTTACATTAACTCCAAATTGATTTTTAATTTCTGCACAAAACATTTTAAGCTTCTCGAAAACTTCTGACTTTTCACGCAAGAAATAAATTTTTCGAAAACCAGAAAGTTCATCCTTAAAGATTAAAGAATATCGCTTTTTACCCAGAGATTCTTGCTGCATCGGCCCGCATACATCCGTGTGAATGACTTCTAAAATTTTGGTCGCTCGCTCAGTTCTTTCATGAAAACTGCGCCTAGTCTGCTTTCCGTACGCACACCCGTTACAAAAATCAGCTGTGTCTGTAACCTTCTGACCCATTAGTCTTAAGAACGTCTTGACGTGCCTTTTGTTTTGGTGGCACAAACGCTCGTGCCATAGCTGTAATGTATCGTTCGCATCTGTAACATAACATTCTTTCGGCAGTACAACTCTCATATCAAGCTTATATAGGTTACCACGGTCAGAACCTGTCGCTATCGCAACATTTCCTCGCGTAAACAAACATCGTTTACCAGAATCCGTTATGGAAAAGTTCACGCCCTTTTTCGCAACGACCTTAACTGAGAACAAGTTTTGTTTTAAATGCGGTACAAACAAAACATTATACATAATACCCGGAATGCACTTTCCGTTTACAAAGGTTTCGATTTCTATATTACCTTTTCCGTATGCGCATATTTCTTGTCCGTTCCCAACTTTAATTTTTACCGGACTATCGAATTCTTCAAATTCGTAAAACCATTTTTTTTGACGCGTCATGTGGTCCGATGCTCCCGAGTCTATCAGCCAGCAATCTCCATCTGCAGATCCTCTATCTCCCACGAACGCCTGTCTCGATTGTCCACTGCATTGGGTCGAATTTCCGCTATTCTGCGCTCCCAGTCGTCCATCCTTCTTCGGACAGTTTCTGTTAAGATGATTTTTTGATCCGCAATTGTAGCATCCCGGACAGTCCTTTTTTAAATGACCTCGTCCACACGTATAACAGATAACGCCTCTAGCTTTCTGTGTATGTTGTTGTTGACTTGCTTCGTTGTGCTTATGACCTTTGTCGTTAGTACCTCTCTTCTTCAAATTAGTAATCAAGGCAACCGTCGAATCACTAGAATCCGTTTGCCCTTGAGTTCGTAGTTCTTCCGCCATTAGCCTCGTGGTCAAATTTTCCAGCGTTTTTTTCTGATCGTCTACAGAGTCCCACGCGCTATGAAAATGGTTGAACTTCACCGGTAGAATTGAGAGCACACGAGTCAGCAGCATCGATTCGGGAATTTCGCCACCGAGACTCTTCATTTTCAGCGACAATTGTTCCAGTTTTGACAAATTGTGTGCAACATTTTCACTCGTTTCCCACTTATAGTCAAAGAACTGTTTCTGCACTAACGAAAGACTTTCATCCGACTTCATGTCGTACACCGAGTTCAGCTTCCTCCACATATCCATTGCAGTCGCACAGTTTAAAAGGAGATCTAACGGTTTCTTCTCAACCGCCGTTACAATTAACTTTCTCGCGGCTTTGTCAGCTTTTACAAACTTTTGAAGTTTTACATCCCGATCTTGCGCATCGTCTGCTGGTTTAATTAATCTTCCTTCGCAAACCTCTAGCAAATCGTCCTCGTTTTCCAACAAAGTGCGAATGATAAACCGCCATTGGTGCCAATTATCTTTGTTTCGAAGTTTTTCGATTTTTAAACTCGTTCCTTCCATCTTCGTTGTACACTTCACTTTTTCTTTACCGTAATGCAACACAGAAAAGGGAATCTGGGCCCATAACCTGTTGTGATTTTATTAAATAGTCGAGTGTACTGTGCGAAAAGAATATATATTTAGGTACAATGAAAATGTCTTAACTGTGCGACAGGCTTCGCCGAACTGACTTCTAAGCGCCTCTTGAATTATTCGTAATGATTCTTAGCGTTAGATGGCACTCAGAACACATACATACACGCACACATACATACGCTTCAATCGTGTATATAGTTTTTAGTGGTTGCTCCTTACAATCCACAACAATTTTCATCGAAGTATTTCAAAATTTTTAGAAATTGCTAAAAAATAAGAAAAAATAGATATTAAAAATCACGAATTTTATTTCTATTTTCTTCGAAATTTCTCGTAACAGTAACATTTATTTTGTAATTACGCTGATCTGATCACGGGATACACTTCAGCGATTTCAATGATTTTTTAATATATTGCCAGGATCCTAATTCTGCGCAACTTTTCCTTATTATTTTGCAACACATTTATTACAACATTTTTGTTACTTTCCATGTTGTGGCTTGTCGCACAGGTTGTACGTACGGATATGATCGTATTATACTTTTTATTCGTGTCGTGATCCGCTGAAGAAGAAACCCCACATTTCGTCCAACTGGCCATTTTTTACAAACTTTTATTTTTCATTACGTATTAGAAAGAAGGAATAAAGGTATTCAAACCTTGAGCGTTCTATATTAGACGTAAAATGACAAAACAGCCGGCTGGCAGGAACGTGGAGTTTCTTTCTTAGCGCATCGTTACGCAAACACATTGTATAAAACGAATCATATCCGCATATATCATCTCATGGAAATGCAACTCGAATCGACACAGAAAGTAAGAACAATATTGCAATAAATATTTCGGAAATTAAAGAAAGGTTGTGCAGAATCATGATCCTGCACAAATATTAAGAGATTATTGGTATCGCTGAGATACCATACAATTTACTATACAATTTACAAAAATGTTATTTTGGACAAACTTACCTTCGGCGTTATATCATCATCGCTGTCTGATGATGAGATCTCCGTCTGCGATGTCTGCGTTGTCGTCGTCGTGGGGATCGTCGTCGTCGTCGTCGGCGGTGGCGACGTGGCCCTTACCCACATTCTCTTCCTTTCGGCGTGTATCGCCGAAATCGCCGCCGACGAAGATGACGCCGGCTCCTCCCCATTCTCTTATCGTCCAACTTGGACACCTTTGTCTTCCATCTATAACAAATTAAAAGAGAATAAATTATTAAAAAGAATGAACTAACTTTTAATATTATGAAAGGAACACTTACTTTCGCTTTAGATTTTTAAGCTTCTTCTGTCGCCGAGATCTTCAAGCTATTCTGCTTATGGCGGCGACTTGCACGCCCTTTATAGACTCGGGACCGAAAGAGGTGGAAAGAAGAAGGACGGAGTGGGGTATAAATCGTCATTGGCCAATTTATATCTGCAGGAAGGCTTTTCAAGATGGATGGTACATCAACTTGTCGATGAAGATTTTCTATGTGCTTTTTGCACCTTCTTGAAAAAGGGGCAAACTTGTTTTTTTTTCGATAACTCGTATCTGTACCATGGGTACGAAAATTGCGATTATACACTTCAGTTGCTTTTCTAACGTTGTATAATTAACGTCGTATGAATTGTTCGCCCACCGTTGATCGTCGTTGAGATATCGAACGAGAAAGTAAACAATTTAGAAATTTGAACTTGTTTTTTCCAATGTACTCTTTTCTCGTGGTACATATCGAAAAAATGTCTATTATCTGTCTTGTCGAGCATGCTACTACTGCAATACTTTTGGTTTTTTATTATTATTATTACAAGCTTTTATTAAGTTTGGCTTAATTTGCTTAATTTTACCCACTTCTAGTTATCCGATCGACGTGAAATTTCACACACATACGTAACTTGGATGAAAATACATTTTTAGAAAAAAAAAATGTCGAAAAAGTACAGGATTCTTTCGAGTAATTTGTTATGCTACTTACATAACGAAAAGTGCTATAGTGCATCAAGTGAACGAGTAGCCGAGATGGTAACGTGTCAGCCTAATGTTTCCGACGTCGGAGGTTCGATTTCCGGCCATATCTTACGAATTTTTTTTTTAAATTGTCCGACAACTTTTTGACAGCTTAACCTCAAATAACTAACCCTGTTATACCTTACTCGAAACTAAAAATTAAAAAATGAAATTATAAGAACAAAAAAACTTTTTTAAAACAAGCTTTAATTTAGTGTGCTAAAAAGACAATAATAACATATACATGTAATATATTATGTTGAATTACTTGTCTTAAAAGCTTGTCGCGTTATAGAACATAAAGATACATATTTAGATACTTAAAATCTCTGTCCAACAATATTAATGCCTTCTCGCGCACGACAAGCTTTTAAGACAAATAATTCAACATAATACATTATATGTATATGTTATTATTATCTTTTTAGTACACTAAATAAAAGCTTCTTTAAAAAAAGTTTTTTTTTTCTTATAATTTTTTTGTAAGACCAAAATAACGATTTTTTGCGTGCCGAAAATTAGCCAAGTCCGCTCAAAGTTCCGATTTCATAGCTCGCGTTGTTTTGTAGTGTCCACGGTGACAAAAGATCATTTAAATAAAGTTTGTTATTCCGTTCAGACAATATCAGATTGCAATAATGAGCAGAAAAAACTTTTCCAGTCATTCTTTTCTAGTTATCAAAGTCAGAACGTCAGACTCGGCGCGTCGCGTCATTTCGTTTCGTTTCATATATGACTGGACTTCAGATATTTCAACGATCGACGATACGCTTTAGTAGCACGTGTTCTTTGTTTCGGCGGCGAGTAACGATGTGTGCGCACATCGATAGGAGGCACGACGAGCAAATACACGCAAGGAACGCTACGTCACTCGCATAAGAGAGAGTGAGACGACGCGATATTCTTTGCGTGATATTTTGTCATGCCCCTTCTGAACCAAATCTTGCAAAGGCCCTTGGCTGAACGCTAACGCTTACTTCCACTGTCCCTCCTTATTTCTTTTTCTACATTATGTTCCAGCGGAGCCGAGCTGCTCTTCCTACCGATTCGTTTATATTCGTCCTTTTTCTTATATCGCTTCCGCCCACCCAGAGCCGGCTTTAGGGCAGGACTTGGTAGAGCGACCGCCCCAAGGCACGAGATTTTTGGGGCGCGGCTCAGATTATGGGAAATGAAATTGCTGAAAGCTTGGATTTTGTTGACTTGAATAGAGTATTTACCGACAAAAAATCCGAAAAGTACAATTCTATTAGACTTTCTTAAATCGTAATCTCACTACAAATATATGTTCTTGAATCGTTGTAAACTTACAATAAAAGAAAATAATAGAAACAGAGACTTCCTCTTGTAAGTGCGACCTATTCGGGGCGCTATGAAAATTTTGACCCAGGCCGCCTATGTTGCTAAAGCCGGCGCCGTGCCCACCGCCATTGCTCGATATGGGACCCGCCCTCGACAAAACTGCTGTAAAAGATATCTCATTTAAAGGGATAAATATAGTGACAGAAAGACATATCAACGCGCAGCCAAAACTACTTGATCTAGAACTCAGAAATTTTGCACGGGCGTTCCGTAGTTAATGTAGGCGCCCGCAAAGAGAGAATTTCCAGAAATTAACACGGTAAGCCGATAAAGTGTAGACAAGCAGAAAAAAGTTTAATGTTATGCATAATTTCAGATAGTGATTTTGGCCCAGTTTGTAAGAGCGCGTCCATGGAAATTGCGAAATCACGCTAGTCACGGATCGAATCCCGGTAGTGCGGCACATATATCTTTTTTTTGTTCTTTTTCTTGTTTATTCGACCACTTTAGAAACATTGCTTTCTATGCCGACAAACGACGACGTAAATAATTTTGGCATTTGTTTGGTTAAATTTTATTTCAAACACCAACACACACGAACATATGCCGGCCAAAACTTTTTTTTGTAACGTTGCAAATTTAGAAAAATTCTCGAGTATTTCTAATTACTTGTTTTTATTATATATTTACGGGCGGACGAAGTGACATGATATAATGAAATGATATAACTACGACAGAACGGGCATAAGGCAGTGTCTAATCTAAAAAAGCGGATTTTTGCAAGGAGGTGAAATTGTCAGGCACACCGCGCTGCGGCGCGCTGCTCGCTCGCGTGCCGTGTATTATTTTGTTTTCTTCAGTCCTACGCGGGCGCGAGGACAACGATCACGTATCGAGTTTCTAAGCACTGTGACGTGGTATTTTGAATACCCATCCCAAACGAGAATTCTCTCCCCTTCGCCGCGAAGTAGAAAAGAACCGTCGCGGACAGAGTCAACGGGTGGACCAAGGGGGGAAAATATGTAACGCGAGTCGGAGGGCCTCGAGGCTGGTTCTGAGTTAGAAAAATGAATAAATAGTAAAGTTAGACCCTCTTTCATGACCGCCACGCCGGAGAGGAGAAGGACGAGGCCGGAGAGAGCAACGGCGGCCGACGGCGACGGCAGAGCGAGAGAGCGAACCGTCTAAGATAGATAGATAGATAGATATTTTTATTTCGTGCTGGGGCAAAGCCCCCTGGCACGTCAAAACAATAATACATGTATATATATATATAAAATAAGATAATATCAAAAAATGTAACAAAAATAGAAAAATATAAAAAGAACATATATATATATATATATATATATATATATATATATATAAACAAATACATCAAACTTAACGATATAATATCGCCAAGGCACTCTCTCATTCAGTCTAACACTCATTCATTCAATCCACACTCATTCCAGGGTACAATATTATGACGACACCTAAAATGAAAATACAGGAAAGAAATATATACATTAGAGAGATGAAGGTGAAGTCAGTCACGCTCGTGTTTACACACATCACGCACGCTCCCGAGATGCACACCGGCACGAAGCCAATCACAAGCACGCATCGTCTCATTCAACCAGTAGAAATGTTTTCGCCTTCGCGCAGGCGCATTCACTCCCGAGTACACGTGCATACGTAGGACCCATTCTCACGATGAATATGAATGATACGCCTCCCCACGCGCCACCTGGCAGCCTATTCAGGACTAAAAATCTCGCCATGTAACCAATCAGCTGCCGCGTCGCCTCACGATGAAATTGCACCACTTAGTAATAAGTGATGCAATTCACGCTTGAACGACGCGACAGTGCGCGCTTCGCGAATCTCAAGCGGAATTAAGTTCCAGAATTTAGCGCCTTGCACCGCGATTGAGTGTGAAAGTGTAGCAGTGCGATGCAGAGGTGTGTTAAACGTTAATCGCGGACGCGAACGCGGAGAAGACCTCACGTCTATGTCCGATCTCCGCTCGAACAAGGCCTGGAGAGAATCCGGCATGGCGCCCCGATGCACGCCAAGCATGAAGACGCCGAGGAAATACAGCCGCCTTTGACGAACCTTGAGCCATCCAAGACGTTCGAAGAACGGCGTGATGTGGACATCACGTCGCACGTCGAAAACGAATCGGACACAGGCATTCAAGGCTCGCTGCAGCCGGATCTCCTCAACGGCTTGCATGTCGACGTGCACGAGGCAGCAGTAATCGAAATGAGGAAACGCGAGGCTCTGTATGAGTTTAGCCTTTAACCGCAGGGGGAGTGTGCGCCGGTTTTTGCTACGCGATGCAAGCATCGCGTAGATTTTCCGACACACACTCGTGACGTGCTCGTGCCACCCCAGATTGCTCTGAAGATGGACACCGAGCGACTTCACCACCGCAGAAAAAGGAATAATTGTATCGGCTACTCTTATCGGAGGTAGGGAGTCCATATCAATGACATTTAAAGCGCGAGAGGATCCTAATAGCATACATTGCGTCTTCCCAGGGTTCAATAAGAGGCCGTTTTCCCTCGTCCATGCCACCACGCGTGCAATGTCGCGATTGATCTCGCAGATTCCCTCCTCAAGCCCATGTAGGGCAACGTGGAGGTACAACTGGAGATCATCAGCGTACTTGAGGAGCCTGGCGAGGTGAACGACATCATTGAGGTCCCATAGGAAGAGTGAGAATAAGAACGGTCCCAGTACAGAGCCCTGTGGCACACCAGAGAAAACATGCTCCCAAGAAGATAGTTTACCGTCCACCCTTGTCGCTTGATACCTCCCTGAGAGGTATGACCAGAACCACTGCAGAACTGGAGTGGAGAAATTCAATCTCTTGAGTTTCTCCATCAGCCTGCAGTGGTCGACCGTATCGAAGGCCTTTGAAAAGTCAAAGCAGACAAGGATGGTTATTTTACGCTCATCCACTGCCCGTCTGACGTCTTCGGTGAGGGTGAGCAAGGCAGTCTGTGTAGACCGACCCTTGACAAACCCATGTTGGAAGGGGTCCTGAAGTCCACGACTATGAAGAAAGTTTTGAACATCACGCAGGACCACCCTCTCAAGGACCTTAGACAGTTCAGGAAGGAGTGAGATGGGACGCAGGTGAGAAGGTTCAGTGGGAGAGGTTATCTTAGGTAGAGGAGTGATATAAGAGTGTTTCCACAGGCGTGGAAAGGTAGAAGAGAGAAGAGAAGCATTGAATAGACGGAGAAGTAGGGGTATAAGAAAAGGAATACAGAGAGAGACGAAAGAGGCAGGAAGACCATCTGGAAGGATGGTCATCGAGGTGCGACAGGTGAGAAGTGGTAAGAGTGCAGAAGGAGTGACGTGTGAAAAGTAGAATTTTTCATCACTGTAGGAAGAGGAGAGAGCCTGAAGATCAGGAGAAGAAGAAGGAGTCTGCGCATGCGCAGACAGAAAGAAGGAGTTGAGGACAGAAGGAGTGAGGTTAGGAGGTAAAGCCTTTGGACGTTTAGGAGTAGGAGCAATGTGGAACCGTCTAAGGTCACGCCAGAGCGCAGCCGGGGAGTGGAAGTTAGAAAAGTGTTGGAGAAGGAACAACGAGCGTCCCTCCTCAAGCCTCAGGCCCACCTCTGTGTAGGTGATGCACCTGTCGAGGTTCGCACCCAGATGAAATATCTGGGTGTCGTCCTCGACAGCGGATGGCACTTCGAGGCGCATCTCGCCTCTCTGGTCCCCCGGGTTGAGGGAGCGGCCTTGGCATTATGCCGCTTGCTCCCCAACCTCGGGGGTCCTGATGGGCGAGTCCGACGCCTCTACGTGGGGGTGGTCCTGTCGATGGCGTTGTACGCCTCGCCGGTGTGGGCGGGCGACATAATGGCCTCCCGGCGGCGCCGGATGGCGCTCTGCCGGCTGGCCCGTCGGGTGGCCATTAGGGTCGCCCGAGGGTACAGGACCATCTCCCTAGAGGTGGCGAGTCTCCTGGCAGGGGTTCCTCCGTTAGATCTTCTGGCGGAGGGATATGCGGAACTCTTCCGCTGGAAGCAATCCCTCCGTCAGAGGGGGTTACCCCTGTCAGGAGAAGTGCTGGAAGCCGAGAAGTGCCGAGTCCGGCAGTCCGTTGTGGCCAAATGGCAAGAGAGGCTTCTATTGCCTAATGCCGGCCGCCGGACTGTCGAGGCTATCCGACCATGCCTCGACACATGGTTGACGAGGAGGCATGGTGTGCTCACCTACCGCCTTACGCAGGTGCTCACCGGGCATGGCTGCTTTGGTGAGTACCTGCAGAGAATAGGGCGCGAGCCGACCACGCAGTGCCACCACTGTGGCGCTGCGCAGGACACGGCGCAACACACTCTTGAGGAGTGTAGTGCGTTCGAGGAGGAGCGCCGTGTCCTGCGCGGCGCAATTGGAGGGGACCTCTCGCTGCCGGCCATGGTTCGCGCCATGGTCGGCAGCGAGGGGTCTTGGAGGGCGGCGGTCTCCTTCTGTGAGAGTGTCATCTCACAGAAGGAGGCCGCAGAAAAAGAGCGGGAGCGTGCCGGGCTACGGGCTAATGGCCCGGCACGGCTCCCTAGGGCAAATCGCCCTCGAGGCGTCGGCGGAGGGTCTGGGTGACCGTCACCCTCCGCCCTTCTTTAGGTATGCCGGGGGAGTTTAGTCTCCCCCCGAGATGAGGGGGTTCGACTCCCCCTGCCTGCTTTGGGGAGGAACCGGTGGTGTCCAAACGGGTTCCCGGGTCCTCCCTACTGCAGGTGGACGGTCACCGTGAGGGGTTTTAGTGGGTAAAAATCCCACACTCCCCCCGCTCACACCCAGCCCGTGGGTGTGCGCGGGGGGGCCTTTTGAAGGTTTCCCCTCACGTTAATTAAAAAAAAAAAAAAAAAAAAAAAAAAAAAAAAAAAAAAAAAAGCGTCCCTCCTCAATAATAATCTTTAGACGGTTGCGAAGAACTTTGTAATGGCTAAAAGCTACTTGACTCCTGGTCCTCAGGTAAGAGCGACGATAAGAATTTCGAAGTTTGATAAGTTTCCTCACTTCTGGAGTGATCCATGGAGCGGATGGGCGCCTTGCGGTGACAACTCGCAAAGGCGCCAGTCTATCTAATACATTGAGGAGCTCACCAAAGAAAGTGCTAACCAATCCGTCCACGTCGTCTCCAGATAAGCCTAGGACCAAAGAGGTTAGGTTATCCAGAGATGAGTGCAGTGCGGAGGGATTGACAGCGTGCAAGTTCCGGGAGACAACACTACGCCTACTCCATGAATCACTTGCATCGTAGACAACCGAAATGAGGTCGTGCCCAGAAAGGAACGGCTCACTCGACTGCCCAGAGGATACAACACGTCCTTCATCTCTTACGAGACAGAGGTCAATCCTGGTGGAGGAGGTTGGTGTACGGTGTGTGTCACCGTGTTCGACTAAGTGTAAGTTTAGCTGCGTTATTAGAGCTCGTAAGTAAATAGAATCAGGTGAGTCGCAGTTTAAGTTAATATTCCAATCACCGAGTATCAACCTCTGCTCGTATTCACAGGAATGATCGGCGAGGATCGGTTCAAAGGAGGTGAGGGGAGAATGCGGCGGACGGTAGACAACTCCGACGAAGACTCGAGTCGACGGAGGAAGACTAATTTCGACAAAGAGGAACTCCACCCCCACATCACACTGCAAAATAGAAGAGGATGTTATTATTCTTGCTGAAAATTGGTCCTGGACGAAGAGGCATACCCCCCCGCCAGGTCTTGCAGAGCGATCACTTCGGTGCAAGGTGTACCCCTCTAGTGCGCATAGGTCGGTCCGATAGCCCGGCTTGAGCCACGACTCAGAGACGGCAATCAGATTCTGGTTTGAGTTTATAAAATGGCGCTTAAAATTCTCAAAGTGCGCCGGTAAGGAGCCTGCGTTAACATGGCAGGCTCGCAAGATATGTGCTAGGCGTGAGGCTGGAAGATGAGCAGGCCTTGGCGCTGGTGTTCATGCTAGCTTTGAATCTATTTGATTAGCCTCCTTGATATAGATTATTGGCGCATCACTGTCTTTTTTAACCAGAATCTGGCCGTCTCTGTGCCAGATGTGGGAATAGCCGCGCGATCGGGCCGCCTTTCTTACGGTCCTGAGTAAGTCCCAGGTGTCACGTGGAAGAAACTCGTTGACGTAGACCGGACGCCCCTCACACGCTGAGTTTAGCTCGTTGGCCAAGAGCGTCCGCTTCCTTCGCTTCGCTGAGATGATGGAGTTCCGCTGAGCTGCTGTTGCGAAGCGGACGAAGATGGTTCGAGGACGTGTCGAGTCCCTCGCGCCAGGCATTCGTCGAGCCACGACGAGTTCCTCTTCGGCCGCAGGGACCCCTAGGACGGCAGCCACCTTAATGACCGTCCTCTTAACGTCCTCGTTCGGCTCTTCCGGGACCCCTGTGAGGATGACCTCGGTGGAGTGGGTCGTAGCCTCCACCCGCGAGAGCCGCTCGCTGATCCGGGCGAGTTCGGCGTTAGCCAAGACGGGCGTTGCTCCAGGAGATGTCGAGGAGGAGCAGGCAGCCTGGAAGGCCTCCAAGGATGCCACTCGCGCGGAAAGAGCCCTCGCGTCCGCGTCCTGTTTGGCAGCGAGAGTCTGGACATCGTCGCGCACCACCCGAGTCGCCGTCTCGACGTCCGTGAGCCGAGCGGTGATGGCGGCGATGTCCGCCGAGATGCGGTCGAGCCGTGAGCCGAGCACAGCGAAGTCACTGGCCGTCTCCTTCCGGTGTGCGAGCTGTCCCGCCTTAAATTCCTGTATCGCCTCTACACAGGAACGAACGGCACCGACGAGCTCCTTTATGGTGACGTCCTGCTGAGAAGGAGCCGTAGGCTCCTTCGGTGGTGAGGAGGCGGCAGCAGCGTAGGAAATAGAGGAGATAGTCGGCAGCGAAAGAGATGTCGGCCGCGAGATGGCGCCAGGCGGTGGAGACCGCGCTAGCTGCGAAGACGGCGAGAACGGCGGTGGCGGTGGGGGTGCGCGCGCAGTGCGACCAGTAGAGGATGAGGATGAGGCCCCCTTCGCCCCTTTGACGCTGACGATCTCGCTGTCACCTTTGCAGGGCACCAGGGCGCCCGTGGGCCCGGTGACGTTATGGCGACAGCGAGGGTGAAGTGTGATGTTGCACGGAATGCAACGACGGTACTCCGTGGCAACGACCTTCTTACAAGAGGCACAGCGCACCTGATCCATAGCACGTGCTGGTGAGGACCGTTGGCCGTTTAAATGAGCCGGTGTTAATTGGCTCCTGGCGTCGGTGATCAGACAAGGTCCAATAGGAGGCTCGGAGCCGGCCAATCAGCGACGCACGTGGCGAGGTGGAATGGAGGTCGGTGCGCGAGCCGACGATCGGCGTTCGACGAGCTGTCGAAAATGTATTTCTCGAATAGCGTCTCCACGAAGGTATCGCCTAGCGAAATTAATGTCGCGAAGCCTTCACACTGGCACTCTGATCTCGACTCTGTATGTGATTTTCGTCGCACAATTCAATAAACCACTATAAATGTTCAATAACTCGCACGTAATCTTCTACCCGTCTAACTCGAGAGAGAGAGAGAGAGAGAGAGAGAGAGAGAGAGAGAGAGATTAGATTATTATTTTATTCCGTGCTGGGGCAAAGCCCCCTGGCACGTAAAAATATATACATATATAATACATATATAAACATATAAAAAATAGCACAAACTTGACGATCAAGATCGCCAAGGCACTCTCTCATTCGATCTATCACTCATTCACTCAATCCACACTCATTCCAAAGTACAATGTTATGACGACACCTAGAATAGAAATATAAGAAAAGAAATATATACATTAGTAGGATGAAGGTGAAGTCAGTCACGCTCGTGTTTATACACATCACGCACGCTCCCGAGATGCACACCGGCACGAAGCCTATCACAAGCATTCATAATCTCAAACAGCCAATCGAAAAGTTTCGCCTTCGCGCAGGCGCATTCACGCTCGAGTCCACGTGCATACAAAGAGGCCCATTCTCACGATGAGTATGAATGAAACGCGCGTCGCCGCGCGCCACCTGGGGGGTCCGCTCAGGCCTAAATTTCGCCATCTAACCAATCACGTGCCGCGTCGCCTCACGATGAAATTGCACCACTCAGTAACGAGTGATGCAACTCACGCTTGAACGACGCGACAGTGCGCGCTTCGCGAATCTGCAAAGGAATTAAGTTCCAAAATTTAGCGCCCTGCACCGCGAGTGAGTTTGAACGGGTTGCAGTGCGATGAAGAGGTGTGTTAAAAGTTACACGCGGTCGCGAACGCGGAGAAGACCTCACGTCTAAGTCCGATCTTCGCTCGAACAAAGCCTGGAGAGATTCCGGCATGGCGCCTCGATGCACGCCGAGCATGAAGACGCCGAGGAAATACAGCCGCCTTTGACGGACCTTCAGCCATCCGAGACGTTCGAAGTACGGCGTGATGTGAACATCACGTCGCACGTCAAAAACGAATCGGACACACGCATTCAAGGCCCGTTGCAGCCGGATCTCATCGACGGCTTGCACGTCAGCGTGCACCAAGCAGCAGTAGTCGAAGTGAAGAAATGCAAGAGCTTGGATGAGTCTCGCCTTTAACGGCAGGGGGAGCGTGCGCCGGTTTTTACTAAGCGATGCGAGCATCGCGTAGATTTTCCGACACACGCTCGTGACGTGCTCGTGCCACCCCTGATTGCTCTGAAGATGGACGCCGAGCGACTTCACCACTGTCGAGAAAGGAATAGACGTATCCGCCACTCTTATCAGAGGTAGGGTATCTTTATCTATAACATTGAGTGCACGCGAAGATCCTAAAAGTATACATTGCGTCTTCCCAGGGTTCAATAAGAGGCCGTTTTCCCTCGTCCATGCCACCACGCGTGCAATGTCGCGATTGATCTCGCAGATTCCCTCCTCAAGCCCATGAAGGGCAACGTGGAGGTACAACTGGAGATCATCAGCGTACTTGAGGAGCCTGGCGAGGTGAACGACATCATTGAGGTCCCATAGGAAGAGAGAAAATAAAAACGGTCCCAGTACAGAGCCCTGTGGCACACCAGAGAAAACATGCTCCCAAGAAGAAAGTTTACCGTCCACCCTTGTCGCTTGATACCTCCCGGAGAGGTATGACCAAAACCACTGCAAGACTGGAGTGGAGAAATTCAATCTCTTGAGTTTCTCCATCAGCCTGCAGTGGTCGACCGTATCGAAGGCCTTTGAAAAGTCGAAGCAGACAAGGATGGTTATCTTGCGTTCATCCACTGCCCGCCTGACGTCTTCAGTGAGGGTAAGCAAGGCGGTCTGGGTAGACCGACCCTTGACGAACCCATGTTGGAAGGGGTCCTGAAGTCCACGACTACGGAGGAAGTCTTGAACGTCACGCAGGACCACCCTCTCAAGTACCTTAGACAATTCAGGAAGGAGTGAGATAGGACGGAGGTGTGAAGGTTCAGTGGGAGAAGATTTTTTAGGAATAGGTGTAACATAGGAGTGCTTCCAGAGCCGAGGAAAGGTAGAAGTGAGCAAAGAACTATTGAATATACGGAGGAGTGTAGTGATGAGTGAAGGAGTGCATAGTGAAATGAAAGAAGAAGGAAGACCATCCGGAAGGATGGTCATAGAAGAGCGAAAGTTCAGAAGAGGAAATAGAGAGGAAGGAGTGACGTGTGAGAAATAAAATTTCTCGTCACTGTAAGGAGAAGAGGTAGAAAGAAAGTCAGGTGGAGAAGGAGGAGTTTGCGCATGCGCAGAGAGAAAGAATGAGTTAAGGAGTGAAGGAGTGAGGTTAGGAGGAAGTGACAGAGGACGTTTTGGAGTAGGAGTTATGTGGAACCGTCTAAGATCACGCCAGAGCGTAGCCGGGCAGTGGAGATTAGAGAAATGTTGGAGGAGGAACAACGAGCGTCCCTCCTCAATAATGATTTTAAGACGGTTACGAAGAGATCTGTACTGGTCTAAAGCTATTGGACTCCTGGTCCTCAGATAAGAGCGACGGAATGAATTTCTAATTTTCATTAATTTCCTCACTTCTGGAGTGATCCATGGAGCGGATGGGCGCCTTGCGGTGACAGCTCGCAAAGGCGCCAATCTATCTAATACATTGAGGAGCTCACCAGAGAAAGTGCTAACCAATCCGTCCACGTCATCTCCAGATAAACCCAGGACCAAAGAGGTTAGGTTATCCAGAGATGAGTGCAGTGCGGAGGGATTGACAGCGTGCAAGTTCCGGGAGACAATACTACGCCTACTCCATGAATCACTTGCATCATAGACAACCGAGATGAGGTCGTGCCCGGAAAGGAACGGCTCATTCGATTGTCCAGAGGACACAACACGTCCTTCGTCTCCTACGAGACAGAGATCGATCCTGGTGGAGGAGGTTGAGGTGAAATGCGTATTACCATGATCTACGAGCTGTAAGTTTAGTTGAGAGAAAAGTGAGCGAAGGTAAGTAGAGTCAGGTGAATCAGTGTTCATATTGGTGTTCCAATCACCGAGGATCAATCTCTGCTCGTATTCACAGGCATGATCGGCGAGGATCGGCTCGAAGGCCGTGAAGGGTAAGTGAGGCGGACGGTAAACAACTCCGACAAGAATACGACTCGAAGGAGGGATGCAAAGTTCAGCAAGAAGAAACTCCACCTCAACACCGCCCTGCAACATAGAAGATGTTAAGGTTCGTGTGGTAAAGTCATTCCTGACGTAAAGGCATACGCCTCCGCCATTTCTTGAAAGTCTATCGCTACGGAGCAGGGTATAGTTATCTAGAGCGCATCGGTCAGCACGGTCGCACGGTCGTAGCCAGGATTCCGAAACAGCAATAATGTCATACGGTGAAATGAGAGACGAGAAGTATTCAGAGAAACGATCAAAGTGAGCTGGCAGCGACCCGGCATTAATGTGGCAGGCAGTAAGGTGCCGCGAACAAGTGGATGGAGGTGGAAAGAGAGAGCAAGACCTTGGCGTAAAACCTCATGCTAACTTAGACTCAATGTCGGCCAGCTCACTGATACGAATAATGTTGTTGGAGTTAGAGTCCCTTTTGACAAAAATTTGGCCGCCCCTGTGCCAAATATGGCTATAACCGCGCGACCGAGCCTCCCCTCTTACCGTCCTGAGGAGGTCCCAGGTAGCGCGCGGGAGGAATTCGTTAATATAAATATTACGTCCCTCGCAGGCAGGATTAATCTCGCTGGCCAGGAGCGTGCGCTTCCTCCGTTTGGCGGCAAGCAGGGTGTTTCGCTGAGCCGCTGTAGCGAAGCGAACGAAAACGGACCTCGGACGGGTGGAGTCTTTGGAACCCGGCATGCGGCGAGCTGCGACGAGCCCATCCTCGATGGCGGTGACCCCCAGGACGGCCGCCACCTTGACCACCGTAGCCTTCACGTCCTCCTCAGGTTTCTCCGGCACTCCGGTGAGGATAACCTCAGCGGAGTGCGCTGTCGCCTCGACTCGCGAGAGCCGCTCGCTAATACGGGCGAGCTGGACGGCGGCCACGTCGGACGTAGCCCCGGGAGGTGAGGAGGCGGAGCAAGAGGCCTGGAAGGCTTCTAACGTCGCGATTCGCTTAGATAGCGCCTTCGAGTCCGCCTCCTGCTTGGCCGCGAGCGAGCTGAGGTCAGACCGCACTTCCCGCGTAGATGTCTCGACGTCGATGAGCCGGGAGGTAATGGCGGTGATGTCGGCGGAGATGCGGTCGAGGCGAGAGCCAATGACGGCAAAGTCGTTGGCCGTCTCCTTGCGGTGGGCCAGCTGGGAGGCCTTGAACTCCTGAACGGCCTCCGTGCAGGAGCGGACCGCGACAACCAGATCCTGGATGGAATCCCGCGGAGGAGGCGAGGAGTGCAACGGAAGCTCCCCAGGAGGAGAAGAGGAGGCAGCGGCAGCGGCGTATGAGGTGAGCGTCGGCAATGAAAGCGAGGACGGCCGCGAGATGGCGCCAGACGGCGGGGACCGCGCAAGCTGCGATACCGGCGAGAAAGGCTGCGGCAACGGTGGTGCGCGCGCAGTTCGTGCGGACGACGAGGAGGACGAGGCCCCCTTCACCCCTTTAACGTTTAGGGTCTCGCTTTCGCCCTTACACGGCACCAGGGCGCCCGTAGGGCCTGTGATATTGTGGCGGCTACGAGGGTGGAAGGTAAGGTTGCACGGAATACAACGACGGTACTCCGTGGCAACCACCTTCTTGCATGAGAAGCACCGAATCTGGTCCATGGTGCCGTGTCGGTTAGCTGTCAGCTCCGTTTAAAATGCGAGGCACACGATTGGTCACGGATGATGGTAATGAAGCACCGACCAATAGGAGGCCAGGATCCAGCCAATCGGATGGCGTGCCTGGACGACGTGCGATGGAGGTCGTTAAGATGATCGGCGATCGATCACCAGCGATCACGATATTTATTTCGCGGATACTGTCGTATCCAGAGTTTCGCCAAGCGTGGCTAATATCCAAAACTGATCTCTGGAGCACTCCGAAACTCGCGATGTAGTTTGTTTGTAAAAAGCAGTTCAATAAATCGTGAAAACGCACTAGCAACTCGCACTTTATCTTCAACCCGTCTAACTCGAGAGAGAGAGAGAGAGAGAGAGAGAGAGAGAGAGAGAGGACACAAAGATTAAAGAGTTTATCGACCTTGTAATATATAATATTGTAAAAATTGAAATTATGGCGTTTGTTGTGGTCGTTTTTGTAACAAATGGTTTATGTAATACTAATAAATGATAATGATTTTAAGAAACATGTAAGAGTAATTAATATTTGAAACCTTTAATTATCCCTGACGTTTCGGTAATCTGAATTTTACCATCCTCAAAGGGCACAAATTTGCTTCCAAATAAACATTAAATTATTCTCCCTGTAAACCAACGGTAGAACATTAAAAAGGGGGGACAACACTATACTTTAAACTACCACCTTTTTTAATTAAGTATATCATTTCTTACGTGATATACTCAATTAATCAATGGTAGGAATTAATATGTAATTACTTACATGTAAGATTAAGAAGAGACTCTAAGTTATATTAAAAATGATTCTAAGACTTTAAATTAACAATACTTGTTTACTATTCCAATCCTATGATCTTTATTCGGCTACATCTTCCGGACTACTGAGTCACGAATATCTTTGACGGTTATGATATGGTTACGTATGAAAAACCTGATGTTGACTTTAATTACTTGTAGGTGTTGTGGAGGTGACAATATTACGTTTACTTTTTTGAAATTCGAGCGCGTGTTTATCTTACTCGTATCCAACAGAAATTGCGGAAGCATCTTAGGTGGCGTCAGTGTCAGAGAGCGCGAAATATGAACGGTCTTATACTTGAAAGCAATAGTTTAAAGAAGGTGGGATGTAAAGCTGACAGAAAACCTTTAAATCTTAACGCTGAGGCCATGCCTGTGAATCAAAGGATTGAAAAACGAGGAGAGGAAGATATGGATAGGTGGAAGTATCATATCTATTCACTTAATTAAACGAAAAGTTTAATAATATTTGTGAAATAATCATTTACTTCCTCGTTTTCCGTTCTGGAATTGACGGTGTTATTCAAGATAATGTGAAAGGTTTCTGCGAGTCTTCTTTTATATCTATTGCTCTCATGGTGTAAGACTGTTACGTTCTCTAGATCGAAGTTGTGTCCAGTGTTAATCTTATGGTGGACAAGGTCTGTGCTCTGTGTGTGTAGATGTTCGAGAGACAATTTATGCTGGTTAATTCTACTTGCAATATATTGACCTGTTTCTCCTACATAGCATTTCTGGCAATCTTTGCATTGAATACGATACACGACGTCAGTTATTTTGTCTTTAATAATTCTGTCTTTACTTGGATGGAAAAGTGAACCTATTTTACTATGGGAACTAAAAATGGTTGTGTAGTTGTATGTTCTAAGAATAGAAGAAATTTTGTCACTAACTCCTGGGATGTACGGTAGTACTCCCATATTTCTCCAGGTAAGTCTACCAAGTTTTTCTAACCTAAGCCTCTTTTTGACATCTCTCTCATAAGGATGGTAGATTTCATGTATCCTTTCTTTTATTACCTCATTGATGAAGTTGGTGGGATAGCAATTGTTAATTAATGTTTGCTTAATTAAATTGATGTTGTTTGCTCTGAATGAGATATCTGAAAGGCGTACTGCTCTGTCTACAAGACCTTTTATAAGTGCTCTTTTTTGTTTAATAGGGTGAGCTGACAAAAAATTAAGGTATCTACCGGACCAAGTTTTTTTGTGGTACCAGTTGCATGTAATGCTGTTATTATCTCTTATGAGAAGGATGTCCAAGAAGCTTATTGAGTTATTAACCTCTTCTTCATAGGTAAATTGTAACCTCTTATTATAACCGTTGAAAACCGCTAACATCAGTTCTATTTGTCCTTCAGGTATCGCTGTGATAATATCATCTACGTATCTTTTGAAAAAAGGTAATTGGAAAGGCAACTTATTTATGCAAAAACTCTGAAGCTGTTCCATAACGAGTTCTGCTAGAACGGGAGAGAGAGGGGACCCCATCGGACTGCCAAAAATCTGTTTGTAAGCCTGTCCGTTAAATATGAAAGTAGTAGAAGTCATAACAAATTGAATGGCTTCTATAAAGGAGGTCTGTGAGATTCTAGTGTGTAACTTGATTCTTTCCCAATTCTTTTTTATTGCAGCTATTACCAATTTATACGGGATGTTAGTGAAAAGAGCTGTTACGTCTAATGATACTAGATAATAACGATCAGGTATTATAACTTCATCAATGAATTTTTTAAATTCCCAGCTGTCTTTAGTGTAATGCTCATTGTTACCTTTTATCTTTTGTAGGATGTCGGATAAGAACCTCGCTAGTTTGTATGTGGGACCATTAACAGAAGATACGATAAGTCGCCAAGGGGTGTTTTCCTTATGGATCTTTGGAAGACCGTACGCACGAGGAGTAGTGGCGTTATGGATTTTAAGTGCTTTATTCTCATTTTCCTCAATGTAACCTTTCCTTAACCAAGTGTCCATCATCGTGTTGTTCTTTTTCTGATAAGTGCTTGTATTCTCTGTGCGGATTTTTTCATACGTGTTAGTGTCATTAAGCATATTATCAATTTCTGTAATATATGTGTTTCTTTCAATAATAACTGTGATGTTACCTTTGTCTGCTCTTGTGACTAATAAGTTAGGATTATTATTAAGGAATGTTATGGTTTCTTTAATAGCTAGGGAAATTTTTACATGGTGAGGGTTGAATTGGTGAAATCTTTTAATATAATTGAATAATGTGTTGATAACTTTAAATCTGACTTCTTTTCTTATATTACTAGGAAATTTTGATACATTATTTTCAAGATCTATAATGTATTTTAAGATCCATTTTTTTATGTTATAGTTAAGAAAACTATGGTTTTGACCTAATGCTAAGATAGTTTGTACATTAGGTGGGATCTGTGTATTTGTCAAATTCTTTAACCATTTGTTCGTGTTCATTTCCTTAAATGGGTTGTTATTGTTATGTTTTTTTGTTTTGTTCAATTTATCAACACATTTTCGTTTAGTTCTTAGAAACAGCTTGTTAAAAGATTTCTTTTGTGAGTTAAAGAATTGCACATGTATTTCGGGAGGTAGGAAGGTTCTTATAAGGAATTCATCCTTGTTCAATCGTCTTCTGATAATGGTTTCCGTGTGGTGTAAGTCTGCAATTTCTACATTCAATAATTGTTGTTTGAATTTATAAACGATTGTGTTCAATTTTGTAATAGATTTAATTTGAAAAAGATCAGTATTGAATTTTTTGTTCTCTATGTGTGGAGGAAACAATTTTTCTTTTCTGTAAGATAGCAATAAGCATTTTTGATTTTGTATGCTGGCTAATTTGTGAAGGTCGTTGGACCAATCTTTCAGTAAACGGGTATTATTAATGCCGTAAATGTTCTCGATAGATTTATAAAATGAAACGGGTAAAACAGAGGAAGACTGGTTCTGAGTCGCCATTATTTGTTTAACAAAGATTAAAGAGTTTATCGACCTTGTAATATATAATATTGTAAAAATTGAAATTATGGCGTTTGTTGTGGTCGTTTTTGTAACAAATGGTTTATGTAATACTAATAAATGATAATGATTTTAAGAAACATGTAAGAGTAATTAATATTATAATTACCATTCTCGTAAATGCTTTTTTGTTTTTACTCATGGCCGAGGCGTACGTAGTTCGGGTTGCGTTCCTTTCCAAATCCCACAATGGCGCCTATGGGAAGGGATCTGCTTTGCGAAGATGTAATTCGTCTCGTGGGCTGCTCCGGAAAGTAGGGGGGCGCTGCAGTCGAACCGACCCCAGCGGGACTCGAACCCGGGACCGTCGTCTCACCAAGCCAATGCTCTACCAGCTGGGAATTTAAAAAATTCATTGATGAAGTTATAATACCTGATCGTTATTATCTAGTATCATTAGACGTAACAGCTCTTTTCACTAACATCCCGTATAAATTGGTAATAGCTGCAATAAAAAAGAATTGGGAAAGAATCAAGTTACACACTAGAATCTCACAGACCTCCTTTATAGAAGCCATTCAATTTGTTATGACTTCTACTACTTTCATATTTAACGGACAGGCTTACAAACAGATTTTTGGCAGTCCGATGGGGTCCCCTCTCTCTCCCGTTCTAGCAGAACTCGTTATGGAACAGCTTCAGAGTTTTTGCATAAATAAGTTGCCTTTCCAATTACCTTTTTTCAAAAGATACGTAGATGATATTATCACAGCGATACCTGAAGGACAAATAGAACTGATGTTAGCGGTTTTCAACGGTTATAATAAGAGGTTACAATTTACCTATGAAGAAGAGGTTAATAACTCAATAAGCTTCTTGGACATCCTTCTCATAAGAGATAATAACAGCATTACATGCAACTGGTACCACAAAAAAACTTGGTCCGGTAGATACCTTAATTTTTTGTCAGCTCACCCTATTAAACAAAAAAGAGCACTTATAAAAGGTCTTGTAGACAGAGCAGTACGCCTTTCAGATATCTCATTCAGAGCAAACAACATCAATTTAATTAAGCAAACATTAATTAACAATTGCTATCCCACCAACTTCATCAATGAGGTAATAAAAGAAAGGATACATGAAATCTACCATCCTTATGAGAGAGATGTCAAAAAGAGGCTTAGGTTAGAAAAACTTGGTAGACTTACCTGGAGAAATATGGGAGTACTACCGTACATCCCAGGAGTTAGTGACAAAATTTCTTCTATTCTTAGAACATACAACTACACAACCATTTTTAGTTCCCATAGTAAAATAGGTTCACTTTTCCATCCAAGTAAAGACAGAATTATTAAAGACAAAATAACTGACGTCGTGTATCGTATTCAATGCAAAGATTGCCAGAAATGCTATGTAGGAGAAACAGGTCAATATATTGCAAGTAGAATTAACCAGCATAAATTGTCTCTCGAACATCTACACACACAGAGCACAGACCTTGTCCACCATAAGATTAACACTGGACACAACTTCGATCTAGAGAACGTAACAGTCTTACACCATGAGAGCAATAGATATAAAAGAAGACTCGCAGAAACCTTTCACATTATCTTGAATAACACCGTCAATTCCAGAACGGAAAACGAGGAAGTAAATGATTATTTCACAAATATTATTAAACTTTTCGTTTAATTAAGTGAATAGATATGATACTTCCACCTATCCATATCTTCCTCTCCTCGTTTTTCAATCCTTTGATTCACAGGCATGGCCTCAGCGTTAAGATTTAAAGGTTTTCTGTCAGCTTTACATCCCACCTTCTTTAAACTATTGCTTTCAAGTATAAGACCGTTCATATTTCGCGCTCTCTGACACTGACGCCACCTAAGATGCTTCCGCAATTTCTGTTGGATACGAGTAAGATAAACACGCGCTCGAATTTCAAAAAAGTAAACGTAATATTGTCACCTCCACAACACCTACAAGTAATTAAAGTCAACATCAGGTTTTTCATACGTAACCATATCATAACCGTCAAAGATATTCGTGACTCAGTAGTCCGGAAGATGTAGCCGAATAAAGATCATAGGATTGGAATAGTAAACAAGTATTGTTAATTTAAAGTCTTAGAATCATTTTTAATATAACTTAGAGTCTCTTCTTAATCTTACATGTAAGTAATTACATATTAATTCCTACCATTGATTAATTGAGTATATCACGTAAGAAATGATATACTTAATTAAAAAAGGTGGTAGTTTAAAGTATAGTGTTGTCCCCCCTTTTTAATGTTCTACCGTTGGTTTACAGGGAGAATAATTTAATGTTTATTTGGAAGCAAATTTGTGCCCTTTGAGGATGGTAAAATTCAGATTACCGAAACGTCAGGGATAATTAAAGGTTTCAAATATTAATTACTCTTACATGTTTCTTAAAATCATTATCATTTATTAGTATTACATAAACCATTTGTTACAAAAACGACCACAACAAACGCCATAATTTCAATTTTTACAATATTAGAGAGAGGACACGCACGGCGAGAACGAGCAAGGCGTAAAGATGATCGGCGAAGGAAACGGCCGAAATTCCAAGGCAACGAGGACCACCCGACGGTGAAGCATCGGAGCATCCCGTCGCTCAATTACGGATCGAGATGACCGCCGGAATGGTCATCGGTGGCGGTCATCCGGTTGAAAAATTGAAAGAAGAATTCTGGGCGAAGTCGCGGAAAGCGGCCATGCGTGCGCGCGTCGCTTAGCGAGGCGTTAGAGCGAGGGAGATAACGAGTAGGTGCTCGGCTATCTTCGGGTGGGCTGGGGGAATTTCGGTAAGCCGGCTCGTAAGGAACCGCGTGCGTGATACTGGAAAAATTACTCTGTGCGCGACGTTCAATTGAATAAGAGGTAATTAGAGCAATCGACAAGTAAATCCTTTGTTCACGTACGAAGTTCCTTCCGGGTGGCGGATCGGTGGAGTGAGGTCAATTCCGGGGTTTATTCTGAGCTTAGAGCATTTCAAAACCGAGTTATCGGAGTTTGGTCGAAATTATTGTTAAATTAATTAGTTAGTAACAATAGAAGCATCCTTCGATTTTCTCGTGGATTCCTTTGTTCGCGAGGAGCGGAACCAGCCTCGGTCGCCGTCCGGGTGCGCGGTTAATCGAATATTTATTGTATCTCGTTGTTGTCTAAATAATTATTGATTGATTCGCCGTATAAATCATAAGAATAAAACGGTAATAAGTCGCAAATCCGGGGAAGAACAATCGGGAAGAGAAGCGACCACGTGCCGACGACGAGCACGTAGCCGGCGGTTAATTCGTCCGGGCGTTTAAGTAAACACCGCGGACAAAGAGATTCCGGTTTTGCCTTGTATTCCGTAGCGAACAGAAAATTTCGAATTATTTTCAATAGTTACTTGAATAAATTCTTTTATTGTTTTTTTTGTCAAATCGTGCTCCGAAGGAACTTTGTTAATAATTTCTTTCCCCCCTCAACCCACTTCTCCTTACGGCTGCGTGAGCGGTATTTCGTGAGCCCTTTATTGCGGAGAGGATTCTCGCAGATTATAAAAATTAATTTGTTTAAACGGTTATTTCGCGGGGAGTGCATCCGGCACCTCCCCGGAATAATTTTAGAAATAACGTTGCAAATTTGGCGCCCAACGTGGGGCTCACGCAAGCCGGAAGGTCGTAGGGAGGAACGGTTGAGGTTTGTGTTGTTGTTCGTCCTGGTGAAGGACTTTTCAAATATTCGTTACGTGTTGTCCACACCGCACCGGTTCGGTTCGGGAACGTTCGAGCATCTTCGGAAGTGATCGCGGGTGTTTGAAAAATCGTGAGTGAGACAAAGGATTTCGGTGACCTTGGATTACTGTGACTTTGAGGAACGGAATTCGATCTTCGGTGCGAGCTTCTACCAACCAAGGCAGGATGGAAGGAAGGAGGGACAGCCGGCGGAGCTCAAGGTCACACCGGTCAATGGGTGGATGGATCCTCAACGTGTCCGGTGAAGTACTTTCTGACATACTTGCGTCACTGCGGGTTAATGCGAGCGGCTCGCTCATTGTCTTGAGGGATAGGATGCATAGACTCACGCGTAGGGCTGCGGGGGAGGACGGAGTTCCGTGGACGGAGGAGGATGAGGGGGAGTCGGAGGTAGAGAGTTCCGAGGGGGAAGCGGAGGACAGTTCGCGTGAACCGTCTTTCGCGTACGGTGGAGCTCATACCACCGAACTTAGAAATTTAGTGGAGGGGCCGACGACCGAGGCGATCGTCGTGGTCCACCGGGAGGACACTCTAGGGGTGACGGTGGTGACCACGACGACCGCAACGACCTCCGCGACTAGAACGACGGCGGCGAATCCGTTTTTAAGGGTGTCAGCTACCCCATTTATCTCCACTAACCCTTTTCTAGCTTCCGCATGGGAACCGACCGCCGCTTTTCCGGTCGCGCATTCGTCCCTTCGTGCGTCTCCACCTCGAGAGGACTCCATAGTGGTAGTAGAGGAGCTGTGGGGTAGGGGGACGGGAGATAGAGTAGGGATAGTCGCGGCCGAAAACGGGCCGCCCCACCACGCTCAACCAGCGCGGTCGACGACCTCAGCCGCGCGATCAGCTGAGCGCGGCGTAGGAGAGGGGAGAGCTCGGCTGCCGAGCTCGCCCGCACGTAGGCATCCCCACCACCAGAGGCAGGCTTCGGTAGGCTCCGTTGCGACTTCGGCCGCCGTCGGGTGGGAGAGAGAGAGAGAGCGAGTCGACACACGCGTGACGCGTGATAGCGATGCGTGCGTCTATGGGGTGGGAGTACCTAATAGATTACCCGGCCTTTCGAATCTTCCTTTGCCGCAATCACGCGCGGTTTCTTTTGGGCCGTCGAGAACGGAGTATTTTACACCGGATACTCCGATGAGCGAGAGGGAGAGTAGGACGCAGGTGGTGGAGGACCGGGGATACCGGGAAAGGTCACGAGGGGAAAGAACACCGCGCGTAGAATGGGAAAGATCCCCTGTAACTGCAGCGTCGCGTGCGGATAATAATAGGGACTTCCGAAGAGCGGAAGCGATTAGGAATCTACGCGCGGTGGATCAAATGATCCGCGCGTGGAGGGTGTCATTCGACGGCGAGGACGAGGCGGAGGCAGAGTCCTTTTTAGAAAGGGTGGAGGAGGAGAGTGCGCGAGTAGGAGTAATGGAGAGCGAATTACTCTCTAATATTTCGATCCTCCTGACCGGTCTCGCCCTCGAATGGTACCGTTTAAGGAGAAGTTCTCTGCGTACGTGGGAGGAGGTTTGCAGGGCATTTAGAAGCAGATTTTCTGGATTCGAGGCTCAAGAAAGGTTACGTGAGACGATCAGAACGCGAGTTCAGAGACCGGGAGAAAAAGTAAGCCGGTATTTGATTAAGATCGAGGGGCTTCTCGCGAAGGTCGTGCCGCCGGTTCCGATGTCGGAACGGCTTAGCATCGCTTATGCTAATTTAAGGCCTGAATACCAGCGAGAAATTGATCCGAGGGAGGTAACTAGTTTTGACCGGCTCTCTGAACTAGGGAGACAGAGAGAGAGAATCTGGGATATGGGACGGCGGTACCGTCCCGGTCCAGAATCGCCCGTAACGCGTCCGAACACGTACGCAGAGAGCGTTAGGCAGCCGCCAAGGGCGCGGACGGCCCGCGTTGCGGAAATTTACCCGGTGGAGGAGGATAGGTCGCCGGAGAACCGCGAACCGGTAGCGCGACGAGCGGCTAGCGTGTCAAGGGTGGAGGAGCCGCGTAGGGAGGCAGCGGTCGTAGTGGCGGTGGCTACGCCGAGAAATTCAGCGGCAGATAATAAAAGCACCGCGAGTAGGCCCACGCCGGACCCCGCGAAGCCACCGGTCCGGTGCTGGAATTGCGGGGAATCGGGGCATAGGCACGCGAGGTGCAAGAAGCCACGTCAACGGTTTTGCTTCCGGTGTGGACGGGAGGATTGCGTTAAAGCGACGTGTCCGAATTGCGAGCGGAGACCGGCGGGAAACGGTCAGGGGGAGTCGACCAACCGGCCGACGGCCACTTCCCCCTCCCAGTAGAGGCCATAGCGACACCCGCGAGTAGTGGGAGAGGGAGCGCTCGCGTAGACAATTCTCCGAGAGTAGGTGAGCGGTGCGGAGAGGAAATAGCCGTGCGAGCGGACGTCCACCGAGACTCGGCGAATGACATAGTGGAGGCGCCTCTCGAAAATAGGGAGAGAGATGCAGCGGTGGTAGCTACAATAGATGCAACGGGTGGGAGAATTTTTGTAAATGCCACCGTAAACGGCGTACCGATTTTCGGTCTTTTAGACACCGGTGCATCTCGCTCGTTTATCCGGAGGGCCGGAAACGAGGCAATTTTCGGGGAAATAGGCGGATTAGAACCGTCGAGTGTGCAGTCCGTACATTACGCCGATGGGAGAAAAGAGACGGTGGAGGGAACGATCGCTACTGCAGTCCGTTTTGGAGGGGTAAAGCGGGAGTTGACCTTGCACGTCGTTCCTCAGCTTATGTCGAATTGTATTTTTGGGATGGACGCAATCCGATCATTTAAAATCATTATTGACGGGGAGAAGGGGATGTGGTACTCGGCACTAGCCGGAATAGAAGTCCCGTTTCGTCTTCCGTCGGAAGTAACCGGCATTAGTGCATGCGACGGGATCGTAGATATCACTGAAAACGAGAGGGAAACGGTGTGGCGCCTCGTAGATCGGGAGTTAGCCGCAGGAGGAACACCGAAAGGGGTAACCGACCTAATTCGACATAAAGTCGCGAAAAAAGACGCGTACCTTTTACCTTTTATGGAGGGGATACTTAGCAAGTTACGTCGAGCTCGGTACATTTCGACCTTGGATCTGAGTCAGGCCTTCCACCAAATCCTGCTCGAAGACGATAGTCGGGAAGTAACCGCGTTTACGGTTCCTGGTCGCGGATTGTTTCATTTTAAAAGAATGCCGTATGGATTGACGGTAGCACCGGCCACGTTTCAACGGTTGCTCGATAAATTGATCGGTACTGAAATGGAGCCACACGCTTTTGCATATCTAGACGATATTATAATCGTGACGGAAACGTTCGAAGAACATTTAGAATGGTTGCGACGGGTAATTCGAAAAATTAAAGAAGCCGGACTTGTAATTAACCGGGAGAAATCAGAATTTTGTCGGGAAGAAGTACGATATTTAGGATTTCGAGTAAATCGACACGGGATACAAGTCGACCCGGACAAGGTCGAACCAGTTTTAAAATTCCCAGAGCCGCGTAATATCCGTCAGTTGAGACGTTTTCTCGGTATGGCTTCATGGTACCGACGATTTATCGATGCATACGCGGAAAAAGTTAGTCCGTTAAATCATCTCCTCAAGAAAAACGTAACGTGGAGTTGGAATAAAGAGCAACGGGAGGCGTTTGAAACGGTAAAGCATAGTTTGGCGACTGCCCCCGTTCTTTCGTGTCCAGATTTTAGTTTACCGTTTGTCCTTCAGACAGACGCGAGTCATTTCGGTATCGGAGCAGTCCTGACTCAATCCAAGGACGAACAGGAGTTCGTCGTGGCGTATGCGAGCCGAACGTTATCAGATCCGGAGACGCGTTATTCGGTGACGGAAAAGGAAGGGTTGGCAGTAGTGTGGGCCGTTAAAAAGTTCCGACATTATCCCGAGGGGACGCACTTCACCGTCATCACCGACCACGCTAATCTTCGCTATCTCTATAATTTCCGCGATAAAACGGGTAGGATCGGCCGATGGGCGTTAGACCTGCTCGATTACGATTTCGACGTCATTTATCGAAAGGGTGCGTTGCACCACGTACCCGACGCGCTGTCGCGTATGTTTAAGGAAGTGCATTACATGTCAGCAATGCAAGGTCGGGCAGGTCGCGCCGGCGGGTTTAATGGGGAAGCGAATCGTCGATCAGCTGTGGACGGTAGTCGCTGCCGATATTATGGGTCCGTTTCCGCGGAGCGCGGCGGGCTACACTTACGTACTCGTCTTCCTAGACATTTTTACTCGCTGGATAGAATGCGTACCACTACGAAAAGCCACCGGAAAAAGTATTGCAGATGCATTTCTAAAACTTGTAGTGTATCGGTGGGGAACACCGGAAATTCTCTTAACGGACAACGGGACCGAGTTTGTTAATAAATCGGTCGATTCGGTGTTGAGCGAATGTAGGATCGTACACTCGACGGTACCGCCATATCATCCACCAGCGAACCCGACAGAAAGGGTTAATCGAATTCTTAAGACCATGATGACGGCGTATATAGGGAAAGATCATCGTGAGTGGGACGTTCACCTGGTAGAATTTGCGTTCGCGTACAATACGGCCGTCCATTCGTCAATCGGGGTTAGCCCGGCATTTTTGAATTATGGGAGGGAAGCTAGGCCTCGGAAAATGCTCCGGGTGGAAGAAGAGGGTGACGTAGAAGTCGCAGCTCCCGATACAGACGGGTGGAAAGATAGAGTGAGCCGTTTGCATGAATTACAAGAGCTGGTAGGGGAGAGCCTCGAGAAGGCCTTCCAAACGCAAGCCGGCCGATATAACCTGCGTAGGCGTGACGCAAAGTATAACGTGGGCGACCGCGTATGGAAAAAGAACCGGGTCTTATCCTCAGCGGCGCAGAACGTGGCAGCAAAGCTCGCACCGAAGTACACGGGTCCACACACCGTTACGAAGATCATCTCCTCGGTGGTGGTGGCCTTGACCGACGTCCGAGGGAAGGACGCCGGCAAGCACCACGTTAAAGATTTAAAACCAGTGTGGGAATAGTGGTGGCGGTGACAAGTAGGGGTGTCCGTCGTCTTCGTGTTCGTCACTGTGCCGTCCAAGGGAAAATTTAGTGGTGGTGGTGAAAAAAAGGGTAGAACCGTATTGGTAAAAGTTGTGTTTGTTCTTTTTTTTTGTAGCATAGCAGACGAAATAGAAAAAAAAAATATTATCATGGTGGAAATCAAGGAGATTGAGAAAGGGAGGGGGGGAAGAATTGGCCCGCCAGGACCAAGCTATCCCCGCAGGATGGAGGGTAGAAGGAGAAAAGGAGGGGACCGACGAGCTTACGGCGGAGGAGGCCGTCTACTGGCGGGAGTTCCTGCGCAGGACCCGCATGTTTTTATTACGCTACGATCTGCGGGTGGTAAAAGTAGAGAAGCCGGCCGGAACGACAGAACAATTAAAAGAATGCTGGAACTGCCTCCAGTGGGGGCACGAGATAGGGAGTTGTCCCCAACCGCTGAGGAAGGGAATTTGCGCGGGCTGTGGACGGCCCGGATACACGAAGGAGACGTGCCCGACGTGCACCGGGAGTGGCGCGCACTACCCTGCGGGGGGCACTCACCGAGCACGCGCGAGCGGGAAAGGTCCATCAGGAGGCCGAAACGGTGGAAGAACAGGCGAACCTCGGAAGGGAGGGGGACGCAAGGACAGGATTCCCGACCTCAAGTTATAAAAAAAAAAAAAAAAAAAGAAAGAAAAAAAAAGAAAGAAAAAAAAAAGAAAGAAAGAAGAAAAGAGTATTTTAATTTCTTTTTTGACTTTGAATTTATAATAGAAAATTACTTTTGATTTGGGAAAATAAATGGTGAAACTTCTTAAGGGATAATTCAGTAGTATAAAATTCTTTTTGTGTGTCATGTTAGTGTTTCCCTCTTCCCCTTATTTGGTGACCGGACGTAGACCGGGTGGAGGCCAGAAGCATGGCGACGCCTGGTAAGTTCCTTCTCTATCTCTTACTAAGCTTCTCTTTTTTTTTGTTATTCATTGTTCGCTATATTGCATACGTTGCCAGTTAAAAGTAATTATCGTTCTCCCATACAGAGATAATAATTTTCTTGAATTAAGACTATTGTATAGATCAGAACCAGCCACGAAGTTAAGTCCGTCCACGCGGTACCGCGAGCCGGAAAGTCGAAGGATCGCGGGGAGGGTAATGCCGGTCGAGACGGGGTGGAATTTTACCGTTAGTAAGGCACTCGAATGAAGCGTGGCCGGGGGGCCACCCGAGTGATTAAAGAAAGGACGATCCGCCGTTCCGGGTGGAACGGGAGACCGCGTAAACGCGGGCTAGGGGGGGAGGAGTTGTGACGTGGTATTTTGAATACCCGTCCCAAACGAGAATCCGCTCCCCTTCGCCGCGAAGTAGAAAAGAACCGTCGCGGACAGAGTCACCGGGTGGACCAAGGGGGGAAAATATGTAACGCGAGTCGGAGGGCCTCGAGGCTGGTTCTGAGTTAGAAAAATGAATAAATAGTAAAGTTAGACCCTCTTTCATGACCGCCACGCCGGAGAGGAGAAGGACGAGGCCGGAGAGAGCAACGGCGGCCGACGGCGACGGCAGAGCGAGAGAGCGAACCGTCGAAGGAGCGATTATAAGAGAGAGAGAGAGAGAGAGAGAGGACACGCACGGCGAGAACGAGCAAGGCGTAAAGACGATCGGCGAAGGAAACGGCCGAAATTCCAAGGCAACGAGGACCACCCGACGGCGAAGCATCGGAGCATCCCGTCGCTCAATTACGGATCGAGATGACCGCCGGAATGGTCATCGGTGGCGGTCATCCGGTTGAAAAATTGAAAGAGGAATTCTGGGCGAAGTCGCGGAAAGCGGCCATGCGTGCGCGCGTCGCTTAGCGAGGCGTTAGAGCGAGGGAGATAACGAGTAGGCGCTCGGCTATCTTCGGGTAGCCGAAGTTCAATTGAATAAGATGTAATTAGAGCAATCGACAAGTAAATCCTTTGTTCACGTACGAAGTTCCTTCCGGGTGGCGGATCGGTGGAGTGAGGTCAATTCCGGGGTTTATTCTGAGCTTAGAGCATTTCAAAACCGAGTTATCGGAGTTTGGTCGAAATTATTGTTAAATTAATTAGTTAGTAACAATAGAAGCATCCTTCGATTTTTTCGTGGATTCCTTTGTTCGCGAGGAGCGGAACCAGCCTCGGTCGCCGTCCGGGTGCGCGGTTAATCGAATATTTACTGTATCTCGTTGTTGTCTAAATAATTATTGATTGATTCGCCGTATAAATTATAAGAATAAAACGGTAATAAGTCGCAAATCCGGGGAAGAACAATCGGGAAAAGAAGCGACCACGTGCCGACGACGAGCACGTAGCCGGCGGTTAATTCGTCCGGGCGTTTAAGTAAACACCGCGGACCAAGATATCCCGGTTTTGCCTTGTATTCCGTAGCGAACGGAAAATTTCGAATTATTTTCAATAGTTACTTGAATAAATTCTTTTATGCAATACATGCGTGGAAAGTTCAATTTTGGAGCACTGGATAGTGTGCGCAAAGTGACCAATATCCGATGGGTATACCGTAATGTGCTATTATCTCACAGGGTAGAACTTTCCCGCACAGTTTGGCACTTTCCCGCACGCAACGTCATCACTTTCCCGCACAGTTCAATCAAGGCAATATTATTTCACGATCTATAGTTTAATTTACGACACGTACAAATATAAAAAATTCGGCGTTCGCGGGACTCGAACCCGGGCCGCCAGCGCTTTGGTCTTGCACCTAGACCGCTAGGCTAGCGACGCTTCTTGGGAAGTATTACAATTGACTAGTTCTTAAAGAACTATATATATTTAGCAACTTTTTCATAAACTATGACGAAAGCCGTTAACTCGAGACTTCCAAACCCAAGAATAACTAATACAAAAAACAAATCTACACCCCAAATACAGAATCTCCTTCTTTTTGAAGTCTGACAAGCTCTCCTCGTAAAATAAAAAGTTTCGACTTCATTTATTAGGCACGACCGCAGGGAGTTCCTTATGCTCTCGATCGAGCAAAAAGTGTAACGGACGATTATCTCCGAAACTATTCGAGATATCCAAAAACCCTTTTGGATCTTTATGTTTCATAACAAGATCTAAATGTCCGTATGTATGTGTGTGTGTGTGTGTGTGTGTGTGTATGTGTGTGTGTGTGTATGTGTGTATCCAATCTAGCGTCTAAACGGCAGAACGGATCGGAGTGAAATTTACACGGAAAATCCAGTTACACCCGATGAGAATCCACTAACAATTTCGATTCGATCCGACTTCCGGTTTCAAAATGGCGGGCATTTTAAATATTAAAAAATTCCTAAAAAATCTGTTATAAGAGCAAAATAATTAAAACTTTGCACAAATATGTAAAATAGTGACAACTAATAACATGAATTTTCTTTTAATTTTTCATAGAAACAATACAAAATGGCGGACAAATCAATATTTGTATCCATTCTAGCGCCTAAACAGCTGAACGAATAAAGCTGAAATTTATACGAAAAATCTAATTACACTCAACGTATATCCTCTAACAATTTCGATTCGATCCGACTTCCGGTTTCAAAATGGCGGGCATTTTAAAAATAAAAAATTCATAAAAAATTTGTTATAAGAACAAAACAATTAAAACTTTGCAAAAATATGTAAAATAGTGACAACTAAAAAGGGACAGGCGAGCGCAGCGAGCCGACTTCCTATGCGAATCATTACCGCGGTCGTGCCTAATACGAAACAGCAAGGCTGTTTCGTTCGGGGGGCCCCAGCCGCCCTATAGCTGGTATTACTATATTATTTATCATCTAAATCGTCATTAATCTACGTAAATCTCATTATCACAGTGCAATATACGTGCTATATTCCGAAAATTATATTTAATTAAAATTATATACACTCGTCGCAAAAATTAGCGGATCACTGAAATTTCGCGAAAATTTTGCCCATTTTCAAACGGCTGTATCTCCGTGAAAAATGGTCGTAAAAAAATTAAAAAAATAACCTCTTAGAGCTCCGTTATTGTAGTTTCGGAATCTCTTATCGAAATTGTGTTTATCGTTCGTTGTAACAATTATTTTCAAGTAGGAATAGACAAAAGCAAAATTACAAAAATTGTCTTCAACTTTGGAAAGCTCCACGGAGTGAACAAAATTTTTATAACTTAATCAGATATACGACTTTTGTAAAACATTCTTTTCTCTATAATTTGCGCTCTCATTTGTTATCATGCGATTTTTTTTACGCGTGTTATCAGCGATCAAAGCAAAAAAGGCACTTTTAACTTTGTTCGTCTGTAACTCATGAACAAATGATCGTACAATAATTTTAAGGATAGATTCAGAAATTTAATGACGTCCTCTTTAAAAGCCTCTAGTTACTTGTTGGATAAATTTACATTTTTATCATAAAAAATACACTGAAGGAAAACCCGAAAAATTGCATTTTTCTCCTTGCTTATAAAACGTTTAACTAAAACAATAAAAATGATGAAGTCATTGAGGTTTCTACGTTTTTTTGAAGGTTACGGTACCCACAAAAGTTGTGCAAAATTTCAAGTTCCTCAGCTTTTTTGTTCCTTGTGTCCTGTATGATCAATCGTGGGCTATGTGTCGAGGAATTAGAGGATCACCAGTTTAAGCACCGCAAAAGTTTTTTTTGTTCTCACAGCTTCTTTTAATGATTTTTACATCACTTTTGAAGCAATTTGAAACCTTATTTTCTTTTAAAAAAAAGGACACTTTAGAAAATTTTTTTTGAAGAAATTTAAAAAATATGGAAAATCGGTTAATTGAAAGATCTTTATGTTTAAATGTACGCGTACGTGCGTGCGGTTTTTTTAATAACGCGTATTACCACCTCTTTTGCTAATAACCTCCGTTAAGCGTTCACGCATGTTGATGCATCTCCTTATCGTCGCCTGAGGAATTCTCTGCCAAATTTGACGAAGAGCATGCGCCAATTCATCCAAATTTGTCAGGTTTGGAAAGTCCCTCCGCAAACGACGCCCGAGAATGTCCCAAACATGCTCAATTGGATTCAAGTCTGGGCTCATTGGTCATGTTTGGCCAATTGAGCATGTTTGGGACATCGTCGGGCGTCGTTATTAAAAAAACCGCACGCACGTACGCGTACAAAAATTTTCTAAAGAGTCCTTTTTTTTAAAAGAAAATAAGGTTTCAAATTGCTTCAAAAGTGATGTAAAAATCATTAAAAGAAGCTGTGAGAACAAAAAAAACTTTTGCGGTGCTTAAACTGGTGATCCTCTAATTCCTCGACACATAGCCCACGATTGATCATACAGGACACAAGGAACAAAAAAGCTGAGGAACTTGAAATTTTGCACAACTTTTGTGGGTACCGTAACCTTCAAAAAAACGTAGAAACCTCAATGACTTCATCATTTTTATTGTTTTAGTTAAACGTTTTATAAGCAAGGAGAAAAATGCAATTTTTCGGGTTTTCCTTCAGTGTATTTTTTATGATAAAAATGTAAATTTATCCAACAAGTAACTAGAGGCTTTTAAAGAGGACGTCATTAAATTTCTGAATCTATCCTTAAAATTATTGTACGATCATTTGTTCATGAGTTACAGACGAACAAAGTTAAAAGTGCCTTTTTTGCTTTGATCGCTGATAACACGCGTAAAAAAAATCGCATGATAACAAATGAGAGCGCAAATTATAGAGAAAAGAATGTTTTACAAAAGTCGTATATCTGATTAAGTTATAAAAATTTTGTTCACTCCGTGGAGCTTTCCAAAGTTGAAGACAATTTTTGTAATTTTGCTTTTGTCTATTCCTACTTGAAAATAATTGTTACAACGAACGATAAACACAATTTCGATAAGAGATTCCGAAACTACAATAACGGAGCTCTAAGAGGTTATTTTTTTAATTTTTTTACGACCATTTTTCACGGAGATACAGCCGTTTGAAAATGGGCAAAATTTTCGCGAAATTTCAGTGATCCGCTAATTTTTGCGACGAGTGTATAATAATATATTGTCACGTGAGATTCCCTATAACTAAGTCGCGAGATCGAACAATCGAACGAGCGTTAATTGCATAAGATTCCGCGAGGAGGCACTAAGAACTTGCACGTTCGGGTAGGTTCGGATTTGTTCGGATAGTTCCGTAATTTCTAATTTTTCAATTTCGATCGGACGAAATCATTCTGACTTTGAATATACTATCGACTTCAGGTGAGCTTTCGAAAAATCTTTTCTAATTATTTTCTTGGGAGTAGCGGAGTCCATTTGAATCCTTCAGACAGAATTGAGTAGATTATTTCCCGATAATCGAAAACGCGAGTCGAAGTTTTTCGAATTTATTAATGAAAATTCAAGGTGTTGGGTTCGAAGTCGCGAGGTGCTATTGCCGTTTGATTTTCGCGTGTTTTATCATTCGTGTGCGTTATAATTAACTTCTTTTCGGCTTAATTGCATGAAATAAAGTAAAATTCAGACAAATACGATAGTATAATTTCGAATAGAATAATCGGGAATATTTTGAAGCCGTGTCCGGATCGTCCTGCCAGACATTACCCAGGGCCGGACCAGCAAACAGCGGCACCCCAACCGATGGGAGAAAATTTGTGATCGGAAATTATAACCCAAATTTCTTTGGAATCAATTGTAAAAATAGTTAATTAAGAAATTTCCATTTTATTTCTTTTTTTTCTCCTCCGGTCTTGATTACAAGTTCACATGGTAGAATTATCATTACAATATAAATATATAATTATAAAATATAATAATTATAATACTAGATAATAATATAATAAATATATAATATAATAGATAAATAATAGATAATATAATAAATAATAATATGATAAGTATAGAATAATAGATAAATAATATACAAAAATTATAACAATTATAATATATAATTATAAATATAAATATTGATTTTAGTTACGATGAGTGATTTACCAACACAGCTAACACCACCCGATTTGGTTGAGGCAGCGCAAACTGCATCATTAAATCTTTTGCCTGAAAAATCCAAAGAAAAATATATTGCTATTTATAATAAATTTATTGAATGGCAAAAAATTAAACAAACGACGTCATTTTCCGAAAATGTTTTGATGGCTTACTTTAGTGAGCTGTCAAAAACATATAAATCATCTTCACTATGGTCGCGATATTCAATGTTGAAGACTACACTAATGAATAATCACAATGTAAATATAAAATCATATTTAAAACTTACTGCATTTTTGAAAAAACAAGCCGTTGGTTTCCGAAGTAAGAAGGCGAAAACTTTAACATCGGATGAAGTTGAAAAATATCTTAATGAAGCTCCAGATTCAGTACATTTGGCAACAAAGGTAATCTAAAATGAAACAATATTTAACTATTAAAATAACCTTACTCTAAATTTTATTAACAAATAACTATTACAATCACAGGTTGCTTTGATTTTTGGTATAACAGGCGCTTGTAGAAGAGAAGAGCTATGCCAAATTAAAATAGAAGATATTAAAGAATTCGATTCATCAAAGTTCTTAATTACACTTGCAGTTACTAAGACACATATTTCGCGTACTTTTACTATTACAAATAAGTTTTATAATATAGTTAAAAAATATCTATCACTTCGTCCTCCAAATTGTAAATGTAATCGTTTCTTTCTATATTATGCATATGGAAAATGTACACAACAACCAATTGGCATCAACAAATTTAGTAATATGCCAAAAATAATTGCAACATATCTTGGCTTACCGGATCCTGATGCTTACACTGGCCATACTTTTCGCCGGACTTCAGCTACATTATTAGCTGAATCTGGAGCTGACATAACGACATTAAAACGTCATGGAGGCTGGAAATCAAATCAAGTAGCTGAAGGATATGTTGAGCAATCAATTAATAACAAACAAAAAATTTGTGACCAAATAGGGCAATCTATTAATTTAAAACAAAGAGAAGATATAGCTATACCATCGACAAGTAAGGATAATCATACCTTCCATTCTGTTATGAGCGAAGAAGAGCCACCAAAAAAATTATTTAAGACAGCACAAACAACTATCGATTGCGAACCGGCATCCCAGAATATTGATGATGCAAATTTAAGCTCCTCTTCTAAAATTAATGTACCTAATAGAAATTTTCAAATTACATTTAATAACTGTACAAATGTTTCATTTCATTTTCATGAAAAATAAATAATTTTTAATAAAATATTCGACTTACTTTTGTTTTTTTTTTAAATAAACAATTTTTATATAAATAATAAATCTAGTAACTGTGTGTTTCTCCGAAAATTGAACATTCCACACATGGATTGCATAAAATCTTGTATGCAACACGTGGGAAAAGTGGCAAATCTGGTATAGGTTAATTTCCAAAACTCGCCTCTGCTTGTGCTGTGTTCCAGGGGAACTCGTGTGATTTCCCACTCGTTCCCCTGTTCCACAGCACGCACTATCGGCTCGTTTCAGAAATTTAACCTATACCATAATTTGCCACTTTTCCCACTTGTAGCATAAATAGCTATTATTGTTTTTTTTGTCAAATCGTGCTCCGAAGGAACTTTGTTAATAATTTCTTTCCCCCCTCAACCCACTACTCCTTACGGCTGCGTGAGCGGTATTTCGTGAGCCCTTTATTGCGGAGAGGATTCTCCCAGATTATACAAATTAATTTGTTTAAAACGGTTATTTCGCGGGGAGTGCATCCGGCACCTCCCCAGAATAATTTTAGAAATAACGTTGCAGCACATAATTACTTTCTTAGTTACTAGGCGTGATACCACAGCACATTTATTTTTTTTTTTTCACGTTTCATTGAAGTGTGTGAACTTCGTGATAGTGAAGGTGAAGAGTGTTGTGAGAGGAGGTGTTAAAATGAGTGGTGCACGTTGTGATGAGGTGTGGGTGCACCGTTTTAGTAAACAAGGCAAGTCCTGTAGATAAATCGGGAGTGCACCGAGGAAGAAATATAATCCTAGTCGTTTCCAGAGAAAGAAAGGAAATGCGAAGAGGCACAAGGAAATGGGACTGGAACATACAACGGTAGAGAACGAACAATCTCTCTTGTCCGACGTAGAATCACATACGGAGGACGAAGAATTACCGGAAAGACAATTGCATACGATTTTTGAAAACGAAGAGGAAGTAGAAGAAAATTCGGAAGAAGTGGAGATGCTGGAAGAATATTTGGAAGGCATTTCGGAAAGTGAAGCGATACCAGCACAATTGCATAAGATTGTTGAAAACGAAGAGGAAATAGAAGAAAATTCGGAAGAAGTGGAGATGCTGGAAGAACATTTGGAAGATATAACGGAAGGTGAAGAGATAACAGATGAGGAAAAAATGGATGAAATGCTGCAAGCTGAAAAAGAAAATACAGAAGCGGAAGACGCAATATCTTCCATGGATGAATTAGTCGTAGATAATAAAATAGACGACGGCAGATTGCAACCTACCATCATCGAGGGTCGTCGTATCGTGGATCTGAATCATCTGTTTGCTGAAATATATGAAAAATTTGATAATCACTCGCCGCTAGATTGCAACTTCGCCGATTTCATTATCGTTGGATCTCGCCGTAACGGTTTGATAACGGAGATCGAGATGCAGTGCCGTATGTGTTTGTATAAAACAACGATATCGACGGAAAGTACAAATTGCGACACCATGGATGTTAATCATGGCGCAATTGCTGGATCTATAGTAACAGGGACAGGATTTTCACAAATGGAAGAAATATTCAGTGCCATGAATATTCCGTGGATGTCTCAGAAGAAATATGACACATGTCAGAATGCTATAACGGATGGATTTTTGACGGCAGCGCAAGAGGAAATGTCCGCTGCAGCTGAAGAGGAAAAAGCTATGGCAATTGCACGAGGGGACGTCATAGACGGTATTCCGCATATTTGTGTGGTGGCGAATGGAAGTTGGATGAAGAGGTCATATAGAACTGGGAAATATGATTCTATCTCCGTGGTAGGTGCCATCGTCGGATATCACACTCAAAAAATATTATTTATCGGAGTGAGAAACAAATACTGCAGTATTTGCGAAAATGCGGCACGGAAGAAGCAAGAAGCCAAAGAACATAGGTGTTTCAAAAACTGGAGAAAAAATCAAACGTCCACGAGTATGGAAAGCGACGCAATAGTGGAAGGCTTCAAGTGCAGTATCGAAATGCACGGATTAATTTATTCCACGCTCATTGCGGACGGCGACAGCAGCGTATACAAGAAAATAATAGACTGTAACCCGTACGACGACATAAGAGTAAAGAAGATCGAGTGCACGAATCATCTATTAAGAAATGTGGCGCACAAGTTAAAAGAAATTGCAAAAACTAAAGGTCGGCTGGGACAGTTACGGAGTGTAATAGAGAAAAATATTCTCCGAATTCGAACCGCTGTCACGAAGGCTGCAGCGTTTCGTTCTCAAGAAGCAGGACCAACGAGGAGAAAAATCTTAAATTTAAAAAGTGACATGAAGAATATTCTTAGCCATACTTTCGGAGAGCACAAAAATTGTGCACAGCTGCAGTACTTCTGCGATGGAAGCAATAAGGAAGGCGAAGAAAATGTTGTTCCAGCCCTCAGAAATGTTGGAGTATACCATCAAATGGAAGAAGCAATAAACAACCTCATCTGCTATGCAGATAGTTTGCTTCACAATGTAAACAGCAACAGCGTCGAAAGCTATAATGCTGTAATCTGCAAGTTTATCGGGGGCAAACGTATAAATTTTGGAAAACGAGGATCATACGAGACCTTTTTTTTTTTTGTTAGCCAGAGGGGAAAATCTTGCATAAGACGTGTCGGATTCTTATCGACTAAAAACCCCTCTGGAGGCGTGCCACTGACAACTTACGCTGTGACGCGTCACAGCGACGCTTCAAGCGACGAAAGGTTACGGAGATATTGAACGACGAATGCTTCCGCTTATACTAAGCTGGGCCGTAACAGTGCACAAATTACAAGGAACAACATTAGATAAAGCTGTCATCGATTTAGGTAAACGAAATTTCGCCAAAGGGCAAATGTATGTTGCACTTACAAGGGACATTCGGTAACCCGAAAATTCGGATTTTTTTGAAACTTTGCAGGTTTGTAGGGGACTTCGATAGAAGTATCAGGTAATTTTTTTTATCGGCGATAATTCGGTTCTTCAGGGTGAAAACAGCCCTTAAAGGTAGATAGGCGTTTTCCTATTTTCCCGTATATCTTTAAAATTATAATAGATACAAAAAAATTGTAATAACGAAAATTGAATGACTTTTTATGTTCTATGAAACAGTGTTCTTAAATTGTTAAACATTCGTTTTTTAAATAAACAGAAACCTCCTCCATTATTATTTTCAAAATTTTTAATTGTCTGTAACGTCTAAAAAGATGCAGAACCTGATTATAAATACATACATATGTGTTAAACTGCCCAGACAATATGGTATTTAGATCATTTTAGCGATACGTGCATGTTGGACGTCTCACACTGCACTGCGAACAAAGCGCTATCAGTTACCAAGTAGGTATGTGTGGAAACTTCATGTATACTGCAATATTTTTATCGTGCGACGCAAAATAACAGTTTAAACAACAACAGAAATATTTACTCTAACCTTACAACAATTGTATAATTTAATAAGGTTTCGTTAAACTTTATTATTGATTGGTAGGAGACACGGCTGCATTACAATTAGTATTAGGGAGAATGTAACTCAAGTATAACATGTATAATATGGTACCTTAAATTTTTTCATTTTTGTATGGTTTTAGCAGCATTTGTTTTTTATTGTTCGTATTGAGTGCAATAGTGGTACTCTTCAAAAAAGTGTTGAAAACTGTTAAATTAAGGTTAGGAGAATATATTACTTAATTAATATATTAAGAAAAGCACTTTCACATGTGGATGAAATTGGATTTAATAATAGCCTTCACTCTTACATGTTACCTTACTATACTAAGCGTAGAACGGAAGGAAGGGAAGACGCGCGATTTATTCTTCTTCTTACGTGCGCATGCGCACGCATTACTGATAATGCATTGAATTCCTTAACACTCCCCCTTCAATGCATACAGCTTCGTTATTACATTATTTATGTTACATTCCACAATCCTAAACCTTTACAACAGAATACATGTTTTTCTTTATTTACTGGCTTTGTTAAGATGTCCGCTATCATCTTCTCCGTGGGCAAATATCTTAAATCAAACAATTTATTTTTAATAGACTCTCTTATAAAATGGTACCTTAAATCTATATGTTTAGATCTAGCATGAAAGACCGCATTTTCTGACAATAAATTTGCACTTTGATTATCGTTGAATATTCGTACGCTTGTCTATGCCTATTTCTTCAAAGAAATTCTTTAAATGTATTGCCTCTTTCGCAGATTCGGCTATCGCCATGTATTCTGCTTCAGCAGATGACAACGCAACCGTCCTCTGCTTTTGTGACTTCCATGCAACTGATGCATTACTTAGTAAAAACGTGTACCCTGTATATGACTTTCTGTCTGCTGCATCTGATCCCCAATCTGCATCTGCATAGCCAATTAAACTAAAACTACCTTTTCTAAAGGTCAAACCCAAGTCTAGAGTGTTTTTGAGGTATCTCAAAATCCTTTTAGCAGCTACCCAATGACTTTTGTCATATGCAGTGTGATGGTGGACGTCGCTTCGTTTCGCGCTAACGGGACGCCGATCACACTTCGGCACGCTTCCCCGTCCCTCTGGGAGAGCTACCGTTCTGATCACCCGCGATACCCCAGTCACTTCTCCTTCGCTTCCAAAAGATTTGGGCGCCAGACGCATACCGCGTCACGGGAGGAATACCTCAACTCCCGTTTTTCAATTAACTTCGGGGGATGGTTCAAGCGGAAATCCATCGCTAACCGTCCACCCCGAGAATCAAAAACTAACTCTATGAAGGAGAAGCTAGGGTACCCGCACCAGCTAACGGGATGACCAGTCGGCCTCTGCACCTCCCATCGGAACGAGAAACCGTGAACCGGACTGCCAGCTAACTCAGCCCCGCGGACGGTATGGTAGAGGGGCTGGTCCTTTTCTAAATAACATGTGAGCCGAAATCACGGAGCGTTATATTCAAGGGACAGACAGGATATGCATCACTAAATAAAATAAAATAATATAAAACCGAAAGGATTACGATTAACCAAGATCAGTCATTTATTTTCAAATGAACACTATGGCAATAAAATAATCTAAGCACAGCATATAAATAAAAATACAAATAAAATAAACTCAATAATGAATTACCGATTATTTACGCCTATGATTAGAGAAAAACTCGGTCTTATGATCCCGATAATTAATCTAATATTATTACGAGGGTAGAACCTAAATACACGATTATATTTAAAATATAAAATTCAATGGTCTCGTAATATAAGATAGAGGAAATAAGTCGAGCATACGCCAATGAAATATGAACGATTTTCCAAAGAAAACTATAATCCTCACGTTCGGTATGCTTGCTCGTCGGCTCGTGTGTTTACGCGTTTTTATATCTAGGATATTCGGTTACGCGTGCGACTTCGATTCCCCGAAAGACACAGTCTATACGCGTGGTCTTATATCTTTCCCTATAATACCGAATAAAAGTTGTAATTACGGTTTAATATAGAGGTTAATTCAATTAACGTTGTACGGAGCTGGCAATATAATAATTCGTAGTATTGAGAGAAAATATTCTTTCCTTTTTCTTTATTATTTTACGCGTGAACACGCTTCGAGGAATATAGACAGCTGGTACGTATATAGAGGATATTCGTAAGCATTATCTGCGACGAACAATTATCTTCGTAGCGTGTATAACGATCTCGTAATTATACATTTAGTGGAGACGATTATCGGTGATTACGAATAATAAGAAAAGTGATATTCATTAAGGTACTTCTTCGTATAAAATTTCGAACTCAGAGAAAGAGGAAAATATTCGCTTTATATTCAATCTTTTCTTCGGAAATTAGGCGGCTACGCATGCTTTTTCACGCGTGCCTCGCCTTTCTCTTTCTTTTCGCCGGTTCGCCTCACGCGCGTCTTTGTTGACGGCGGGCGCGTAGCGGTCGTCGGGGCTTTGCTTTGTCTCGCGTAACCTCTCCGACAAAGACAACGCTACTCGGCGTAATTTTCCACAGATAGCCCCTTTCTTAGGATCGAATATTAAAATTTAAAATGCAAGATGGATAATTACTCGCTCAACCACGCTTTTACGGGGAGCCTTCCTCTATTTCTCTCTTTCATATACGACCATAACGAGACTTTTCTTTGAATAGCGAGCGAGTTCGAGTGAGGCGTACATGCAGAATTTTATGCGCGTGCAAGTTCGAGTGCGACGCGACGAGACAGCTGTATACGAGGCAGAGCGATTCCTTACGGTCGACGATTTCTCTTTTTCACACACTTTCGTACCCGGAGTAATTAGCGACGTCCATTGGATCGATCGGGGATACCTTTCGTCTCGTTATTTTCGATGGCAAATAGGTGAAGATTGGTGCGAAAGGTATCCTCGCCGATCCACGGCGTGTACATACTATCTTTATAGGGACTTACATTCTCGCTACCTCCTTCGGGGCTCGTCCTCTCGCTTTCCTCTCCTGGCTCGTCCTCTCGACGATCGACGCAGACTCTCCCACGACTACTCAAAGACTTTCCGCAGAATCACTCACGACTAACGCACGACTAACTGAAGGCTCAACGAAGACTTTCCGAAGACGCTCTCACGACTCGCCAACGGAGAATAACTCGCGACTCACTGCTTCCGGCTTCCTTCCGGATCGCGTGGTCCTTCTCCCCTCCCGAGCTCCTTTCCGCGGTGTCGCCAGATCTTCGGGGCTTTGTCCAGCGATTTTTCACCGCTGATTGGTCCGAGTGCCGGCTCCACGCGTTGCCACGCGCTCGTCCTTCACGGTACGAGACGCGCGCGATTTGAGCCGGGGCGCTCTCACCCTGAGACACGCCACGACCCTGACACACGGCTAATCCCCGGTGGAGGGCTCGGGTGCAACCCTGGTTGGCGGGCCACCTCGGCCAGCACCTCCACTCGGTGGACGCCCCCAAGGTCGCCACTCGGACATCGCTGGACCCCTTTCTCGGCCGTCTCGCTCCGCGGACTCGGAGGTTTGAAGCGACCCACGCGATCCGCCGGTCCTCGCCTCGCTCGCTCGCCCCGGCGCACGCGGGTTACCTATCGCCAGGCGCTCTAGCGCCTTTGTAACGGGCGTTCCAAAAACGCAACGTTACAACTCCCCCCCCTTAGCGGAAGGCCGGGGAGCGGACTTCCTCCGTACGAAGTCTAAAAAGAAAAATACAAATAAACGTGAAAGTTCGACGAGACACAAAGTACTGGTATGGATTAAACCCAAGCCCAATTAGCATGCTGCTCCGGAGTCTGGGTTGGGGCCGCGCCCGCGCAACCCTCGCTCTGGCCAGCATGTCATACCTTAAACGTCTTACGGTGAAACGACTACGCTCTATTTCTCTTTTAAGCACAAGCTTTTTCTCTCTTCTCTTCCCTGGCTCCCGGATAGGTAGGTACAACGTCGGAGAGCAGCACGCGGGGAGCACCTCAACCGGCGTCTGTCCCGCTGTACCGCCAACCGGCTTAGGAGAGTGAGCACTTGTACTTCCCTTTTCTTATCGAGTGTGTCACCGTAGCTCTTCGGCCTCCGTCCACCTGCTACGACCGCGGGTCGAGCTCCTCGCTCACCCTATCTTCGGGAAGTCAGGGGTGTCTGGGTGTATGGGCAGCACGCTGAACCCATAGTGACCCGCCTGAACTGGCCTCACAGCACCTTCGGCTGCTACCACTTCCCTTAGGTCCTACTGTAGATCAGGTGACCCGTGGACGTCGACTTTGTGGCGATAACGTTGCGTTGAGATGGGGCACGGTCTAGGTCGGTCAACCATCTCTTCTCTCTCTCACCCCTCGTTTCTCCTGGAGATCGTTAAGCTGTCTCGATCTCTCTGGTAGTGGACTTCGACGGAACCTCGCTTTGCCAGGATTCCCTGTTCTCGTTGATGGTTCCACTCGCTCAGTGCACCGCCCACTCCTAGGTCTTCTCGTGGGTTCGGCGCCTTTCTCTCTTTCCTGAGTCTCCCGGACTCGATGTTTCTCCCTACTCTCTTTTTCTCTTTTAGGGTACAAAGACAAACGGAATTTACTACCCTCTCTCGTGCACCTCTCTCTTGGAGATGTATAGACAACCGGAGGTTGATACCTCCCTACTCCTCTTCTCCTTGGAGGACCAATAGACAGCCGGCTTACCTCTATTCTTTTTAGAGGCACTAGACAGCCGTCGGTCTCCTTTTTCCTTACTACTACCCCTACTCCGTCCTTCGCTATGCGGTTTTTCGGGGAATAGACAGCCGAGGCTTATCACCCCGCTCCTCCTGTTTTTCCTACTACTACCCCTATTCTCCCTTTTACCGAGTTTTCGGGGACTAGACAGCCAATGGTCTCCGTGCGATTACTTCCTGGCCTTTTGGCGGTAGAATTCCCGCATGGCTTGACCTTTCACCCGGTTTCTTTGGCGTTCGTCGCTGTGTACCGGGTGATACGGTCCCTGCGCCATCCATCCAGGAGCACAGCGGGGGCACTCCTTGGCCGTCCGTCCTTGAAGGCCACACCGGAAACAAAACACCCCCTTTGGTGGCTTCGGGCATTCACTGTACCGGTGGTAAGGGCTCCTACAGTTAAAACATACCCCAAAGAGGCGGCGAGTGTGGGCGTCTTCCTCCTGCGCCCACTCCTCCAGCCTGTGCTCTCTTCTAGGAGGCTCCTCCACCACTCGTTCGAGGACCATGCCGGTCTTGGCCTCGGCGTCCTCCTCTGCTTCTCCTGACGCACGAGCGAGCTCCTCATCCTCTCGGGGGTGCTCCCAGCTCGGCGATTCCTCTCTCTCTCCTGGGCTTGAGGTTCGGCGGGCGGACCTCCGTCGATGACGGGGTCTACGCCTCCGGCGCCTCCTCTTAGCTGGTCCCGCTTCCTCCTTCATCTCGGGGTCTGAGTCCGCCTGACTGCGAGCCTCGTCCTCGTAACCGCTGACCTTCACCCAGGGTAATTCCGGTGAGTTTGCGGCAGCCTCGTCTTCGTACCCCTGCCGCCATTTCCAGGAGCTACGGCGCTTCCTTGAGGGCATTCGAGGGGCATAGACAGCCCGACTCCACTCCTTTCGTGTCTCCTCGTCGCCGGGGGATGGCGGATAATCGTATTCTGCCCCGATCTCCTCGTATGGTGGCACCGTTTGGGTCCCGGCCTCAACCAGTGTCGGTTCTTCCGTCTGGGAGGCCTGGGTCGCCTTCTCGGTCCGCTCTACTTGGGTGGCGACCTCTCTCACCTCCTGGGGGTCCGTTATTGTCCCCATCTCTCCGACCACGGGGTACTCCAGGAGGTACCCGGAGTCGTGGTACTCCCTAAATGCCTCCTCTATCTTAGATCGCTCCCTCTTAGCGACCTCGTACAGGACGTCCTCTAGGCCATCGTGCCTAGCTATGAAGGCCTTGATCTCCCCCTCCCACAACTGGAGGTACTCCCAGCCGGTGGCCATTGCCCTTCTTCTCCCTATCTCTCTACTACCCCTACTCTGCTCCGGTGAGTTTTCGGGGAATAGACAGCTGTCTCTCCTCGGTACGATGTTCGTGAATACTTCTGAAAAGGACAATTACGATGAAGCATACGGTTTTAGATCTTTTATGTGACATTTCCCGACATTCTTTCCACATTCATCCACCAATTCATACACAACCGGAGATAATACGCGCTCAACCACGAATGGCCCTCTATATTTTGGTGCTAAACCCTTTACTGCTGAGGAGAGAACACGATGGCGAGACAGGACCAAGTCACCCTTCACAAACTTCTTTTCGCGCCTTCGCAAGTTGTAATGGTGTGCTTGTCGCTCTCGTGCCTCGCCTAGGTTCTCCGCGACCCATTTACGGAGAGCTTCTATCTGCTCCATCCGCTTTTTCCAACCACTCGGGTCGGAAGAACCTTCGCCATCGGCTCCTTCCAGCCGTCTCCTCAGGCAACCAACAGGCTCCGGATTCTTTCCAAAATTTAGAAAGGCGGGGCTTGTCCCCATTGAGCTGTGGTTAGCCGTATTATATGCGAACGTTAATTCTGGTAAATGTTCGTCCCATTCGCGATGATTATTTTTTTTTTATTTCATTTCATTTACGGGGGTAACCCTTTGATACATCAGTTATAAATTAGCATAGTAGGGGACAGAAGATAAAAGAGAAAAAAAAAAATATATATATATATATAGAAGAAAATATACAAGAGATATAATGCACATAACAAAAGCTATAATAAATGATAGAGCGAGGTTTTTAAAGACGGTAACGACTGAGCAAAAATGTCAATAGCTGAACAGCACAAATTAAGATTATTAATCATTCTATTAACTGGGCTAAAATAGCCATATAATGTTCGATGTTGTTCACTATGGAGAAGCAAATTGCCTCTTAATGACCTCACTGGCGCATTGAGTCCTATTAAATTAAGAAGGTTGGGACAGTCAATAGCGCCCTTTAAAATTTTTACAACAAATAGGACATCTTGAACTGTTCTCCTTTTACTGAGAGTAGAAAGATTGACAGAGTCTAAAATAACACTATAGTCGTGAGAATAAAAGGGCATCGGATGACCACTACACTTAGCCACCAATCTTAGAAACTTATGTTGTACACTTTCAATCTCACTAGTATGGGATGCATAATAAGGAGACCAAATAACACAGCCATACTCCAATAATGGCCTTACTAATTGACAGTATAGTCTTAGCAGAGTGTTAGTATTCTTAAAAAATGCTGATGATCTATAAATAAGACCAAGAGATCTGAGACTCCTTGCAATAATATTGTTGAGATGAGTATTGAAGGATAAGTCCGAAGAAAAGGTGATACCAAGATCCTTAACATCATCAAGCGCAGGCAGCGAAATTCCCTTAATGGTGTATACAAAGTTATTATAATCTTTCTTACGACTAAAGTGGACAACGTGACATTTAGATATATTAAGTGTTAAACCATTCGATTCGCACCAGTCATGCAAGCGATTTAGGTCCTCTTGAATTAATCTGTAACTATCCGCGTTCTCGATACATTTAAAAATTTTAAGATCATCGGCGAACAGTAGAAATTTAGAATAGAGAAACACATAACAAATGTCATTAATGAAGAGATTAAAGAGCAAGGGACCTAAATGCGAGCCCTGAGGAACACCCGATACAACTCTAATTTCTCTGGATAAAGTGTTGCAATAGTTAACAATTTGTGTCCTCTCTGAAATGAAAGAGAAAATCCAGGAGAGCAAGCTACCATGGATACCAAGGGATGCAAGCTTAGCAACTAAGACCGAATGATTTATAGTATCAAACGCTTTGCTAAAATCAGTATAAATAGCATCCACCTGCATCCCCTTCTCTATGCAACTCACCAGGAAATGATGGTATTCCATGAGATTAGTAATGGTTGATCTACCAGAAATAAAGCCATGTTGCTGTGCTATGAAAACATTCTTATATATAAATGAGAGTTTTTTAGAAACCAATTCTTCAAGGATTTTCGGAATGGCGCTCTGAATACAGATAGGTCTATGATTTGCTAGATCAGAGGAGTCACCGCACTTAGGTATTGGAGTGACTAAACATGTTTTCCAAAGTTTAGGGAAAATGCCAGTAGAAATAGACCTATTAAAAATAAGCCATAGAATTCTAGACATAACAAAAATGCAGTGTTTCAAAAATAAAGGTGGAACACCATCATATCCTGGATTGCAACTATCCTTCAAGCTGCTAATAATCTCGAAGATCTCACTGATGCTGAAATAAAGACTAGATACTTGAGAGGTACATTCAGAAATACAATTTTTAGGAGTAATATCATTAAAGCGGTAAACCGACTCAAAAATTTCCGCAAATGAGTTAGCTATTGCAACATTATCACTCAATGCTTCGCCCTTATAAATGAAAGAAGAACCGGAGTTCTTAACCTGTCTAAGAGAGTTTGTAAATCTCCAGAAGGCTTTCGCATCATACGCAATGGCTTCCTCAGCTTTGTTGACATGTTTTAACCAACAAATTCTAGCCGCGCTCTTACACTTAGCTCTGGCATGAGAGAATACAATATAATCTTCTAGAGAATTAGTAAGCTTAAACAATTTATGGCATGCCTTTTTGTGTTTGACTAAATTAATAAGTTCTCGAGAAAACCACACAGGATATCGAGATGGCTTAGAGTACCAAGACGGAACATAATGATCAATGGTATAATTAATGTGTTTATAAAGGAGCATAACCGAGTCATCGATAGATAAGGATGGAACAAGCTTATCCCAATCGATGGAGAAGAGATAATTATTAATATTAACATAGTCAGCCTTTTTAAAATTTCTAATTAGAGTAGGCGAACTTAAGCGATAACAGTCTGATTGAATCGGAATTGAAATATCAAGAGGTGGGTGAAAATTATCCGGAGTGGTACAAGATTCATCAGAGTAAGAGACAGAAATGTTTTCAATTGAGGAAAAAATAAGATCAAGCAAGTAGCCGTCCTCGACGCAAGAATTAAGCTGACGCAGATTATAGATATTGAAATGACTACAGATAATATCAGCTTGTTTGACAACAGGGCAATGACCCAAAGGAAGATGCATAAGAAAGCCCTCAACACCATTAAATACCCGCGTATGTGATAGATTGTAATCGCCAACCAAAACAATGTCAGATCTAGCATTCTCGCTTAAAAGTTCTTCAACTGACTTACAATGTAATTCGTAAACAGAAGTGTCAGAAGCAGGCGGCAGATAAATAGCACCAAAAATAATAGATTTAAATTTAAAGTTTACACTGACAAACAGCTGCTCAACACACTGTACCGAAGTACATAACCGCATACTAGGTATTTGTTTACGTATCGCAATAAGGACACCACCACCTCTTCTTGAGGAAGTGTCATCATATCTATCTCTTCTGTATACCTTAAAGTCCGTTAAGCCTAATTCAGAATTTAAAATACCATTATGTAACCATGTTTCGACTAGTATAATAATATCATATTTAGATGTAAAAACAGATATAGCACTTCTTAAGTCAGTTAATTTAGTCCTCAGCCCACGAACATTCTGATAATAGATCAAAGGGTGCTTACTTAGTTTTTTTTCCTAAAGATATTAACATTAACATCTACGATCTTCGGCACACCATTAACAAATCTAATAGTCTTACTCGTGTCACCACTATTAATAAGAGTCTTTAGCTCATTTCTTAAAATATTAAGATGGGAGCGCTGTTTTTCCGTGCGGTCTTGAACAATATTCACAGGTCCAACGTACCTCGATTTGTTTTTTAAAATCGAAATCACTTCCTGCTTTGAAGACAGAGTCACACGCATTGGCCGAGAACGATCAGGATGCTTCTTTCCAATCCGCGAGTAGCTCACAATATTAAATCCCCCTGGATTAATGACAGATAGAATATCCTTGACCAGATCGCCATCAGTTAACGGTGAATTCGAAGATGACGAAGACGAAGCAGAGGTATGCAGCTCTTCCATATTAAAGATAACAATATTGGACGCCCTCTTCTCCCTTTCCACAAGTTCCGAGAAAATCTCCTCTTCCTCCACGGATACAGAACGGTCCTGCCGTTGAGCTAATTTATCTTCTATTACAGATACACGATCTGCTAGCTCTTTGAGACTCGTACGCAAAATCTCCATCTCTTCTTTATACATTTTGACAATCTCCCCTTTAAAAGAATCAAACTCACTCCGAAACATAGCTTGAATGTCGGATAGAAGAGCCTGAGAAGGGAGAGATGACAAAGAGCTATTCGTTTTACAGTCAAGAAAACACCCATTTTTAAACGGATGACCCGTACGCTGAACACATCCAGGATGCGAAAGAATGCTACACGAGGAGCAAGTGATTGGTTTCGCCACTCGTGTTCCACATCCACCACAAATTTTATCCATTTTCTTGTAATAGAAAGGCAATGAGATCGAAGTCGATGAAAACGAAAGCGGTAAACGGTTAGAGAGAGAGCAACGTAAACACGTCCGTCCCCAACAACAGCTGACTGACTACTTGATTATCGTTAATGTATGAGACCACCATGGTCTTCATCACCCTATTCACCCTCTCCACCGGATTGGCTTGTGGGTGGTAGGGAGGAGTGGTGGTATGTCGTATACCGTAGTCTTTCGCTAGTGCTTCAATCGTCTTATTCACGAATTCTGTACCATTGTCCGTTAGTAGTACCTGAGGGGTTCCCCATCGAGACAGCACTAACTCTCTAAATGCCTCCGCAATCTTTTTACCAGTCGCCTTTCTTAACGGCCGACATTCTATCCATTTAGTAAAAAGATCTTGGAACACGACGATATATGTGTATCCCGCTTTACTCCTCGGGAGGGGGCCCATTACGTCAGCCGCTACCACAGTCCAAGGAGTCTCAACTCGCCGGGTTCCCATTAAACCGGGTGGCGCCTCCTAACTGACCTTGCAGCGCTGACAGACATCGCATCGACGGACATATTGAGCTACCTCTCTAAATAGTCCGGGCCAATAATATCTGACCAATATCCGATGGTATGTCTTCTCTGTCCCCAAATGTCCCGCTTGCGGGTCGTCGTGTGCCTCGCGCAGGATTTCTTTTCTCAATCCTCGCGGTACTACCAATTTCCATGCGTCTATTTCTTGATCGCACTCAAAGACAGCCGGATCAGCTCGGTGGTAGTATATCCTGTCACCTTCTAGCTTCCAATTCGGTAGCTTCTCTGGATGCTTTCGTATCTCCTCTCTCCTTGTTATATACCACGGATCGTCGGTGTTGTTAAAATCGTCTTCCAACGTGCAGAGGAATTGCAGGTCTTCGTCCTCGTACATTCTAGAGAGTGCATCCGGTACGTGGTGCAGTGCTCCTTTCCGGTGTATGATCTCGAAGTCATACTCGAGCAATTCTAAGGCCCACCTCGCTAACCGACCTGTCGGGTTCTTTAAGTTATGCAGCCACCGTAAACTGCTATGATCCGTTATCACGGTGAATTTATATCCCTCCAAATAAGGTCGAAAATGTCGAATCGACCACAAGACAGCCAAGCACTCACGTTCGGTTACGGTGTACTTTCTCTCTGCCTCGGATAGACAACGACTTGCATAGGCGATCACTCTTTCCTTGTCGTCTTTCGTCTGTGTCAGGACTGCACCCACGCCTGTTGCACTGGCGTCGGTTTGGAGCACGAATTGAGTCTCGAAATCGGGACATGATAGTGTAGGTGCCGTTGTCAGGTGGTCTAGTATGCTCTGGAAGGATTCCTTTTGGTCCTCGTTCCATTCCCACGACTGATTCTTCCGCAGCAATCTTGTTAATGGTTCAGCTTTCGTAGCGAACTCTGGTATGAATCGCCTATACCACGAAGCCATTCCTAAGAATCGACGTAGCTGTTTAAGATTGCGCGGTGGTGGGTAGTTTACGATTGGCGCTATCTTCTCTGGATCCACCTGCAGTCCTTCCCGGTTGACTAGAAAACCGAGGTATTTAACCTAAGCACAACAAAACTCGCTCTTATCCGGGTTGATGGTTAACCCTGCCCCCTCGATCTTTTTCAAGACCTTCTTTAGCCACTCGAGATGTTCCTCGAACGTCTCTGTGACGATGATTATATCGTCGAGGTAGGCGAACGCATGTGGTTCCATCTCCGGTCCAATTAAGCGGTCCAGCAACCGCTGAAACGTCGCTGGTGCTCCGGTCAAACCGTAAGGCATTCTTTTAAAATGGTACAAGCCTTTTCCTGGCACCGTAAACGCCGTGACCTCTCGACTTCCTTTTTCCAACGGAATTTGGAAGTATGCTTGACTGAGATCAATCGTTGATATATAATTGGCTCGTCTTAGTTTGTCTAAGATGGCCGACATATATGGAAGGGGATATGCATCCTTCTTAGAGACAGCATTCACTTTACGGAAGTCCAGACAAAATCGGTAGGTACCGTTTGGCTTCTTTACCATCACTATCGGTGATGACCAATTACTATGCGAGGGTTCAATTATGTCCGCCTCAAGCATTTTGTCGACTTCCTCGTAAATAGCCTGCTGAATCTTTGGAGATACCACGTAATAACGTTGCTTTATCGCTGCGTTATCTCCCACGTCGATCTTGTGTTCTGTCAACGTGGTGGCTGGTGGATTCGCAGGTATCGGTGGGAGCTCGTTCTTAAGGAACTCCTTCAGCCGCTCGGCTTGTGCCTCCTTAAGTTTTTGAAGGCCACAGCACGCGGCTATCTTCTCTTTATTCGCCCGTATTTTATCAAACGGGTAATTCCTCGATGGATCGTCCTTGAACGTCCATCGGTTAGCCTCGAAATCGATCTGTATCCCAAAAGCTCTCAAGAAATCGAGTCCTAGCACGCAGCGCAAGCCTAATTTGGGCAAGAGCATTGCCCTTATCTGCCTGGTCCTCTTTCGCACGGTCAGAGTCACTGTTACCTCTGTATCGGCTTTGACCATTTGGCCAGTGGCGGTCTTTACCCTTATTGGCGTAACTCGTTGTGTGAGGACTCCCGATTCCTTCAATAACCTTTCAGCTTCTGGCCCAAAAAATGTCCGGCTGGCTCCCGAGTCCACTAACGACTGTACGGGCTTACCACCGACATAGGGCGTTAGATACAGAAGCGAGGGAGTGTTCTCCGTTATTCCCGGACTATAAAAATGCTCAACCTCTGGCTCGTTGTTCGAGTTACTTTCTTTCTCCCCTTTCGGGGAATTATCACCTGCTCCCCTGTCAGGTCGTACTTCCTTTCTCGCAGATGTTTCTCGCGAGTTAGACAGCCTATCCGGCTGACTCAATTCTGGTCTCGCCTTTCCTTCTTCTTTCTGGCGAGAAATAGATACTGTTTCCTTTGCTTCGTTCGATGTCGTGCGAGCGTGAGATAGCTCCTCGGAAGACGCGGCCGCTCGCCTCAGCGCCTTCCTTGGCCTTTTCCCGGACACTTCTCACATTGCAAGCACGTCACATCCGGTTTCCCACAATAATAGCAGAAGATCTTGCGCGCTTTTTCACACGTCCAGAACTGGTGACCCTCCTCCTTGCAATTCCAGCAACGGTAGGGTCTCTTGGTTTTGGCTGGTGTATTGGTGGAGGTTCCAGCCTCTGTAGGTGGGGTTTCCACCCGGACCTGCTTATTGCCGGTGTTTCCCCGGTTCTGGTTCCTACGTGGGTTTCCTCCTTGCCGATCTCGGCTTGGGCTCCTCGATGGAGCCTCCTCTACCGCGGCGAAAGCGGTCTCTCTCGGCCTTGGCGACGGCGATCGCCTCGGCGTCCGTGGGGTTCTCCTCCCATGGTACGCCAAAGTCGGGTGCTGGTGGTGGCACATAGGTCGTTCTAAATTCGAGGCTCTTTTCTATCCTCTTTGCGAGTTCCTCTAATTGGGAGTAGCTATCGATCATCTCCAGATGGATCGAGACCTGTAGCGGAGACAGCATGTTCCGGTGGGCGGTTCTTATTATTTCCATCTCGCTCCACCGGGGTCTCAGCTTTTCAGCGAGACCGCGTATGCAGGTCAAGTAGTCGGCTACTGGCTCTTCTTCCCCTTGTGTTCTTCTATCAATCTCCCGCCTCAGCGCGGTCTGATAGTCGGGGTCGCTGAAGCGATTACCGAAAGCCTGCAGAAAGGCTTCCCAGGTGTGCCATTCGCCTTTATGACTACGGAACCACTGTAGCGCTATTCCCGATAGGAAGAATGGTAGACAGCCTAAAATGGACTGTCCGTCGATCGGTATTATTTCTCGCCCTTCTTCAATGCGACCCCTATAACATCGTATACGTCCTCGCTTTTTCGTCCTGAGAAAGCCAAATTCCATTTGCGCATGATGTTATACGCCGTTGATGCCGAGTACCGTGGATTCCTACCCGGTTCTTCGGGGTAATAACCGCGATATTGTGGCGGTATCGCTCTTTCTCGCTCATACCCGCGGGAGGCCTCTCGTGTGGCCTGCCTTCCGCGAGGAGGATCCTCTCTTAGGGGAGATCTCTCTGCTCTATGATGTGCGTTCCTTAAGGTGCCTTCTAAGCGTTCAGGAAGGTCTTCGGCTAAGAATCGCAAGACAGCATTCAACCGCTCCGCGATACCCTCCATTCCATCAGCTCCTCTAGCTGGTGGTGGGTTTTCCTGGCGGAATCGGTCGGTGCGCGGCCTTGCCCCGTTCTGCGAGGGTCCCTCTCTTCCAGGGGTTTCCTCGTCGCCGATCACAGACAGCCTTTCTGCCACGGCCCTTTCCGGCTCTTCCGGTATTCCTGAAGGCCGTGCGTCTTCGGCCGGCTGTGTTGCCGGTAAGTCTTCCTCGGTTGTGGAGCGTTGCATCGGATCGGTCGGTGGTTCGCTTGTTCGAGGGGTCGGAGGAAATCCGCCCTCCGCCATTTCGTGAGACCTTAGTTCTACGGCTGGGCCTTCACTTCTCCTTGTCGGAGGTCGTCGCTTGGTGAGCTCTTTCAGCAAACGCACCCGTAAGGTGGTACTACGACCTGTATGGGGAAGGCTCCTACTACGTAGCTCTTCCGCCAACTGCGCGTCACTTAATTGATGCACCCAATCGACGAGGGAAACTTCCTCGTCTAGTTCCACTTGATGCATTACCGAATTCCCTATTTCAGAAGTGCCTACGCTCGCTTATGCACCGATAATTCACGCACTCACTCGCTAATTGTATTTCTATCCTTAACGAAGGAACAAGTCTACTAATGTATAATTTTTTTTTTAATTCTCCTGAGCTACGTCCGTTTACTAAAAAGCTTCACGGATAACTCTCGATATATACGTCCGTTCACTACGAAGAGTTGCGGATCACTCTCTATATACGTCCGTTCACTACGAAGGTTCACGGATTACTCTCTATATACGTCCGTTCACTACGACGGTTCACGGATTACTCTCTATATACGTCCGTTCACTACGACGGTTCACGGATTACTCCCTCGCCGCTTGTCACGTACACGTTAAGTTTGACCTTAGAGACAGCTATTTACTTTTGTAAGGAGCGTCAAATTTCTATTGTTCCCAAGCGACAAGAATATTCTAGAACGTACGTCTTATAGTTTTTGTATGTTGACGAGCGTTACGCTACAGTCACAAACATGATCATAAAGTTTTTCAAAACCGTGTTATTATCACGAGACTTTGAAATTTCCTACTTCTTGCATATTGACGAGAGATCGGTTCTACTCGTAAACAGGACCATAAAGTTTTTCTTAATCATACGATAAACGTTTGAACCGGATTCTATAATAACCTCTCGAAAAACAAATTTACTGACTAACTTGAATAACCGTTCCTATGGGTAAACTACGTACCCTTCAAGATTTGAAATATCCTTAATTCACACTATCAAATTATAACGCCCGTGGTTTCGCTCTACGGGCCCCACGTTGGGCGCCATTTTGTGATGGTGGACGTCGCTTCGTTTCGCGCTAACGGGACGCCGATCACACTTCGGCACGCTTCCCCGTCCCTCTGGGAGAGCTACCGTTCTGATCACCCGCGATACCCCAGTCACTTCTCCTTCGCTTCCAAAAGATTTGGGCGCCAGACGCATACCGCGTCACGGGAGGAATACCTCAACTCCCGTTTTTCAATTAACTTCGGGGGATGGTTCAAGCGGAAATCCATCGCTAACCGTCCACCCCGAGAATCAAAAACTAACTCTATGAAGGAGAAGCTAGGGTACCCGCACCAGCTAACGGGGTGACCAGTCGGCCTCTGCACCTCCCATCGGAACGAGAAACCGTGAACCGGACTGCCAGCTAACTCAGCCCCGCGGACGGTATGGTAGAGGGGCTGGTCCTTTTCTAAATAACATGTGAGCCGAAATCACGGAGCGTTATATTCAAGAGACAGACAGGATATGCATCACTAAATAAAATAAAATAATATAAAACCGAAAGGATTACGATTAACCAAGATCAGTCATTTATTTTCAAATGAACACCATGGCAATAAAATAATCTAAGCACAGCATATAAATAAAAATACAAATAAAATAAACTCAATAATGAATTACCGATTATTTACGCCTATGATTAGAGAAAAACTCGGTCTTATGATCCCGATAATTAATCTAATATTATTACGAGGGTAGAACCTAAATACACGATTATATTTAAAATATAAAATTCAATGGTCTCGTAATATAAGATAGAGGAAATAAGTCGAGCATACTATAATCCTATAATACTATAATCCATACTATAAACTATAATCCTCACGTTCGGTATGCTTGCTCGTCGGCTCGTGTGTTTACGCGTTTTTATATCTAGGATATTCGGTTACGCGTGCGACTTCGATTCCCCGAAAGACACAGTCTATACGCGTGGTCTTATATCTTTCCCTATAATACCGAATAAAAGTTGTAATTACGGTTTAATATAGAGGTTAATTCAATTAACGTTGTACGGAGCTGGCAATATAATAATTCGTAGTATTGAGAGAAAATATTCTTTCCTTTTTCTTTATTATTTTACGCGTGAACACGCTTCGAGGAATATAGACAGCTGGTACGTATATAGAGGATATTCGTAAGCATTATCTGCGACGAACAATTATCTTCGTAGCGTGTATAACGATCTCGTAATTATACATTTAGTGGAGACGATTATCGGTGATTACGAATAATAAGAAAAGTGATATTCATTAAGGTACTTCTTCGTATAAAATTTCGAACTCAGAGAAAGAGGAAAATATTCGCTTTATATTCAATCTTTTCTTCGGAAATTAGGCGGCTACGCATGCTTTTTCACGCGTGCCTCGCCTTTCTCTTTCTTTTCGCCGGTTCGCCTCACGCGCGTCTTTGTTGACGGCGGGCGCGTAGCGGTCGTCGGGGCTTTGCTTTGTCTCGCGTAACCTCTCCGACAAAGACAACGCTACTCGGCGTAATTTTCCACAGATAGCCCCTTTCTTAGGATCGAATATTAAAATTTAAAATGCAAGATGGATAATTACTCGCTCAACCACGCTTTTACGGGGAGCCTTCCTCTATTTCTCTCTTTCATATACGACCATAACGAGACTTTTCTTTGAATAGCGAGCGAGTTCGAGTGAGGCGTACATGCAGAATTTTATGCGCGTGCAAGTTCGAGTGCGACGCGACGAGACAGCTGTATACGAGGCAGAGCGATTCCTTACGGTCGACGATTTCTCTTTTTCACACACTTTCGTACCCGGAGTAATTAGCGACGTCCATTGGATCGATCGGGGATACCTTTCGTCTCGTTATTTTCGATGGCAAATAGGTGAAGATTGGTGCGAAAGGTATCCTCGCCGATCCACGGCGTGTACATACTATCTTTATAGGGACTTACATTCTCGCTACCTCCTTCGGGGCTCGTCCTCTCGCTTTCCTCTCCTGGCTCGTCCTCTCGACGATCGACGCAGACTCTCCCACGACTACTCAAAGACTTTCCGCAGAATCACTCACGACTAACGCACGACTAACTGAAGGCTCAACGAAGACTTTCCGAAGACGCTCTCACGACTCGCCAACGGAGAATAACTCGCGACTCACTGCTTCCGGCTTCCTTCCGGATCGCGTGGTCCTTCTCCCCTCCCGAGCTCCTTTCCGCGGTGTCGCCAGATCTTCGGGGCTTTGTCCAGCGATTTTTCACCGCTGATTGGTCCGAGTGCCGGCTCCACGCGTTGCCACGCGCTCGTCCTTCACGGTACGAGACGCGCGCGATTTGAGCCGGGGCGCTCTCACCCTGAGACACGCCACGACCCTGACACACGGCTAATCCCCGGTGGAGGGCTCGGGTGCAACCCTGGTTGGCGGGCCACCTCGGCCAGCACCTCTACTCGGTGGACGCCCCCAAGGTCGCCACTCGGACATCGCTGGACCCCTTTCTCGGCCGTCTCGCTCCGCGGACTCGGAGGTTTGAAGCGACCCACGCGATCCGCCGGTCCTCGCCTCGCTCGCTCGCCCCGGCGCACGCGGGTTGCCTATCGCCAGGCGCTCTAGCGCCTTTGTAACGGGCGTTCCAAAAACGCAACGTTACAGCAGATGAAAACTGAGCCAGATATACTACCGCTCTCATTATGTCTGGTCTTGTGACCACCGCTAAATACATCAATGTACCAATTAATTCCCTATATGGTACCTCAAGTTTACTTTTGTCATCACATGGGAATAATTTTTCAATAATGCTGACTGGAATATCTACTCCTTTTGCATCTTCCATTGCAAACCTCTTTAAAACATATTTTATATACCTTGTTTGTGTGAGAATTATTTCATGTTTTCTTTTCTGTATTTCAATTCCTAGACAATTCCTTGCCTCACCTAAATCTTTCATATCAAATTCCTCCTTCAGTCTTCCTTTAATCTCATTAATTTTATCATACTTATTACTAGATATCAAAATGTCATCCACGTAAACTAAAACTAATACAAAAATATCCTTTTCATTTTTAAAGTAAATACATGGATCAGACTTACTCTGTTTCAAACCTATTTCTTTTAACTTTGAATCTAACAATGTATTCCACTGTCTACTAGCTTGTTTTAACCCATACAAAGCTTTGTTTAACTTACAGACCTTATTGTCGTCTTGTATATCTTTTAACATTTGTATCGCTTTATCTTTAATGTCACTTGTTTCTTTTCCAATTATATATTTAAGTCCTACTTCAAGTAACTCTGGAATCTCCATATAAATTTCTTCTTCCAAATTTCCATTTAGAAATGCTGATGTTACATCTAACTGATCAATTTTTAAACTAAACTCTACCGTAAGTGCTATGAGTATTCTTAAAGATTCTAAACGCGCTACTGGAGCAAATGTCTCATTATAATCATAACCTTTTACTTGGTTAAAACCTCTTGCTACCAATCTAGCTTTTCTTTTATAAATTTTTCCTTCATTATCAAACTTGTTAGCTAACACTAACTTACTATCAATTACGTTTTTATCGTTTGGTCTTTTGACTATTTGCCATGTATTATTCTTTACCAAGTTCTTAGTTTCATCAGCTATTGCTTGTAGCCACTCAGTTCTGTCTTTTCCTTCAATTGCTTCATTTAAATCTACTTCAGCATAATTCGTACTTGCATCTTCAAAATTTTCATCTTCTTCATCACTTTCATTTCTCAGTGTTTGTTCTGTAACTTTACCTTTTGTTACATTATATTCTTTCTTTGGTCTCCCTGGTCTTCCTGTACGAATTATTTTTGGTCTTCCTGGTAGACGTTGTTCATCTATTTCTTTCTCTTCAACTTCTACATTTACGTCTTTATCTATAGGTGTCAATATATCTATCTCTTGAATATTTGACTCTCCATCTATTTCAATATCAATTACTTTATTTTGTTTTTCTCTTAATTCATCTACAAACTTAACCTCTCTTGAAACAATGACTTTCCTTTTTGAAGGTACATATACTCTATAACCTTTTGTTTCCTCAGAATAACCTACCAGGATTCCTTCAGTCGATCTTTCATCCAATTTCCCCTTCTGAATATCTTTATCTAACACATATGCCTTTGTACCAAATACTTTAATGTGTTTAATACTTACATTTCTCTTAAACCATAATTCATATGGTCCTTTCCCTTCCAATGATTCTGTGGGACACCTATTTCTAATATAGTTGGCTGTCATTATTGCTTCAGCCCAAAAAGAGGATGACAACTTTGCTCCTATCATCATACACCGTGCCATGTCAAGTAAAGTTCTATTCTTTCTCTCAGCTACACCATTTTGCTGTGGTGTATATGCACTAGATAATCGTCTTTGTATTCCAGAATCCTTCAAAAACTTATCAAAATAACTATTACAATATTCCTTACCATTATCAGTCTGCAGGTATTTTATTTTTCTATCACACATATTCTCTACCATATTTTTATACGTCTTAAAAGTCTCAAAAATATCATTCTTATGTTTTAGCGCATATACAGTACAATACCTAGAATAATCATCAATATACGTGCAAAAATATTTTGCTCCCCCTATTGATAAGACTCTAAAAGGTCCACATATATCACTATGAATTATATCAAGAGGTTCCTTAGCACGTTCATGTGAAGATCTAAATGGTAGTACAGTTTGTTTCCCCATAACACATATTTCACAATCGGAGAGCTTGCTACTAAAATTAACATTGTACATTCTCATCGGTTTCAAAAGACGTATCAAATCTCTCTCATTTAAATGACCCATATGCTCATGCCATAACCTTAAGATTAAATTACTTTGTTCTACCTTCTGAGCAATATTGAATTCTGGTTGTCTCACATAATATAAGTTTCCTATTCTATCCGCTAACATTTTTATATTTCCTAACAGGTCCTTAACAATGGCAATGTCTTTCTTAAACACTATCACATTATTCTTATCAACAATCTTTGCTACGGACAACAAGTTTGTTCTTAAATCTGGTACTAACAAGGTGTTCTCTAGCTTAACTAACTTCTTACATTCCTGAGATTCAATATTAAAGCTAACAGTACCTTTTCCTTCTACTTTTGTTGAGTTCTTATTTGCAAGGCGCAAACTATCAACTACAGGCTTCATTTCTTGGAATAAATTTACATCTTTGCATAGATGTGTGGTACATCCACTATCCAGGCACCAGCTTCCTTCTAGGTTTTCAGCTTTCATGTTCCTATCTTCATGGGCATTCATCGCTGCAGCATAGTAAACATCTTCGACAATATTTGCCTTATCCTCTTTACTCTTGTCCATATTGTTTTTCTTATGTACTATTTTTGTATAACATCTTGAAGCAATGTGTCCCTTTCTTTGGCATCGATAACATGTAATATCTCTTTTATATTTATTCTGATCATCCTGCTTATCCATATTTTTAATACTGTTTCCTTCAACCTCCTTCTTGTTAGTATATCTCTGGCCCATATTTGCACCTTTTGGATTACTTCTTGTTGACGTTAGTAGTGCACTCGATACCCCACTAGATCCATAGTTTTGCTTCCGTGCATTACTCTCTTCTAATATCTTTATCTTCAATGCATCAACGTCTGGAAGGTTGTCTCTCGAACCGATTGCACATCTGAAGTTTTCATAACTCGTAGGCAAACCATATAGTAACATGCATGATAGTAGATCAGCATTTATCTCAACATCCATTTCATTTAACTTATCCACGATATCCAAGAACTTATTGATATGTCCTCTGACATCATCATTTTCCTGCATTTTGTGCACCATAAGTTCTTTCAACAAAGTGGCCTTTCTTGCAGGTCCCTTTGAAGCATATACTGACTCTAGTTTTAGCCACACCTCTCGTGCAGTTTTACTACCTTTTAGTTGTTTCAACTCGCTCGGAGAAACACTTAATATCAAATCAGATCGTGCCTTTAAGTCTTCTGCAGTCCATTTATTATAATTTTCCAGTGAAGCCGCGTTTCCTTCAATTAATTCCGGTTTCATCTTATCTCCAGATACATATTGCCATAAATCATTTTTAATTAATAATGCTTCCACTTGTAAGCGCCATGTATCATAGTTGTCTTTATTTAACAATTCTATTCTGGATAGATTGAAACTCATCCTACTTCCGTGCACGTGCTTTGCTTTCTAACCTAATTCTCCTGTATTTTGTTTGACTTTACTAATTACCTGATATTTTACTTTTCGTGAATACCTGGGCCCATAACCTGTTAAATTAAGGTTAGGAGAATATATTACTTAATTAATATATTAAGAAAAGCACTTTCACATGTGGATGAAATTGGATTTAATAATAGCATTCACTCTTACATGTTACCTTACTATACTAAGCGTAGAACGGAAGGAAGGGAAGACGCGCGATTTATTCTTCTTCTTACGTGCGCATGCGCACGCATTACTGATAATGCATTGAATTCCTTAACAAAAACAAAGATACTTTTTACACCATGCACATCGCAACATGCGGGCTTTCCGCACACCGCACAAAGCGGTGTCAACTTTGGGTTTGCAAAACAAAAGTTTACTGGATTTTCGAATCGTTCTGGTCTATCAGGAAGATAACCTGATAGGTTATCCCACTTTTGTGCCACGCATATTTGAAAAGATCTTGGAAACGAGGTGATGATAATTGATTATGGGTCAATGATTGCAATCGGATGATGTTATTTCTTAAATGGAGGTTAACCCTTAGTAGCCTGATTTACGAAAGTGATTTCTTTTTAATATTACTGTGTTTGCTTGAGGGTCTAGATGAAGGGAAAAATAGCTAAAAAATAGCTAAAGAATTAGTAGGTAGGTTTTATGTAGGGCGGAATGCCTGAAGTATCAAAATTGATACTCACAAAAATAGCACTAGTTTCTTCAAGTAAAACATGCACTCCCAAAAAATAATTACATCTTAGCGAAAATAATATATTCACTTACCTCAAAAGTATTTATATTCTTCAGAAAAAGAAAATATATCAAATTTGTATTCAACAATACTTTTAGTAAAATGTTTTTACTTGTTCACTTTGCCGCGCAAGTAATATGTCATAGATAAAATAAAACAATAATGACATTTGATTTTTTTTTTAATTTCGTTGGAAAGAATATTATACAACAGTAAAATACGTACAGCTAACCTATAAAAAAAAAACTAATAGTAATGTGAACATTCGGTTTAAAAGATTGGTATCAAAATTGAAACTCTAGGTTATTAAGGGTTAACGGGCAAATCTAATAATATAACTTTATCAGAGAATGTCCTAATGAAATTCTTCCATATACGGAAACCATAAACATCTAACGGTTGAATTAACCCTGTTGTTTTCTTTGGTATTGTTCGAAATATCACTTCCTTCTCGCGTGGTATTTCTGGTTTCAAATTAACTGGACAGTGACCGCCCAAGAATCAACTAATAATACACTGCGTTGTCGAGTGTTTGGTAAAAAAACGTTGATTAACCATTTCTTGAATTCATTTGAGGTTAATTTCCCAGACGTCGTTGCAGAAATATAAACATTGCTTGGTTTAAAAAGAGTTTCCTGTACCCGAGGTCCTAGAATTCCAGTAGGCTCTTTTAATACGATAAACAAAGGTGAAAGTAATTTTTCACTTGCAGAAATTGTAGGTAGGATAGTATAGCTGTGCGTAATGGACGATAATGATTGAACGATAGCTTCAACTTTTTTAACACCTTTTTTTGCTAATGTGCGCCCTGAATGTGCTTCTAATAGAAAGCCACTCTCGTCTGCGTTATAGACGTTGTCTTCGCCAAAATTCGTTATTAACGGCTTTATTTCGTTCACAAAAGCGGTACTTTTTGTTTCTATTTCTTCAGCATTCACATATGTTGATTGTGTGATAAATTTTGTTATCTTACGGGATACAATGCCGTTATTTTTTTTAAAATTCCAGATCCACCAATTTCCCGCTGTGAATGAATGATAGTTAACTTCATCCTTCGCTTCCAAAGCCCATCGCCTAATGTCAGTATCGTGAATTATCATCCTGTTATCAATACTAATTTTGAATTTGTTGAACACATATTCGGCAACGAAAATGGCCTTATCGTGTGACGTTCCAGCTTCCCATCTATACAGTTGAGATAAAGATTTTACTTTCTTAAATCGTTCTTGTACACTTTTAAGGGGATGACGTTTTCGTTTCCCACTTGTCCAATATTCCACGGCTCTGATTGTATATTCTAAATCAATAATTTCTCCTTCTTGACGTATGCAATGTTCACTCTGAAACATACCTTTCTCTGCATTATTTGATGTCGATTCGACTTCTTCGTACCAATCGTCTTGTTGCAATTCATGTGATGCATAGGGATCTTCAAATTCTAACAGAAAATCATCTTCAATAAGAATATCTTCTTGCATACTTCTAGTAATGATATCTAGGATAGCGTCGTGCTAAGCGGTTTCCCGAACATTCGGAGGTCGGATGACGATAGTTGAAATGTGTAACGATGTAATTAACATATTAATAATATTTGCTGGATTTATCTGCACCTTTTTTGTAACAGGCTTTCACTCTCTACGATGAATTGTATGTAGTGACACTTCTGCAACTGTACTACAGAATGATTTTGAATCGCGAATAGAAGCATTTATATGTGATAAGCAATTGCGAAACATCATTGTTTTGACCGAAGATAAGCAACTCGTCTACCGAGCTTGTTTACACTAGATTGCCATGCCACTGTTATTTTGCATCGCACGATAAAAATTTGCAGTATACAAGAAGTTTCCACACATACGTACTTGGTAACTGATAGCCCTTTGTTCGCAGTGCAGTGTGAGACGTCCAACATGCACGTATCGCTAAAATGATCTAAATACCATATTGTCTGGGCAGTTTAACACATATGTATGTATTTATAATCAGGTTCTGCATCTTTTTAGACGTTACAGACAATTAAAAATTTTGAAAATAATAATGGAGGAGGTTTCTGTTTATTTAAAAAACGAATGTTTAACAATTTAAGAACACTGTTTCATAGAACATAAAAAGTCATTCAATTTTCGTTATTACAATTTTTTTGTATCTATTATAATTTTAAAGATATACGGGAAAATAGGAAAACGCCTATCTACCTTTAAGGGCTGTTTTCACCCTGAAGAACCGAATTATCGCCGATAAAAAAAATTACCTGATACTTCTATCGAAGTCCCCTACAAACCTGCAAAGTTTAAAAAAAATCCGAATTTTCGGGTTACCGAATGTCCCTTGTTAGTCGAGTTAAAAATTTGACTGGCATTGCTTTATCCGATTTAGCACCAAGTAAAATTTTAAATAAAGCGCATGATGAAAGATTTCTTGCTGAAATGCAAAGACTGCGCAGCCTGTGTTCCGCAAATCATAATAACCAGGACAATATTTGCAACATGATAAAAAGTCTTTCATTAAATGAATAAATATGTTGAAAAAGCCACATTATTAAATAATTGTAGAATAAGAATTTAAATATAGCAACAATTGAAAATGTGTCGCATAATGTTAGCAAGTAGGGAATATTTGCGAAAGGATCGAAAAGGCTTGGTTCCGATAGGTGGAGTCGTTGAGGAGATATAGAAGAATAAACAAATGATTTTGCAATAATATCCTAAATATAGCAACAATTAATAAATTTTTTATATAATTAATATCTGCTAATTAATTGTAAGAAGATAGTGATAGTTTCATTTCAATAAATCAATCCCATTCAAAGATATCGTTGCGATAAATCTGAACAAAGTTCGTAACTCGTTTCGCACTCCGACGCACTAATTTTGCAACAACTTTGTTAACACATTGCGTACAGATCACGAGATATCTCGTTTTTAGCAAATTGAACGTTGCGGCCGGGTCACGAGATATCTTGTTTTCATGTTTTTTCGATTAAATCAATGACTTATGCAACAAGAGACAAATGTTTTTGTTACGTTACGAAAAAAAAAAAAAAAAAAAAAAAAAGCAAGATCGCCCACTGTCGAATAGAGTAACCTCCTCCTTTTTCAAAGTCAATAAAGTCTTTATTTTATATTACATAACATAAGGTATAACAAGGCATAATATCACGAGAGGAAGACCACTGCGAAGTCTGAAAGAACGGTGCGGTTGTACGTATTCATTAAAATTCATTATTAATACAATTGCCAAACTTCTATTGGCAATGAATTCAGAAATAATAATTGCTGTAAATGGATAGGCGACAATCTATTTCTAGCGTCCGTTAAAACATTACCGGTCTTAGAAAATAATCTTTCAGAAGGCACTGATGTTGCCACAATAGGTAAATATTTTTTGGCGATACTGCTGAGGGTCGGATATATTGATTCACTTTTTAACCAGTAACGTATAGGGTCTTCCTTACGATGGATTAATGGCTGATCTAAATAATGTTTTAAATCCGTAGGCATCTCTTCTTGATGTTGTCCTCTGGAATTCGTTGATCTGACTTTCGCAAGACTATCGTGGAAGGACCATAGGCCATTATCATCGCCAGCGATTCCTGGACTGCTGATGTCGGTATTATCTATGAAATTTGTTTGATTAATTTCTCTCATATATTTAATAATACGACCGATTGCACTAGAGCAGGCTAAGGGCTGATTAAAGTAGTGATGGATTCAAGACAAGACAAGACAAGAATCGGAAATACTTGTCTTGTCTTGATTTTTTACAATCAAGAATCAGTGTGTCTTGATCTTGACAATCAATTTCTTGTCCTGATTCTTGATTCTTGCAAGATTCTTGCAAGAGTTTTGATATTTTTATAATATCTATACATATTTATTTACTACATATCGATTTATTTTTTTTGAAAATTTGTATTCAAATTATTGAAAAATATGTTTTTTAAATATACTAGTCATAAAAATTGAAGGAAAAAAAAAAATTCCTGAAACTTTTAGGTCATTTTGAACTTGCTTTATTTCAGCTACAAATGTTCGTAATAGAAAATTTAAATAACCATTTCGAGGCTTTAGGTCTCTAGTTTACAAGCCTTGTTTTCAAATTTTTTTCTTTTACTTTTTGTCACTTATGAAACCGAAGAAAAATCACGAAAGAAAAATTTTCGAATTTTTTTGTTTCGTGATGTTCTACAGCTGGGTAAAAGTTGGTTAATGCCACCGCCAGAATCTTTTTATTTCTTGTTCTTTCCTCTTTCATTTGAGCTTTGATAGAGATCTGTACGATAATTTGCTGCAAAGTTACGAACTGAAATTTGGAGGACACTTCTGTAAAGCTAGAAGTATAGGTATGCTTTATGGTAGGATAAAAATCAATTTTTTATTAGAAATTTTTTTGTTTACGTGAAATATTGATTCAAATCGAATCAAAGTGTAGGAATTTTGAAAAACTATTAGTTTATGCAGGTTTGATCGATGATCGAGATCGCGAATCGATAGTGACGCGTGTGTAAAACGAGAAAAAAAAGAACGATAATCGCAAGATCCACCCAAGTCACAAGATCCACCCAAAAATTTCAAATTAAAGGAAGAGAAGACACGTGAATGCCCCTCTGGGCGGCCAGAAAGCAAATACATATGATATTAATTAAGTATTTCCTATTTTACGAGCAACGCCTGGGTAGAGGCAACCCGGAGTACCGAATGAACACCGTAGCGATGACGTAGTGGGACACCGCCAATCGGCATCTACGCCGCTCAACGCTCACCTCGGCAATTGGCCGCCAAAGATAAGTGAGCCGAATCCGGAAGGACCTCCTGCGACGCTTCCGTGTAGTACGGAAGGAAGAAGTAATCAGCGTCGCAACCTCCCCACCCGTTCGCCAGGTCCGTCGCTAGTGATGCGACTAGAAAGGCGTTAAAAATCCGAGGAACAACAAAAGTCGGAAAGAACTTGTTAACCAGCACGCATACGAACGGGAAATATCTGTGGAGGAGGAGAAGGAGCATAGAGTGTTCGACGGTATCTGTGAGAATCAAGTGAGCGTAGTATGTCTGAGTGAGCGTAAAAATTGTTGTGAGCGAAATTTCGGCGGTGAATAATACCCGCAATTGATGCGTACCTGCGACGCGTCACGGGATCGAACGGCACGAGCCTCGATCGTGCGTGCGGCACGCGTGCTCGCTCTCTCGTGGTTTGATCGCTAACCCGAACGGTCACGTTTTTGATTACGTATTGTTGTACTAGAAGTTGAATTCTCGAAACATAGTATCTGAGTTAACGTAGTATCTGAGTGAACGTAGCTTCTCTTCTTAAACTCTCGCGAGTGTGAACACGAGGAACCGAGAAGGAAGCGTTTCGAGGCTCTCGTCGGGGTAAGGTAGCCCCGTGGTGGAAGGACGTCGTCGACGAGCCGAGCAATAAGTGAAAGGCTGCAAGCACGGTAAGCGACGACGGAGTTGGGTGGTTTTGCCGCCTTCCATTTTCTTTTGACCGGTAATGGGACCGAGGAGGTTTGTTGGTAAAGTTGTAGTTTTTGGATTATCTTCTCCTTATTAGTACCGCCGACGCGTTGGTCACGGTACACGCACGGTAGAAGAACTCTTTGGAATAAAAATTAATTAATCGATTTTGTAAAATCGATCCCTCCTCGGTTTGTTCCCATTTATTGCGTATAGATCTTTTGACCTTGCCGACGTGGATCGCCTCTCAATACGACGACCGTGGTCCGATCAACCACTTGAGCACATTGTATTATATTATTTTCTCGTATGGTTATCTTTTGTATCTCTCTGTTTATCGTACAGCGTAAATTTAAAGAATATTCCGTTTTAGAAATATTCACGTACGTACATTTCCAACGCTCGTTCCTCACGATCGTACGATATAGTCTTTGTTTTAGTATCGGCGCGTGACCCCCGTCAAGGGCGAAGCGCATTGTTCCTTGTTTATGGAAAGCGAGGCGTAGCGAAGAACTCTAGTATTTCTTGGTATATTTTATGTACTATCTTTAAAGATTGTTAACGAACAATTTTTCCCTTTTCGAGTGCTTGTATGGAGATTTATCGGCGACGAGAAACATTATTTGAATTAACTGGAACCGAGCGGAGTAACATCACGATCCTTGTATAATCGCGGTACGCGACGGGAGTTACATAATTGTAACCGCTCGGAAGTAACATCGTCCTCTTCGCAACACACCTTCTAAAATTTTATAATAAACTCTCTCTGTTCGTTAACTGAAATATTTGGTGCTCTCTCTCTCTCTGATTTGTATGTTCGTACTGTTCACCTAAGAACCCCCGCCTCTCCGTCACTCCCTTAGGAGACTGTCTAGCCGGCGGTCTTTTGCCGGTTCATCCGATCAGACCTATTTTCCTAAAACACTCTTACATCTTCCTGGTCCTACGAGTGGTGGCCGTAAGCCACCTGGCGCCCAAATAAAATCTATTCCCTTTCCGACCATCCGAAAATAGTGACCAGAAGGATTGTCTGACCGGGTGCCGAAGAGGTGCGTGCCTTGGGGGACACTATCGTCTTCGGAGGATAGTACCCGAAAAGTTTCCCCCTCGTGCAACGTCACAGCGCGTTTAAAAAAAGGAAGGCTTCTGAAAGTGAAGATAATGAAAAAGATATTCGTAGTGATGTGTCTAATTTAGCCAACAATAAGAAGTACCGAAAAGATCAAAGTAAGTATTATAGTATAGTATATTAACATGCAATATTTGTGAGTAGTGATGGGACTGATGCTGTATCGATATTATCGATACCTTTTTACAAATATCGATCCGTTATTGTTAATAACAATAACGTGGGCGACATATTGAAAAGTATCAATACTTTCAGAATATTGATGTATGTCAATGCATTGATACCAATTAAATTTTCGATAATATTAGAAAATTTCGATAACCTGCTTGATACCTGAAAATATCGAAACCTGTTTAATACCTAACCAAAAATATCGAAATAAACGTGTAATCGTTCGGTTACATAGTACCCGATATTATCGACACTCGTATCGAATTTCTTAAATTTATCACGTGTCGCTATCGGCGCTAGAGCGAATGATCGAGCGAATTGTCCTCAGCCGATTGTCTTTTTTTCTTAAAAGTATCAAATATTGAAATTTTCGTAAAAGTATCGAATACGTATTATGCCGGTATCAAACGGGTGCAGATTGTAATATCGATATGAAAGTGGTATCAGTTTCAAAAATTGATACCAAGTACCTAAAATTTCAATACGTATCGATACTTTCCATTAAGTACTCTGTCATCGAATTGATTAAATATTATCAATAGTATTGGTATCAATCCGATCACTAACTATATCTAACCAAAATAAAATTTTATTAAATTCACTTGCTTTAATTCTGAATCATAATAAATATTCATGCGCAATTTATTTAGCTAGTGAATTATCTCCCGAAGAGTCCGAATTTGAGGAATCACCGGACGATATATTGGTCAATGCACCGAATGAGACGGACAGATCCAATTCAAAGCAAAAAAAAAATAAATTTGGAATTTATTTTGATATCAAAAAACCTAATGAAACGAATTCTTCAAAAAATGATAAAATTGCTACATGTAAATTGTGCAAAAAAAAGAAGAGCCGGAATGTAGAAATAAAAATGAAAAACGCGAATACATCCGGCATTGCAAGACATTTATTAATATTCCATAAAACACAATATTTGGAAATTAATCCGATTCAAACACAAAACTCTTCATCAACTTCTAGTATTACGAAATATATTAATATTTCATCTAAAAACCCAAAGGTGAGTAAGTAATGTTCTTTCAATAATATTTGTGTTTGTTCTATAAAAAAAATTATATAAATAAGTATACTAAACAATAAATAACAATAATAAACAATATATAAATACACACACACACATACATATTATACACTAAACAAACTAACTATAATTTATTTACAATTCTTATTCATTTTCAGACCCCGGTTATGGAATATTGTCAAGAAAAGTTCGATTCTCTACTTGTGGAATTTGTAGCAAGGAAGTATCTGCCGTTTAGTTTTTTTGACGATGATTTTACTAAATCTTTATTTAAATATATGAATCCACATTTACAAGTACCTCAAAGAAAATCAATGCGATCCTTGGCTTTGAATACGTTTCTTTCCATGCAGAAATCAGTTTTCAAAATTGTAAAGAACAATAAATCTCAGTTTAGTTTTACTATTCATGGATGGACGTCAGTAGTAAATAAGTCATTTTATGGGATAACCATTCATTTCATTGACGAAGAATGGTGTCTTCAGTCAATTGTGTTAGACTTTGTCCCTTCTCATGGCAAACATACGGGTAAAGATATTGCCAATATATTTAGAAATGCAATCACCCAAGAAAATTTGTGTTTAGACACAGAAGTTATTGGTATCACGGTAGATAATGCCTCAGCGAATACAAAGTTCCTTCAAGAATTAGCTGCCTTATTGCCAAGTATAGATGCTATCGATCAGTGTCGCGGAACGTAGTCAAAGCCGCTACGGCGTACGTTTTCGGCGATAATAAAGAAAGCCTTTTAGGCAGTCGCACCGATTCTCGGAGCGGCCGAGAGGGGGAATTTTCTTCGAATTATTGCGAGCGAAGCGTGGCACTGGAAGAAAAGTATCGAGCAGCGGGTCAGTCGGTCCACGATCTCGAAGGCGAGCGTTTGTATAGTAGCAAGTAATAAATTGTTCATCAAGTGTTAAACTATCCTCAATCTCATTTCCCTGCATCCTCAACAATCAGCATTTCAGATGTTTTGCTCACATTATAAATCTTGCGGTACAGGACATTATGTCAATGCTAAAAATAAATAATGAAAATGATGTACATGATGATGAGGAACTTGATGAAATTGATGAAAATGTAAATAATGAATTCGAAGATACTTCTACATCGGTTAATAAATTGCGTACTGTTCTCTTTAAAATAAAATATTCCGAAAAATTGAGCATAAAATTTCGTAGATTTTGCGAAATTGTTAATTTAACATATAGTACTCCTATTATGGATGTTAAAACTCGATGGAATTCAACGGCTGAAATGCTTGCTTATTCTTTACGTTTAAAACCAGCTCTTAAAATGTTTTGCGATAATATTGAAAATTTTTAAACTTTTAAACTAACAGAGGAGGAATGGATATTACTTAAAAAGGCTTATAATTTTCTTCATGATTTTCAAGAGTTCAGCACTACTTCGGGTGTAGAAAAATACGTAACTCTCCCGAAAGTTGTGATTGGTTTTAATTTATTAATAGATAAAATTGAAAAAACAATATTACATTTAGACTTGAAATCTGATCGATCAAAATTAGATGAATCGCTACTCTTGGCATTGCAAGCGGGAAGGGACAAGATGGTAAAACATTATATTAAAACTAACTGGATTTATTGTGTAGTTCTTATTCTTGATCCTAGGCACAAAATTGAAACTTTAAAAAAAACCGCATGGGGAAACGAATTACTTAAAATATCTAAACATAAATTTGAAACTATTTTTAAAGAAAAATATTACATACGTACGAAACAAATTGAACAATATAATATGAATAAGGGCAAACATATATTAACACTGAAGAGTTAAGTGATGATGCGATCGATTTTAATATGCATTTCGAAAAGTATCCTGAACCACACCTAACTTCAGATAATAATTGGAAATGCGAAATAGAATCTTATTGTAACGAAAAACGAATTAGTTATAAGGATGATATACTTAGGTGGTGGAAAGAAAATAATGACCGGTATCCATGCCTATCTCGAATGGCCCGTGACTTTTTATGTATTACTGCTACATCAGTTCCATCAGAAAGGTTATTTTCGAGAGCGGCACTTTTTATGCGCAAACACCGGAACAGAATGAATGATGATTCTATTAGGAGCCAACTATGCCTTCAATCCTGGTTCACATGTAGTTTGAATGAAAAAATTCATTCTAATATGTAAATATACATGTAGTTAGTGAACAAGAGTTATGTAGTTCTAAATTAGAACAAGTTTTATATACATATATATATTCTAGAATTAGGATTTTATATTATAGAATTTTAAAACTATGCTACATGTTAGATACGTTACACATATCATACACATATTAGTAGATATTATAGAATTAAATGTAATTCTATAATAATTAAATATAATATAATAAATTAAATATAATAAATTAAATTATAGAATTAGTAATATAAATTATATGTAAACTGGGATTGAAGGCATTGTTGGCTTCCCAATCGTTCATTTTTTTTCGCTTATTACTATTAATTATACTACTTATATATATTGTAACGTAACGCAGTAATCGACAAACAATTAAAATCAAATATAATGTTACGTCCCGGGGAACAATAACAAAATTATATTAAGGAATGAATAAATTGATAAGTAAAAGGAAAAACAAAGATATTTTAACCTCTTTTGGGGTTATAGCGTCTACGCGACGCAACCCTGGGATGAGGAATGAGTGTCGTAAGGGAGAGAAAGAGGAAATTAAAAATAGGGAGATTTACCTCTATCTATTTGCAAATTTTTGTAGCGCGGCTTCGAACTCCTTTACGAAATCCTTATAAGGATGCTCCGTGGCCAAATACTCCTCTAGCAATGAAGTGGGGGGAGAAACGGGGGAGTTTTTCGATACAGGCCACGGCTTTTTAAAATAATTATTCCTCCTGAATGAGGTTTTTTTCCGGATCGCCTTGACCTTCCCATCTGCAGGAAAACTCAAATTATACCCTTCCTTTCTGCTAGAAATTTATCCTCACGAGAACGACAGATTTACAGCGCGCTCGAGACGGAATAAAATATCGCAGAAAGAGAGAGACAAAACTAATATCCAGAGAGAACGCAAAGCTACTGCGCGCTCAATGGGATGAACGCAGAAAAATGCGCGCATCAAAAAAACTCAATGAAACTAGTTATAATTATTATTGGAGGAGGTCAAGGGAAATGAATTTACTTAATTAGGTATAGGAAAAAGGGAACGCAAAATGACTGCGCGCTCTTTTAACCAATACCCCGGAAAACCGAGAGAACGCAGATGAATGCGCGCTCTTTATTACTATTCAAAGGAAAAAAGAGAACGCAGGCAAGAGCGCGCTCTTTATTCCAATAGGAAGAACGCAAATGACTGCGCGCTCCCTAAATTATTTTGAGGAAATGGTTGGAAAAAAGGAAGAAGCATTTATAATAGTAAACAACAAATTTCACACGAAAATTTAATTAGAAAGATGAAAAACCAACTTACAGCTTTTTAATCGAGTTGTGGTGAATCAAGCAAAAGAAACTCCTCGAATCTTGAACTAGCTAAGGTCTTTAATAGTCTTTACGAGAAAACGAAAAATGAAAGCTGAATTTTAAAGTTTTAAGAAAATGATCTAACAAAACTCCTAGCGTACGAATGGTGGCGAGCCGTGCTCGGCCATCGCTTTTAAAAACTAGCCATCCACTAAAACCCCTCCTAATTTCCAAATTTAGGCCCTTCATTGGCTATGGACTTTTGAACTTCGGGGGTGCATAGTGGGGACTAGGTTTTCCCTATGACCTAGGCAGGAGTGGGAGTTGGTGCATTCGCAGCTAAGCGTAGGCGTAAGCGCGCTCCCAAATCCCCTCCCTTCTCTCTTTGGTCGCATCTTACTTATTCATTTTCTTAATAATTAATTTACTTAATCAACTAATCAACATTTACATGTGTTGTACCCGCGAGTCGCCTAAGCGACACGGTAGTATCATATTCAAGGCCGCCTTCCGAAGAGGCGACCCAAAAGTAATGTGTAAGCATTGCATCACCCGAGTGCCTGGACATTGCGAGTCCCGAGCCTAAGATGCAATTCAGCGATTCTCCCTTCTTAGCGCCGAACGCTAAGGAGTGGCACGCACAGAAATAAGGAAACGGATAGACAGATCATCGAGAGCGAGCAAAGAGTTAGGAGGGTTACTTGTGCCTCACCAATAACCAGTTATTTAATAAAAGTCATACTTATACTCAAGAAGAACCTGATCTATACCTCAAACACCACCTTCCTTCCGCTTCCAAAGATAACCGGTAGCCGGCTTACGAGCGCGGGTTACCACATTGGTGGCAGTGAGTGGGATCGTTTCGCAAAAAATTTTTTGCAAATACGTGGCAGTTATCGCCAGAAGAAGCAAAGGCCAAGGTGAAGGACGGTGTAAACTACACCGAGACGGAGGAAGCAGACCAGGCAACCTAACACCAGGCGGCAGCCAAGGTTCATACGAGGAAGTAGACGACTGGACGAGCGACAAGGAGGAGACGAGCCTTATCGACAGCTCAGCTTACGGCACGAGCCAGTTCACCGAGCTTATCTGCGGACGGCGCGGAGAACGAGAGATAGGGCAGCCAACTCCCAGCGAACAGGTGACAGCAACGACGACAGCCCAGCAGAATGTGGCGAACACTTCTACTGTGAGTAACATCCACACCTAGCTCAGCACGCAAGACAAGCGTAAGAGTAGCGACCGTATGTCCGACCAGGGCAAATCCGCAAAAGTATATTTCCTGCCAGACAAACAGCAGTTTAGTCGATCACTCGAATCGTTTTTCGACGAAAAATTAATATTTACCACCCCAGAAAGCGAATGTAAACGTAGGAAATTGTCCGCGACAGCCGTAAAACATCTCTTTACGGATAGCGATCTTAGCGAATCAGACCACGGCGCATCGGGATTACAATCACCGATTAGTGACCGAATAGAAACCAGACGAGAATACCCAATAGAAACGTTAGATTTTTCGCTTTTAGAAATTGAAGACGACGAAATGACAGAACAATTAAGCCTCAAGGAAGCACGCAAGTGCATAAACTCTTTCGACGGGAGTTCAACCACCAAACTTTTAGAATTCCTAACGGCGTGCGACTATACATTTGCGCAACTTAAAGAAACCGATAGACCAGCATTATTCGCGTACATAAGAAATCTCAAACTCGTAGGAAAAGCGGCAGAAGAAATGCGATATAAAGAACTTAATACGTACGAAGAATTAAAAACGGAATTAGAAGCAATATTTTTAGAAAAACGCTCAGTATCGGCAGTACAAGCTGAGCTACATAGAAGCTATCAAAAACCAGGGGAAAGCGCGCAGGCGTTCGGGCAACGCGTAGAAAAGCTATACATGCAACTCGCAAGATAAACGATAAAACCGCATCACGACGCGAATTCCAAGCGAAACCTAACCGAGGTTCTAAGAGACCAGGCTAAACACGTTTTCGAGAATGGCCTGCAGGGCGAGTAGGGACGCTTGTTCAGGCTAAGGGATACAAAACCCTGCAAGAAGCGATCGTAGGAGCGGTAGACATAGAAACGACGTATCAAATATCCGACCGATCCCAACCGTACCAACCCTCCGGGCAAAATTCAACCCTCCGATGTGGAAATTGCAACCGAGTAGGGCACGCGACTAGTGACTGTTACGCGCGAACTAGAATAAACCCGCGAAATACCCCAAACCGTACAGGAGGCACGGGCCCCGGCAGGGACCAAATCGTGTGCCTCACCTGTGGACGGCCCGGGCACATGGCGCGAAATTGCCGTACTAGACCAGAAAATAGACTGACTAACAGACCAAACGAAAGACCGTCGACATCACAAACGCCGACGACGACCAACCAAAACGAACGACAGACGCAACCCAGCACAAGTAACGTGACTGACGGTAAAGTAAAGCAATATAACGTAAATAGCCTTGCGGCAAAAACAGAACACAAAAATCACTGCAAAATCACGTCCGAAGATATAATAGGTGGACACGCCACCATGTTAGTAGACTCAGGAGCCCAAGTAACGCTCGTAAAAATCGGGCTAATAGACGAGGAAAAAGAGGCACGCTCGACAAACATAGAATTAACGGGAATAGGATTAACTGTGCAGAAACCCCTGTGCCAAGGAACATTAAATATACAACTAGGGAAGCAGACAATACAGCACCCATGCTATTTAGTCCGAAACGACTTTCCGATAGAAGCCGACGGACTATTAGGGATTGATTTCATGGAAAAACATAACGTAACGATAACGCCGCGCAAACATTTGGCATTATACGGAGAAATAATACCGTTAAAAAATATAGGAACAAACGTAATAGCACCGCGAACGGAAAAAATTATAACAGTACGAACAACCTCAGAAGGGGAAGGATTAGTAGAAAAAAGAGAAATAGAATCGGGAGTGTATATTGCAAATTGCTTAGCCAAAGCCGAAAAAGGGGAATGCGTTGTCAGCGTAATGAATACGACCGACGACGAAGTCGAGCTCACCGGCATATCAGTAGAAGTTAAAGACCCCGCGATTCTCTTTAAAGAACACGCGAATAATACAGTCAGCGCGAAAATAAATACGCTACAAAGAAGCAGCGGAGCCGAAAGAATGGAAAAACTTAGAACTAGCATTAGAACAGAGCATCTAAACCAGGAGGAAAAACAAAAAATATGGGACATTTGCGAGAAATATAACGATTTATTTTACCTAGAAGGAGATATATTAGAAAGTACTAACGCGACCGAGCATTGCATAAATGTAGAATCAGGAACGGCACCCATAAATGTGGCGCCATATAGGTTACCACAAAAACAAAAAGAAGAAGTAAGTAAGCAAGTAAAGGAAATGCTCGAAGCAGGGATAATCAGTAAGAGCAAGAGCTCATGGAACGCACCATTACTGGTAGTACCCAAAAAACCAGGCAACGATGGACAAGCAAGAATGCGCGTTGTAATAGATTTTAGGAAACTAAACAACGTAACGATAGGAGATTCTTTCCCATTACCAAATATAGCAGATATATTCGATCAATTAGGCGGTGCAAAATACTTTACAACGTTAGATCTGGCATCAGGTTACCACCAGATAAAAATGCGAGAAGAAGATAAATGCAAGACAGCATTCTCTACACCGTTCGGACATTACGAATATAACCGTATGCCGTTCGGATTAAAAAATGCGCCCGCGACTTTTCAAAGATTAATGAATTCAGTATTATCAGGGCTACAAGGAATTCAATGCTTCGTATACTTGGACGACGTGGTGATTCACGCGGCAAGCCTAGAAGAACACAATAAACGACTAAAAGCAATATTTGAGCAATTAAGAAAACATAAATTGCGTTTGCAACCAACAAAGTGCGAATTCCTCAGAAAAGAAACCGTATTCCTAGGGCATATCATTACACCAGAAGGAATTAAACCGGATCCCATGAAAACAAAAGCGGTGACGGATTTCCCCAAACCAAATAACGCTAAAAACATTCAGACATTTCTAGGATTAGCTAGTTACTACCGGCGATTCATAGAGAATTTTTCAAAAACAGCGAAACCATTAACGCAATTATTAAAAAAGGGAACAACATTCCAGTGGACCGATCTAGAACAGGAAGCATTTGAATTATTAAAACATAAACTAACATCTACACCTTTACTCCAATACCCAGATTTCTCAAAACCTTTTGTGCTAACCACGGACGCGTCAGACAAGGCGCTAGGGGCTATTCTATCCCAAGGAGAAGTAGGAAAAGATTTACCAATAGCATACGCGAGTAGAATACTCAATAAGGCAGAAATAAATTATAGCACGACTGAAAAAGAATTATTAGCAATAGTCTGGGGAGTAAAACATTTTAGACCATATTTGTACGGAACGAAATTCACGATAGTAACAGACCATAAACCGCTGACGTGGCTATTTAATGTAAAAGATCCCGGATCACGCCTCATGCGATGGCGTATTATGCTAGAAGAATACAATTACCAAATCACGTACAAAGAAGGAAAGAGTAACAGCAATGCTGACGCGCTAAGCCGCGTATACGTTACAAACACGATACCCGACACCGAAAATAAGGAACATAGAGAATTTTCCGCTGATGAAAAGAAACAAATCTTATACGAATATCACGACTCCCCCCTAGGAGGCCATCAAGGAGTCGATAGAACATATAATAGAATTAAATTAAAATACAATTGGATAGGACTTCGAAAGGATATAGAGAATTATATAGCAAAATGTGCGAAATGTCAACAAAACAAATTAGGCACGCGTACAAAAATGCCGATGGTAATTACAGACACACCCAGTCAACCTTTCGAAACATACAATTTAGATATAGTAGGACTATTAAGGGTTGTGAAAGAAAGCAATCGATACACACTCACTTTCCAAGATAACTTAACAAATTATAGGGAAGCCATACTAAAACCCAACCAAAAAGCGAATACAATAGTGGAAGAAATTGCTACGAAATTAATTTGCGAATATGGAATACCACAAAAAGTATTAACAGATAAAGAAGCTAATTTCATGTCAGAAATATCTAAAGAAAGATACAAACTACTAAATGTGAAAAATATAGAAACTACAACGTATCATTCCCAACCAAATGGCGTCCTGGAACGGAACCATAAAACCCTAGCAGATTACCTAAAACATCTTATAAGTAAAAATCAAACGGACAGGGGCGAGTGGCTACCTTACGCGACGTGCGAATATAACACGACACCGCGTACGGCTACTAATTATAAACCTCGCGAATCAGTACTGGGCACAAGTATAGCCGAGCGCCCGAAGCACTCGACCAGTAACCCGGAGCCACTCCCCAAGAGGAGCGAGTTCGAATACAGCCACCGAGCTGCAAGAAATTCGTGTGCTACACCATGCAACGAGAAGCAAAGCCAGGCAGCATGCGCTTCAAAAACAAAACACATAATAAAAAGAGGTAACAAAATAAGACGAGGACGATCAAAGAAACTAGATAACTATTGGATCGGACCGTACACTAAAATAAAACAAAAATCCGCGGAAAACTATGTAATAAAAAAGGGAAAGAAAACAACTACAGAACACGCGAACCGTTTAAAACACTTAAACGAGAAGAACAAACAGGAGGCAAATAATAAAAGATCCTCCCCATGACAAATTTTTTTTTTCCTTTGTGTCTTTCCACAAAATCTAAGAACACACTCTTCAAAAGCCGACCCCACTGAACAGACAGACGAACAATTTACGTTATTATCGTGTACCCAAATAGTTCAATACTCGCAAAAAGCATTACCGCACTTACAGACAGCACTAAACTTTCCGATTCCTTAAATATAGAAGCAGGATACCTCTTAGATCGCGTAACAGAAGTAAAAGCGTATAGTCAATAACGCGCAATAATTACGGTAATAATTGGAATACCTCCCATAGGAAGGCAAATACTAACAAGTAAAAAATAATAACCACGTATTTAATCATGCTCCACTTGTGGCGACAGGAATTGTAATCTTAGTACTAGTAGCGCTTTATAACATATACTATAAGCGAAAACAGCGTAAAAACCGCGAGTTAACAATAGAAGTAGAAACAAACAAGAAACAAAAAACTAACGTAGTATTTAAAAGCGAAAAGTATCTATGTAAGCATAAACGATTATATAAAAACATGTCATCGGGAAAAATAAACATTGTCAAAAAAAAAAAAAAAAAAAAAACAAATTAAAATAAAATAAAATAAAATAAAGAAATAAAGAAATAGATTTTCCTATAATATATAAATGAAGAATATATGTATAAATAAAATAAATACCAATAAACGAATAAAGCGTAAGAAAAGAATATATATAAAGGTAAACGATTATATTACACATATGTTATCGGGAATAATTAAAAAATTGTACTTTATAAATGCACAAGTATACCCATAGGTAATCAAGCGTAAGAATGGTGGCACATTCTTTTTTCCCGCGGGGGAGGGGTGTTGTACCCGCGAGTCGCCTAAGCGACACAGTAGTATCATATTCAAGGCCGCCTTCCGAAGAGGCGACCCAAAAGTAATGTGTAAGCATTGCATCACCCGAGTGCCTGGACATTGCGAGTCCCGAGCCTAAGATGCAATTCAGCGATTCTCCCTTCTTAGCGCCGAACGCTAAGGAGTGGCACGCACAGAAATAAGGAAACGGATAGACAGATCATCGAGAGCGAGCAAAGAGTTAGGAGGGTTACTTGTGCCTCACCAATAACCAGTTATTTAATAAAAGTCATACTTATACTCAAGAAGAACCTGATCTATACCTCAAACACCACCTTCCTTCCGCTTCCAAAGATAACCGGTAGCCGGCTTACGAGCGCGGGTTACCACACATGCGTTCATGCAACATTACATTTCTTACTCATACTACACTAAATCACACATACATTCTCATGCTTTTATTCTTATTATTTAATTATTATTTAAAATATTGAATAATAATAGTTGCCTACTGCTCACTCTCAGTTTTCTGCGACATGCATACTACATTCTACCTTTTCATGCATCTATACCTTCACCTTAGATTTAATCTTATTATTAACATTATTTATTTATACGCGTTGTTCATTCCTTCCTTATTTAATGGTATATTTTATTATATGGAGTTTCATATTATTTTAATAGTCAATCATGATAATATTCATTTGTTTCAACATTATTTAACCATTTATAAAGAAAGAAAATACCAACATTATTATTTAAAGGAATGCATTCTCCTAAGTTTCTGCAGCGGACTGTACCGCATGCCTTGTATGGCGCCTTTGTTCGAGGGGTTGCGTACGTGACTTAGGCGATGTGCGTTCGAGAGTTTGTATATATTGGAAAAAACTAAGCTCCGGTGGTGTCCGGTTTTACGGGTAGGCGCATGGTTTGTTTCTTCTTCCGTGGGACGTCGATGCATTATTCGACGCCACACGGAAAATTCCATCGCCTGCGCCTCGCACTCTTTACGAGTTTTATGACCGTCAATGACCTGAGAGTTTTAACCCGTCTGCCACGCAGACTTTTACTTTATTAAATTGAAATTCGAAATATTCTTCAGGTAATTGGCGGACATAACACCTCCCCCCTTAGCTTGAACGTACAAGGCGAGCCTTTACGTTCAACGTAATCGGAGTAATTTAAACTAAGGACAAAACTACTACTATTACGGAAACTAATTAAATAAAAGATTCGAAAAAAGAAATACATTTAAGAATACATATATTTATATGAGTATAATGATTTTTTTTTTATTTGGGCCCATGATTATGACTATAACGGATCCTAGACTCCCCACGGCTTCGTGGTCTAATCGGGACCCATTTACGGTCTAGGAGGGCAGGATAATGCTTATGATAATGTTGGCGGCACTCATGGCAATCCGCCGCAATCTTCTTCCGCCACAGCAAGATCCGAAAGCAACATCGGCAGGCCGCTTTATCCATCGACCAATCCCCTGCTTGGCACATTCCGTGCCAAGTGTCGTACCGCCGGTAAGTCCCGAGGTGTTTATATTCGTGCCCCCAGCGGGGGTAGCAGTCCGGGAACAGGAGCCCCTCGTTCCAACTCGTACTCCATATATACTCAACCTCGTCCATAAATCCTAGGCAGAACGATTCTTTCAATATTGCCATTTTTCTGAAAAATATCGTGCTCTGTATGAGTTGAGGCTTGTTAAGATTTGGCGGTATATAGGGATGCTGGAGGTTTTCATTGGAAAGCTTTCCCGCGGAGGATATATTTGTCCGGGGTTGGCTTCCGCTTTCATATACGGCGCTTGTGGAAGGCTTTCCCGCGGAGTCTCACCGGGGTTGGCCTCCTCTTGTAATATCGGCGCATGTATTGTTTCGAATATGATGAAGGTGCTCCAGAATTTCTGCCAGGTATCCCTGACCATTTTATAGATGATGGCTTTGTCTAGGAAGTCGGTGAGGCCCATTCTTTGGGTTGGGACCCCTTGTGCGACGGGGCTACTGTACTGTATTTAGCACTGCCAGACCTTCCACCGGGAACCTCCCTGGAGATTTCTTGTTACGTATTTGGCGTGCCCGTTATTTACGACAGACACCTGTGAATGCGTTCCTCGATAGTAGATTGTGCGTTAATTGTTATTTTGCATTTGGTTGCCTTGGTGTTGCTGTATCTTGAGTGTATTCCAGGAGATTGCATTCTCCGCCATCTAGTAATGAGACGGTTGTTATGTTGGAGTGGGGCGATTCGCAGTCGTATCCTATTAACCTTGTCAGTATGTGTATCCCAAAGAGTATAAAGATGATTCCGGTCATGATGTTGTGGTCTTAGATTAAAGTACGCACGCGGTTTACAAGAATGATTTACAATAAATTTACTATTTTAGTTTGCTAGTTTACACTATAGATTTAAGTGTTTTAATTTACTAGGATGCACTATACGGGGTTTCCCCTTTATGAATAATTTCGTATTACCGTCAGATAGTACGTCCGCTATATCGTAAGGTCCCGTAAAGCGGTCACCGAATTTTCCTTTCACAGGTTCTTTAATGAGGAAAACTCGATCACCAGCTTGAAAATTGCGCGGTACGATTTTTCTATCGTAATTCTACATTGTTTGACTGAAGTTGTCTAATAACGCGGGTGTTGTAATAGCTGTATATTGACAGTGCCTATTCGCGGAGTATGATTGGGGAGATCGCATTCTCCCATTTTTGATAATGAGAGCGTAGTAATATTAGATCGCGGTGATCCGCAATCAAAACCAATAATTGCTTCTGTTATTTGAATCCATATGATCAGCAAAAGAAAACAAATTTATGATGATCGCCTTCTGTAATCAGATTATTGTCTTATTCATTGTACATTGTTCATTTAGTTTATAACCTTTACTGTTAAGCGAAGCGATGTGTAAGCGTTTTTTTTTTTTTCAACGGACCTTTAGAACACATACATTTTATAATTGTGAATGGCGGACTTTATTTGAATGTACTATTCGAGTTTTACCACCAGTCTGGAGTTTTAGATTACCGTTAGGCAGTACCTCTAAGATTTCATGTGGACCGGTATATTTATCGTCAAACTTCCCTTTGGTGGGTTCCTTGAGGAGGAAAACCCGTTCTCCCACCTGGAAGGTTTGAGGGTTTGTTTTACGATCGTAATATTCTTTGGACTTCTGTTTGGAGATTATTAGTCTTTCCCTAGCTATAGCTTGCGAATTATAAAGATCGGTAATTAATTGTGTTAGATGATCGTCGTACGTTTGTTCGTCGTTTAAGTCCTCCGTTGGGTTTCCCGACGGTAATCTAGCTAGTTTTCCAAATACTAACTCATGAGGCGTATACCCAGTGGCTTCGTGTACACTAGTATTGTAAGAGAAAGCGGCAAGTTCTAATAAGTCATCCCATTCAGAATATTTATTTACGAAAAGTTTCAAAAATTCTACTAAAACTGTATGTGATCGTTCTAAAGCTCCGTTTGATTGCGGGCGAAAAGCGGTTGTTTTATATTGTTTTATGCGGAAATGTTGTGCAAAGCGGCGCATTAATTTACTAGTAAAATTAGATCCTTGATCTGTTAGTACGGCTTTCGGCGCTCCGAAAGTGCAAATGAATTTTTTAATAAAAGCTTCAGCGACATTTATGGCGGCAATGGTTTTTAGCGGGATGGCTAAGGAAAATTTGGCGAGGTGATCTTGGATGGTTAAGATATATTCATGCTCTTTAGAAGTTTTAGGTAATGGCCCTACTATATCCATTGAGACCTTTTCAAACGCGGAATACGGAGTGTCAGTAATCACCATGGGTTGGCGTGTCTTTACTCTTACCAGCTTCTTCAATTGGCACGGTAAACAACGTTGTATGTAGGTTTGAATATCGCTTTTCATATTCTTCCAAGTATAAGAATGGCGGATGCGTTTGTATGTCTTGTTCACGCCCTTGTGACCTCCTACCACGGATGAATGGGCCTCTTCTACAATGTCTTGGCGTCTGTCCCTTTCGGGTACCTGCACTAGCCCATGGCAGACGATGATTTTACAATGGAGTCCAGTTAAGGCTGCCCTTAAGTTGGTAATTATTGTATTCCAACCCAAGTCATCAATTTTTTCGCTTTTGGCGATGCTTATGGTTTGTAAATTTTTCCTTTTAATTTCTTCGCGGAGTTCCTTCAAAGCGTCATCTAAATTGCTCATGGTCAGTTTATCCTCTTTAGTTTCTTTACACGTTAATGCTATGTGGTATTTATCGGCGTTTTTGTATACCCGCAGGAATTTAGACTCTTGGCTGCGGAAATTCGGTAACGTTTTATATTTCATAATCTGTTGTGAACCTACATCACACGGGTGCCCATCTCGAGTTAAAAAGTACAAATAATTATCTTTCCTCATGTCTAACCGATCCCTATTGTTTATTAAATTTTCTTTGAAACCTCGCGTATTTATCCGAGACGTGTCATGTAAATTTCATTCTCGTTTCCTACTATGCTAATGTCATCCCCCTCACTATCGCTACTGCTATCGTCCTCCTCCTCACTATCATTATCGCTCTCGGTATCGGTATTGCTATCGCTGTCAATAACATTGTCGTTTCTATTCGCGTCACTACCTGTCTCTTCCTGTTCGTTGTTTCTATTAAAAATTAATCGGTCAGCTAAGTGTAAAAGTTCTAAAGGAAGACTATTCGTTTCATTCGGTTCGCGAGGTTCATCTATTGGGGGTGCATTGACGTTCGGTGTTTTAACCGGTTTAGGAATCGCGACTTAATGTATTTCTACCGGTTTTTCTAAGTTTTCGGGAATCGTGGTAACCTTATCGTTAGATTGTTCCTTTTCCGGGGTTTTGTCCTGTATGGGAGTTCTAATCTCTTCGACTTCTTCAAAAGTTGTTATAGGATTACGTGTCTCTGGTAACTCTTCGGTTGGCTCGTTACTAGCTATAGGCGTGGAAACCTCTTCTTTCGATTGGTCAAATAGTGAGGAAGGCATGAGCCGATTTTCCTTTTGCGCGCGGCTTCTCGTTAAAATAGGTTCCTCTCGTTCGGTTACCCTTAATTTAGGAGATATCTCGCGGGGTTTCTCAGGATTAGGAACAATTTTCTTCGGTCGTCCTCGTTTCCGCACTATTACATGTTCATCATTTATTTCCGATTCGGGTTCCTCGGGGTTCGATGACCTTTGTGGGTCAATAGGTTCGGCAGGTATAAAATCTTCCCGGCGCGTGCGACTTCTAGTCCGGATGGGTTCTTCCCTCGTTTCTCGCTCAGGTAAGGGTGGATCAGTCTCGTCTCGCGGTCTACCGGTCGTTAGATAAGGTGAGGGGCGTTTTTCTTTCTGCGTCTTACTTCAAGTTGTTACGGGGTACGCGTGTCCTTCGGATACAGGATTTCTTGAAAGCGCGTCGGCATTAACGTTAGTTTTCCCTGCTTTATGTATAATTTCATATTCATACTCGGCTAATTTTAGTCTCCATCTAATAAGTCGCGAGGTCGGATCCTTTACGCTATGCATCCAGATTAATGGTCGATGGTCAGTCACAAGGGTAAATTTTCGTCCATACAAATAAGGTCGGAAGTGTTGTACTGCGTATACTATAGCTAAAGATTCTTTTTCTATCGTAGAATAATTCCTTTCGGCTTCATTTAAGGTTCGAGAGGCATAGGCGATTGGTAAATCCTTTCCTATTTGTCCCTGACTTAGAATAGCACCTATGGCGAAACCAGATGCGTCGGTGGTAACTACGAAGGGTTTCGTAAAGTCTGGGTATTGTAAAATCGGCTCTCTACAAAGGAGGTTTTTCAGCGTTTCGAAAGAGTTTGTCTGTTTTTCAGTCCACTCGAAGGGAATGTCCTTTTTTAAAAGATCTGTCAGTGGTTTAGCTATTTTAGAAAAATCCTGAATAAATCTACAGTAGTAACCGGCTAGCCCTAAGAATTGTTTTATGTTTTTAGGATTTTTAGGTGTCGGGAAATTCCTGACTGCTATTAACTTTTCGGGATTTGGTCTTACCCCCTTTTCCCCAATTATATGACCCAGGTACGTTACTTCTTTCTTTAAAAATTCACATTTATCGGGTTGTAGTTTGAGATTAGCCGCGCGTAACCGTTCCATTAATTTGTTAAATTTAACTTCATGTTCTTCTAGAGAGCTAGCATACACAACAATGTCATCTAAATAAACAAAAATCTCGTTACCCTGCATACCGGTTAAGACTCTATCCATTAATCTTTGAAAGGTCGCCGGCGCGTTTTTCAAACCAAAGGGCATTCTATTAAATTCAAAGTGACCATGGGGGGTCGAAAAAGCAGTTTTATGACTATCATTTTCATGCATCTTAATTTGATGAAATCCCGAGGCTAAATCGAATACTGAAAAATATTTGGCTCCCCCTAGTTGATCAAGAATTTCGGTTATGTTAGGCAACGGATACGCATCGCCGATCGTTTTCTCATTCAATGTACGGAAATCAAGGACCATTCTCCAACGTTTATTTCCTTGTGAATCGGCCTTTTTGGGCACTATCCACACGGGAGTATTATACGGTGATTCTGATTCCCTAACTATGTCTGCTTCCAGTAATTCCCCGACTTGTTTATTTATTTCGTCTTTATGGATTGATGGAAAACGATATTGTCGCGTATTTATGGGTTTATCATCCGTAGTATTTATTCGGTGTTGTAAAACTTCAGTGTATCCTAATTTTTCCTCAGGTAAATGAAATCTATCCACGTTATCGAATATTAATCCTTCTACGCTCAGCTCTTCTTCCGGATTTAAGTGATCTAATCGTAGTAATTCCTTTATTCTTGTTGCGCGTTCCTCAACCCGTTTAATCTCGTCATAATTATTTCTAATCGCGAAGCATTTGGAATCCTTATCTTTCGCATTAGTGGTTTCCCTATTCTTTGGTTCTGCAATTTTATCGATTTCTATTAATTTTATGGACGGTATTAAGACTCTAACATCTTCTTCAGTAGTATTCGTGATTCGCAGGTGAGCTCTATCGTCTCTACCAACCTTTACTAATGCGTTTCCGGCATAAATTCCCTTATCTATTGTCAAACGCGGAAGATATCCCTCATTGATTTCTGGATTTAGCACTTTGATAAACATTTGCGAATGAGACCGGGCGGGTAATACAATCTCGTCTTCCGTTTCAAAATTGATAACCTCATTGTCGAATTCTAATCGATGCTTGTCATAATTTATAATTGCGCGTCGTTGTACAAGAAAATCGGATCCCAGGATTCCGTCCTGAGGTATAGGAAAATTATCGGATACTAAATGACAAGGTGTTATATATCCTAAAATGTCCATTTCGATAACTCCTAAGGTAGATACCTGGTGTTTCGTTATGCCACTAAGGTTTAATATTTCTTTTTCATTGACTTCTTCATTCGCGGCTACCGCGCGTCGTTTAATCAAATTGGGTCCGGACCCACTATCGATCATAAACACGGAAGGAGTTTTAAGCTTCCTACTATAGATCTTAACCGACGGCACATACCCTTCTTGCGTAAGATTAATCCTAACATCTCGCGTTTCGACAGCTCCTAAGTCCGCGAATCTTCCCGATTTTCTCGAATTCGCACGATCCTGTTCATTTTCCCTTTTAATTTTAGTTTTATTTTGATTCGGATTCGTGGTTTCGAACGTTTCGTCAGATTTCCCGGAACTATTACCGCTGCCTTTACTTTTAATGTTGATTTTATTACTGCAGACCCCGCTGCACGAGATCCCACTTTTAAATAATTTCTTACCTTTCGTTTCCTTTCCCTCATTTTTGTCGAGGTAATATTTATTTTCTCCACTGAGTCTTTGCTCATGGCTAATCTTATAATTTTCCCCCTCATGGGAGGTTTCAAATAATTCTGTGTAATGAACCTTTTCATATTCATTTTCATTTTCATTTTCGTATGTCCTTCCATACGTTTTTATATTTTCATTTTTGCGGCCATAGCACTCATAATGCCAGCCGTTTCGTATAATTCCATATCTATCCCCATTATTAGTTTCCTTAAATTCGCGCTTATGATTACATTTTACCTTTTCATTTGGGCTTATGCATTGTTCATACCAAGTATCGTAATTTTCGCGTGGTTTTTCGAAGGACGCTCTGCCTATTCCGCGCTCATAGCGTCCGGCTGAGCGTGGCAAATATCGTTTCCCTGATCGTCATAACCTTCTCCTTCGACCTCATTCTCTCGAAAATCATTGCAATTACGAATTCTGACGGACCGCGTCGGTTGCCCCTTAGTAGCGTTCGTTCGATTGTTAGATTTTGAGATATCCTGCGGTCCCGATCCTAAGTTTCGCGGTTGGTTATTATCCCGACGGTTCGTATCTGGATTGTAATTATTTCCAGAGGGCTGCACGTAATTCGGTCGCGGATTTTGATAAAAATTTCGTTGTTCGTAGTTATTTTGTCGCGGATATTGATTTGGATTTTGATTATAACTATTATTCCGTTGTTGATATGGATTATTAAAATTTTGATTTCCGAAATTTCTGTGATTCTGTTGGCCGTTGTTTCTATTATTCCACGGATATTTCCCTGTATAAGACCAGCAGTCCCGTGCTATATGATTCATTTTATTGCAGATCTGACATTGTACCGTACTTTGTTGAATGCTACGAACGGGAAATTGATCCTTTCGATTTTCGTGAGAGTTCGCTGTCGCTCCTAACGCCACGCTCCTAATATTATTTATTGCCTCTAATTCCTTTTCTATATCAATCGCTTGATTTATAGTCGCGTGTAATGCTTCGCCACGACGAATCCTAGTCGCGATTTCCGGTTTTAGACCTCGATTGAAGCTATTTACTAAATTTTCCTCATTGAGTTTTTTGAAGCTATCCGACACGTTATTACTCCTACGTTTTTCGGCATCAATTATTCGTTTCCCGATTTCTCGCACCCTATTTGCATATGTTATTACGCCTTCTTTAGGTTTTTGGCATATGTAGGCTAATTTTCCCTGTGCTTCATAAACCGTTTCGCGTGGACCATATATATTCCTAAGATAATTGACCAATTCGTTCATTGTTCTAAATTGCACTCCTAATATCGCGCGGTGGGCATCCCCGCGTAATTTGTTTCTAGCTGATTTTACTAAATTTTCTTCGCTCCTAGGCGTGATCATGTTTAACGCTTCTTCGCATCCTTCCGCGAAGTATACAAAAGCCATATTTTGCCCGGCATAGACCGGGATAGCATCTAACGCGTCTCTAAATGAGGATAAACCGTAAAGACGACTTACATCATTTCCGGAGAGTGCTGTTCCCAGGTGTGTGGGCGTACCTGGCCTTGCGATTCGACTTCTTAATTCCTCGATCTCTTGTTGTTGGTCTTCCACTTTCTTGCAGGTTTCTGCCAAGCTATTTATTGTTTCTTGTTGTGAGTGTAGCAAACGGTGATGTTGCTGCAATTGTTGTTGTTGTGTTTGTTGTTCGAGGGCGCTTTGTTGGGACCCTAACGCTCTAATTGATGCTTCTTCCGTCGACATTTTTACCACACAAATGATTACCGACACTCTTTATTCGAGATCCCACCGCTGTCACCAAAAATATGTTACGTCCCGGGGAACAATAACAAAATTATATTAATTATTATATATTAATTTTAACCTCTTTTGGGGTTATAGCGTCTACGCGACGCAACCCTGGGATGAGGAAAAAGTGTCGTAAGAGAGAGAAAGAGAAAATTAAAATAGGGAGATTTACCTCTATCTATTCGCAAATTTTTGTAGCGCGGCCTCGAACTTCTTTACGAAATCCTTATAAGGATGCTCCGTGGCCAAATACTCCTCTAACAATGAAGTGGGGGGAGAAACGGGGGAGTTTTTCGATACGGGCCACGGCTTTTTAAAATAATTATTCCTCCTGAATGAGGTTTCTTTCCGGATCGCCTTGACCTTCCCATCTGCAGGAAAACTCAAATTATACCCTTCCTTTCTGCTAAAAATTTATCCTCACGAGAACGACAGATTGACAGCGCGCTCGTGAAGGAATAAAATATCGCAGAAAGAGAGAGACAAAACTAATATCCAGAGAGAACGCAAAGCTACTGCGCGCTCAATGGGATGAACGCAGAGAAATGCGCTCATCAAAAAAAATACTCAATGAAACTAGTTATAATTATTATTGGAGGAGGTCAAGGGAAATGAATTTACTTAATTAGGTATAGGAAATAGGGAACGCAAAATGACTGCGCGCTCTTTTAACCAATACCCCGGAAAACCGAGAGAACGCAGATGAATGCGCGCTCTTTATTATTATTCAAAGGAAAAAAGAGAACGCCAGCGAGTGCGCGCTCTTTATTCTAATAGGAAGAACGCAAATGACTGCGCGCTCCCTAAATTATTTTGAGGAAATGGTTGGAAAAAAGGAAGAAGCATTTATAATAGTAAACAACAAATTTCACACGAAAATTTAATTAGAAAGATGAAAAACCAACTTACAGCTTTTTAATCGAGTTGTGGTGAATCAAACAAAAGAAACTCCTCGAATCTTGAACTAGTTAAGCTCTTAATATTCTTTGCGAGAAAGCGAAAATGAAAACTGAATTTTAAAGTTAAGAAAATGATCTTACAAAACGCCTAGCGTACGAATGGTGCTGAGCCGTGCTCGGCCATCGCTTTTAAAAACTAGCCATCCACTAAAACCCCTCCTAATTTCCAAATTTAGGCCCTTCATTGGCTATGGACCTTTGAACTTCGGGGGTGCATAGTGGGGACTAGGTTTTCCCTATGACCTAGGCAGGAGTGGGAGTTGGTGCATTCGCAGCTAAGCGTAGGCGTAAGCGTGCTCCCAAATCCCCTCCCTTCTCTCTTTGGTCGCATCTTACTTATTAGTTTTTTTCTTAATAATTAATTTACTTAATCAAGTAATTAACATTTACATGCGTTCATGCAACATTACATTTCTCATTCATACTACACTAAATCACACATACATTCTCATGCTTCTATTCTTATTATTTAATTATTATTTAAAGTATTGAATAATAATAGTTGCCTACTGCTCACTCTCAGTTTTCTACAACATGCATACTACATTCTACTTTTTCATGCATCTATACCTTCACCTTAGTTTTAATCTTATTATTAACATTATTTATTTATACGCGTTGTTCATTCCTTCCTTATTTAATGGTATATTTTATTATATGGAGTTTCATATTATTTTAATAGTCAATCATGATAATATTCATTTGTTTTAACATTATTTAACCATTTATAAAGAAGGAAAATACCAACATTATTATTTAAAGGAATGCATTCTCCTAATTTTCTGCAGCGGACTGTACCGCATGCCTTGTATGGCGCCTTTGTTCGAGGGGTTGCGTGCATGACTTAGGCGATGTGCGTTCGAGAGTTTGTATATATTGGAAAAAACTAAGCTCCGGTGGTGTCCGGTTTTACGGGTAGGCGCATGGTTTGTTTCTTCTTCCGTGGGACGTCGATGCATTATTCGACGCCACACGGAAAATTCCATCGCCTGTGCCTCGCACTCTTGAAATTCGAAATATTCTTCAGGTAATTGGCGGACATAACATTGGATATGGGGAACCGAAAATTAAACTGTTTGACATTATTTTACTTGTATTCGCCCAATGGTTTCTTATTAACTTAAGTATAAAAAGGTCTCTTCTAATTATTTTGGCTTCGCTATATATTTTAAAATGACTTATTTTTTTGGTATAATTTGACTCAGGTGACCTATATTTATTTAAGCATGCTCTCAGACATTTTCTTTCGAATATTCTTAGTTTTTCCATAGTGCTGGAGCTTAAATTAAACCAAATTTGGCATCCGTAAGTTAAAATCGGTCTGATTAATAGCTTATACAATAAAATTTTAACGTTATTTAGATTCTTATCACAAAATAGCCTTTTATGCAAAAGAAAGGCCTTTTGTGCTTTTTGAGTTTGTATGCGGATGTGCTTATCATAGTTTAGTTTAAAGTCTATGTATATGCCTAGATAGCGGACTATATTTTTGTGTGGAATTTGGTTTCTATTTATATTATTATCTATTAAGTGAAAATGCTTAGAATTCTGTCTGGTATCGTTGTTTGCATCAGAGATGTTTGAGATATATAGCCTGAATAATATAGTTTCGCATTTGTTTACATTTATTTTAAGTTTTCAAGTCTGAAAATAATCCTGAGTTTTAAGGAACAGTTCTTGCAGTTCCTTTTTTATTTTGGTGGGACCGTGGCCACTTATACAGGGTGAGGCATTTAAAACAGGTCACCTAAATAACTCGCTTGTTTTTTATAATAGAAAAAAATGCATCATATCAACTTTACTTGGCTTTGAGGGGCCCATAATCCGATGTCATTAAATTTTGTATAGGTGGAGGCGCAGAGGAGATATGAAGGTTAACTTTGTTTGTTTAAATGGAATGATATGTTTTTTTTCATATCACCTAGTAGAGCATTTCGAGACGCATACAATGACATACTACTCAAGGTCATTGAGGTCATACAAGGTCAATTGCGATGAAAAATACATTGCTTAGAGATACTCTTCGAACACTTTTGACGATTCACATGTAAATATTATTTACGTTCCCACTGCTAGAACAAATGTTCAAAATGACGACCTTGAGCATCGACACATGACCTACAACGTTGCGATACGGATAATACTGCACGGCGAATTTCACTTGGGTCGATTGCAGAACAAGCTCTTCTTATACGTTCTCGCATATCATCTTCGGTCGTTGCTCTTTCGCGGTACACTTGCTCCTTTAATTTTCCCCGTAAATAAAAATCTAAAGGTGTCAGATCTGGAAAACGTGCCGGCCATTTGTTATTTCCTGATCGACCAATCCATTGATTTCCAAATTTTCTATTTAAAAAATCTGTAACGTTTCGTGCAGAATGGGCAGGACAACCGTCTTGTTGAAACCACATGGACTGTCGTATGTCCAGTGGAATGTTTTCCAATAGTTCTGGCAAAACGTCCGTCAAAATTCTCAGGTACTTAATACTATTTAACGTGCCATTAATAAAATGTGGTCCAATTATTTTATTATTAAAAAGTCCGCACCAAACATTTATAGACCAAGGCCTCTGCCTCTCCACTTCCCTCAACCACCGTGGATTGTCTACTGACCAATAGTGCATATTGTGACGGTTAACCTGTCCATGGTTTGTAAACGTGGTTCGTCCGTAAATAAAATATTATTAGAAAACATTTCATCGTTTTGCAGGTCCGTAAGCCCCATTCGCAAAATTGTAAACGTTTTTGATAATCTTGTTCACTTAATTGTTGATGAAGGGAAATATGAAACGGGTGGAATTTGTTAACGTGAAGTATTCGTAATATACTTCGTTGGCTAATGCCACTCTCGCGTTCAAGTTGCCTTGTACTTGTATGTGGATTTTGTGCCACGGCTGCTAACACATTTAATGTATTTGCATCATTAGTTATTCTTTTGGCACGAATGTGTGTTTTGTTATCCACTTTCCCGGTTTCTTGAAATTTTGTTATAATTGAAAAAACAGAAAATGATGGTCTGGCGCGATCTGAAAATCTTTCACTATACAAACGTACTGCTTCCCGCATAACTTTACGACATTCACCAAAAATGAACACCATATCCACTTTCTCTGCTATCGTATAACGCATTTTTGAAAACTATTACGAAGACGCACTCTAGTCAGCAATCAAACTACTAATGGTACTCGCGGATACAAATAAGCGGAGAATGTGATTGAATGTTTATGTTTCGTGACCCCTCATTAAGACTTATAAGATCGACATATCAACAACCAGAAGAAACACGAAAGTGTTCGAAGAGTATCTCCGAGCAATGTATTTTTCATCGCAGTTGACCTTGTATGACCTCAATGACCTTGAGTAATATGTCATTGTACGCGTCTCGAAATGCTCTACTAGGTGATATGTAAAAAAACATTCTATTTAAAAAAACAAAGTTGACCTTCATTTCTCCTCTGCGCCTCCACCTATAAAAAATTTAATGACATCGGATTATGGGCCCCTCGAAGCCAAGTAAAGTTGATATAATGCATTTTTTTCTATTATCAAAAACAAGCGAGTTATTTAGGTGACCTGTTTTAAATGCCTCACCCTGTATACAGGGTGTCCGCTTCCTATATGTCAGGAGCTAAATCACGTGTAGCCAGGAATAAATAAAGCCGAAAGGAGTCATAAAAGGTGACATAAGGTAGGTAAGTTAACGAGTTATTAATTATAAGAGATCGGCAAATCACGACGCGCGGAAGCGGTAGGCGGCTCGTCTACATACGTGGGCCACGAGCTCGGGCGCCCCACCCGCTCGCGCCGCTAGATTAGCATGGCCGCGGCTCGCCGCCTACCGCTTCCGCGCGTCGTGATTTGTCGATCTCTTATAATTAATAACTCGTTAACTTACCTACCTTATGTTACCTTTTATGACTCCTTTCGGCTTTATTTATTCCTGGCTACACGTGATTTAGCTCCTGACATATAGGAAGCGGACACCCTGTATATACCGGAAAATGATAGACACGTAATCTTAAGAAATTAGAATATAAGGTTGATTTATTCAACAAATATTACATTATATATAATCGTAACTTTAGTAATTAACGACCACTCGTCGTAAATAAGAGATATTATACTGTTAATTTAGTTATTTTCAATTAATTTTACTTAATAACGAGATCTTCGTTAGAAACATTCAGTTATGTTATTATTTAAAGCAAAAATCGGTTAATTAACGAGCAGTCGTATAAAATCCCATCCAGAAGTCCTGAAACAAAATAGAAATTAATAAATATACATTTAAATAAGTGGCAAATAATAACTGTTACGTCCTGCGTACGTGACTTTTCTCATTTTCCTCGTCGAAACCTAGGACTAACAATTATACAATAGACCAGACTGTCTGCCAGTGGCCCCATTGAAAATTTTTCGTTTTTCTAAACATGCCCTGGCACTCAGTCGTCATAAAACTAACCCATAAATACCAAATTTACGGCTTCCACTCGAAAACGCATCTTTCCATCACCCGACACCCACTTCCACCTCCAACTCACCCCACACAGAAGGAACATTGTTTCCCAGATTCACGAATAGGAAAAATCTAAGCTTTCCCAAAACCAATAAGAAACTGTCCACCCCCGAAACTAAAACTAACTAACCAATAGGATAATGAACCGTCCACTGACTAAATCTTTAAAACAAGCAGCACGCACCCCGGCAACACTCTCTGTAATTCAGTTTCTATCCTGCGTTAAGTCAAGTTCGGTAGTCAGCATCGGCGTTCTGATACTTAGTATTCAGAACTTAAAATATAGTAAAATTTTATAGACACTCCTGTTTCATATTCGATTAATAGTTATAGGTTTAAATTTCCAGACTTTGCTGGTTATCGTTTCGTCAGTTAGGCAACAGGCAGCTACTTGGAAGTTATAACGTGAGCGCCAGCGTCCGGATTGGCGCTCGTCGCCTTTCGTTATTTCTCTCGTAAGTGCCACTACGCCTACCCTTAGAAAGGATAATCAACTGATTTTGTTAAATTAGGTTTATAATGAAAGGCAGGGAGTAGCGGATGGGAAGGAATAAAATATTCTGTTGTGCTTACCTTTCCTTAAGCTTGTTCTTCGTTTAGAAGTGATGGAGTGGAGTGTAGATTGTTGATAACAATTCACTTAGGTTTTATATTTTGAAATTTATTAGATAACTAGAATCAACTTATAAAATCAACAATATTACAAATGCCGAATGCCGACTTCGCTGAACTTTTCTAGTTTACGAATATAAAACAGGAAACCAAGTCCCAGCCCAAGCAAATCACATCTTGTATTATCATTGTGGTGGGAACAAACAAGATCCAGCCCAAACGAATCACACCTTGTGTTGTAATAGTAGTGGAGGCGACCGAGTCGCAACTCATGGAAGACTCATTAGGCACGACCGCAGGGAGTTCTTTATGCTCTCGATCGAGCAAAAAGTGTAACGGACGATTATCTCCGAAACTATTCGAGATATCCAAAAACCCTTTTGGATCTTTATGTTTCATAACAAGATCTAAATGTCCGTATGTATGTGTGTGTGTATGTGTGTATCCACTCTAGAGTCTAAACGGCTGAACGGATCGGAGTAAAATTTACACGGAAAATCCAGTTACACCCGATGAGGATCCACTAACAATTTCGATTCGATCCGACTTCCGGTTTCAAAATGGCGGGCATTTTAAATATTAAAAAATTCATAAAAATTATGTTATAAGAGCAAAACAATTAAAACTTTGCACAAATATGTAAGGTAGTGACAACTAATAACATGAATTTTTTCAAAATTTTTCAGCGAAATAGTACAAAATGGCGGACTAATTATTATTATTTACTATTACATTATAAGCGATACTTTCGTGATTTCAAGACGTTCGTATATATTCGGATATTTTCGGGATCCCGAAGTAATTGCATACTTTCGAGATCTCTAGACGTTCGTATATACTCGGATATTTTCGGGATCCTGAAGTGATAGCATACTTTCGAGATCTCGAAACGTTCGTATATACTCGGATATACTCGGATATTTTCGGGGTCCCGAAGTGATTGCATACTTTCGAGATCTCGAAACCTTTCCGATCTTGGCCGATTAGTTCCGACTCGACCCGAAATATAAAAACCCGTCAACCTTAATATTAATTTTCTTAATTTAATTATTCTATTTCTATTATTCTATTTCTATTCATATATATTTCTATTCTATTCATCTATTTGTTCTATTTTTTCTATTTATTACTCTATTCTATTATCTCTATTCTCTATCTCCATCTATCTCTCTATTCTACCTATTTTCTTTATATTTATTTTTTTCTATTTATTATTATTTATTCTATTTTTATATAATTGTTGCCGACCAAGTGTCAGGCTAGCATATTTTGCCGATTCAATATCAGGCTAGCATATTTTGCCGATTCAATATCAGGCTAGCATATTTTGCCGATTCAATATCAGGCTAGCATTTGTTGCCGTCTCAAAGACAGGCTAGCATTTGTTGCCGTCTCAAAGACAGGCTAGCATTTTTACCAAATCAAAGTCAGGCTAGCATTCTTGCCGACTGAATTTCAAATTAAGATTCTTAACGATAAAGTATCAGACTAGCATTTGTTGCCGTCTCAAAAACAAGTTAGCATTCTTATTAAATCAAAGTCAGGCTAACATTCTTACTAACTCAAAATCAGGCTAGCATTCTTGCCGATAAAATATCAAACTAACATTTATTGCAATTTCAAAGACAGACTAGAATTCTTATCAAATTAAAGTCAAGCTAATATTCTTGCCGACTCAAATTCAGACTAACATTCTTACCGATAAAGTATCAAACTAGCATTTGTTGCTATCTCAAAAATAAACTAATATTCTTACCAATTCAAAATCAGATTAGCATTCTTGTTAATTCAGAATTAAACTAACATTTTTCCAGACGCAAAATCAAATAACTAGTATTTGTGTCAATCAGAAATATACCATTCTTACCGATCAAAAGTTAAATTAAAATTCTTATTTTATTTCATACTCATACTATCAACTTTTATAACTAAAATGCCTCCATATATTCATAGAATTACTGGAGATGGAAATTGTTTATTTCGCGCAATGAGTGTAGCCATATATAATACAGAAGAATTTCATATAAAAATAAGAAACGAAATTATTAATTATGTATACTCAAATTGGGATTTAGAAAAAGATTTTGCAAGAAGTGTTCATGAAATATTTAGTAAAGAAGATTATTTTCTGAAAATGTCAAAAAATAGAGAATATGGCACAGAATTTGAAATTCGAATTTTTACTGAAATATATAAAAGAACTGCAAATATTTATCGTAAAATTAATAATGTTCCTTCTTTATTAATGACATTTACTAATACAGAAAATTTAATTCCAATTAATTTTTTATTTTCTGGGATGAATAAACAAAATGACAAAGATGGTCATTGGGAATTAATTATAAATGACACAGAAAACATATTTATACATAACAACCTGCAACTATCACCTATAATAGATAATATTGATTCACTATCTCAAAATATTCCCTCACTATCTATGAATAATACCCACAATGAAAACGATAACAATATAGAATCAAACTCTTTATTACACCCATTATCTCAATTATCAGTATCCGAAACCGAAGAAATAAACAATAACAATACACTAAATAAAACTGTAAACATTAATAACGAAATAACAACTTTTTCACCTATCCTATCACATTCTTTAAAGAAATCAAGAAAAAAAAAATCTGCAAAACAGAGAAAATTAGAAATGAAAAAATACATAACAGAAAAACGTAAAACAGATTTAACTTATAAAACTACTGAACTTACATTAAACAAAGAAAGAATGAAAACATTAAGAGAAAAAGATACCTATAAAGATAAAGAAATTACACTGAACAAAGAAAGAATACAAACATTAAGAAAAAATGATGCTTATAAAGATAAAGAAAATACGTTAAACAAAGAAAGAATAAAAGCATTAAGAAAAAGTGATGATTTTAAAGAAAAAGAAAATAATTCAAATATAGAAAGAATAACAAAAAAACGAAAATTAAATGAATATAAAAATAAAGAACAATCAAAAAACACTATTTAAAAACAAAAAGTAAGAAATGAAATAAGAATTACTCAAATAATAGAACGTATTGAAACTTTACACCGAATACATATATTTAGAAATATAAATTTAATATCTTCTATTGACAATCGCATTTCACAAATATATATGTTATTAAGAGAATCTGAACCTAATACCATTAATTACAATAATGTTATACCAATTGAAAATGATGAATTTGATTTACAGCATAAACCTAATTTATTACATAAAATAGTAAATTACATGAAAACAATATCAGAAGGTTCTATATGGATTTGTTCTTCTTGCGGTGGACTTTGGTTCAAAAAATCAATTACTTTTTATACCGATGACAAATTATTTACAAAAAGAAATATAATAAACAATTGGAATGAAATATGCAAAATAAAAACTGACAACAAAATATTATTATGTGTTACTTGTAAATCATCAATTTTTAATAATAAAATTCCACAATTGGCTTTAATAAATGGATTAGAATTTCAACCAATACCAGAAGAATTAAAAGATTTACTACCCATAGAAGAACGACTTGTTTCATGTCGTCTACCATTCATGCAAATTAGACATTTAGGAATAGATAAACAATTTGGTCTTCGAGGAAATTGTGTTAATGTTCCTATAGATATTAATACAAACGTTTCAATTCTTCCTAGACAAAGGAATAACACTCAAATCATTTATATAAAACTAATGAGAAGAATGAGAGATCAAACACCATATGTATTTCAAGCTGTACGACCAGAAAAAGTTTACGCAGCAGCATGTTATTTAACAAATCAATCCTTATATAACCAGCTATAGGGCGGCTGGGGCCCCCCGAACGAAACAGCCTTGCTGTTTCGTATTAGGCACGACCGCGGTAATGATTCGCATAGGAAGTCGGCTCGCTGCGCTCGTCTGTCCCTTTTTAGTTGTCACTATTTTACATATTTTTGCAAAGTTTTAATTGTTTCCCTATTATAGCAGATTTTTTATGAATTTGTTAATGTTTAAAATGACCGCCATTTTGAAACCGGAAATTGAATCAATTCGAAATTGTTAGTGGATCTATGTTAGGAAGAACTGGATTTTTCGTATAAATTTCAGCTTTATCCGCTCAGCCGTTTAGGCGCTAGAGTTGATAAAAATATTTATTAGTTCGCCATTTTGTACCGTTTCGCTGAAATATTTTGAAAAAAATCATGTTATTAGTTGTCACTATCTTACATATTTGTGCAAAGTTTTAATTGTTTTGCTCTTATAACAGAATTTTTATGAATTTTTTAATATTTAAAATGCCCGCCATTTTGAAACCGGAAGTCGGATCAAATCGAAATTGTTAGTGGATCCTCGTCGGGTATAACTGGATTTTCCGTGTAAATTTTACCTCGATTCGTTCAGCCGTTTAGACGCTAGAGTGGATACACACACACACACACACACACACACACACATACATACATTTAGATCTTGTTATGAAACATAAAGATCCAAAAGGGTTTTTGGATATCTCGAATAGTTTCGGAGATAATCGTCCGTTACACTTTTTGCTCGATCGAGAGCATAAGGAACTCCCTGCGGTCGTGCCTAAAAAACATAATATCATTTGTTCAGAAGATTGGTTATATAATGAAAATATAGAACAAAATGAAGAAGAAACGTTAATAGAAAATGAAACAAATATAGAAAATAATACAAATAATACATTGGAAACAGAAGAATGGGATAATTGGGATGAAACTGTAAATGACGAACCACTAAATCCTGGAGGAGAAGAAACTCTTCTACAGGAAGAATTTATTGCTATGAAATTTGCACCAGGAGAAAATAAAAAACCTATATCTCTATTAATGGATGAAAACGTTGAAGAATTATCTTTCCCTACAATTTATTGTGGAAAAGAAAGAAAATTTAATACACGTCTTACCCTAGGCCAAATTGCAAAATCTGAAGCACGAATGTTTGACAGACGATGTGCTATAAATATACCAAAACTAATGTTTTCCCATTGCCGTTTACGATTACATAAATTAATATCCTTCATTCAAATTAGTTTACGCAAAAAATGCCAATCTAGAAATATAACAGTAGAAAACATATTGAATGAAACTTATGTAGATAACTTAATTCAGCAAAATGATGGATTCAGAATTTTACAAAAAGATAGATCCAGTGCTGCATTTTGGGAGCAAAAGAAAAAAGATGTTATAAGTACGATTCGTCAATTAGGAATGCCTACAATATTTTTAACACTTTCAGCTGCAGAAACAAAATGGTTAGAACTACTTCAAATTTTAAAACATGTAATCGATAAATGTGACATTTCTCTTAATGAATGCGCACATATATCTTGGGCTGAAAAAAGTCGCCTCATTCAATCTGATCCCATAACATGTGCACGTTATTTTGATCACAGGGTTAGAGAATTTTTTAAAGTTCTATTATCTCAAGAAAGTATATTCAATAATAACAATGTACTAGATTATTATTATAGAGTAGAATTCCAACACAGAGGAAGTCCCCATATACATTGTTTACTATGGTTAAATAATGCACCTATTTTCGATGAAACAAATAATAATTCTATAAAAGAATGTGAAAACTTTATTGATCAACATATAACTTGTCGTCAAGATGAAAACATTCCAAATTTAATAGCTTACAAAATTCATAAACATAACCGAAAATGTAAAATAAAAATACAAGGAAAAGATACATGTCGATATGGATTTCCAAAATTACCAATGAACAAAACACGAATTCTTCTACCAAATAAAGATGATTTATCAAATGACACAAAAATATATATTTCCCAAAAATGGAAATTGATTTTAAATACTGTATTTATGATTGTTTCAAAAACATATCAAAGGAATATAAATACATTTGAAGAATTTTTACAATTTATAGAATGTAACGAAGAAGAATATATTAAAATTATTCAATATAATTTAAAACGCCCAACAGTCTTTTTAAAACGTAATTTAAACGAATTAAGAATTAACTCATATAATAAATTAATTTTACAACTTATGAAAGCTAATATAGATATACAATATATATTAGATCCTTACGCATGTGTCGGATATATAATTAATTACATAGGAAAAAGTCAACGAGGTTTGTCAAAATTAATTAAAGACACAGCAGAACAAGTACGTAAAGAGAATTATTCGATTCAAAATCAATTAAGAAACATTATCCAGTTGAGCGACGGCACTCAAACAGATCGAACGTGTTTCGACATTGTTCCGCGTGTTTATGTTGTGGCTTAAAGTGAAAGTGTGTGCGTGCTTAGTAGTAAATTCGAACGGCAGAAATATCCATACTTATTTGTGTACAATCTCTTAAGTAATTCGGGCATTAGCCCGCAAAAACCAAAACAGAGACATAAAAGGAATACTGGGAAATTCTCTGACTACAGAGAATCCCATAGAAGAAACATAAAATGACGACACAAAAAAGTACATCTTATGCATCTGCCACCCAACAAGAATGTATCATGACTAAGGATCAAGCAGTGATAATCGAAGCTATAGAAAATGTTACATTGGAAGAATACGCAAAGGTAATAGCTACGAAAGTAAAATCTACAGACATCAGATTCATCGGTAGAATGTCAAACAAGAGAATCGGTGTATACCTAGCCACGACAACCTTGGCTGAACAACTTGTTGAACAGCACAAAACAATAATGATATCAAATAGAGTATTACCAATAAGACCTCTCATTACAAAGGAAAAACGAATAATCATCTCTAACGTTCCACCAATCATTCCCAATAGTTTATTAGAAAAAATTTTTACGGATCGTAATATAATCTTATCCTCGTCTATTTCTCACATCAGAGCAGGGTTAAAAGAACCGGGTTTCTCGCATATACTAAGCTTTCGGCGGCAAGTCTTTATCAAACCGGAGTATGTAAACCAAATTCCTCAATGTGTACAAATTACCTTTGATGATACGAACTATTATGTATATCTGGCAACAGATACTATCACATGTTTCATCTGTAAGCAAGAAGGTCACATTGCACGAAATTGTCACGAAAATAGTGACTCGCAAGGAAATATATTACGACAAACTGATACATCGAGCCTTTCAAAAATACAAGAAAGCAACATGGAGAAAACTGAAAACACTAAATTTGATCAAACAATCTTTACTGAACCTGCGAGACCCTTGCAAAAATTAAATAAACACACAAGATTAGATGAATCTACCTGCAAAACTGTAGAGATGCTTGGAAAAAAACGTGCACTTTCAGAAGACACAGCATCCAGCATACAATCAACAAAGAAGTTTGAAATAGCAGAAGACATTAAGGAAAAACCAATCACAGAGGGGAAAGTTACTGAAAAAAATAGATCAAAAAGGAAAAAAATGAAGAAAAATGAAAATCATGACGACCTCGCAGCGCCTCTTCGACCAATTGAGGATGAAATGACTAAAAATCCGGGATCATACCCTATAAACTTCCTTCAATTGAAAAATTTCCTGGAAAAATCAAAAGGAAAACAAGATATTCAAGAAATCACCCGGGAGCTCACAATAACCAACACTGAATTGGCAACTATATTAAGAAAACTGTACCTATCATTAGATAGACGGGGTACAAAAACTAAGTTCACCAAAATTATTAAAAAACTGGAGGAGAACCAAACCACAAACGATACAGACGTATCCGACGACTACACATCGGACATTAGTGAGACAGAAACAGACAATTCTCTCATAAGTCAGTGTTTAGAAGAGACTATCTCACAAGAAATCTAAAATCATCTTTGAGACACTAACAAACAAGGAGTAAATATAAAATACATAATACAGTATGCATCTGATACAATGGAATATAAATGGATTTAGATCACACTACGAATATTTTAAAATATTAATAAATAAATACTCCCCTGACTTTTTCTGCCTTCAAGAAACTAACTTTGCAAAAGACTATTGTAGCGATCTAAGGGGTTATCAAAAATTTTACAAAAATCGAGTAATATGTGGCAAAGCAAGTGGAGGTGTTGCAATATATGTCAAGAACAACATCCCATGTGAAGAAATAGTTCTGAGAACTCAAATGGAGGTAGTAGCAGTAACAGTCAGGATTCCGCAAAAAACGTCCATCTGCAATATATATCTCCCAAATCAATACAAATTCAATTTACAAGAATTGGAAAATATCACACAACAACTCCCCTTTAATAAAATAATAGTAGGCGATTTTAATAGTCATGGATATAGTTGGGGAACACAGAATGTCCAACCAGGTTCTCGAGGTAAAATAGTAGAAAAATGGTTAGAAGACCCAGAACTAGTCCTCCTCAATAACAATGACCCCACCCACTTCTGTAGCTCGTCGGGAAAACTTAGCTCAATAGATCTGAGTATCTGCAGCCCTATGTTGACACACAGAATTGAATGGTGTGTTGATGAAGATCTCCACGATAGTGATCATTTTCCAATACACATAAGAATTCAAGAACAATCTCAAGACACAAACAATACACTCCCTCAAAAACCAAAATGGAACTTCAAGAGAGCTGATTGGGCATCCTACGCAATAGCCACTGAATATTTTATTAAAGAACTGGAAGATCCAAAAAGCACAAATTGTTCAGTGGATGAATTACTTGAAGCACTTATAGTAGCTATTAAAAATGCGGCGGATAAAAGTATTCCTAAAATAATAAATCACAAATCTAGGAAAAAAACACTACCATGGTGGAATGAAGCATGCAGCAAGGATATCCGAACAGCCAAAAAAGCATACAACCAATTTAAAAAACATCGTGAAAACGAAATATTAAAAATCGAACACAAAAGATTAAGAGCCAAAGCTAGGAGAACTTTAAAGATGGCCTATTCCGACTATCTGAAGGAATTTATTTCTTCTATCAATAACCAAATGCCAATTGAAGAAATTTGGAAAAAAATCGGACGTTTACAAGGTCACAAATATTCAGGGGTTGCGAAAGTGCTTATTGACGCAAATGGAGAAACAGCTACGTCATTGCCTGAAATTTCAAACCTCCTAGCCAAAACCTTTGCCGCAAATTCAAGTGATGAAAATTACAGTCAGTTATTTCAAAAGTACAAAGAAACTAATGAAAAATTTATGATGGAGACAGTAAGAATAGAAGAAATACACGAAACAGAAAAAGATGACCAGGGACCAAACCAGGATAACTACGCGGAAGATTTTCAGGATGTCAACCACCTATTCCAAGAAGGAGAACTTAAAAATGCACTAACAACATGTAAAAATACTAGTCCAGGAGCAGATGGAATACCGAACATATTGATCAAACACCTCACAAGCAAAGGATTAAAATACTTATTGAAACTGTACAATTACATATGGGAAACTAACACTTTCCCGCAACAATGGAGATTGGCAATAGTTGCTCCAATCCCAAAACCTGGTAAGGACCACTCCAAACCTAACAACTATCGACCTATAGCACTGACGTGTAATTTAGGTAAACTATTGGAGAAGATGGTAAATAAAAGACTCAAGTGGATCTTAGAAAAGAAGAAATTTTTTGCCCAAGCGCAAAGTGGATTTCGCCAATTTCGCTCTACAAATGACCACCTAGTCAACCTTCAAAATTATATATGCAATGAATTCGCAAACAACCTTCATCTGGTAACAGTCTCAATGGATCTTGAGAAAGCATATGAGATGGTTTGGAGAGCTAGGGTTATTGATATACTGCACAAAATTGGATTCCAAGGTCATTTAATCCACTATATTAAAAATTTCTTAAGCAATAGGTTAATTCAAGTACGAATTGGAAACTGTCTATCCAATGAGACACTGATTAAAAATGGTGTACCACAGGGATCTGTGATAAGCGTCACACTCTTCCTTATTGCAATTAATGAAGTTTTGAACATCATTACCTCACCAGCTAAGGGATTCCTATTCTGTGATGATCTTACTTTTATTTGTTCTGGTAGAAATATCAGCACAACAATAAAAATTGTCCAAGAAATTTTAAATAATTTAGTTAAATGGTGCAATATGACGGGCTTCAAATTCTCCGAGGAAAAATCGGTATTCATGATCATGGCAAAATCAAATCTATACACAAATTCGATGCCTAAACTATATCTAGGAAATGCGGAACTTAAGAAGACTGAATCGATAAAAATCCTTGGCTTAATATTTGACTCGTCCATGTCGTGGAAAATACATATTAAAAATTTAAAAATACAATGTAAAAAAAGAATAGGAGTAATAAAAGCATTGGCATCTAAAAATCATGGAGCCGAAAAGAATATCCTTATTAATGCGTATAGAGCAATTATACGATCGAAGCTAGATTATGGCTCCATTATTTATGGATCGGCCAAAAAAAGTATACTGAATACCCTTAACTCAGTGCAAACATCGGTGTTAAGACTGGCTATAGGTGCTTTCCGTTCAAGTCCCAATTCTAGTGTGCTGGTGGAGGCTGGCGAACCCCCTCTTGATTTGAGACGAATGGAGATCAGCATAGGATACGCACCATCTTATTATGCAACCTACCGGAAGCCACTGTCATTTAACGGGATACCGGAGTCATCCTTAAACCAAATTTTTGAAAGAAAAAGAAATCTGCCACAACCCTATACATACAGACTAAAAAAATACATCTCTCTGATGAACATTTCTCATGTAACAGTTAATCCAAAAAAGATCCATCCAATTCCTCCCTGGGAAAATCTTGAGCCAAACATCAATCTTGAAATACACCAGAACACAAATGGAAAAGATGAAACACCACCTATCATATATAAAAGTATGTTCAATGAAATGATCAATCAATATCCAGAACATGAAAGGTTCTATACAGATGGCTCCATAAAAGACAATCAACGTGGATGTGCAGTTATTCACCATGACTTCTGCCAAAAATACAAACTCCCTGTGGAATTCTCAATTTTTTCGTGTGAGGCATTTGCAATCCTACAAGCTCTCAGAATAATTGAAGAATCTGAGATAAATTCAGCAATAATACTAAGCGACTCCAAATCAGTGCTAGAAACGATTAATAACTCAGATACGCTGGATCATCAGGTTCAAAAAATACAAAAAATACTATGGAAGTTTAAAAAAGAGGAAAAAAATATAATCCTAGGTTGGATCCCTTCGCACATTGGAATATTGGGCAATGAAAAGGCAGATGAAGCTGCAAGAGAAGCTATCACCGAGGGGCAAGAAACAACTTCAAATACACCGATCTCTGTGCACGAATTAAAAAAGCTAGCTAAAAAGAAAATTTGGGAAAAATGGAATGAAACATGGAATGGAATAGGTAACACCAAGTTACACGCAATTCGAAAAGACGTTTGGGAAAAACCGCCGGCAATAGAAGGAAGAAAAAAACAGTGTGTCATGACCAGACTACGAATCGGCCATACCAACATTACCCATGGTCACTTAATGGATAAATCCGAAAGAAGAGTATGCCAAAGCTGCAATATAGATATAACAGTTAACCATATACTGACACAATGTCCGAAATTCTGCGCCCTGAGGACCTCGCTTGGAATACCACAGACCTTAGAAGAATGTTTAAATGACGCAAATAACTACACTAACATCGAAAAACTATTGAAGGAAATGGGAATCATTCAATTGATATAAAAATGCTCAGCACACAGTAGTCTACTGTTGTATCCTATTAAGTTTTTCTGTCATATACCCCCTTGTTACCCTAGGCTACAAGTTTAATAGCAGAAGAAGTAGCTAATAACCATGATGTTGATGCTACTTTAAAAATATATTAAAAAAAAAAAAAAAAAAGAAACATTATCAATGTATTTATAAACAAATCTGAAATATCAGCACAAGAAATTACATATCACATATTAAGTATACCATTATCTGTATTGTAACGTAACGCTGAGATAATAGTTAAAATAATTAATATTAATTAGAATAGAAATAGAAATAGGAGTAGGAAAGCTAGGAAATCCGATTAATCAAACAAAAGATCAGAAGTAATATAAGAAACGTGAAGAAGGCTAAATTTAGATTCCGAAACGGCAATAACAAGCAAAAACACGATAGAAGAAATTAAGACGGTTAGGAACGAGGAAGCCCGAGCGGTGACGACGCGGGCCGATGCCGATCGGCAAGTTCAGGGCCGAGCGAGGCCAGCGGCGCGCGACGAAAGGTGCACACGGGGGGGATCCAATTAGGTAAGAAAATTCAAATCTCGCGAGATGAAGAAGAGTGGGAATAGCCCTTTATAAGCAGTAGAAACGAGTAGCTCAAGACCGAGAGTTTTCTCAAAGTTCTAAAAATTATAGTGTTGCGATTAAATCTAAAATTTCGGAGTGAAAGACAAGTGTTTGATAGAAAATCATTTATACGCGTGTGTCGGCGCCAGGGCAATAAGAAGCGAGGTAGCAGTTAATCCAATTAGGCAACAAAAGCGTGGCAACGTTACAAGGTCTCCACAGATAAGTGTCAACAATTATTGTGTACACCCTCGAAACCCGGTCGGATAAGTAATAGTATAAGTGTATGTGTGAGCAGCGTATATGAGAGAGAGTGTGTGCGTGGGAAAATCGAAAGCGACCGACGATAAATAAACACGGAAGCGATCAGCTGATCGAACGCGTACCGAAGACGAACATAGAAAAACATTAATAAACGAAGTTAACGAGACATTTCGCGAAATTCTTTTATTTGCATCCTTTTTCCACTGCCAGTCCCAAAAAGACCGAACGAGGAGGAAAGAGTAACGTGAAATTAAAAGGTAAGAAAGGCGATACGTTACAATTGGCGCCCAACGTGGGGCTGGCAGTCGCGAAAAAGTGTTAAGAAAAGTGCAAGAGAAAAACCATGGCGGATAAAGAATCGCGTAGCACGGTGTCAGAGACGGGGATAGGTACGCTCGAAACAAGTGAGCACCATGAGTTCACCTTCTCGGTGCCTCCAGCGGTGAGTACTCGAAGGAGCGTAACACTCGCGGAAGAACTCACAGACGCGGGAGCCGAAGAAATGGTTCGAAGGCCCCAGATACGGCAAGAGGAGATCATATTGGAAGAAACGACCACGGAAGAGGACGATAGGAATCCTCCACCAAGTAACGTAGCGATGGCGGAGGTCTTGGAGGCAATTAAAGAAATGGGCCTGCAATGCGAGCGAATCAACCTAAAGATCGATCGAAAGGTACGTGAATTAGAGAAGAAAATTGAACAGAAGTTCGATGACTGGTCCGAAGCGATGGCAAGAAACATTTCAAAGACGCTGGAAGGACACACGGAGACCGTGCGCATCGTTCTCGGTCCGGTAAAAAGGGCGATCGAGGAACTGGGCAGGAGAGTCACTGAAAATGAGAATATCGTCGACGAAGTAGCCAGGAGCTTCCGGGAAACGCGGAACACCGTGGATGACTATCGCCGGGAGATGGAAACATTGAGAAGGAGCATCGAAGAAATGCGAAACACGCGAGAGATGCATCAGGAAACAGGGAGGGACAGCCACGGTACCACACAATCGAACATTCGGGAAATGGCCCTCCGAAGGACACCGCCAAGTTTCGACGGATCCGGAAGAGAACGGCCCATGAAATATCTCCGGGAAATCGAAAACTACTGTCAAGCTACGCGAATATTCGACCATGAATTCAAGTTCATCGTGGAACAGAGCTTAACACGCACGGCAAGGGATTGGTGGAATATTGTGGAAGGAAGAATACGAACCTTCGAGGAATTCATCCAGAAATTTACGGAGCGTTTTTGGAGTCGAGAACAGCAAGTGCGAATTCGGAGGCATCTGAATAACGGCTTCTACGAAGAACGGGCGAACACGACGAGAGTCGAGTACGCCTCGCGAATTTGCGCGAGTGCATACGACCTCACCCCGCGAATCAGCGAGGAGGAAGTCGTGGAAGCGTTAGCAGCACATTTCACCCCGGAAATCCCGGACGAGATCCTCTTAAAAGGAGTAACGAGTGTCGAAGGTCTAATAAGAATTCTCGAAAGACACGATCTTAAGCGAGCGGTAAACTCCCAGCGGGGAACAGTGACACAAACGCCGAACGCACCTCCACGGAGATTCGGCGGCCCAGCGTTCAACGCACCGCCGACGAGTCACTCCACGCCGGTAGCAAACAGAGGAGGAAATAATATTCCGAATCCGAGACGAGAAGGAGAGAGAGGATGGCCAGCGAGACCCCCGCAGGTGAATGCGATGGTCAACGAAACAAGTGCCATGGAACAAGCAGCCAAACCCAGCACGTCAGAGGCGCATATCATCCCGACCTCGCAGTGGGGAAACGCCGAAGTGTCGTACCGCATCTAGAGACAAGGCACACCGGTGACTGTACGACACGAAAAAAGACGACGGAAACAACAAGAGAAACAACTAGAGGAGAAGGTGTGCGAAAGAAGAAGTGCGCGCCAGAAATCAACCTGGTGGCGCGAGAGGAAAAAGGAAACGGAGATACAACCAGGCAGGTAAACACGAGAGGGCAATGCCCGATAATCAAAATAAACATTGAAGGAAGAGAAATAAAAGCACTCGTAGATACGGGAAGTGAAGTGACATGTATCGCCGAAGAAACATATGAAGAAAATAAAAACAAGTGGGGAAAATGTCCCACGCTACCGACGAGAACGATGAGAGTGGTGGGCGCGACGGGGAGGAAGTCCGCATTAATAAAAAAGCAATTGAGGGCAGGAACAAAAATTGGAAGTGTCGAAACGGAATTGATATATTTAATAATACCTAACTTAGTGAGACCGTGCATCCTAGGGATGGACAGCCTAACGCACTTAAACAGCCAAATAGAAATGAGAAAGGGAGTGTTAAGAGTAAGCAACGGGGAAAAGGAAGACGAGGTGCAAGTGGAGAGCGTGGAGGAGTCGACAGGTGAGAGGAGAATAGAGGTAATAGAAGAGTTCGGGGGGACGGACCCAAAGCGCGGCGTCCCGGAGGCGAACGGGAGAGAAGAGGAGATACGTAAGAGGATGGAAGAGATAAAGGGAAAGGCGGAGGAGTGTCAGGGACTTACCACGAAAGAAAGAGAGAGCTTTCAAAATCTATTATGGCAATTTAAGGATGTGTTTAGCGATCAACCTGGGAGGATGTGGGTATATGAACATAAGTTAGAAGTAAGCGATAAGACGGCGTATATACACCGATCGTATCCGATTCCGATGGCATATCGAGAAAGAGTCGATAAGGAAATCGAGAAAATGATGGAGCAGGGCGTGATCCAGAGGTCAAACAGCCCATACATCAATCCGCTGGTAACGGTGATTAAGAAAGACGGGAGTATAAGACTGTGCCTGGATGCGAGACAACTAAACAAAATATTATTACCGGACCACGAATGCCCGGTACCGTTGGAAACGCTTTTCCAACAATGCGGAAGAGCGAAGGTCATGTCCAGCCTCGACATGGTAAGCAGTTTTTGGCAGGTGCCCTTAACACCGGAATCGCGGAAATACACGGCATTCCTACATAACGGACAATGCTACGAGTTCAGAGTCACGCCATTCGGATTAAAAACAAGCAGTGCAAGCCTGATAAGGGGCCTAGCACACGTACTAAAAGGACTCGGAGACCGGATCCTCAATTTCGTGGACGACCTTCTTTGTGTATCCGAAAACACAAAGGAGCACCTGGAGAACCTACGGAGATTATTCGAAAGGTTAAGAGAAATGAATGTGACACTGAACTTGAGAAAATCGAAGCTCTTCCGACAAGAGGTTGACTTTCTGGGACATGTTCTAACCACGGAGGGAATACGTCCACAAATTGAAAAAACGGAGGCCATACGAAAATATCCGCGACCTAAGAACATCAAACAACTGCGAGGCTTCCTAGGATTAATAAACTTTTACACGAAATTCACGCAAAGACATGCACACGAGATCGTCCCGCTTTTAGAGATGCTGAAGAAGGGCAGCAGATTCGAGTGGAATGAAGAAAGGACGAAAGCGTTCGAACGTGTAAAAATGCTTTTCCTCGAAACCGTTGTCTTGAGACACCCCGATCCACAAAAACCGTTTTATCTGCATACGGACGCGAGTGAATTTGCATTAGGAGCGGAGCTGGCTCAGAAGGACGAACAAGGTCAGATGGGAGTCGTAGCGTTCGCCAGCAGAACATTAAAAGGGGCGGAGGTGAGGTACTACACCACGGAAAAGGAGCTTCTTGCGATCGTATGGGCATTGCAAAAGTTTCGGTCTTATTTAATTGGTACGAAGGTCATAATCAGGACAGACCATAAAGGATTAACGTTCCTGAAAACATGCCGATTCACAAGTGCAAGGCTCATGCGATGGGCTATGGCAACCCAAGAGTACGATATTGACATCGAATATTGCCCGGGAAAGGAAAATAAGGTCGCGGACACACTAAGCCGAATCCCGTGCGAGGAGGGCGAGACGCGGGAGGGAGATGTTATAATAGCGAGCATCCTTGCCGAGAGACCGTCATCGACGCTGGCCAAAGATTTCGAGGACATGGCGAATAAACAAAAGAAGGACGAACGTTTAAACGGGATACGAACGGCGTTAGAAAAACTACCGAGCGCGCAAAATGACAAATACAGTCTATTTCAAAATCTGCTCTACAAAAAATGTGGCCAAAATATATGGAAGCTCGTAATACCGGAGGAAATGGAAGAAACGCTCATCGAAGATTGTCACCGCGTATACGGACACGTCGGGACTTATAAATGCTATAAAATAATTTCAGAAGATTTATTCATTCCAAAGCTACTGAAGAAAATCGCGAAAACAATCAAAACATGCGAGGTGTGTCAAAGAAGTAAGGTCGCCAATCAGGAAAGCCACGCGGCAATGCAAAATATCGTAATGGAAGGACCGCACGAGCTCCTCTCGATCGACTTTTATGGACCGCTACCGGCAACGAAAGGAGGATTTAAACATATTCTAGTAACAATCGATGCGTTTAGCAAGTACGTCGCGCTGTATCCTCTGCGAAAAGCGGACGCCGCCGCGACAATTCGAAGTATTTTTGGACACTATATCCCGAACCATGGGAAACCAAAACGAATCCAATTCGACCATGGGACGCAGTTTACATAAAAAAAATGGTTAGCGAAATTGAAACAAGAGAACGTGCAGCCGGTGTTCTCGTCCATCAGACACCCGCAAGGAAACATCGTGGAGCGAGTAAATAGAGAACTCGGACGATTCTTTAGGACCTTCCTAGGAGAAAAACATACAAATTGGAAGGAATGGCTGCCCATCGTCGAGAAATGCATAAATGAGGTCCATCACGAAACAACGGAATTGACACCGATAGAGCTCCACAAAGGAGAGAAACCACCGAGGGCATGGACGGAATGGATACCCGGACACGAGGAAAACAAGGAACCGCCATGTGAGGAAAAGCTAATGCTCGCACGAGAAAGAATTCGAAAAAAGGGAAAGAAGCGCGCTGAAAGGTTCAACAAAACACACAAATTAACGGAGTTTAAAGTAGGGGATTGGGTCCTGGTAAAGGCGTGCAACGTGTCCGATCCGGCGAACAAAAAGATCGCGAAATTCCTCGCACTCTATGAAGGGCCATACGTCCTCGAAACTCAAATTGGAGCGGCAACGTTCGTTATAAGAGACCCGACGACCGGGAAGGAGCGGGGGAGATTTCATGCGAATAACATGAAGGTTTACCATCGCAAGGAAGATCTAAGGAGGAACGTTGACGACGAAAGGTCCACAAGTGGGAAAGAGACGATAACAACAGCGAGTAAGATAGACAAGGAGAAGACGATCGAGAAACCTCCAACGGCCAAAATCCCGCGGGAAGATACGACCGCTAAGGACAATAATAAAATCAAAATTAGCCAAAAGGAGGGAGGAAGCGCAACCGAAAACCCCACAGTTCGATACGAATTACGAACAAGAGCAGAACGTAAGTGAAGAAAGAGCAAAGAAAGAAAGATGTCGGTGATACGATTTCTGGAGAACCGTCAGCGAGGTGGGAGAGCGGAATGGCCATGGGTACCGTTTAAAGTGGGAGCCAGCCCAAGAAGCATCCCTCTAAGACACGACAGGGAAAAGTTGAAGCGTATCCAGGCAGGAAAGGTCGTGAGAGTGATAACCCCCCGACGAGTGGCGGTCCGGACTAGAGGGGACGAAATCGTCTACGAAAGATTGCAGCCAGCGTTAGAGCGACATATACGCAAGCCGGGAAGCATGACGCCGATTCCGAAACTCCTGCTGAAGCCAGGAACGCCGTGCCTCACGTTGTATCACGGACGAGTGGAACGAGGGCAGGTAGAGTGCGTGGGCGCAACACGATGCTGCGTGTTCCTAATAGACACGTGCCAAGTGGTGAGAAGGGGACACGCCGCCGTTTATTTTATGCCCCACCGGCTAACCACCCTGAGGGCATTAGCTCTCCTGATCGCGCTCCGCGATGTCACACCGATGGGAGGAAGGCGATGGTCGGCGCGAGAAGTGCAATACGTGGAGGCAAGGATTTTGGGGAGGAAAATTATAATGGACCTCCGAACAGCAGAGGGAGAGGAGGAAGAGGACATCCCGATAAGGGCAGTCGTGGGAGTCCGCGAGGATGGAATCCTTGTCAACGTAAGCAACGCGCTTCAGAGGCAGATCCGGCAATGGAGGATCGAGGAGGGAGAATGGGAGGAAGACTCCGAAACGGAATAGAGAAAACAAAAAAGTAAAATAAATTTAATTTTATAAAATAAAAATTAAAAGTATTTTGGGGGGACATTGTAACGTAACGCTGAGATAATAGTTAAAATAATTAATATTAATTAGAATAGAAATAGAAATAGGAGTAGGAAAGCTAGGAAATCCGATTAATCAAACAAAAGATCAGAAGTAATATAAGAAACGTGAAGAAGGCTAAATTTAGATTCCGAAACGGCAATAACAAGCAAAAACACGATAGAAGAAATTAAGACGGTTAGGAACGAGGAAGCCCGAGCGGTGACGACGCGGGCCGATGCCGATCGGCAAGTTCAGGGCCGAGCGAGGCCAGCGGCGCGCGACGAAAGGTGCACACGGGGGGGATCCAATTAGGTAAGAAAATTCAAATCTCGCGAGATGAAGAAGAGTGGGAATAGCCCTTTATAAGCAGTAGAAACGAGTAGCTCAAGACCGAGAGTTTTCTCAAAGTTCTAAAAATTATAGTGTTGCGATTAAATCTAAAATTTCGGAGTGAAAGACAAGTGTTTGATAGAAAATCATTTACACGTGTGTGTCGGCGCCAGGGCAATAAGAAGCGAGGTAGCAGTTAATCCAATTAGGCAACAAAAGCGTGGCAACGTTACAAGGTCTCCACAGATAAGTGTCAACAATTATTGTGTACACCCTCGAAACCCGGTCGGATAAGTAATAGTATAAGTGTATGTGTGAGCAGCGTATATGAGAGAGAGTGTGTGCGTGGGAAAATCGAAAGCGACCGACGATAAATAAACACGGAAGCGATCAGCTGATCGAACGCGTACCGAAGACGAACATAGAAAAACATTAATAAACGAAGTTAACGAGACATTTCGCGAAATTCTTTTATTTGCATCCTTTTTCCACTGCCAGTCCCAAAAAGACCGAACGAGGAGGAAAGAGTAACGTGAAATTAAAAGGTAAGAAAGGCGATACGTTACAGTATCATCTAGAAATTGTATATATATAAACACTTCACCTCCGGATGAAAGATGTAAAATATTAAAATCCAAAAAAGAACTTGATGAGTTATCCTGTTTAGATCCAAATTCTACAGATATCATGAGCGAAGGATTAATAGAACATTATATAGTTCGACCAAAAGAATTAGAACTTCATTGTTTAGCTGATTTTGCAGCTTATTATGAATATTCTCGTTTCCAGAAAAAAAAGTAATCTGGGATGACACAAATGATGATAATGATAGCGAACATGAAAATGACAATGAAACAAATGGCTTTGATAAACAAAATAAACAGTTGAAATTACTTAACAATAAAGGCTATATATCTCAACGTAATACTGCCAAAGTTATCAGATACCGTAGTTATTCCATTAAACAAGATGCAAACAATTATTATCGTGAACAATTATTACTATTTTCAAATTGGCGAGATGAAAATGAAATTAATGATATAAATATTAGTTTACATAATAAATATATTAATAAATTTAACATGATACAAGTTAATAAAGCCAAATATGTCAAAAATAATTATATAGAAAATGATATTGAACTTGCCTTAGAAGAAAGAAATAATGATGATAATGAATATATACAAGATCAAGAATTTGAGAATCATGACAGAATACCTGATGAATTTCAAATATATGAAACAGAAGAAATCCATGCAGATATAATCAATGAAATAACAAACAATACATCATCCATTAATGTTATGGAACAAATTACATTACCAAAACAACTACTAGATAATGAATATTATGCTTTAATTCGAATATTAAATGATAAACAATATAGGTATCACCTTAACTTTATCTACCAATTAAGAAATATGAAAAACAATACATTTTATCATTTTATAAGTGGCGGAGCAGGAGTTGGTAAAAGTAAATTAATCAATGCAATTACTCAAACAACTTTAAGACACTTTAATAGAATTCCTGGAAATGATCCTAATAATACATACAGGGTGTCTGGTTTGAAGTGTCTGAGCGGCCAACTACATGTGCACAGGTATGACTTGAGTCGAAAAGTCTAATGAACTTTTTCAAAATTCGGCTTAGTTAACGAGTTATTAATTAACAAAAATTGCGGAGGAAGGCGGTACGCTGGAGCTCGTAACTAGGTGATAGACGAAGCAGTAGGAGGAGTGATCCACAATAACCAATAACAATCGTCGGAAGGTAACGCTTGATCAACGTATTTACTTATCTCTCTTCTCTCTCACTCTCTCTGTTTCTCTCTCTACGACACTCCCTCCCGCAGGAGGCTCACGGTGACTCTTTGTCTCTCTTTTTCTTGCTCGCTCATTCTTTCGACAACACTACCTTACGACAGTGATGCCAGAATCGTGGTACGAAGGACGACCCACGACCCCCACTATGACCTACCGTCGTCTCCCACTTTACCTCCACGGCGCTCACACACACAGCATCCTACTCTTGTTCGTGTGCAGTGCCCGTTCGCAAGCGGTGCACACCATAGTGGGGGTCGTGGGTAGTGATGGGACCGAGTAGCTTGGAATCGATGATTCTTGATCGATTTGATACCCAAGTACTTGGTAGAAAGTATCAATAAGAATCGAAGTCGTAAGTACTCGGTATCAAAATTTCGATTCGGATACTACTTGACTAGTATCGAATCACCCAAGTGCTTGAACCGAATGATACCGTTCGATTCTGCTTGAAAAGTATCAATTCCTTTTTGATACCTCCAACAAAGACTCAGTAGGATCGATTCCTGTGCGATTCTCCGGCGGAAGAATCAAGCACGAATCGATTCTTTCGGCGGCGCGAGGAATCGATCCGTGCTTGATTCTTTCTGCGGCGGAGGAATCAAGCACGAATCGATTCTTTCGGCGGCGCGAGGAATCGATCCGTGCTTGAGTCTTTCTGCGGCGGAGGAATCGATTCGTGCTTGATTCTTTCTCCGGCGGAGGAATCGATTCGTGCTTGATTCCTTCGTCGCTCGAAGAATCGAAAAAGAATCAGTTCGTGCTCGATTCCTTTTTCGCTCGAAGAATCGAAAAAGAATCAGTTCGTGCTCGATTCCTTCTTCGCTCGAAGAATCGAAAAAGAATCAGTTCGTGCTCGATTCCTTCTTCGCTCGAAGAATCGAAAAAGAATCAGTTCCTGTCCGATTCTTATATGAAATTAAAAGCATCGATTCTTCAATGGGAGAATCGATTCCTGCGTAATTTTTATATGAAGTTAGAAATATCAATACCTCTATGAAAGTAGGTATGTTTGAATATCCGTTTGATCTTTCTATGAAGTTAGACGAATCGATACTCGTTCTTTTGCAAATCGCTCTCGTTACTTATGTTTATAATTTATTATAATCTTTTTTATAATATTTTTTATGCTAAGCAAAGAGATGTGCACAAGATTTATCGATCTCTATTAAGTAATATTTAGACATTACATAATACTACCTATATATCTCGATACAGTCGGTAGTATGTGTATATATATATCAATTATATTTATGTGTATATGTGTATATAACAATTATACAACAATTATATTATATTATATACATATATACATAGTTATGTATACATAAATACATATTTATACATTACATAAATATAATTACTTTCATTTATCTAATTATAAATTACTATTGTTTATAAAATGATATATATATATTTAGTATACTTTTATGAGAACGATGGTGAGAGTGAGAGAATGCGTGCGTGTGTGTGTCCGTGTATGTATGTGTGTGTGTATGTGTGTCTGTCTGTGTGAATGCGTGAGCGTGTGTCTGTGTGTTTGCGACAGCATGAGGCTACAGTGTAAGATGGTGTTATAGAAAAAGTGACTGAGCGCGAGGCGGGGGGCGACGGTCGGCGCGTGTATTCGCTAGAAGGTAGCGTCGTAGAAAGAAACAAAGAAAGAAAGAGAGGGAGAGACAGAGAGGTCAACGCGTCCTTGGAGCGTTACGATCCGATGATTGTTTTGGAACGTCGCGTTGACCTCTCTCTCTCTCTCTCCCTCTCTCTTTCTTTCTTTCTGTCTTCCTCTCTTTCTCCCTCTCTTTCTTTCTCTATCTATCTATCTATCTATCTATATATCTCTATCTGTGGATCAGGCATCTCCGTTCGTCTCCTTCTCCAGAGAGGAGAGGTAGATCCCAACATGGGAGATACAGATATATATACATCAATAGATAGATAGATAGAGAGAGAGAGAGAGAGAGAGAGAGAGGTGTGGAAGCATGGTGGGAGTATAGGAGCGAACTAAAACTCATTTCCGACGGAGATCGCGAGCACGAGTGTCATACCGCTATTGTTATAATTTATTAATCGTGTTATTGTACCATGAATTAAATCAATCTCGCTTTGATTTCTACAATGTCGGATGTGGAATCATCTTAGCGTGAAGTTCTTAATTGGCGATTTGTCTTTATCGATGAAATAATAGATTTGCGTGCCTAAAGCCAAACGCGACGAGCACGTGACGGAGTGTACAGTTTATATTCATTACGGAGTACCCATACCGTAAAGCACAAGAAACAGAATTACGGAAGAAACGAAAGAAGATAGCAGGAAGTAAGGTACGTAAGGTTGCGTAACTTTTACGGCAATTCTGAAAAGTAATATTAACATTGATCGTGAAATATTGAAATCATTCCAGACTTCATTTGAAGATCGCGGACATGAATTAGTAAAAATGTCATCTGCGATGGAAATCATTCATCAGCGGGAGCAGAAACACAGATTTGTTTACGGTATCTACGAGAAATGAGTTACATACAAGAAGGCGAGGATGGTTTAACCCACGGAATACGGACGCCACAAAGAATAAAAATCAAAGCGCACGTGACCTAACGATACATAATAGCGAATAAAGAGATATTTGCTTCAGCGTCGACAAAGTGGGGTCACAATGATCCGGCCATCATGATGCGAGGATAAATAGGTAACATTTTCCTAATATTTTCGACCGTTTAGTAGATATTATAAGCATTTCAACCTCTTGAGGGATAAATTTTCTTTTTAACTTAAAAAAAATAATTGCAATTTTTTTGTATAGCGATTTTTATACATTTACAAATGGATTGATAAAGAAGAAAAAAAATTACTTTAAATGCATTAGGTATATGAAACGTGGTAATTTATACATGTCATCATTCATCGTCAGCGTTAAAGGAAAAACACGTAGCTAGGCACATGTATTTATATTATATCCTTGAAGAGGTTAAAATTGTTACACCGCGTCTCTTTCTCGTACGCAGTACTTTACATTCATAACATTCGGTGCTTCGTATACATTTCAGAATCGGGCACCCAACAAACGTCGGACACGCAAGAGTAGCATAGTACCTATATTTATATGTATCTTCGGATATAGCGTATAGTTTAGCTCCTTTCTGTAGTATGCCCTTGGCGAGAATGTTTAGTATTTCTAACACATTTCTTCGTGAAGTTTATAATGAATCACGTATTGTTTCCTTTTCAAGTTTAACCGGTCTAATGATGGTGCCTCCGCTATTAATTAATTTTTCAAATATTTGTTTAGAACCTTCCAACGTTGGACGCTTGATAGTTTTTTCATTCATAAAATATCCTTTTGCATTAAGAAAAACGATCAAGTGTCCAACGTTGGGAGGTGTTCGTAGCATCGTGTCGCACCGGCTTAATTAAGATATTCATAGTAAGCTTAATTGATCTTGAATACTATTGCCTTCCGGAATTTTTGAAAAGATAAGGTAACAGCCATCGTCCGGCAAAGTGAAGCGATTTGTCGAAAATATAGGCGTAGCGGTAGAGTGCGGAGCGGGGAGTGAAAACACCGAAATCCCCCCGCTCCGCTTTGGCGGACGATGGCCCTAATAACTGTTTTATTATTAAAATAACTTTAGATGTTGTCACTGTTTTCTCGGCACTCATTTTCTCCGTTGCAAAGAGAAATCAAAACGTGTTATTGTTATATAGTTGATAGTTTTATTTTATTTTATTTCATTTTATTTTGTTATTTATATTTTATAGTTTGTAGTCTACATGTAGGGTCATCGTCCGTTAAAGCGGAGCAGAGCGGAGATGTGTCTAGAATATAGGTGTAGCAGGCAGAGTGCAGAACGGGCAGTGAAAATAACGATATCCCTCCGCCCCGCACTTTGCCCGCTACGCCTATATTCTTGACACATCTCCGCTCTACTCCACTTTAGCAGACGATGGCCCTTATTATTTATTACTTTCTTTTTTATTTTTAAAGAATATATTTTATTTTAACTTATTGTTTAATTTTTTTTTATATTATATTTTTAAGTATATTTCTCTGTTAGCGTATCTTTTGCAATCGAACTTTGTTTAAAAAATGTTACCATACGCCGGCATTTCGAGCGAATAACGGCTATATCGTCTATAGCATTTTGTTTTTATTTTTAATAAAAAGGTCGGCGGCACAGACCGCCGCGCGCCGGTTCCTTAAATCATAGGAGCCGGCGGCAAGCCGATGCCGCCGGCCTATATGATTTCACTTCATTTTTAATTTTTAAATTTCATTTTAAAATTTGCATTAACGAAATGGCAGGTTATTGTAATATAGCCGTTCAATATTTATAGTATTTAGTATTAGTATTTAGTATTAGTATTATTATTTAGTATTAGTATTATTATTTAGTAGTATTTAGTATTAGTATTTAGTATTAGTATTATTATTTAGTATTAGTATTATTATTTAGTAGTATTTAGTATTAGTATTTAGTATTAGTATTATTATTTAGTAGTATTTAGTATTAGTATATATTATTAAAGAATATTAGTTACATAAATAGAATATTATATTAATATCTATGTTACAAGATTATAGTGTACTTACATATGCTGGTTGAAAAATTTTAAAAGGTTTCGGAATAGAAATCACTTTTTCATAACAATTTGTAAAAAAATAACATATAAAATATATTCTTTGGTCATATTATACATATCACACATTTAACATATATATAATAAAAACATACTTTTTCACGACAATTAGTAAAATCATAGCATATAAAATATATTCTTTGGTCATATTATACATATCACACATTTAACATATATATAATAAAAACATTCTTTTTCACGACAATTAGTAAAATCATAGCATATAAAATATATTCTTTGGTCACATTATACAATATTCATATTACATATTTTACATATATATAACAGAAACATAGTTTTTCATGAAAATTAGCAATTTTTATTTTTTACGTTATTGTTATATTTTTTATGTTATTATATTATATGTTTCATGTTATAATACTATATTTTTTTTTATTATATTATTTTTTTTTTCTTTATACTATACATATATCACATATTTTACACATATGTTACAACTATATTCTTAAAGACTGCCTAAAAACAATATTTTATCCACTGTAGCGTCTTTTAATTTATTTCGTTTTTTACTTATTAATTCGCCAGTTTTTGAAAAAACTCGTTCCGCAGGTACAGAAGTGGCCACTATAGAAAAATAATACCTAGCGTAACTGGCCATTTTGGGGTATTTTGTTAAATTCTGTTTCCAATAGATGAGGGGATTTTGTTTCCTGTCCAGTAATGGTTCTTTTAAATAATGATCAATTTCTAATTCTATTGTTCCTTGCATTGTTACGGTACTATTTTTTTGAGCGACATTTTTATCAAAATTTGTCCAAAAATTGGGTTCCTCTTCCTGTAATGTTATTGTGGAATCGGAGGTGGCATCGGAGTGTATTGAAACTAGTGGGGCGGGGGAAGCAGAAGATAAATGCGGATCGACTAGATTTGCTCGTTGGATAAGATTATTGCGTGCAGATGTAAAATTGTCTTCGTCCAAAAATGATAATTCCCGGAAACGTGGATCCAGGAACGCTGCGATAGCGTATATCTCATTTTTTTCAGTATCACAAAAATATTTGTGCAAATTAGAGATTAATTGTTGACTAAGTTGTGCTTGTATACTATTGTTGTCCGGTATTTTGTACAGATAAGTTAATAACTGTTTTATGATTAAAATAACCTTAGAGATTGTCACCGTTTTCTCGGCACTCATTTCCTCCGTTGCAAACAAAAATGGCTTTAAAATAGGCAAAATTTTTTTCATATTGTCCCATTCCGTATCTACCAACTTATCAAAATTAATTTTTAATGTTGACATCGCCAGAGTGATAGCTTGTTGCTGCTCACTTGCTCTTGCGAACATTTCATACGTAGAATTCCATCTTGTTTCTACTTCTAGTTTCAATTTATGTTTCGGCAAGACAAGCATATTTTGTTTTTCTGTTAGCGTATCTTTTGCCATCGAACTTTGTTTAAAAAATGTAACCATACGCCGGCATTTGGAACGAATAACGGCTATATCGTCTATAGCATTTAAAGACTTTTTCACAACGAGATTGAGTGTGTGTGCGAAACATGGTATGCTGTGACAGGGATTATTAAGTTGCCTTACGGCGGCAAGCATATTAGAGGCATTATCAGTTACAACTGCCCTAACTTTTGTTGTAATGTCCCATTGGCAGAAAACAGAATCTAAATGATTTGAAATATTTGCGGCCGTATGATTTTTATCTATTTTTATTGTCTGTATTGTATACGATTTCATTTCGAAATTCAGATTAATGAAATGGCAGGTTATCGTAATGTAGCTGTCGGTGTTTATGCTCGTCCATGTATCAGTTGTTACGCACACATCCTCAATGTCTTGCAACTCTTTGTACACTTCTTCCTTTAAGAGCTCATATTTTTCATTCAACCGTTTCTTCAGCGTTTTTCTGGAAGGCAATATGTATTTTGGATCCAGATAATTTATTAAATTCTTGAAACCCTTATCTTCGACAATGGAAAAAGGTTGTATATCATTAATGATTAGTTTTAAAATAAAATCGTCAATTTTCTGTTTACGTCGGTTATCGTCCGCATAAGGTACCGCCACAACATTTATATCCATGGCTTCATTTTCTGTGATATTATCAATATTGTGGTGTTTTAAATGTTTAATCATGTTTGTCGTACACTTGTGAAATTTCATTGTTTTTTTACATAAAGTGCATTCCAAATCAGTATCAGTGATACTGTTGTAATAATTCCACACCCAAGAACGTTTCGGCATTTTTGCAATGGGAGGGTATATCCTGTGAAAAATAGTAGTATTTAGTATATAATGTAATGTTACAATTATGAATAATAAATATAAAATATAGAGTAAACCTTCCAATAATAAGGAGCTTATGTTCTTGGAAATACAAAAATGAATGAAATGTACGTTAAAGGTAGACATCCACTTATCGGCAATTTACGATCCCGATTTCTACTTGATACAATTCCTGTGCTTGCCGATATCGTTAACCGAAGTGAGTGGGTTAATCTCGAGCGCGGTGTTATTGCGGACGGCAATAGTCCAGTCGGAATAACATGAGTTCTATTCTAAGCGGCCAGAGTGGCCCTGATTTAGGTATAGGTAATTTTGATCTGTAGGAACATGCTTTTATTTTTTCTAAATAATCCCATATGTTTTTTAACCACAAAAGATTATGAAGAACAAAAATTTTTTTTACGTTTATTTGTTTGATGAAAAAATGTATCGTACAAAAGTTGTGTGTTATAACGTTTCTCAATTTATTAAAGTTGTTTCATAACTGACCGACTAAACTAAAATAAAGATAAATATACAGGTTCTTAGATTTCAGGTGTCGAAGCGAGCAATTACGTGTAGAGATCAATGATTCTAATCGAAAAATCTAATAAATTTTTTCGAAATTTGATTTAGCGAATTTAAAAAAAAAAAAAATTGGGTAAGAGTGAGAGAGATAGATAGAGAGAAAGAGAGGGAAAGAGTCAGCGCGAGCCGCACAACGCTAATTTACGTTGGCTAAGAGTGAGAGAGATAGATAGATAGATAGATAAAGAGAAAGAGAGGGCCGCACGACGCTACTTTACGTTGGCTGCTCGCGCTGACTCTTTCCCTCTCTTTCTCTCTATCTATCTATCTCTCTCACTCTTACCCAATTTTTTTTTTTACAGATTACAATTTTTTTTTAATGTACGGTATTCCGCTTTTTGGGTGAAGCATTTTATATTTAAAAATTGAATCTTTTTTTATTTACGTACTTTCATCATGTTCAACTTGCACTCAATTATGTATGTAACGAAAAAAAACGGTATCAAAATATTTCCACCGATTAAACGTACATTTCATTCACAGATAAAATAGAAAGAGTAACACATATGAAATATGTAGTAAATGAAGAAAATATTCTTCCTTGTAATTTGAAATCTTAGTAAATCACAGTAAAAACACTTTGCAAACCTTTTTGTCACACAAAATGTGTATGCTGCAACGCAGAGTGTCGATAAATTCGTGTATGTATATATAACACTGGAATTTCTACCACCTGTTGTAGGAAGATTCACAACCTCTGTAACCGTGTTAAAAGAAAATCATGTTACTCGGTGTTAACTGTGACCATTATATTTACAGTCATGGAATACAATATCATTAATTGGTGTCTTCATAAAACTGGATTGAATTAACAATATCGAGTTATCGGTATTCAAACAATGATTTAAAAAAATTTTTTTTTTTTTTATTTAAGCAGTTTTAACCTACAAAAGATTATTCTGCTAACAAAAATTTTAATAAAAGTTAAGTACTGTTAATTTTGTTAATGTAAAAAATTGTAAGTAACATTACAACATTATTATTATCATACTACGAAAACAAATAAACAAAAAGCCGACTTTCATGAATGATATAAATGATGTAATATGAAAATGATTCAATTAATCCAATTAATGATATTATATGACATTAATGAAACGGTGATTGATAATCTCTATGTAACAAGATTATATTGTACTTACATAAGCTATTCACTGAAAATGTTATTGCACATAAAATGTCTTTGCACTTAAACTATATTATACTAAAAATGTTTTTGCACTTAAACTATTTTACACTAAAAATGTCTTTGCACATAAACTACTTTACACTAAAAATGTCTCTGCATATAAACTTAATTTCACTAAAAATGTCTTTGCACATAAAATGTCTTTATTAAGAAAAACTAACAAAAACTGTTCACAATAGATGCGGTCTACTCGACTGTAAGAAAACGACTGAAGATTTAGCTGGCCAAAGCACGTGGACACGATCGACGTTTTGCTTTTGTCTCGGGACACACAAAACAATTTTTCGTCAGCTAGATCTCCGGAAAATATATGACGATCGACTTCCACGAGTTAGATATAAGAGCCGACCAACCGCCAGAAAATTCACTGAAATTACCAACATTTGACAGCTATGTGTGCGTGTGTATATGCATGTACGGATATACTAGCTGTTTTTTTCAAGATTTTTGTATTTTGTAGTAAAAAACTTAAGGCAAACTTAAGATTGTCTAGATTACATTGCCGCGACTATTTAACCTGTTAGCTATGGAAATCATTTTTATAAATCCCTTACGGTGTACATATGTAACGAAAATCATATCAAGCAATGACGAGTATGCACATCGGATGCAGGGCAAATTAAAATACATATGTGTCGTACAGAATCAAACTTCGTCAGATCCATTTAAAAAAAAAAAAAAATTTTATACTCTGCGAATTGAAACACAAAAATCATACCCGCAAAGTATAAAATGTAATTTTTTTAAAAAAGCGGATCGGTCAAAGTTTGGTTCTATACGACACATATAAGAAATCATAAGCGCCGCGTGAATGCACGAGACGACGAAGATCGGCACAAGACGGAGACGCGATTAGAGTGCGAGTACACACACTCGAAAAGAGTGAGGAAGATAGCTGTTAACTTCTTTTCAAGTGTATCTTGCAAACCATAAATGTTAGGAAAAGCACAATACTTTTTTCTAGAAAATTAGGGCGAACAATAGCTCATTATGAAATTTTTTCAGATTTTTCGTATCAGTATAACACATCGAGCGCAGTTAACTGGATAACCGATATGTCAAAAAAATAATAAAATTCTTTTTATACAATACGTATTGTCAGTCTCATTGGTAATATGAAAGAAACATATCAATAATGTTAAGTTTCTGTAGTAAATAATAATTGGTTATTTTTATGATTAAAATTGACCTGTGCAAATTTGGGTGTAGCGTTTTTTTTTTTTGATTTTACAAATGGCAGATAGCGGTAAAGTTGCATGTCGGTGTCAACTTTAAAAGTTAATATGGCGACAATTAAATGTAATCAGTAGAAGTAGTGCCGCAAGAGCTTTGCAATTTCCAAAAATGAGATATGATTCTTCATATCTTCTTTAAATTATGTTATTTTAATTTTAAAAATATTCATGTATTTTTTTTTTAAATATATATACAAATATAATCATAAGTATAATTTTGTATATACCTAATTCTTTATATTTATATAATTATAAATTATTATCGTTTATAAAATTAAATCTTAACATATTAAATATTACATATGTAATAGAATATATATATACAGTGTTTGACCGTACTGTAGATGTGAAAAACTACATGTACTGTGACGTTGCACGTGGGGGAACTTGGCCAAACTATCCTCCCAGGAAGATAGTGTCCCCCAAGGCACGCACCTCTTCGGCACCCGGTCAGACACTCCTTCTGGTCGCTCTTTTCGGATATTCGGAAATGTATAAGGATTTAATTGGGCGCCAGGTGACTTACGGCCACCACTCGGAGGACCAGGAAGATGTAGGAATATTTATAGGAAATAGGTCTGATCGGATGAACCGGCACAAGACCACCGGCTAGACAGTCTCCTTAGGGAGTGACGGAGAGGCGGGGGTTCTTAGGTGCACAGTACGAACATATAAATCAGAGAGAGAGAGAGTACCAATTTTTGTAGTTAACGAACAGCGAGAGTTTATTATAAAAACTTAGAAGGGGTGTTGCAAAGAGTACGATGTTACTCCCGAGCGGTTACAATTAAATACTTCCCGTCGCGTATCGCGATTATACAAAAATCGGGATGCTACTCCGCTCGATTCCCAGGAAGTCAAATGATAGTTCTCTTAACCAATACGTCTCTATACGAGTACTCGAGATGGGACGAATGTTCGTTAATAAGCATTAAAGATAATACAGCAACTATAATACGAAATACAAAAGTTCTCAGTCACTACGCGCTTTCAATAAACAGATAACAATACACCTCGCCCTTGGCGGAGGTCGCGCGCTGCTACGAAGACAAAGACTGCGTCGTACAATCATAGAACGAGCGTTGGAAAAATACGTATTCGAATATTTCTAAAACGGAATATCCTTCAAATTTACGCTTTACGATTAAACTAAAGATACGCAAGAAATTCACATAACCATACGAGAAAAGAAGATAATACAATGTGCTCAAGTGGTTGATCGGGCCGCGGTCGTCGTATTGAGAGGCGATCCACGCCGGCAAGGTCGAAAGGTTTATACGCAATACATGGGAACCAACCGAGGAGGGCTCGATTTTACAAAATCGATTACTTGAGTTTATTCCAAAAGAAAAATCTCTTCTACCGTGTGTGTGTACCGTGACCACGTGTCGGCGGTACTAATACGGAGAAGCCAATCCAAAAGCTACAACTTTACAACCAAACCTCCTCGGTCCCATTACCAGTCCGAAAGAAAATGGAAGACAAAAAAAAAAACCACCAGACTCCGTCGTCGCTTACCGTGCTTGCAGCTTTGCGCTTTTCGCTCGACTCGTCGACGACCTCCTTCCTACACGTGGGCGACCTTGCTCGTACGAATGGCCCAAAAACGCTTCGTCCTCCTTTGCTCGTGTATACACTCGCGAGGGCTTAGAGGATGGAATCTACTTTACTTTCAGTACAACAATACTCAGACAATGGATACTCGAGTTTAAACAACACTATCAATAACGTGACCGTTCGGTTCAGCGATCAAACCACGAGAGAGCGAGCACGCGTGCCGCACGCACGATCGAGGCTCGTGCCGGTCGATCACGTGACGCGTCGCAGGTACGCCTCCGTTGCGGGTATTATTCACCGCCGAAGTTTCGCTCATAACAATTTTTACTCTTACTCAGACATACTACGCTCACTTGAGTCTCACAGATACCGTCGAACACTCTACGCTTCTTATCCTCCTCCACAGATATTTCCCGTTCGTACGCGTGCTGGTTAACGAGTTCTTTCCGACTTTTGTTGTTCCTCGGATTTTTATCGCCCTTCTAGTCGCATCACTAGCGACGGACCTGGCGAACGGGTGGGGAGGTTGCGACGCCGATTACTTCTTCCTTCCGTACTATGCGGAAGCGTCGCAGGAGGTCCTTCCGGAGTCGGCTCACTTATCTTAGGCGGCCAATTACCGAAGTGAGCGTTGAGCGGTGTCTATGCCGATTGGCGGTGTCCTACTGCGTCATCGCTACGGTGTTTGTTCTGTATTCCGGGTTGCCTCGACCCAGGCGTTGCTCGCAAAACAGGAAATACTTAATTAATAACAGGTACATACGCTTTCCGGCCGCCCAGAGGGGCATTCACGTGCCTTCTTTACTTAAATTTGAAATTTTTGGGTGGATCTTGTGACCACGTCACAGTACACATGTGTGTACTAAGTCAAAAACTCTAATACACTTTTGCAATCCGCAGGATAGTTAACGAATCATTAATTAAGTAAAGTCCGAAAGAGATTGTGAGAGCAAGAGAGTCAGCACAAGGTTCCAACGAAAGGTAGAGAAAAGAGCAACAGTCCTTACTTTCCGGCGTCTTTCTCTGTCACTTTCCCACCTTATGCTTGCACTCTCTCTCTCTCTCTTGTCTCTTTCTCTCTCTCTCTCTTTCTTTCTTTCTTTCTTTCTTTCTACGACGCTACCTTCTAGCGAATACACGCGCCGACCGTCGCCCCCCGCCTCGCGCTCAGTCACTTTTTCTATAACACCATCTTACACTGTAGCCTCATGCTGTCGCAAACACACAGACACACGCTCACGCATTCACACAGACAGACACACATACACACACACATACATACACGGACACACACACGCACGCATTCTCTCACTCTCACCATCGTTCTCATAAAAGTATACTAAATATATATATATCATTTTATAAACAATAGTAATTTATAATTAGATAAATGAAAGTAATTATATTTATGTAATGTATAAATATGTATTTATGTATACATAACTATGTATATATGTATATAATATAATATAATTGTTGTATAATTGTTATATACACATATACACATAAATATAATTGATATATATATACACATACTACCGACTGTATCGAGATATATAGGTAGTATTATGTAATGTCTAAATATTACTTAATAGAGATCGATAAATCTTGTGCACATCTCTTTGCTTAGCATAAAAAATATTATAAAAAAGATTATAATAAATTATAAACATAAGTAACGAGAGCGATTTGCAAAAGAACGAGTATCGATTCGTCTAACTTCATAGAAAGATCAAACGGATATTCAAACATACCTACTTTCATAGAGGTATTGATATTTCTAACTTCATATAAAAATCACGCAGGAATCGATTCTCCCATTGAAGAATCGATGCTTTTAATTTCATATAAGAATCGGACAGGAACTGATTCTTTTTCGATTCTTCGAGCGAAGAAGGAATCGAGCACGAACTGATTCTTTTTCGATTCTTCGAGCGAAGAAGGAATCGAGCACGAACTGATTCTTTTTCGATTCTTCGAGCGAAAAAGGAATCGAGCACGAACTGATTCTTTTTCGATTCTTCGAGCGACGAAGGAATCAAGCACGAATCAATTCCTCCGCCGGAGAAAGAATCAAGCACGAATCGATTCCTCCGCCGCAGAAAGACTCAAGCACGGATCGATTCCTCGCGCCGCCGAAAGAATCGATTCGTGCTTGATTCCTCCGCCGCAGAAAGAATCAAGCACGGATCGATTCCTCGCGCCGCCGAAAGAATCGATTCGTGCTTGATTCCTCCGCCGCAGAAAGAATCAAGCACGGATCGATTCCTCGCGCCGCCGAAAGAATCGATTCGTGCTTGATTCTTCCGCCGGAGAAATAATCAAGCAGGAATCGATACTTTCACAAAAGAATCGAGCAGGAATCACTTTTTCGATTCCTGCGACTCAGTATATTAATCGATTCGGAATCATTTCTCGTCGGCTCAGTTTATCGGAATTGATTCGGAATCGGACCCATCACTAGTCGTGGGTCGTCCTTCGTACCACGATTCTGGCATCACTGCCTTACGATGGAGGCTCGCGCTAACGTTCTTCATCCGTTCCTTCCTCTTCTCTCTCTCTCTCTCTCTCTCTGTCTTTTTCACTATTTATCATATGATGGGGTAAGGTAGTGTCGTAGAAAGAGTGAGCGAGCGAGAAAAAGAGAGACAAAGAGTCACCGTGAGCCTCCTGCGGGAGGGAGTGTCGTAGAGAGAGAAACAGAGAGAGTGAGAGAGAAGAGAGATAAGTAAATACGTTGATCAAGCGTTACCTTCCGACGATTGTTATTGGTTATTGTGGATCACTCCTCCTACTGCTTCGTCTATCACCTAGTTACGAGCTCCAGCGTACCGCCTTCCTCCGCAATTTTTGTTAATTAATAACTCGTTAACTAAGCCGAATTTTGAAAAAGTTCATTAGACTTTTCGACTCAAGTCATACTTGTGCACATGTAGTTGGCCGCTCAGACACCCTGTATATGATTCTTTGCGCCCCGACAGGAAAAGCTGCATTTAATATAGGAGGTACAACTATTCATAGTGTTTTTCATTTACCAATAAATCAGGATATTTTAATTCCTTTACAACCAAATCAATTAAATACAATTAGAACAAAATTACAAACTCTTAAATTATTAATCATAGATGAAATATCTATGGTTGGATGTAAAATATTCGCTATGATTAATCAACGTTTGCAACAAATATTTGATACTACAAATTTATTCGGAGGATTATCTGTTATTGTACTAGGTGATTTTAATCAATTAAGACCGGTTATGGATAATTGGATATTTAAAGCTAATAATCAAGATGATTTATCTGTTCTAAGTGGACCATATTTATGGAATTTATTTGAAATTTATGAATTAACTGAAATTATGCGTCAAAGAGATGACATTTCTTTTGCACATGCACTAAATCATTTAGCAAATGAAGAATTAACCGATGAAGATGAAGAATTATTTAAATCAAGAGAAATAAATAAATTAATACAACGTAATATAATAAATATTCCTTCCAAAGCAATTCATTTATTACCTACAAATAAAGAAGTAGATGCATTTAATATTTCTTTTCTAGAAAATTTAAACACAGAATGTTGTGACATAGAAGCAATAGATAGTTGTATTGGTGCCATACCTGATGAAAAAAAAATAAACTTATTAACAAATTTTAAAAAATTACCTACAACAAAAACACAAGGTTTACCTTTAAAAATAAAAGCAAAATTAACGGCTAGATATATGATAACTGTAAATATTGATACACAAGATGGTTTAACAAACGGTGCAACTGGAAGATTACAATTAATAACATGGCGTACAGATAATAAACAACAAAAAATTGCAGCAAGATTATACTTAGAATTTGAAGATAAAACTATTGGTTTAAAAACTCGCCAAAAATGGAGTAATTATATGCGTAGAATGAAAATAAATTTAGATTGGACTCCTATAGAATACATTACTAAAACCATTCAAACGAGACAAAAAACGATTCATCAAATAATGAGAAAACAATTTCCAATTGTTCCTGCCGAAGGTATAACTATTCATAAATCACAAGGTAGTACTTTTCCATGTATCGTTACACATGTTGGTATTAAACGTATAGAACTACGAATGTTATATGTTGCCTTTAGTAGAGTGACTTCGATTGACGGCTTATTTATTCAAGGAAAATATACGCGTCCTCGATACAATCCAAATGATCCTGTCAATATAGAAATGAATCGTTTAAGAGAATCAAAATTACTAAAATTAAGTATGAAATTTCCACAAGATTATAAAACCAATGATAACATATTAGTATTATTTCACAACATCAGATCATTAAATAAACATTTAATTGATATTCAAAATGACAGAGGTTTTCTTTCTGCAGATATTATTATTTTAGTAGAAACATGGACATTACCAACAGATATCTTAGAATGGAATTTATTTGAATGTATTCATCGCAATGACTGTCTCAATATTCGAAAACCATTTGGAAGTGTTGTTTATGCAAAAAAATCTTTAACACCAAATATAACGTTATTTTATAAAAATTGTTATAAAAATCAAATTGATGTTAATGGTATTTTAGTACAAAATACAGCAATAATATTCTTATACATTATACCAAACGCATTAATACGTCAATTAAAATTAATGTTAACTGAAACAATTACAATGGCTAAAAACATACAACCCACAGTTAACAACATTATTATTGTCGGGGATTTTAATATTAATTTATTAGATAACAAAAATCACAAAACAAATAATTTGAAAAATTTTATGAAAGATCTAAAATTAATTCTTTCAACTCCAGAAGAAATTTGTTCAACAATATATGACACACAAATAGATTTTTGTTTTTCAACTCAGAAAATAGTAGCAAATTATTATGAAAACATTATAAGTGATCATAAAGTAATTTGGTTGTTAATATAAATAATTTATGAAAAAACTTCAAGTTTTTAGGCAAAACCACAGAGAGTATCTTTAATCAATTCATTCAAAATCAGACTAGCCTCATTTCTGACTCAAAATCAGGTTAATATTTTTGCCGACTCTAAGTCAGGCTAGCATTCTTGCCAATTCTAAATTAGGCTAGCATTCTTACCAATTCAAAATCATTAAAATAATTTAAATAATTCATAATATAACCACAATATATATTAGGAGAAATCAATTTCTGTATGCAAGGTAAACAGACCAATAGATAAACAGTTCAATTATTTTATTAAAGTTATATCAAGATTTTATTTAGAAATGAGTGTGTTAAGTACAGAAATTAATTTATTAAAATATTAAATAATGAACATTCTACTCATAATCTGTATCACCAGTAAATGAACACTAGATCTAATAAATGAAAAATTCAACCTCTAAATACAACTTCTTGAAATAATTTTCTCAAATCTTCCTCATTTACTGATATTCAACCTTTTAATATAATTTTAGCATGTCCTTTTATTAGTTATTTCAGGATATCTTTTTAATAACCATTTCTTCCTTGACCCACTATTAGTAAATATAATTTTGTTACAACATTCTAAAGCCTTTCCTGTCAATTTAATATGTGAAATTAATTTCAAAAATCCATATTATATTGCAATTATACTTACAATATATCCATTTTTTTATTATATTTTTTTCATGACTTTATTGACATCACTGTTGAAATATTGATGGAGTTTATATTTTCATTTGTTACTCTTCATGTCTACAAAAAAATATTCAATAAAATAGATTAGATTCTATCCTATCCATCTACTAAATTAAAATTTAACAATACCAAAATGCACAATCATTTATCTAAGTATAACTATTTAAACCTTTTAGTTTATAAGTTTATTTATAAATGCTTAACCTTTAAAGAACCGAAAAACCCCGTGAAGGGCTTTGTAAAAATGCTTCAATTCTATGCAATATATTGGTTATATATGTATAAAAAATTTTGAAAAAGAAATACTATCATTTTCATGATAAAATATTGGTCCTCTAAAGGTTAAAATTTGGAATACAATGATATATTACATACCTCTTTAAAATACGTAATAATACGTTATAACCTAAAGTTAATTTATGACCATATTAAACGATGCTTATTAGGCACGACCGCAGGGAGTTCCTTATTTTACAATTGATTACTATCAAACGTCAAATGCATAATGTTTACAATATAATGGACATACACATATTTTTTTTCTATTTTACTGACAGTGCTGCCGAAACTGCTAAATGTTAACGAAAATCCAATGCTAACAGTACTGTTAACCAATTACCGAACACGCTTTAAATCTTATCCATCTATTAGCTTGTTTACTTCATATGATCAATTTTTTTTCTTAACAATATTTATGATCCACTTACTAAAATACTAACATCTAACACATTCAAACTTATGTGTTATATACTAATAAAATTGATTTGTTCCAACCTCCCCGTAAAATTATTCGATCGATAAATATTTATACGTAGTTTTCAAGTAGCCAATGATTAAGGCCATATTTAATCAACTTCCCCATAAAGCTACGAAGGTGATAAATGCTGAAATTCTTAGTGTTGGCTAATTAAAAGCCACGTATCAAAATTTACAGACTGAATAACTATACGAAGAAATTAAATAAACTCGGCCTAAAAGTTTAACTATTTATTAATCCTGTAATTTTATGAGGAAGTTGGAACAACCCAACTTAAATGATTGACTAATAAAAAGATATGTTTATTTAAAGTATACAGTATATAAATCGATTTAAAAAATATATAGAAAAATCGAAAATATATATAATAACAAGGTCGAATGATTCTGAGATCTTGATAAATTATTATTGATGTGTATTAATTAATTTTAATTATTCTCCGATAAGAAAACGACAACAAATACGAACGAAACGATAACGAAACACAGAATCGACATATGAACATTACGTCTACTTCAAGACAACAAACTTTGTAGCAGAATTCAGTGATAGACGAACTACGAACAAAAAAATCGACGACAAATCTTATGAGCAGCATAAAAACCACGTCAACGAACATCGAGAAGAGAGAACAAATCTATTGTACAAAAATAAGCAGAGAAAACGAAAAAACAGGCAATTATGAACGTTCAAACGGCGCGCCAAAAAACGACAAGAGAACGAGCGTTAATTGGTTGAGACTTCGCGAAAACCGTTTGGAGCTCGCGCGTTCGGGTAGATTCGGGTTCGTTCGGCAAATTTCGCAATTTTTCTTCTACAATTTTGAATTTTTCGATATCGATCGACAGAAAATCATTCTGTTTCCAGACGTCCTAAAGGATTGAGGTAAGCTTTTTGAAAATTTTTCCTAAATTCTTTTTTGAGAGTAGCGGAATTGATTTAAATCCTTCTAATTGTGAATTGAGAAACTTATTTCCCGACGATCAAAAACGTATGTAAAAATTTTCCGTAATTAGTGAATTAATAGCAAAAATTCAAAGGGTTGCGATCGAAATCGCGAGGTACTATTGCCGTTCGATCTTCGGGTATTTCATCGTTCGCAAGTGTTATTGTTAATTGCCTTTCAACTTAATTATATAAATTGGAATAATATTAAGACGAGTTGAATAAATTGATAGATAAATTCAGTAGATTTTCTATCGAATCTTTGAAAATATTTCGGAGCCATGTCCGAATTATCCTAAGGGAAATTATCCAGGGCTGAACCGATAGATAACGGCGCCCCAATCAATGGGAAAAAATTCACAAATTAGTAATTATAATAAGGAATCAACTCCAAAACTCAATTTTATTTAACTAAATAGTTTCAAATTAGCTATTGAAAATTTGAAAAGTATATTAACTTATGATAATTATATTTACTCCTTATTAACTTAACCCTTCTCATTGTAGAAAAAAAGAAAAGAGCAAGAGAATAGCAGTTTAAATAATTACCGTAATTTTCTTTTATCTTAATTTATTATATTATATGTATTATACATATTATTATATATATTATATATATTTATATATACATTATTTATTCATTCATATTTTTATTTTAGATGCATCAAAGTAACGAAATGGAGTGTGGTAAATATTATTCAATAATAATTATAAAGAGATACCACTACATATAACTTACCATTATCATAAAAAAACGTGAAATAACGAACGTAAAAATTTGTGAAGTACTTAAGATTTTTTCTGTAGATACAATTTAGAGTATAGTTTTGTTAATGGGTTGTTTCAGTAGTTAAGGTGAATAGATATTGATGAATGAAGTTAGGTCTACGTAATGATAATGTTGGCATAATAATGGTAATAAAAAGAAATTATATTGGTAAACTCAATTACATAAACATTGAAGTCAAGTAAAAAAATATTTGTTAGTATCGAATCTTTAAATTGACTTTATGTATAGATCAATTTAAAAAAAAATAGAGCGAAATTATTCGTTAAATATTAGGTTTGTGATTTACAAAAGAATATTGTGACGTTTGTCACAAGAAGAGAATAGAAATGCTTCCGTCAGCGCACACTCTCAGGGCGAATTCGTGTATCAAGAATATGTATTAATTGCTTCCGAATTTTTGTATGCAATGGGCTCTCCTACCATCATCGAGGGAAACCCATCGAGGAGGAACGATCACCAACATCATCGATCGGAGAAAGATACGCTAAGAAGGACATTCAGCTCCCGAACTGTCATCGCTTTCGTGCTCTACGTGCCTCCGCCGTGGGATAATCATCATCTTCACACCATGGCGAAGAAGAATACGTTGCGTGGCTACCGATTAGCACTACTCAGCATCGATCATCTACACCTATCGATAATGTAGGGCATCGGCGCAACGTATCGACGCGAAATTAAGAAATGTCACGCGTTACTTAATTTAGGATAGATTAGGTAGAGGCGCACGTGCTGATCTGTCACGTGACGCGGAGCAAGGAGCCGTTCGGCAGGAAGAGTCAGGAGGAGGACTTACAAGGGGACATTACGGCCTCGGAAATTGACTTCTGGATGAGACTTTGCAGGTTTGTAGTATACCTTTAGACTATTCGATTTGCAAAGTAAGAGCGCGCACTAGCCATAAACTTTCGAGAAAAATGGCTTTAAAGTTTTACGTGTAGGACGTATACCGGTCACTTTGAACACCATCCAAGAACAGCGAAGTGGCCGAGTTGTAGCGAACTCGCTTGCGGCGCGGCGGGTCCGTGTTCGATCCCTGCGTGTGGAAACTTTTTTTTTTTTTCCAATTCTTTAAAATATTATAAAAACTGTGAAATAAAGTTACTGACATACTAATATGAAGAATTTAATCATACATAATTTTTTCTATTAATCAAATTTGGGGAATATCGTCTTTCTTGCTCAATTTTTTATTTTATTTACAAGATCCAGAATGATAATTGCCATAAAAAAATTGAAAACACAAAATATTATTACATCTCGCACAATTTATGAAGGAAGATTGTTCACATGAACAACCCTTTTTTAAAAGTTCTACCGGAAAACATACTTCATTTACATTCTTGAAAATTTCTCTTTCGTCAGAGAGCTTGGAAGCGTACCAGGCATACCGGATCATTTCATTAAAAATTGGCGATGATAATTGATGATGCACTATTGATTGTATTTTTATGCAGTCCTCACGGGAATTTATTTCTCTATTATGTTCAATGAGATAACCGCAATTCTGTATTCGTTTTATTACATTTTTTACTTGTCTATAAAAATAGACATCGCAAGTTTGAACAAGTGGAGTACATTTTGGAGGAATCACTTTAAATGTGCAAGTAGGTGATTTCTCGTCATCTTGAAAGATTTCGTCATATAATTCAGGCTTTGTTTGTCCTCCCCAAGAGTCAAAAATTAACAGTAACAGTCATTTCATTAATAGAAAAAATTATGTATAATTAAATTCTTCATATTAGTAAGTCATTAACTTTATTTCACAGTTTTTATAATTTTTTAAAGGATTGAAAAAAAAAAAGTTTCCACACGCAGGGGTTGAACACGGACCGCCCGCGCCGCAAGCGAGTTCGCTACAACTCGGCCACTTCGCTGTTCTTGGATGGTGTTCAAAGTGACCGGTATACGTCTTACACGTAAAACTTTAAAGCCATTTTTCTCGAAAGTTTATGGCTAGTGCGCGCTCTTACTTTGCAAATCGAATAGTCTAAAGGTATACTACAAACCTGCAAAGTCTCATCCCGAAGTCAATTTCCGAGGCCGTAATGTCCCCTTGTTAGCATTAGACCTTCGTAGAGTAAAGTCCGTTTTTGTATTTCGTTTAGTCGCTTCGCTCCCGTGTCTTACCCAGGCAGTACCGTTTGGTATACTTTTGTTAGATTCGAATTAGTAATTTCGTGATCCCGTAAATTGTCTCGCGGGCTTTGGGGGTTCGACATCTCGTGGTGGAGAAGGAGATACGGACGTTTGGCTACCGTGGGACAACATAGAAGGACGAGGAAGCCGGAGGAGACCCGCCATTTCGAGGAGGAGTTTGGTGGAGCGCGAGGTCGTCCGTTGAGTTCCGTCCATGCGGGAGAGGTACAGCCGGTAAGACGGGATTCCGTTTAGCCCTCATATATCGGGAAAGTAGGTGAAACCGGCCAGAATGATGATGTTGCGTTTGTGGAATTATTTTGTGGAAACATTTCGTATATAAAAGATCCCGAAAGAAATTAGTAGCGCCGGAAATCGTCCACGCTACCGTCTTGTATCGGTTGATCTCTTTTGGAAATTTCGTTGATAATCGTGAGACTGCATTGGTGCGGAAGTCTCCGATTATATTTCGTTTCGAAGTTCTGGCCAGGTTTTCCCTTTTCGGTCGTGTCTCGTTAGAGCACTTTTCGTCGGTTGCAAGTGCAACGTTTCGTCCTGAGAGTGGCGTTAGTATTGCGAGCGAAATTTATGTATTGTAGGCTAAGTATTGTATCGTCTTGAGTGTTTTATGTAATTTCGGGAATTCGTATATTCAGTTTGTTAAGAAAAGTATTCGGTATAACATTCATTTATGGTAACTGTTGTAAAGCCTCCGTTCAGCAAAGTTATAACTTCGTTATAGTATCCTGAAAGCTCTCGATTCTTTATTGAAGTATTAAAGTATTGAAGTATTGTTCATTTACTTGACTTTATAATTTATCGCGTTCGGGTAGAGTTCGATTGTAATGAGTAGGGCTTCGAACGTACTTTTGTCATGAATTTACGCCAATAGCTTCCGTCATTTTATACAAGCAATTTCACTTATCTCTTCTCTACTGAAGAAATAAAGTATTGTTCTTATTTTGTTACCGAAATTTTACTGTATTCAGTTTGTGGTAATTCTCTTACTCCGCCCCTCTCCGTTACCACCTCGGTGGACTGAGCTACCGTTTTCGTGTTCCGCTTCACGCACCTCTTCGGAATTTAGTAACTAACATCATATATTAATTTCAAGGCTCGAGTGGTAGCCGTAAGCTACCTGGCGCCCAACTAAATTCAATTATTCAACCGAACAACTGTTTAGCCTTTCGTTATTAAAAAGTATTCCGAAGAGGAGAGCGTGGCGAAGGTGTGCACGTCTTCTCCCGTCTCGCGTGTGAGAGAGAGAAGCGGTCACAAAATGGCGCCCAACGTGGGGCTAGAATTTTGAAAATAACGATAGCAAAATTTCGCGTCTAACTAGAGGCTAGAATTTAGAAACGTAACGATAGCACGGTTACAAAATGTCGCAATCGATTTGGGGCTAACATTTCGAATGGAGTAAAATTTTTTTTTAGAGGCAGAGGTAACGATTTCGAGACAGAAAATTCGAGAAAGAAACTTCGATATCAAAATTTCGAGGGATAAATAGAAAAATATAATTTGTACGGTAATTTAATTCGAGAACTTTGTAATTGCACTGTAGAAAAATTGAGTTTAATATTTAAAGGAACTTTTTCGCTATCGGAAGATTATTTCGTCTATTGTATTGTTAAAATTTCTTTGTTACCGAGTCGAAGATTCTAGAAGGAACGTCTTAACGTATATTTTGAACAGCGAATGTTTGGTTGACTTACCGAATCACGCGATGCGAACTACCGACCGTTCGTATTGCCGGTATTGATATTAAGAAAAACTAAGCCATTCTCACGACGTAACGAAATCGAAATAACTCGCTGTAACTTTGTGTTTTGTCCTCTTGTGTTCGTAAAATTTTTCGTTATATTATATTTGGTGGAAATTATATTTTATGGTCTTGTGATTGTTAAAAATTATTGCACATTACTGGTACAATATTTCATTTTGATTATTGCTGTCGTATGAGAATTGAATCTTGCTTTATGAAATTTACTTTGAAAATTACTTTCATTTAAAATTCATACGTACACGATACACGATTTACATTATCACGTTTAAAATTTAAAGTTTCAGTATAGAAATCTCATGGTACAAAGAAAAGATCGCAGCATATTCGAACGTTAAAGCCAAGCTCAAGCGCGGTCACGCGCGTGTTTACCTTCGTCGCATTGTCTTGCGTGTGAACGCGTAACGCTCCCGTAGATATCGCCAGAGTGAGACAAAGCTATCGGCGAAATATAAAATAAAATAATCTCGAATCTTTAAAATTCTTTCTTTTGTAATTGTCTTTATTTATTTAATTTATTACGTTTTGTCAATTTCATTATTTATTAATTGCTGTCATTATTCTGACTAAGTGAGAATTTCACGTCTTAATTTATTTATTACAAATTTTGTACATAGAAAATTTTTTTTTGTTTAAATTCCGGATTTAACTGATCCGTTGAACTCTTTGTGTTATTTATTGAATTTTCTTTTGTCCATAATTTATTTATTGAAATTTTTCTTTTCCCTAATTTATTTATTGATACTGTCACGTCTGGTATTCGAGAGTATTCGCAACGTTCAGAAGAAAGCACTTAGTACCGTCGAAGGTTTTCTTTCAAGTCATTACCGTAATAGAAATATTTTTTTTTGTTGTCAAAATGGAATCGTTAATTTTATACGACTGGGTACAAACGCTACCGGAAGAAAAACTCCGAGACGAATTAATGAGGCATCACTTGCCAGCGGACGAAATACTACCGATTAGTCGAGCTCGTTTAGTTGTATTTTTAATTGACGAACACGAGCGGAAAGAATTCATCGATGATTCCGCGTATAGTCAGCTACCGTCTCTTGACACCTCATGTCGGGAGTGGGACCGAGTGTCCTTGAACCCCGAATTTGCGAGTAGTGCTCCCGTGGGTAATTGTCGAGAAAGAGATTTCCATCGAGTAGCTCAACTACATACGCTACAAGTAAAGGAATCCTCGGCATTAAAAACCGCGACCAACCCGTCAATGCCAGCTGGTTCGTCCAACATTCAGAATAGCTCCCGTAAAGATTTGGGAATTAGAAATTCGTACTCGTCAAATTTAGGAGACGGCCAACGATTTCCATTTAAATGTTGGAATTGTTTTAAAAAGGGTCATCTCGCTCGCGATTGTCCGCTACCGCAACGTAAACGCTGTCATCGTTGTAATTTAGAGGGCTACACCAAGTTAACGTGCCCGAAGTGTAAGCGATCCTATTGGAGGACGAGAAATGCCGCGAACACCTCGGTACAGCCTAGATCTCAGTCAGGTAATCTCGAAACATCGTCACGTTCGGTCGAATCACTTCAGCAACCAAGTCGATTGTTTGTAACGATTTCAATTAAGGGTCATCCAATTAAAGCTTTGGTAGATTCTGGAGCGAGTCGCACCTTTTTCGGTCCTGCAGGGGTAGACTTGGTGAAATCACTAAAATTACCGGCTCAGAAGACTCCAGCCAGACGAGTGCGGGATGCGCGTGGTGAGGAGACCGGTGGGATTGAGGTAACTACCGTGCCGATCACCTTAGCGAATCGTTTGCGTAATCTTTCTGCGTATATGCTACCGAAACTCGGATACGATTGCATCCTGGGGATAGATTTCCTGCGAGCTTTCGGAATTAACGTCGATTTTTCGAAAGCTTGTTGGTCCTTCCACTCTGACCTTCGAACTATCTATCAGTTCGAGTTCGAGTCGCCTACGACTGCTTCTGAGGAGTCGTGCGGATTCGTACAGGTAGTAAATCGGAAAAGAAAGAGACGAAAGAAACGAAAGTTACCGTTGGAAACCCTAGTACCGGTGAAAAATTCGGATGTAGCGGGAAGGGTAGTGAGATCGTCAAATGACATCGCGGTGGATGCTCGTCTCAAGTCGTCAAGTCACCCTAGAATAGTGGACGACAGACTCTCGGAAAATATTAGTAGGCACCAAAACCAGCTATCGTCTGAGACTATCGGTCTGAATAGGGAAACCCCTCGGGCAAAGCCTCGCGCAAACGGGCTTAGTTTAGAAAGAAAGGCCACAGTGCTACCGGTGGCATATCTTCACGCAGAAGAACCCGTGGAAGAATCTGAAGATTCCGATAGATTGCTCTCGTGGATGGAATTAGGTGGTTCGGAATCGACACCAAGCGTAGGAACCTCTCGTAATTATGACGATTCAGAGTATCCATTTTACGTTTAATTTTAAGGGTATTATCCAATTATAATTCGTCTCGTTTATTGAGAATTCGTTATAATGATGAAAGGAATCGTGAAAGAAATGGTGAAGAAACCAGTTCGAGGAAATACCAGTAATGTATTTGTAATTTGTGTCGTCAGTGAGTGTGTTCACTCCACCTGTGTTTGTGCTATGTTATTTCGGATTTGTGTGTGATTTCTGTTCCGCTCCTAATCCTGAGTGCGTCGAGAACACCTCTCGTTACAGTGGGTATAGTAATTTTTGATATTTCGTATAGTTATTTATTTTTTTTTGATTGATTTCTTTCTTTTCGCCTGAGAGAACGTGCCACGACCGAAGCGTTAGAGTAACGACAAAATTTTCTGGCTATTCGGAGTTCGTCGGTCTGCCGGACCTCGTCTAAGGGGGTGGGGGGGGGGGTATTTGTGACGTTTGTCACAAGAAGAGAATAGAAATGCTTCCGTCAGCGCACACTCTCAGGGCGAATTCGTGTATCAAGAATATGTATTAATTGCTCCCGAATTTTTGTATGCAATGGGCTCTCCTACCATCATCGAGGGAAACCCATCGAGGAGGAACGATCACCAACATCATCGATCGGAGAAAGATACGCTAAGAAGGACATTCAGCTCCCGAACTGTCATCGCTTTCGTGCTCTACGTGCCTCCGCCGTGGGATAATCATCATCTTCACACCATGGCGAAGAAGAATACGTTGCGTGGCTACCGATTAGCACTACTCAGCATCGATCATCTACACCTATCGATAATGTAGGGCATCGGCGCAACGTATCGACGCGAAATTAAGAAATGTCACGCGTTACTTAATTTAGGATAGATTAGGTAGAGGCGCACGTGCTGATCTGTCACGTGACGCGGAGCAAGGAGCCGTTCGGCAGGAAGAGTCAGGAGGAGGACTTAGCATTAGACCTTCGTAGAGTAAAGTCCGTTTTTGTATTTCGTTTAGTCGCTTCGCTCCCGTGTCTTACCCAGGCAGTACCGTTTCGTATACTTTTGTTAGATTCGAATTAGTAATTTCGTGATCCCGTAAATTGTCTCGCGGGTCCTGGGGGTTCGACATCTCGTGGTGGAGAAGGAGATACGGACGTTTGGCTACCGTGGGACAACATAGAAGGACGAGGAAGCCGGAGGAGACCCGCCATTTCGAGGAGGAGTTTGGTGGAGCGCGAGGTCGTCCGTTGAGTTCCGTCCATGCGGGAGAGGTACAGCCGGTAAGACGGGATTCCGTTTAGCCCTCATATATCGGGAAAGTAGGTGAAACCGGCCAGAATGATGATGTTGCGTTTGTGGAATTATTTTGTGGAAACATTTCGTATATAAAAGATCCCGAAAGAAATTAGTAGCGCCGGAAATCGTCCACGCTACCGTCTTGTATCGGTTGATCTCTTTTGGAAATTTCGTTGATAATCGTGAGACTGCATTGGTGCGGAAGTCTCCGATTATATTTCGTTTCGAAGTTCTGGCCAGGTTTTCCCTTTTCGGTCGTGTCTCGTTAGAGCACTTTTCGTCGGTTGCAAGTGCAACGTTTCGTCCTGAGAGTGGCGTTAGTATTGCGAGCGAAATTTATGTATTGTAGGCTAAGTATTGTATTGTCTTGAGTGTTTTATGTAATTTCGGGAATTCGTATATTCAGTTTGTTAAGAAAAGTATTCGGTATAACATTCATTTATGGTAACTGTTGTAAAGCCTCCGTTCAGCAAAGTTATAACTTCGTTATAGTATCCTGAAAGCTCTCGATTCTTTATTGAAGTATTAAAGTATTGAAGTATTGTTCATTTACTTGACTTTATAATTTATCGCGTTCGGGTAGAGTTCGATTGTAATGAGTAGGGCTTCGAACGTACTTTTGTCATGAATTTACGCCAATAGCTTCCGTCATTTTATACAAGCAATTTCACTTATCTCTTCTCTACTGAAGAAATAAAGTATTGTTCTTATTTTGTTACCGAAATTTTACTGTATTCAGTTTGTGGTAATTCTCTTACTCCGCCCCTCTCCGTTACCACCTCGGTGGACTGAGCTACCGTTTTCGTGTTCCGCTTCACGCACCTCTTCGGAATTTAGTAACTAACATCTTATATTAATTTCAAGGCTCGAGTGGTAGCCGTAAGCTACCTGGCGCCCAACTAAATTCAATTATTCAACCGAACAACTGTTTAGCCTTTCGTTATTAAAAAGTATTCCGAAGAGGAGAGCGTGGCGAAGGTGTGCACGTCTTCTCCCGTCTCGCGTGTGAGAGAGAGAAGCGGTCACAATATATATATTGATACGGTATAGCTGAATCGATGACTAAAATACAATAAATAATAAGTAAAACCACATAGCAATTATAATCTCACGAACGAAGGAATGCGCGAATAGTCTAAAAATAGAAGTTATAAAGGTAAACGCACCGCGAGATCGGCACGCGAGCGCGAAAACATAGAAAAAACGTTGAAGAAAGACAAGGTAGGAAGATACGCGAAATAGATCGGAATTCGGCGAGATAGGAATTTGATGGCCAACGAGTTCAGGGCCAGCGGCGAGGACAATAACCGCATGTAATAATTAAGAGAGGGGATCGTAATAGACAATAGAAATTCGATCGCGCGCAAGTAAGAGCGGTGGGGACAAGCATTTAAATAGCAAGCCCACGCAAGGGAAGAGAGTGCATTCCGAGTTTTCTCTTAAAGATCGCAGTTCGTAGAAGTTATAATTTCGTGCATTATCAGAATTTTAAAGTACGTGAAACGCTTTTAAAAATCACGGGTTGAAAAAAGTGCTTTCGCGAGTGTCGAGAAGCGGCAAAGCAAGGATCGACGGCAAACGGAGGGTGAGAGGGGAAGGCCGGACACAGACACAGTGCTACGGCGTGCGAAGCTATACCATACACAACGTCGCCTAAAGTAAGGTGTATCGCTTTATTTTTAATACCTCTTCGTACCATTAGTCATAAGCAGTAGATTAAGAGTGTGTGTGAGAGCGTCTGTGTGAGCAAGCATCTGTGTGAGCAAGCGTCTGTGTGGGAAAGCAAGCATAGGTGCGTGCGAACCGAGTCGAAGAGTGTGTGTGAGAGCGTCTGTGTGTGCGAACGAAGATCAGAGTATCGTCGAGCGAACGTAGGTGTAGGCGAACGTGTGTAGGCGTGTGACTGCGTGTATGAGTCAGACGAGACCGGCGAAGACGACGACACTTAGAAAAAAGATAAACACGGCGCGATCAGCTGTTCAGGAGCTACGAGCGGGTTCCGAAGAATACGAAGCATTAAATAAACGCAAATTAATCGAATTTTCGCGTCTATTATTTATTAATTTTTCCACTTTCCTCTGCCAGTCCCAAAAGGACCGAATCGTTCGGTGAAGTAACGTAAGCGTTCGAAAAGGTAAGGAAGGCGAAACGTTACAATATATACAACATAATCTAGATACACACACATATAAATACAAAATATATATATGTTCATCATTGCTTACTACAAGGAGATAAGTGGCAATGAATGAATCCATGGTATACGAATTAATGATATTCAATTGTACATATACAGGGTGAGTCGCCAAATTTTCCCATTTAGATTTATATCATTATTATTACACATAGCAAACAATATTTGTGATGAAGTTGAATGGTTTTGGGAGGGGCACATTCTGATGGTACAATTTTTTTTTGTAAGTAGACGTGTAAAGGACAAAGGTCAATAACGTTTTGTTAAATGGAATCATATATTTTTTAGAGCATCAGCTGATGCTGTTTCATGTTCTTTACAAAAAAGTATTAATTTAGTAGTGCAAAAAAATGATTAGTTTAGGAGATACTTTAATTCTAATGTCTATTAATTCTTGCTCTTCTACTAAATTATCACATTGAATTCATAATATTGACCAGAAAGTCACAATTTCCTAACAAATTGAAATTAAAATATCTCCTAAACTAATCATTTTTTTGCACTACTAAATTAATACTTTTTTTGTAAAGAACATGAAATAGCATCAGCTGATGCTCTAAAAAATATATGATTCCATTTAAAAAAACGTTATTGACCTTTGTCCTTTACACGTCCACTTACAAAAAAAAATCAACTTCATCAAAACCATTCAACTTCATCAGAAATATTGTTTGCTATGTGTAATAATAATGATATAAATCTAAATGGGAAAATGTGGCGACCCACCCTGTATATGTACAATTGAATATCATTAACTCGTATACCATAGATACATTCATTGCCACTTATCTCCTTGTAGTAAGCAATGATGAACATATACAGGGTGTCTGGTTTGAAGTGTCTGAGCGACGACCTACATGTGCACAGGTATGACTTGAATCGAAAAGTCTAATGAACTTTTTCAAAATTCGGCTTAGTTAACGAGTTATTAATTAACAAAAATTGCGGAGGAAGGCGGTACGCTGGAGCTCGTAACTAGGTGATAGACGAAGCAGTAGGAGGAGTGATCCACAATAACCAATAACAATCGTCGGAAGATAACGCTTGATCAACGTATTTACTTATCTCTCTTCTCTCTCACTCTCTCTGTTTCTCTCTCTACGACACTCCCTCCCGCAGGAGGCTCACGATGACTCTTTGTCTCTCTTTTTCCTGCTCGCTCATTCTTTCGACAACACTACCTTACGATGGAGGCTCGCGCTAACGTTCTTCATCCGTTCCTTCCTCTTCTCTCTCTCTCTCTCTCTGTCTTTTTCACTATTTATCATATGATGGGGTAAGGTAGTGTCGTAGAAAGAGTGAGCGAGCGAGAAAAAGAGAGACAAAGAGTCATCGTGAGCCTCCTGCGGGAGGGAGTGTCGTAGAGAGAAACAGAGAGAGTGAGAGAGAAGGGAGATAGGTAAACACGTTGATCAAGCGTTACCTTCCGACGATTGTTATTGGTTATTGTGGATCACTCCTTCTACTGCTTCGTCTATCACCTAGTTACGAGCTCCAGCGTACCGCCTTCCTCCGCAAATGTTGTTAATTAATAACTCGTTAACTAAGCCGAATTTTGAAAAAGTTCATTAGACTTTTCGACTCAAGTCATACTTGTGCACATGTAGTTGGCCGCTCAGACACTTCAAATCAGACACCCTGTATATATTTTGTATTTATATGTGTGTGTATCTAGATTATGTTGTATATATATATTCTTTTGTAAATCACAAACCTAACATTTAACGAATAATTTCGCTCTATTTTTTTTTAAATTGATCTATACATAAAGTCAATTTAAAGATTCAATACCAACAAATATTTTTTTACTTGACTTCAATGTTTATGTAATTAAGTCTACCAATATAATTTCTTTTTATTACCATTATTATGCCAACATTACCATTACGTAGACCTAACTTTATTCATCAATATCTATTCACTTTAACTACTGAAACAATCCATTACCAAAACTATATTCTAAATTGTATCTACAGAAATAAATACTTTACAATTTCTTATTTTTATTATATTTTCTTGCATTGTTATTGATTCTCGATAAACCATATCTTTTAATGTACCTTTACAGAAAATAATTCTATAACGTAAACTTCATATAATGATAATGTTAATATATTAATAGAAAAAAAGATAACGTTCATAAACATTGTCACATAAATACTATAGTCAAACAAAAATCTCTCTTACTATTGTATCTTTAAATTGTCTTTCTGCATAAATCATTTTCAAAAAAGAGATTTAAGTTATTGATTAAATATTAAGTTAACAGCTAACAAAAGTCAATAATATTTACCCAAAATTTAACACTCCTTAATATTTTGACATGAAAACATAGTATTTCATTAAAAATAACCTTAAAATCTTTGAAATGCTTCCATCTAATAATTTAATAAAATCAATATATAATTATTTTAAGTGATAATTGATAGATGTTTGTCACACATTCGTATTGCCCGCGTGCGTGACGTAGCGTAGAGAAGGCGGAAGCAAGCGCCCCTCGCGTGCGATCGCGTGTATAACGTACGACGCATTCTTCCCTCGATCGCGTACAAAGACGTAGCGATGTGAACACGTGGAGTGTATTCATATATTGTATTCAGTATTCTTATAATTATAATAAAGATATAATCCAACAAGGTTATGGGCCCAGGTACGATTCCAATGCGAAAAGAGAAAGTAAGTTCCTAAATACGAGAAAGATTTGTAAGATAAAGTACCTAAGTGAGGTTATGAAAGTATTACCACGTGTTCGAGAAACTTCGAGAAGTAAGTAATGAACAAAATGGCCGGTTCTACGCATTTAGTTGATCGAATTGATAAATTAAACGGAAGTAACTATCGATCATGGAAATATAATATAAAAATGGCTTTGATTCAACGTGAATTATGGAACCACGTGTCTGGCGATGCTGTTGAGCCGACTGATAACGAAGGAAAGGAAGCTTTCAAACGCAAAGAAGAAAAAGCATTAGCTGCAATTGCGTTAAGTATTGAACCAGAACACCAAATACATATAATGGACTGTATTAAAGCATTAGATGCTTGGGAAGCATTAAAGAAAGTTTTTGAACCAAAATCAAGACCGAGAATATTACAATTGAAGAAACAAATGGTGTCAATACGACTAGAACATGACGAAACAATGACGTCATATTTGACGAGGATAAAGACATGCAGTGATAGTCTCAAAGAAGCAGGTCATGAAGTAAAAGATGATGATCTGGCGTATGCAATGCTGTGTGGTTTGCCGGATACTTATGAAGGGATTATCATGGCATTGGCGAACCTTGATGATACAAAATTTAAGACGTCTGAAATAAAGAGTATATTGCTGAACGAATACGACAGAAGAGCAGCAAAAGAAAATAATAGTATAGGAGAACGGAAGGAAGCATATCACCAGAGTAAGGAAACATACCACCAGAGTAAGGATGCATGCCACCAAAGCAAGGAAGCGTCACGTCAACCAAGGGACTACAAGAAGGAGATGAGAAAATGCTTCAAGTGCGGTAAACAAGGACATTTAGCTAAAAAATGTTGGTCAAAGGTACAAAATACAAAAACGAATGAGAAAGATTGTACATCAAGTCAACGTGAGCATAAAGATACATTTTTATTAGAATTAAATAATGTTCAGTTAGACGATTCATGGTTGATAGATAGTGGTGCGACTCATCACATATGTAAACATAAAGCCTGGTTCACTAGTTATAAGTCCATAGTAAGCGAAACAATTTATTCCGCCAATATTTACACAAAATGATTTAAAAGCAGTAGGTATTGGTAATATTGATATAGAGACTTACGTTAATAATGATACGTTCAATATAACTTTACATAATGTATATCACGTTCCTAATGTAAGAAGAAATTTACTATCAGCATCACAAATAGAAAGTAAGCAAAAACGACTGATAATTGATAATTACAAGTTAAGTATACAAAATAAGATGACTAAGATGATAGTGGGGGAGGCATTATGTAAAGATGGACTGTATATTGTTAAAGCAAAAGTTACTAAAAATAATTTAGGTAGAGTAGAAACACATATTATTAAGGGTGATAGGTTAGATAAGAGTGAAATGTGGCACCAAAGATTTTGCCATGTAAACATGAATAACATTCGTGAACTATCAAGTAAAGAATTAGTCAGAGGTTTAGAAAATACAAATATTGAAGACATTCATTGTGATGGATGTAGTATTGGTAAATCTGTGAAAGCTCCATGTAAGAAATTAGGTGAAAGACGGACGAAGGCTGTGCTAGAATTAGTTCATTCAGATTTATGTGGTCCATTACCAGTGAAGTCGATAGGAGGTTCGAAATATTTTCTTACACTCACAGATGATTTCTCAAGGAAAACAACGGTATATTGTTTGAAAAGTAAAGATGAAGTAGGAAGTTATATTCAAAGATACATAGCTAGAGTAGAAAGAGAAACAGATAAAAAGATAAAAAGAATAATGACCGATAATGGTTTAGAATTTTGTAATAAGGACTTAATGACATTGTTTGATAGCTTAGGGATAAAACATGAGCGTACCAACGCATATACACCGCAGATGAATGGAATAGCCGAGAGAATCAATAGAACTCTACTAAATTTAGTGCGTGCAATGCTTAAAACGGCCAGATTACCAGAAAGATTTTGGGCGGAAGCAATCCTGGCTGCATGTTACATCAAAAACAGAGTTATACATTCGGCAATAGGTGATAACGTTCCAGAAGGTATATGGACTGGGAATAGACCAAGTGTGAAACACATAAGGACTTTTGGATGTCTGGTGTACGCTCATCTGCCGAAACAAGGTAAACATAAACTTGATCCTAGAGCAAAAGAGTGCATATTCGTAGGTTATTCAACACAAACGAGAGGATATAGACTATGGGATCCTAATACAAATGATGTCATACATACTAAACATGTAGAATTCATAGAAGGAAAAAGTGGGTTTGAACACATTTATGGAAAAAGTACATATGAAATACCAGTTTATGATGAAGAAAGTGAAAATGACATAGTCCAAGAACCAAAAACTGAAGAATTATTAGAAAAACCAAATGAAATAGAAGGTTGTAAGGCAAATAGTTCATCAGCAGACGTAGAAGAGGAAAATGAAACCCAAGCCCCTACATCAAGACGAGGAAAAGTAATAAAGAAAAAAATATAGAAATTAATTTAACGGGTATAGTGGAGCCGACGACATTCGAACAAGCGATGTCGCTGCCTCAGTCTGAAGAATGGAGAATAGCAATGGATGAAGAATTAGAAAGTTTAGAAAATAGAAACACATGGGAATTAGTTAACGAAGTCGAAAGTACACGATGTATTGGCAGCAAGTGGGTGTACAAAGTTAACAAGGGGACATTACGGCCTCGGAAATTGACTTCGGGATGAGACTTTGCAGGTTTGTAGTATACCTTTAGACTATTCGATTTGCAAAGTAAGAGCGCGCACTAGCCATAAACTTTCGAGAAAAATGGCTTTAAAGTTTTACGTGTAGGACGTATACCGGTCACTTTGAACACCATCCAAGAACAGCGAAGTGGCCGAGTTGTAGCGAACTCGCTTGCGGCGCGGCGGGTCCGTGTTCGATCCCTGCGTGTGGAAACTTTTTTTTTTTTTCCAATTCTTTAAAATATTATAAAAACTGTGAAATAAAGTTACTGACATACTAATATGAAGAATTTAATCATACATAATTTTTTCTATTAATCAAATTTGGGGAATATCGTCTTTCTTGCTCAATTTTTTATTTTATTTACAAGATCCAGAATGATAATTGCCATAAAAAAATTGAAAACACAAAATATTATTACATCTCGCACAATTTGTGAAGGAAGATTGTTCACATGAACAACCCTTTTTTAAAAGTTCTACCGGAAAACATACTTCATTTACATTCCTGAAAATTTCTGTTTCGTCAGAGAGCTTGGAAGCGTACCAGCCATACCGGATCATTTTATTAAAAATTGGCGATGATAATTGATGATGCACTATTGATTGTATTTCTATGCAGTCCTCACGGGAAGTTATTTCTCTATTATTTTCAATCAGATTAAATTTTTTACTTCTCTATAAAAATAGACATCGCAAGGTTGAACAAGTACATTTGGAGTACTTCGGAGGACACTTGGAAGAATCACTTTAATTGTGCAAGTAGGTGATTTCTCGTCATCCTGAAAGATTTCGTCATATAATTCAGGCTTTGTTTGTCCTCCTCAAGAGTCAATAATTAACAGTAACAGTCATTTCATTAATAGAAAAAATTATGTATGATTAAATTCTTCATATTAGTATGTCAGTAATTTTATTTCACAGTTTTTATAATATTTTAAAGAATTGGAAAAAAAAAAAAGTTTCCACACGCAGGGATCGAACACGGACCCGCCGCGCCGCAAGCGAGTTCGCTACAACTCGGCCACTTCGCTGTTCTTGGATGGTGTTCAAAGTGACCGGTATACGTCCTACACGTAAAACTTTAAAGCCATTTTTCTCGAAAGTTTATGGCTAGTGCGCGCTCTTACTTTGCAAATCGAATAGTCTAAAGGTATACTACAAACCTGCAAAGTCTCATCCCGAAGTCAATTTCCGAGGCCGTAATGTCCCCTTGTAAGACGGATACTACAGGCAAAGTAGTTAGGTACAAGGCAAGATTAGTAGCGCAAGGCTATGGTCAAAAGAAAAACGTAGATTATTTTGAGTCATATGCACCGGTAGCGAATATGTCAACCATTAGGTTATTGTTAGCCATGTCAGTATGTCAGGAATGGAAAGTACATCATTTAGATGTCAAATGCGCGTACTTGTACGGTGAGTTAACTGAAGAAATTTATATGAAATTACCGCCGGGATACAATAAGTCAAATGGTAAGATAGCAAAGTTAAGAAAGCCAATTTATGGATTAAAGCAATCAGGTCGGAATTGGAATAATGCAATTGATTCATTTCTAACCGAGAACGGTTTTCAAAGGCTTAAAACGAATAACTGTGTTTATACATACAATAACGACCTTGTTTTAACTATTTACGTAGACGATATAATATTATTTAGTAAAAACATAAATATATTAAAACAAGTTAAGACACTGTTAACGTCGCGATATGAAATACGAGATCTAGGTAAAGTATCTTATTTGCTAGGAATAAGTATAGATTATAATGAGCGTAATATGAAACTGTCACAGGAACTATATATACAAAAACTATTAGATGAATATAATATGAAAGAGTGCAAAGATGTTAAAACACCCGTCGAATTAGGTATTAAGTTGTCGAAACGCGATAGTCCTTCAAACGAGACTGAAAGGGAAGAGATGAAAAATATGCCATATAGACAACTAGTCGGATCGTTAATGCATATAGCACTAGCGACTAGGCCAGATATTATGTACGCGGTATCGAAACTAGCACAATTCGTGTCAGATCCAGGTAAAGCGCATTGGATACAAGCGAAAAGAGTATTAAGATACCTGTACACGACGAAAGACAAATTTTTAATGTATAAACAGGGAAACAGCGAAATAGAGATATTTAGCGATGCCGATTGGGCGACAGATATCTGTAAGCCTTTGCAGGTGTACTCTCGCCGCCATACCAAAACTCTAGCCAACTTATGAGTGGACCGGCGGGCGATAGAGAAAGAAAGAGAGCGAGAGTGAGAGAAAGAATGAAAGGCCTAGTGATTCGTCAGCGTAAGATAACGTCGTAGAGGTAAGCTAGGGCAAGAGACAGAGTGAGCGAAAGAGAGAGAGAGAGAGAAAGAGTCAGTGCTACGAGGTTATCTTAACCTGGCGGCTCGCGCCGACCCTCTCTCTCTCTCTCTCTTTCGCTCACTCTGTCTCTTGCCCTAGCTTACCTCTACGACGTTATCTTAGGCTGACGAATCACTAGGCCTTTCATTCTTTCTCTCACTCTCGCTCTCTCTCTTTCTCTATCCCCCGCCGGTCCACTCATAGCTTGGCTAGAGTTTTGGTATGGCGGCGCGGGCGAGAGTACATCTACCGCTTCCGCGCTTCACGATTGGCAGATCGTTATTAAAAACTAACCTGGCATATGTTACTTTTGTTTTTTTATGACTCCTTTCGACTCAGAATCAGTCGCACATGCCATTCTCTATCTGACATCTAACCGTGGGACACCCTGTATATTTCAATAAACTATTATTATATATTCCAATAAACTATTATTTATTATATATTCCTATTAACTATTGAAATAAATTAATAAATTAACGAAAGACGCCACATTAATAATTGTATAGAAAAAGAAAAAGAAATGGTTTTAATATACATACCAAAACAATAATTTGAGTGGGGGTAAATGTATAAAATACATAATAAAGTAAAACTTTATTTCTCCGATATATCTTTTCCTGTTACGTAATATCAAACCTATCATATTCGCGTTTACCACACTTATTATTTGCATATCGCATTAAAAAAATGGAGTCTTTATAAATTCCTTAAAATTACTAACTCACGATATAATAAAAAAATTTTTAACAAAAAAAAAAACCAACTTCGGAAATAGTACAGATGAAAAGCAATAAACAAGATTAATATAATTTAGAAATGAGATTTATATAATTTAGAAAAAAGCGCTAAAAAAAATGAAATAACTTTTTATGTGTAATTACAATCTTAATAATGTTAAATGTATAAATACATTAGGAAAAGATATAGTAATAACTGACATATGCAGTCAATTCTAGTTAAACGATATGTAGGTGTTTCATCGTTGTCATATTCAAAATATTGCAACTTTTTCGGAGGCGACACATAATATTCCAACACGGTCATTTTCACGAACAAGAAGTGAGTGTCTAATACGCAAATATCAATCAACATCCGTTAATTTCTGGCTATTAATGTATTGTTAATTAATTTTCCGTCGCCTCCGAAAAAGTTGCAATATTTTGAGTATGACGATGATGAAACACCTACATATCGTTTAACTAGAATTGACTGCATATGTCAGTTATTACTATATCTTTTCCTAATGTATTTATACATTTAACATTATTAAGATTGTAATTACACATAAAAAGTTATTTCATTCTTTTTAGCGCTTTTTTTTCTAAATTACATTAATCTCGTTTATTGCTTTTCATTTGTACTATTTTCGAAGTCGGATTCTATTTTTTTGATACAAATTTTTTTATTTCATACATTTTAGTGTATAATCAATCAAAATGTGAAAAAAAGTTATGTAGGTAATATTTGCGAAAAGATCCAAAAGGATTGGTTCCGATAGGTGGAGTCGTTGCGAAGATATAGAAGAAAAATAGAGGTGATCCGGTTTGGGGTGAGTTTTATTTTTCGAACAAAAAACGGTGTTTAAATAAAAGGAATTTTACGTAAAAGAACTGAAAAATAAAAGTGATTCGGGTAGGGGTGGGTCTTACGTTTCGAGCAGAAAGGTATATTTAAATAAAAGGTATTTTACAGAAAAAAAAGAAAGAAAAATAAAAGTAGTCGGGGTGAGGGTGTCTTATGTTTCAAGAAAAAAGCGGTGTTTAAATAAAAGACATTTTACAAAAACGAAGAAATAAAAGTGGTCCGGGTGGGGATGTGTCTATGTCGCGAGCAGGAAGGGGTGTTTAAATAAAAGGAATTTTACAGAAAAAAAAAATAAAAGTCGTCCGGGTAGGGATGTGTTTATGTCACGAACAAAAAGATGTTTTAAAATAAAAGATATTTTATAGCAAATTAATTAATAAAAAGGTGATCCGTGTGAAGTGGGACTTTAAAAAAAAAGGTATTTAAAAAAATGAATAAAAAAATAAAGGTGATCCGGGTAGGGATGGGTCTATGTCGCAAGCACAAAGGTGGTTTAAAAAAAAGGTATTTAAAACAAAATGAATAAAAAAATAAAAGTGATCTGGGTGGGGGTGGGTCTATGTCGCGAGCACAAAGGTGTTTTAAAATAAAAGTGTTCTAGGTTGAGGTGGGTCTTATTTTTTGAGTAGAAATAAGAAAAAAAAAAAAGGGATAGGCGAGCGCAGCGAGCCGACTTCTTGTGCGAATCATTGTCGCGGTCGTGCCTAGTACGAAACAGCAAGGCTGTTTCGTTGGGGGGGCCCTAGCCGCCCATTTGCTGGTTTTTGTTTCACATTTAACTCCTTGCCAAATTCCGGTTTGATGAAAGTAAAACGTAGAATAATAAATAAAAAGCCAATGAAGAAGGGTAAATACAGTTAATTTGTTAAAAAATTGTGGGCAATGCCACGTACATATTCGCAGAATGTACGGTTTTCCGGATTGTCATAATATCCTTTGACGATTTTTAAAATACTTTCATCGGCTTTCTGATATTTGCGCCTCTTTCTAGGTGGTTCGTCCCCGCGAATGAATTCCTCAAACTGTTTATCTCTGCCAACTTGAATTACCCTTAGGCCATTTATAAAAGCCCAGATGGAAGGGTGAGGGTGGTTACCAAACTCAGACTGCATATGTCTATGGGCGGCTCCGACGTAATTGTTCGCACGCGCTTCTCCATTTAATGTCCTTTCAAATACGTTCCATATTACTGATGGAAACATGGGTGGTCGTCGCCCTAGTTTTCGATTAGGTCTACCAATATAATAATCTTCCAACCAATTTAATATGGGTTCTAATTCTTCTGGAGATTCTTCCGTGAGGAATTCAAATGCATCTTCCAAATTGTTTATTGGGATAAATACAATGGCTGCTATCATTTTAACTTTTAATGCAAAATCGGCATCATTGTTATAGCGTGCTGCTAGAACCTCTGAAGCTAATCGTTTTAGATTTTGCGTAAAGTGAAAGAAGCAACCATGCAGTTCTGCATTCGGGAATACTTTTTTAACTGCATTTATTTCGGCACGTTCATAATCCGTTGAAATTGTTTCCGGATTAAATTCTGGCCACATGTATTTTATTTGTTCGAATAATTTGCAATAAGTTGCTTCCTGTTTATTTGGTAGTAACGCTTATATAATAGGAAAAACAAACCGCTCCCTTTCTGCCATAATTACGTACACTTGTTGAAATAAAACTGGTGAAATTTTAAATGAACCATCTATATAAATTTTCTTCATGTTTTTCGCCCAATTTTCGTGGGAGCTCCTACCAAAAATGAGTATACGATTTTCATCTAATGAATCAAAAAGTAGAAATTGCTCCGTTTCCCCTGGCATAAATTCATACTGTCTATATTCATCGTGAATAATTAGAGACGCTAAATCTTTTGGTTGCGCTGGTGCCGCTTGAATCGTATTTCTTTTACGATTTATAATTTTCTTCATTGCCTCGTTATTTGGCAATTGACCACGTACAGCCATTCCCGTATTTTGGTAAATGGTATTTAAAATGGAGGATGGAGACTCTAAAGTTTCTTCTGCTTGTTTTTTCATAACATCACGAAATTTACTGACTTCTACGTCAGCAGCATTACTACCATGGCTATGGGAATTGATTTGTTTTATAACAACGTTTGTTTGGGCATTAGTATGTATTCTGGCTTTGCAATAATCAGAATTTCTGTTTGCGTATCTCCAAAACTTTACTAATCAATTAAGTACTAAACTTAACTTTACTAAAATTAAGCAATTTCCGGTACCGCGGAATGTGCGTGATGTACAGAGCTTTTTAGGACTTTCCTCTTATTTTCGTAAATTCATTGAAAATTTTTCCGTGATAGCTAAACCGCTCTACAATTTAACGAGGAAAAGTTGCGAATTCAAATTTGGATCGGAAGAGGTGCAGGCATTCGAAGCCTTGAAGAGTGCGTTAATTCAAGCACCCATTTTAAGTATTTATTCTCCGCGCCATGAAACCGAGTTGCACTGCGACGCCAGTGCCGCAGGTTTCGGGGCGATATTATTGCAGCGGAAGTCGGATCATAAATTTCACCCAGTATTTTATTTTTCAAAACGAACTTCCGAATATGAGTCGAAATATCATAGTTTTGAGCTAGAAACATTGGCGATCATTTACGCTCTCCGTCGTTTTCGAGTCTATCTTTTAGAAATTCATTTTAAAATAATTACGGATTGCCAAGCACTTAGTCTCACTTTAAATAAAAAAGACACTAACCCTAGAATCGCACGTTGGGCATTAGAATTGCAGGATTATGATTACGTCCTTGAACATAGGTCAGGGTCGAGAATAGGGGCACGTGGATGCGCTTAGTAGGCAAATTTTAGTCTTACACGATAACTCGTTTGATCGAAATTTAGCTTTAAGTCAGGATCGTGATCCGAAAATAATTGAGGTGCGCGGAAGGTTGGAACGGTCGGAGGATAAATTTTTTGAAATGATAAACGGTCTAGTTTATCGCAAAGAAAAAGATCGTGTTTTATTTTACGTGCCGCTAACATTAGAATACAGTATCTTACATAAATACCACAACGAGATGGGACACGTCGGGTTAGACAAAACAGTTGAAAATATATTACGCAGCTACTGGTTCCCTGGAATAAGACAAAAAGCTAAAGAGCATATTAGAAATTGTCTGAAATGCATTGCTTTTAGCCCGAATTCGGGAAAACAAGAGGGCATGCTACACGAGATCGGAAAAGATAGTAAGCCATTTGTTACTTTGCATATCGACCATTTAGGACCGGTGTCCAAGGCGTCGGCGAATCGAAAGCGGCATATATTCCTGGTAATCGATGCCTTCACAAAGTATGTTAAACTGTACGCAACTAATAGTACGAGTGCGGCGGAAGCGATTAAGTATTTAAAATCCTATTTCGTAGCTTATAGTAGGCCGTTACGAATCGTCTCTGACCGGGGTAGCTGTTTCACGTCGCATGAATTTGAAAACTTTATGACCGAGCAAGGCATTGAACATATTAAGATTGCCACGGCATCACCGCAGTCGAATGGTCAGGTGGAGCGAACGAATCGGACAATAATTCCAATAATTGCAAAACTTACCGATGAGCGTAACTGTAACTGGTACGAAACGTTAGAAGATGTAGAATATATTTGTAACAATACAATAAGCAAATCGACGGGGGAGACCCCGAGTAAGTTGTTGTACGGCGTGCAACAACGCGGCCAAATCGCGGATAATCTCAAGGACGCGTTAGAAAAATTAGGAAACGTCGAGACTAATCGAAATTTGGAAACAGAACGCGACAAAGCGGCTGAACGGATTAGACAGCAGTCTAAAGCGAATAAGTTAAATTATGATAAACATCGGAAACCGGCAAAAAAATATCAAGTCGGTGATAGGGTAATGATTAAAAATTTTGAACACACTGGAAACTCGCCTAAGCTGGTGCCAAAATTTAAAGGCCCTTACGAAGGTGTTAAGAAACGATCGTTATGTCATTAAAGACATCGATGGATTTCAAGTTTCCCAGATTCCGTATCAGGGGACTTGGGTAGCGTCTAACATGCGTCCCTGGTTAGATCCAGGGGGGTGAGGTGTATCTATAATACGTACCTGCGATACTTACCGTCCCGATGCTCCGAGGTTTTTACTATTCTTATCCTTTTTACTATTATTATTAGTTTTAACATTCTTTCCATTTTGTATTAGTATTGTTACGATTCGTTGTATGATGACGATACTCATTGCGTTAAGCGAAGGTCAATAATCTCTACCGAGGTTTTATATTTTAAAGTTTATATTCTACCTATATACATATATCTACCGAAGTAGTTTATCATGGAAATATATTTGTTGTATGTGTTATTATATTATATTTTAGTAGTGTGCTGAATGCGAAACATTAACTAGTGATTTGTGTTATCGAAATAATATAATTTTTAAATAGCGTATAAACTGATGTTAGCTATGCGAAAATTTGCTAATCGAGGACGATTAATCGGTCAGGATGGCCGAATTGTAAGCGGCAACACCGAATAGCCGTTACGTAAGCGGCAACACCGAATAGCCGTTACCGGGCCTACGTCGTATAAGTTCCAAGAACATCGACGATGGTTAGAAAAGCGGCGTAGTAACCGATTGTGCTTTTATTTTTAAGAATTGTACGTGGCGAAGCGAGAAAGGCGAGAGGAGTGAGTCTCCCCGCGTCCGCCGTCCTGAGAGCAGGTCTTTTTTGAATATACTATTATTCTTCGGTTGTAACGTGCATCTTCGTGCGCGCCACGCGGAGGACGGGAACGTCCCTTCGGTCGTCCCGCCGTCCGCGGTTCGGGAGGAGGTGGTAGCGATTTTTGTCTCTACTCGTCGTTTTTACTCGGTGGCGGTTTTCGGAGGAAGGGAGAGACCTTCGTGGTTCGCGGTTTGTCGATCTCCACCCGTCCTCGGTTGCAGGGAGCACCTCGACCTGGCCGGGGAGCGGGGAAATCCAGAGAATACGCGACCCGCGAGGACCTCCGTTCCAACTTACTCGCTCGCTCACAGCTTACATTCCCCGATATAAAAATTTTTCTCAAACATCTCATCTACGCTCCGCTCCTCCTTCCGAAACGTTACACTTCGGAACGTTCCTCTCGATCGCGCGACCTCCTCAAGGGTTATCAGTCCTCCAATTGACAAAACGAAGGTTACATGCTTTGGGCGCCAGACGCCAACGGCGTCGAATTTATTTCTATGCCCTTCAGGAGGTGGATCGAGAGCATCGTTGACCGGTATTTCCCGCGATAGCTCAGCCCCGCTCGGCGGTGCGGTAGAGGGGCCGGTCCGTCGAGGAGGACGATCCGTCGGGTGCATGGACGGGTTCGGACAAGGATGGGAAACGTCTATGCCCGCCACATTAATAAAAATTCTATCGTTTTCCCAAGTTTCTAGCTTTATTTATGACCTCGGTTACGTCGTCTTACATGCGCTCGCGTTCGGCGGAGTCGCGAGGAATAAGGTGATGAATCGCGTACAATGGTGGATGCCGGTGCATCCTTCGACCCTTTTCTACTCCCGGGGAAAAACATTCCCGTCGCTTCTTACCCGCTACGCCTTCGCTATTTCGCGGTTCTCGCTCGTAATTCCCCGTATTCGCGAGTTCCTCGTTTCTCGCTATTCGCGCCTTCCCTTCGCGTTCGGCCCTTCTCATTACAAGTCATTATCTAACAGCCGTTCGATTTTTCGTACATTCGTTAAAGAACGAGAGGGGAAGGTACTCCACGGCATCTTGAGGATTTCGAACCCATAAGCAAAGATTAACCGTTCGCGTGTCCTCCGAAGAAGGTTACCGCGCGCCGTTTGTTTTGGTCCGCGCGTCGCGCTACGCCGCGTGACCAGACAGCTAACCGTTTTATACGACGAGTCGGTGGCCGTTTCATCGGCCCGTTCACGTTTCGCGTCCGACAAAGACAGCCCTCCACCTTCGCGCCGGCGTCGGCGGCCTTCCCTCCTCTAACTCTCTTTAGGAGTCGGTCGGGCCATCGGTGGCCGTCCACGACTTGGAAGGTCGCCGGCGCCGCGCCTACGATCGTTCACGCCTACGAATTCATTTTAAATTTTCCTACCGCGTCAGCTCTCTGTGTCCTCCCTTATCGTCCTCTCTTTCTCTCTCTCCTCTCTCGCTCCTCTCTCTCGTTCTCGACCCTGGTGGTCCCTCCACTCGCTCGCGCCTATCGCTCCTTCTTCTCCTCTCACACTCACTCTCGCTCTTACTCGCACTATTCGCGTCTCTCTCTTCCTCCTGCTGTCGCTCTCTCGTCCTGAACTCTCCTATCGGGCGATCTACGGAACGGTGTCTTGCCGGTTTCCCCCTCCTTGCTGGTCCGGCGACTACTCCCGTTTTGGCCACGCGTGGCGCCTGCTCCCGGGCGTGCCGCTCCTCGGGTCGCCGTCTGCCGGTTGCCTTCCTCCAGGCGCTCGTTCTGCTGGCCGGCGAGGCCTTCTCCTTCCGAGGTTGGGGTGCGGTGGTCACTTGCCCGGATGCAGCCGGCCCCGTTTGGTCATCGGGTGCTCGGCCACCCGCCGCTGGACACTTCCGCTACCCCGAGTCGGGGAGGGACTTCGTCTACCTCCACCCGACTCACCTCGGAGCGAGGTCACTCGCCGGTCCGTGCTCCTTTCTTTCCCTCTCTCTCCTGCAGCTCTCCCACGCTCTCTCGCCGGTCCTCTCGTTCGTTCGCCGGTCTCTGTAGCTCTTTTCGGCGCAGGAGGATCGTCGGGGTACTCGAGCTTCGACACCTCCGTAGATCGCCCTTCCACCTTCCTGGTGTCGCCTTCTTCGCTGTCCTCGGCGTTTGGTTTTTCGGAGATCGCCTTCTTTTCCTTCATCGTGCTTCTTTACTCATTCTCTCACCCATTCATACACTCATCCATACTCGTTTCGCGTATCTCGCCTTGTGACGCGCCGCTGCAACGTCACACGGTTAAGTCTTTGTTTTTCCATTTTCCTTCCTACAAGAATTATAATATGCAAAAAATGTGGCGTTTATTAATTGCTATTATGTCGTTAAACACGTAAATTTAAAACAGAAAGTTTGAGTATAATGATAGCGGCGAAACGACAGCGGCGAAACGGCGGCGGTGAGATGTTTTATGGTTGAGGCTACGTAGACCTATGTTGGAGAAAGCGCGTAGCGACGGAGATCCGTACAAAAAAAAGATCGGAGGTACAGACAAATTACTCTGTGTACCTACTCTAATTCAAAACTGCAAAAAGGATAATTAATTTCTATAAAATCTTCAATAGTTAATATATTTATTTATTGCTGCAAACCTAAAGCTTTGAAATTTGACGTTATTTCAATATTGGTATCTTTTAGAAATATATATGTTACGGGAAAAGTTCGAAGTACGTAAATCTGCACATTTCCCGGTCAATGTTCATGTGTTCCTAAACTGTTTGTAAAAGTACATCGGAAATGATGAAATATAAACTCTATCCTCTTGAACCGGAAAAAGTACAGAGTTACCTCCCTGCTTTTGAGAACGTGAACATGATAGGGGAAAATGAATAACTATACGACGCAGCCTTACACGCAACCTATTTTTTTTTTTTTTTTCTTTTTTAATTTACGTGAGGGGAAACCTTCAAAAGGCCCCCCCGCGCACACCCACGGGCTGGGTGTGAGCGGGGGGAGTGTGGGATTTTTACCCACTAAAACCCCTCACGGTGACCGTCCACCTGCAGTAGGGAGGACCCGGGAACCCGTTTGGACACCACCGGTTCCTCCCCAAAGCAGGCAGGGGGAGTCGAACCCCCTCATCTCGGGGGGAGACTAAACTCCCCCGGCATACCTAAAGAAGGGCGGAGGGTGACGGTCACCCAGATCCTCCGCCGACGCCTCGAGGGCGATTTGCCCTAGGGAGCCGTGCCGGGCCATTAGCCCGTAGCCCGGCACGCTCCCGCTCTTTTTCTGCGGCCTCCTTCTGTGAGATGACACTCTCACAGAAGGAGACCGCCACCCTCCAAGACCCCTCGCTGCCGACCATGGCGCGAACCATGGCCGGCAGCGAGAGGTCCCCTTACACGCAACCTAGACCCAACCCAGAATAACGTTTAAATTATACTGTACATAGGCCGGGTTTATCCAAACTCTAGGTAAAGTTATCTGGCTGGTAAATGTCCTAATGTGGCATTTAATGGGGACATGCCTATAATTTTCTCCCGCTTGTTGACGCTACTAGAAGTGGAGACCTAAAACCTTTTCTTGAGGGTGCTGTTTCGCCGCATTTTTCATGGTTTAAGACCGAAAGCACGTCAGAGCCAAAAGATAGAAGAAGAAGAGAATATCGTTTGGCAGGTCTCCATTGACTGCAGCGCCACCTTTGAACTACGCCAAATATCTCCCCATTGGCCAATGACTAGGGAACTAAGTATTTATCCTGTGGGTAACTTTACCTAGAGTTTGGATAAACCCGGCCTATGTAAAGTATAATTTAAACGTTATTCTGGGTTGGGTCTAGGTTGCGTGTAAGGCTACATTGTATAGTTTTTACATAGAGGTAGGATAAACCCGGCCCTAGCCTGATTTATGGCTATGTCTGGTTACGTTATACATTCGCCAAACAGCTACCATCAAAGTGAATACAATGTACTTTTCCCTAGATTATAGAGGAAAATGTACATTGAATGTTCGCCCTATGTAAATTCACCAAAATGGGAGGTAAGAATGTACTTTGACCGGGAAATCTGCACATAAGTACGACTACGAACTTTTCCCGTAACATATATATATACACTATTATATTTTACATATATGCATATGTAAAATATAGCTACTTAAATATTTTCAGCCTCTTATATCTCGATAACTTTGAAAACTGCGGAAGAAATGACCTTAACAAAAAATAACATTTGCCAAACATTCCACTGACAGTACCATTTACATATTGTGACGGCACGGCAAAATCGGTAATTTCATATAATAAAATTAGAGACGAGAATGGTAGCGAATTAATCATTTCAAGACACGGAGAATAAAATCGAAGGAATGCGCGAACGTTCCAACGTGAAGTTAGAGAAAAAACCATAAGAAAGCTAAAAATAGGTATTCGAAGGTATGCGCGTCGAGAGATCGGCACGCGAACGCGAAAACATAAAAAAAACGCGTAAGTAAGACAAGGAAGGGACGACGCGAACTAGATCGGAATTTGGCAAAATAGGAATTTGATCGGCCAACAAGTTCAGGGCCAGCGGCAAGGACAATGGCCGCATTCCATAGTCAAAGAGGGGCACCAATTAGATAATCGAAATTCGATCACGCGGAAGTAAAAAGGTGGGGAATCAGCATTTAAATAGCGGAATCACGGAAGGGAACTCACTCTGATTCTCTGATTCGAATTGTTTAGTGCTCTCGTCATTCTTCAGTCTTTAATTATTGGCAAAATTTAAATAAAGTGTTAGAGAAAATCGCGATCAAAAGTGCGAGCTTAGTCAGAAGCGCGGACACGGCAGTTCAAACCTGCGAGCGAAGGAGCGATCTTCGAAGTAAGGACGGCGGGTAAGGGGAGAATTTACTAACACTAAAACGCGCAGTGCCTAGAGAAACGATACCTCACAACGTCTCTTGGAATAAGTGGTATTGTATTATTTCTTTTCCTTAAAACTCCTTCAGTCATAAGTATTAGACCACGAGCGTGCTAGAATAAGAGTAAGTGTAAGCGTAAATGTGTGTGTGAGCAAACGTCTGTGTGAGCAAACGCCTGGGTGTATGAGCAAGCGTCGGTGTGTGCAAGCGAGCATATGTGCGTGCGAACCACGTCGAGGTGTGTGTGTGAGAGAGCCTGTGTGTGCTAGCGAGTATCTGAGCATCGTCGAGCGAACGTATGTGTGTGCGAACGTGTGTAGAAGTGTGCCTGCGTGCGTGAGTCAGGCGAGATCGGCGAAGACTTCGACAACAAAAAAAAAAACATAAACACGGCGCGATCAGCTGGTCGGAAGCTACGGCCGAGCAACACAGAAAAGAAGGCTTTAAATAAACGCAAATTAATCGAATTTTCGCGTACATTATTTATTAATTTTCACACTTTCCTCTGCCAGTCCCAAAAGGACCGACCGGTCGGTGAAGTAACGTAAGCGTTAAAAAAGGTAAGGAAGGCGAAACGTTACAATATGTGTAAAAAAATTTGTTATATAAAAACGAATAAAGAGGATAATAATGTGGCTCCAATTATATGACACACCCTGTATATACAGGGTGTATCCGACCAACATATCGTGAGCTATATCACGTTGTAGCCAGGAATAAATAGAGCCGAAAGAAGTCATAAAAGTTAACATAAGGTAGGTTAGTTAACGAATTATTAATTATCAAAGATTGGGCGAAAAAGCGGTAGGCGGCGAGCCGCGGCCATGCTATTCTGATGACGAGACGCTAGAAGAATGAGAGAAAGGAAGGGAGAGAGAGAGAGAGTCCGCGTGAGTCGCCAACGTAAGGTAGCGCCGTGCAGGAAAGGAAGAGAGAGAAAGAACGAAAGAGGAAGGAAGAGCGAAAGTAAACAATTCGATGCTCGACCGTCTCGCCCGTTGCTCCCCGCGCCGCTCGCCATCAGATTAGCATGGCCGCGGCTCGCCGCCTACCGCTTTTTCGCCCAATCTTTGATAATTAATAACTCGTTAACTAACCTGGCTTATGTTAACTTTTATGACTTATTTCGACTCAATTTATTGCTGCCTACACGTGGATTCGCGGACGACTATATGGTCGAACACACCCTGTATATGTATGTATGTATGTATGTGTATTGTAACGTATCGCTTCCCTTACCTTTCTGAAGCGCGTTACCTCCTAACCGAGTTCTATCCTTATAAGGACTGGCAGTGGGAAAGTGTAGGAAATTCGGAAAAGAGTGACACAAAATGTCCCTTGAAATTTCTTTATTTGCTAAGATCTTCTAAAGATGTATTGACGTTCGGTCAATGTCCTCGGACAGCTGATCGCCTAGTGTTTACTGTTCTTTAGTTTTCGACGTGTCGGTCGTCGATACTCCGGCAGTATACACACTCACACACCTATTCTACCGTTTAGCTTACATGAATCTTAGGCAAAAAAAATTACTTTACGTCAATTTATCTTAGTAGACGTGATGCCGTGTTCTTTCCTCGTCTCACTGGGATATATTCTCAAACAGTTTCGTCTGCTCTCTCTCTCTCTCTCTCTACTTGTCCTGTTGGTCTTTACTTCTTCAATCGACACTCTTCTTCTTTCTCCCGAAATCTTGCTCGCCACACCGAACTCTAAACTCTTAACCCACGACTCAAGACCCAAGACTGCTTTTCTTAGCCTTGACCGCCGTTTTAAGGCCATTCACCACCCCTAGTTTTTTAATGGTTTACGCGGTCGAAGATTCCAGGCATAATTGTAAACCGATTTTGATGATCAATGTCTCATTCGAAAGATGAAGGTTTAATCTAGTTCACTATATTTTCAGAAATTCGAAAATGTTTTTTTTTCTTTAAGAAAATTCGTGTCAAGGTATACTGTTTATTCCAAGATAGTTTATGCAAGAGTGAGATTCGCTAACAAATTTCTGAAAAGATAGTGAACTAGATTGAACCTTCCTCTTTCGAATGTGACCTTGATCATCAAAATCGGTTTACAACTACGCCTGGTGTCATCGACAGCGCAAATCATAAATAAAATCAGCTGTTTATAAGTATACTTTGACGTGATGTTTGTAAAACATAATAAAACTTTGATGAATTTCTGAAAAGATAGATAATGATATACAGGGTGTCTCTTTTTAATCTTTAAATGCGATTATTTCGAAAAATATTAATTATTTGTTAAAATTTTTTGAACAAAACATATTCTACCTTGAAGGGGACATTCAATGGTGGACATTTTTTTTCTCTGGGTGGAGGCGCCTCCGAGATTTGAAGTTGACCTTTGATTTTTTAAATGGAACCATATATTTTTGTTATGCCAGATATGTAGCCTAGCTCAAGACGAATCCATCGACATGCATTGAGTTGACCTTAAAATGTTATTTAATTTTTTTTTTTATTTTTTTTATTATTATTTATTAAATTTTTTTTATTTTTTTTTATTTTATTGTATTTTAATTATTTTTTAATATTAATTAAATTATTATTATTAATTAAATTATTTAATTTCGCATTTAATAATCGCATTTAAAGATTAAAAAGAGACACCCTGTATAATGTCATTGTGACGTCCCATGAATATTCCACTAATAATTATTATTGACAATACATAGCTTAAATTCAAACTTAAGAATTTTCATGCAACGCCACGCTTACGAATATGAAGCGTGTCCGCCGTACATCTCACGCGAGAGATAAGAAAGCGCTGCGCTACGCGAGCCGACCCCTCTCCGCAACGACGTCACGGGCCCAAGCGCTCGAGCCGCCGATATCGCGACGGAAACCCGACACCCGCTCGATCTCTCTGTAAATTCTTTAGATTTAGCAAACACAGAAAATCTTCAAGGGAAAGATAAAGGAACAATATTTCAATTGATCAATAGCAAATTACTTAAAATCCAATTCTATTTAATAATAATCCAATAAGTCCCTCTACTAACCCTCGAAGATTCTCAAATTAGTTATTAACCTTTAGAGGACGGGACTGGTCCCGATAGGGACCACCTTGGGAAACAAATGTTTTAATGTTTTTCAGGGGTAATTTGATGTGCTGAATCCGGGAAAAATAGTGAAAAAAATCCTGGAGGCATCTTAGACCTTCAAAAAGGTCATTTCAAGGTCAACATTTTTTTTTTTACAAACTTCGTATTCCTACGTTTTTTGATGTGTTGAGTACGAAAAACATTCTGAAAAAAATCTAGTAAGAATCCTTGACCTTGAATAAAAATATTTCAAGGTCAAATATTTTTTTTCTTATTTTTACCTGATACATCTCCACGTTTGGTGATGTTCTGAGTACGAAGGAAAATAGTAAAACAAATTGTAAGTTATATTTGACTTTGAAATAGCTTTGCAGAAAACTAAAACAATTGTATATTTTTTCACTCTCAACATGACCCAGGACCAACGACGTGGACGTAGTGAAAATTTGATCTCTTTGGGGTGCTTCATTTGCGTGAGTCCCCTTGTCTCTCACGTTGTGTCGACTTACCTGACTTTACGGTAATGTCACTTTAGTGTGGTACTCTTCAAAGCATGGTGATATGCATAAAGGAATATCACAATTGCGGCATATGTAATTTGTTCGCGATTTGTTTTTGCTTTAGTTTTCTGCAAAACTGTTTCAAAGTCAAATATAACTTACAATTTGTTTTACTTTTTTTCCTTCGTACTCAGAGCATCACCAAACGTGGAGATGTATCAGGTAAAAATAAGAAAAAAATATTTGACCTTGAAATGTTTTTATTCAAGGTCAAGGATTCTTACTAGATTTTTTTCACAATGTTTTTCGTACTCAGCACATCAAAAAACGTAGGTATACGAAGTTTGTAGAAAAACAACATTTTGACCTTGAAATGACCTTTTTGAAAGTCTAGGATGCCTCCAGGATTTTTTTTTCACTATTTTTCCCGGATACAGTGCAAAAAGATACGTTGGAAAACACTCGAAAACCATTTCATCAATTTTTTGCATTGGCCTTTCCCTTGCGGACGGGACTGGTCCCTATAGGGACCACTTGCTTGGTTGGTGTCTCGTGCTGTCCTATAGACTCGATTTATGTATGAATTACACGATTTGAAAGAGGTCGATTTGTACTGAAAATTTCCCGTCCTCTAAAGGTTAAGAGTTTAACCATCATAAATTCACTCCGAAACCATAAAAACGCCGAATCAACGTGAAGAGTACACCACGAAGACACATTAGACATCAGAATCCGAGGAAACGGATGTAACCTAACACGAAGAAGTTGCTATATCAAATTAAAAGAAAAACCAAAACCTACAGAAAAGGCACGTACAAGACATCCGTCCAAATCAAGATTCCCAGCCGCATCAGCAACCCCCACAACACCACCATTTCCACGAAAAGACCGAGATTTTGCAAACGATGCACTAGACCTACGACACCAACAGCCAATTAGAATCTCACAAAGTGACGCCACCAGGCCCCACTCTGCACAAAATCTACCCCTTCTCATCAGCATCAGAGGACATAAAAATCAGTAACGAACAGGGAATCTTCAGTCTACAAGCAAAGTCTACGTTAAACGAGTCTACAAGCAAGAAAGAGAGAAAGAGAGTCAGCGCGAGCATTCAGCGTAAGGTAGTGTCGTAGAAAGAGAGTCGGGGAGAAAGAAATAGAGAAAGAGAGAGCGAAGGTCAGTGCGCGAGCCTCTTGCGTACGGAGGTGTCGCACGGCGAGAAAGAAAGAGAAAGAAAGAGAGAGAAAGAGCTGTAGCGCGCGTCGATCCGCCCGTCACTGTTTACAGTGAGTAGCTCTTTCTCTCTCTTTCTTTCTCGCCGTACGACACCTCCGTACGCAGGAGGCTCGCGCTGACTCTCTTTCTCTCTTTCTTACACTATTTCTCCCTCGCACGCGTGAAATAAATGATATGATGCTCTTGGGTAAGAAAAAGAAAGAGAGGTACTCACAGTAAACAGTGATAGACGGCATTACGTGCCGCGGCGCGTTACTATTTGTTGTTGATTACTCCTCCCATTGTTTCTTCCGTTACATACTACCAAGATTGAAGGGGACGTCCCAAGCCGTCGATAGCTTCTGGCTCTCCGTGAATGGCCGATCGTTGTTAATTAATAACTCGTTAACTAGACCGAATTTATCTAAATATTTTTCGATATTTCTGTTTAGATTGGTCCATTTTATCTGCCGTTTCCCGCTTGGAGTGTTGAAACGGGACACCCTGTATATATGTGTGTACCAACCTAATTTTCGTCTGAATAAACAGACAATTTATTTTTAAATCTTCAATTAACTCATTTATGCACCCAACTTCATTGCGATTCCTCTCCTGCGATCTCTTGGCCGCCCACGGTAGACGAGGCGTAGGTCTCGTGACCAAAATAGGCCAAATCTTTGAACCGTCCGGGTAGGTGTAGAGTAACAGTCGCGTTATTGGCCCTCACCCGAGACGTGACAGTCATATAGAATATATAATATTCATCTCTCTTTTCAATTCCATTCCTTCAAACTTTTGCAAACTTCGTAAAAAATGAGGTACTACATAGATGAAAGACGTTCACAACAGCTGATTTTTTTATGGTTCACGCGGTCGAAGATACTAGACGTAATTGTAAACCGATTTTGATGATCAAGGTCTCATTCGAAAGAGGAAGGTTCAATCTAGTACCCTATCTTTGCAGAAATTCGAAAAAGTTTTTCTATCTTTAAGAAAAATCATGTCAAAGTATGCTGATACGTTATGAAAGAAAATTCTGCCAATTATTTTATTACAAATAATAATTTGATGAACAATGGTCAAAAATAAAATAATACTTATACAGGGTGTGTTCGACCATATAGTCGTCCGCGAATCCACGTGTAGCCAGCAAAAAATTGAGTCGAAATAAGTCATAAAAGTTAACATAAGCCAGGTTAGTTAACGAGTTATTAATTATTAAAGATAGGGCGAAAAAGCGGTAGGCGGCGAGCCGCGGCCATGCTAATCTGATGGCGAGCGGCGAGGGGAGCGGCGGGCGAGCATCGAATTGTTTACTTTCGCTCTTCCTTCCTCTTTCGTTCTTTCTCTCTCTTCCTTTCCTCCACGGCGCTACCTTTCGTTGGCGACTCACGCGGACTCTCTCTCTCTCCCTTCCTTTCTCTCTTTCTTCTAGCGTCTCGCTGGCCAATAGCATGGCCACGGCTCGCCGCCTACCGCTTTTTCGCCCAATCTTTGATAATTAATAACTCGTTAACTAACCTGGCTTATGTTAACTTTTATGACTTATTTCGACTCAATTTATTGCTGCCTACACGTGGATTCGCGGACGACTATATGGTCGAACACACCCTGTATATATTACTATACTAAAAATCGAAACCTGAATTTATTTCAATACTACGTATGAGGTAAAATTTCCAGCGCTACTAATACTACTACTACTACTACTGCTATACATTATATATATATGTATGTAATTATTTGAAATAGTATAAGAACAAATAATTTAAAGGGCCAAAATATTTAAATACATGACCACTCACTATATACAAATTGTAAGATGCTAATACTAAAAGTAAGGAGACGTGCGAGCAAACGCTCAGCGCTTCTTTTCTTTCGTATTCTATTATTTTTTTTATCTCTCTCAGTCTTACAATCGTTTCGCTCTTTTACGCTTCCGCTTTGGCCGTTTTCATTTGTTTTTTTCGGTTATTTGGTCAGTCGGCAATCGACACCGATCCGACTTAGTATACAGGGTGTCCCACTTCAGGTTACGCACCGGTGATCTACATTTGCACAGGTATGGACTGAGTCGAAAAGTCTAATAAACTTTTTCGAAATTCGGCTTAGTTAACGAGTTATTAAATAACAGAAATCAGCGAAAGAAGGCGGAACGAAGGCGGTCTACTCAAGCTCGTAGCTCGGTGAGCGACGAAACAGTAGGAGGAGCAATTCACAATAACCAATAACGATAATCGGAACGAAAGGCTTCAACACGTGTTTACTTTTCTCCCTTATCTCCCTAACTCGCACCGCGAGCCTCCAACGTAAGGTAGTATCGTAAAAGAGTGAGCGAGTGAGAGAAAGAGAGACAGAGAAAGTCAGCGCGAGCTCCAGCGTTTGGGAGTGCGTAGAGAAAGAGAGAGAGAGAGAGAGAGATAAGGGAGAAAAGTAAACACGTGTTGAAGCCTTTCGTTCCGATTATTGTTATTGGTTATTGTGAATTGCTCCTCCTACTGTTTCGTCGCTCACCTAGCTACGAGCTTGAGTAGACCGCCTTCGTTCCGCCTTCTTTCGCTGATTTCTGTTATTTAATAACTCGTTAACTAAGCCGAATTTCGAAAAAGTTTATTAGACTTTTCGACTCAGTCCATACCTGTGCAAATGTAGATCACCGGTGCGTAACCTGAAGTGGGACACCCTGTATATTTGCGATGGCTCCCAAGGGGAGATATGTGAAAATTACTAAGAAGAGGAACACTACCGGCCTTTTAAATTTCTGGAAAAAGAAGAAAGAGGGAATCAAAATCAATGTGGACATCGTGGGAGCTTCCTTTGAGGTATTAAATGCGGAAACACAGAATCCTCCTACGGAATCTGTTCAGGTAAATAATGAAAATAGTAATGATTCCTCTTCCCCTCCTCTGCTTATAGAACGCGTATCGGCTAGTTTAGAAACGGAAGAAAATTCGTTTCAGTTATCCGGGCGTCGTTTGGTCAACATTTCATATTTTTTGAACAGCCTTTTTGCTATAGGTGTACATGATCCTTTTTCATGTACGGTCGCGGATATGTTTCCAGTCTCCGAATCCCGCAACGGGTTTATTAGTATAATAAAATTAAAATGTCGTATGTGCGGTTTGATTCGAAAAATTGAGACTGATGAAACATTCGAAAAAGAAGCGAATGTCAACGCTTCTATGGTATCAGGAATGGTATCTACAGGCGGTGGACATTCGCAATTAGAAGAAATTTGTGCCGCGATAGACATGCCATGTTGGGAAAACGGTACGTGGATAAAGTATCACGATATCGTTTCAAAAATTTTTCATGATACGGCGTACAGACTAATGTCTCAAGCAGCAGAGGAGGAGAGGGGGATTGCCTGTCTGAAGGGAAATGTAGACCAGAACGGTATTCCTTGTATCACCGTCGTCGCCGATGGATCATGGGCCAAACGGTCTTCAATATTTGGAACAATATGTAAAAGAAGACCACGAACTTGTTCAAAATTAGTCGAGTCAATTCGGTATCCCTGTTTCAAGGGAAATAATAGTACCAGGTGGGGAATTGAAAAAGAGCCGTTAGCGATTAGACAATTCTCCACTGAGTACGGGTTCGATATTGAAGGCAGTGGTCTCATCATTGACAAATATCAACCGTTTTTGGCTGCATCTCCCGACGGTCTTATTGGTGCCGACGCCCTCATTGAAGTTAAATGCCCAGCTTCAGTAAAGGATAAGACACCAATGGAGGGAATTGATTGTAAAAAGATTACATTCATGCACCTCCAAAATAATATACCAAAGTTAAAAGACTCTGACAGCTACATGTACCAAGTGCAAGGTCTTTTACACGTTACCGAAAGACAATGGTGTTATTTTGTTGTTTAGACGCCAAAAGGAATGGTTGATGACAAAATTGAGCGAAACGCTCACTTTTGGTCCGAAAAGATGGAAGAAAAGCTTACGGTGTTTTATCACGAATGCCTTCTGCCCGAGATCGTTGATTCCCGTAAAGCTCGCTATCTTCCGATTCGAGAATCGTCGCGTACTATAGAGGCACAGAATGCTTATAACGACCAATCATAGGTTTTTAAATAATAAGATATCACCATTGGCTTTACTATTATAAAATATTATTTAGTTGTATATTTGAAAATTTATTATACAGGGTGGCCATTGTAAAACTGAAGGGTTTGAAAGTCATGACTTTTCGTTTTCAATTTTCCATCTATTAATTATATTTCCAAATAAAATAATAAAAAATAAACTATTTTTGTTTAATACCGTCCAGTTTTTAAATGGCCACCCTGTATATATGTACTATAGTTTAAATATATGAAGGGTACAAGGGAAGAACAATTTTAGTGTTTCTCGTACAACACGCAATCGTTTTTGTGTTTTTTAAACTACCAACGCGATTTTGTAGAGTAAAGATGGTACTTTTAAATGCCTATACGATTTTTTTCACTGTACCCTTCATATTTTTCTTGTAAATATGTAAAATATAGTAGTACTAGTAGTAGTAGTCGTAGGGGTGGACTAGTCCTACAGGGGAAACCACGGAAAAAAAAGCGCTGGGAGTTCTACCTCATAGGTAGTGTGGAAACGAACTCTGTTTCGATTTTTAGAAATAATATACGTAAGTACTACAGTTCATCAAATTACTATCTCTAAAATAATCGGTACGATTATATTTTATAACTGTACATTTATATACTAATTGTAGTATAATTGATTGATACGTTCTTTGAGAATTTGTTGTCGAACAGCTGTTACGATGAGTCTGCTTAGAGCATCCGACCGGGACGGACGTGTTTAGTGCGTGTTCCGCGTGTTTGTTTTGTGTCTCTTTTGCTCTTGTTCACCGTCTCCATCTACAAGTATTTTCCTAGTTTCTGGCAGTGTTTTTCACTGCTTAACCTTCTTCACATCATGTCCGCTTCTGACAACAGAGGCGCACATGCACAAAGTTCTTCTCCCAATATGGTTTGTCTCAACAGTTCGTCTTCTACCAAAATGTCTTATGCCAAAGTCGCTCAAAACTTTCAGTTTCCTCGTAAAGAACAAGCAATAGTTACAGATGCTTCTGACGGTTTAACTATTAAGGACTACACTATCGCTATTGGTAAAATTGTTGGGCCAGAAAACATCAGATTTGTCTCCAGAATCTCCAATGGTAGAGTATGTTTTTACCTGAGTTCACAAGAAATAGCGGATAAAGTCACGAAGGACAACTCTACTGTAAACATAGGAGCGCTCACCTTTCGTCTAAGACCCCTCGTCTCTAAGGACATTCGGGTTATTATATCTAACGTCTGTCCTGTTATCCCTCACTCTATCATCGAGGAAAAACTTCGTGAATGCAATATCAACTCAGCATCCTTAATCTCTTTCATCAAAGCTGGTATAAACGAGCCTGCATATTCACATATCATGAGCTTTCGGAGACAGGTGTATATCAGTCCTGACGATGTTCCTAAGCTACCTGAGTCCATGAAAATTAACTACGAAGGGACATTGTATTGGATTTATTTTTCCAGCGAGAAATTAACTTGCTTCCTTTGCAAAGAGGAAGGGCATTTAGCCAAATACTGCAAGAATTCTGAAAGTGATCTTCAAGTGAATCTCAACACGACTGAGAAATCTCAACGTAATAATATCGCTCCTTCTGCCTCCTCTGTCAACTCTCCCACCGCTCTGGATTTTCCTGTGTTGCCTCCATCGACAACGCCTCTACCTACTCCTATTGATGTTACTGCTTCTTCTTCCTATGGTATCAAGAGACCTCGCAGCAGCTCATCTACTAGCCTCGTGGAATCTGATAAAGAGAATCATCTCGATCAAAAAACAATGGATACAAACAATACTAAAGTGTTCGTTGATCCCAATAGTGTTCATCCTAAGTCAAAGAAACTTAATATTAAAAAGAAAGTGTGTGAACGAAGTGACATTGAAGTCCAGCTCCTTCCCATCAAAGATCTCATTCAAGATAAACAAAGTGATTATCCGCTTTCATTCAATGATCTCGCTCAATTTCTGACTAATACCTTTGGTAATTCTAAACCGTTAGAAGTTGCAAAATCTTTTACTTTAGACATAGCTAAATTAGTCATTATGCTTAGGGACATTACTCCTCTTCTAACTGATCGCTCTATAAAAAGTAGAGTCCTAAGAATTAGTAAACGTCTCGACAAATCAATCGCTGAAGAATCGTCCTCTATGGACGAAAGTACAACGGATCTTGAATTGGAGATTTAATCTGCCTTCATTATATTCTCTGCCGTAATGTCCTGCATCAACGCTTCGAATATCAAGATTCTTTTTTGGAATACCAGGAGCTATGTTAAAAGAAAAGAAGAAGTTGCCAAACTATTGTGTGATCTCGACATCCTTATTTGCGTTGAGTCTTGGCTTAATCCATCCATTACCAACGTTCACTATCCTGGTTTTTTAACATTTAGGAAAGATCGCACTTACGCTTGTGGCGGAGGCCTTTTATTATTTATCCGTAACAACTTAGCTTATTTTGAAAACTCTATCATAAATACTCCTCACGAAACAGTAGAACTTTGTAGTTTAGAATTTACTAACACAAATCCTTCCTTTAATTTAATTGTATGCTACCGATCTCCTGCTTGTAATCTTTCATCTGCTCAATGGGATGATATTTTCGCTAATATTAATTCCTCTAACAATAATTTAATAGTAGGTGATTTTAATTCTCATAATGTACTTTGGAACTGCAAAAAAAACGACTCTAATGGCAGACTTCTCTCTGACTGCATTGAGAAAAACAATTTAATTATACATAACTGTTAAATTAAGGTTAGGAGAATATATTACTTAATTAATATATTAAGAAAAGCACTTTCACATGTGGATGAAATTGGATTTAATAATAGCCTTCACTCTTACATGTTACCTTACTATACTAAGCGTAGAACGGAAGGAAGGGAAGACGCGCGATTTATTCTTCTTCTTACGTGCGCATGCGCACGCATTACTGATAATGCATTGAATTCCTTAACACTCCCCCTTCAATGCATACAGCTTCGTTATTACATTATTTATGTTACATTCCACAATCCTAAACCTTTACAACAGAATACATGTTTTTCTTTATTTACTGGCTTTGTTAAGATGTCCGCTATCATCTTCTCCGTGGGCAAATATCTTAAATCAAACAATTTATTTTTAATAGACTCTCTTATAAAATGGTACCTTAAATCTATATGTTTAGATCTAGCATGAAAGACCGCATTTTCTGACAATAAATTTGCACTTTGATTATCGTTGAATATTCGTACGCTTATGTCTATGCCTATTTCTTCAAAGAAATTCTTTAAATGTATTGCCTCTTTCGCAGATTCGGCTATCGCCATGTATTCTGCTTCAGCAGATGACAACGCAACCGTCCTCTGCTTTTGTGACTTCCATGCAACTGATGCATTACTTAGTAAAAACGTGTACCCTGTATATGACTTTCTGTCTGCTGCATCTGATCCCCAATCTGCATCTGCATAGCCAATTAAACTAAAACTACCTTTTCTAAAGGTCAAACCCAAGTCTAGAGTGTTTTTGAGGTATCTGAAAATCCTTTTAGCAGCTACCCAATGACTTTTGTCATATGCAGATGAAAACTGAGCCAGATATACTACCGCTCTCATTATGTCTGGTCTTGTGACCACCGCTAAATACATCAATGTACCAATTAATTCCCTATATGGTACCTCAAGTTTACTTTTGTCATCACACGGGAATAATTTTTCAGTAATGCTGACTGGAATATCTACTCCTTTTGCATCTTCCATTGCAAACCTCTTTAAAACATATTTTATATACCTTGTTTATGTGAGAATTATTTCATGTTTTCTTTCTGTATTTCAATTCCTAGACAATTCCTTGCCTCACCTAAATCTTTCATATCAAATTACTCCTTCAGTCTTCCTTTAATCTCATTAATTTTATCATACTTATTACTAGATATCAAAATGTCATCCACGTAAACTAAAACTAATACAAAAATATCCTTTTCATTTTTAAAGTAAATACATGGATCAGACTTACTCTGTTTCAAACCTATTTCTTTTAACTTTGAATCTAACAATGTATTCCACTGTCTACTAGCTTGTTTTAACCCATACAAAGCTTTGTTTAACTTACAGACCTTATTGTCGTCTTGTATATCTTTTAACATTTGTATCGCTTTATCTTTAATGTCACTTGTTTCTTTTCCAATTATATATTTAAGTCCTACTTCAAGTAACTCTGGAATCTCCATATAAATTTCTTCTTCCAAATTTCCATTTAGAAATGCTGATGTTACATCTAACTGATCAATTTTTAAACTAAACTCTACCGTAAGTGCTATGAGTATTCTTAAAGATTCTAAACGCGCTACTGGAGCAAATGTCTCATTATAATCATAACCTTTTACTCGGTTAAAACCTCTTGCTACCAATCTAGCTTTTCTTTTATAAATTTTTCCTTCATTATCAAACTTGTTAGCTAACACTAACTTACTATCAATTACGTTTTTATCGTTTGGTCTTTTGACTATTTGCCATGTATTATTCTTTACCAAGTTCTTAGTTTCATCAGCTATTGCTTGTAGCCACTCAGTTCTGTCTTTTCCTTCAATTGCTTCATTTAAATCTACTTCAGCATAATTCGCACTTGCATCTTCAAAATTTTCATCTTCTTCATCACTTTCATTTCTCAGTGTTTGTTCTGTAACTTTACCTTTTGTTACATTATATTCTTTCTTTGGTCTCCCTGGTCTTCCTGTACGAATTATTTTTGGTCTTCCTGGTAGACGTTGTTCATCTATTTCTTTCTCTTCAACTTCTACATTTACGTCTTTATCTATAGGTGTCAATATATCTATCTCTTGAATATTTGACTCTCCATCTATTTCAATATCAATTACTTTATTTTGTTTTTCTCTTAATTCATCTACAAACTTAACCTCTCTTGAAACAATGACTTTCCTTTTTGAAGGTACATATACTCTATAACCTTTTGTTTCCTCAGAATAACCTACCAGGATTCCTTCAGTCGATCTTTCATCCAATTTCCCCTTCTGAATATCTTTATCTAACACATATGCCTTTGTACCAAATACTTTAATGTGTTTAATACTTACATTTCTCTTAAACCATAATTCATATGGTCCTTTCCCTTCCAATGATTCTGTGGGACACCTATTTCTAATATAGTTGGCTGTCATTATTGCTTCAGCCCAAAAAGAGGATGACAACTTTGCTCCTATCATCATACACCGTGCCATGTCAAGTAAAGTTCTATTCTTTCTCTCAGCTACACCATTTTGCTGTGGTGTATATGCACTAGATAATCGTCTTTGTATTCCAGAATCCTTCAAAAACTTATCAAAATAACTATTACAATATTCCTTACCATTATCAGTCTGCAGGTATTTTATTTTTCTATCACACATATTCTCTACCATATTTTTATACGTCTTAAAAGTCTCAAAAATATCATTCTTATGTTTTAGCGCATATACAGTACAATACCTAGAATAATCATCAATATACGTGCAAAAATATTTTGCTCCCCCTATTGATAAGACTCTAAAAGGTCCACATATATCACTATGAATTATATCAAGAGGTTCCTTAGCACGTTCATGTGAAGATCTTAATGGTAGTACAGTTTGTTTCCCCATAACACATATTTCACAATCGGAGAGCTTGCTACTAAAATTAACATTGTACATTCTCATCGGTTTCAAAAGACGTATCAAATCTCTCTCATTTAAATGACCCATACGCTCATGCCATAACCTTAAGATTAAATTACTTTGTTCTACCTTCTGAGCAATATTGAATTCTGGTTGTCTCACATAATATAAGTTTCCTATTCTATCCGCTAACATTTTTATATTTCCTAACAGGTCCTTAACAATGGCAATGTCTTTCTTAAACACTATCACATTATTCTTATCAACAATCTTTGCTACGGACAACAAGTTTGTTCTTAAATCTGGTACTAACAAGGTATTCTCTAGCTTAACTAACTTCTTACATTCCTGAGATTCAATATTAAAGCTAACAGTACCTTTTCCTTCTACTTTTGTTGAGTTCTTATTTGCAAGGCGCAAACTATCAACTACAGGCTTCATTTCTTGGAATAAATTTACATCTTTGCATAGATGTGTGGTACATCCACTATCCAGGCACCAGCTTCCTTCTAGGTTTTCAGCTTTCATGTTCCTATCTTCATGGGCATTCATCGCTGCAGCATAGTAAACATCTTCGACAATATTTGCCTTATCCTCTTTACTCTTGTCCATATTGTTTTTCTTATGTACTATTTTTGTATAACATCTTGAAGCAATGTGTCCCTTTCTTTGGCATCGATAACATGTAATATCTCTTTTATATTTATTCTGATCATCCTGCTTATCCATATTTTTAATACTGTTTCCTTCAACCTCCTTCTTGTTAGTATATCTCTGGCCCATATTTGCACCTTTTGGATTACTTCTTGTTGACGTTAGTAGTGCACTCGATACCCCACTAGATCCATAGTTTTGCTTCCGTGCATTACTCTCTTCTAATATCTTTATCTTCAATGCATCAACGTCTGGAAGGTTGTCTCTCGAACCGATTGCACATCTGAAGTTTTCATAACTCGTAGGCAAACTATATAGTAACATGCATGATAGTAGATCAGCATTTATCTCAACATCCATTTCATTTAACTTATCCACGATATCCAAGAACTTATTGATATGTCCTCTGACATCATCATTTTCCTGCATTTTGTGCACCATAAGTTCTTTCAACAAAGTGGCCTTTCTTGCAGGTCCCTTTGAAGCATATACTGACTCTAGTTTTAGCCACACCTCTCGTGCAGTTTTACTACCTTTTAGTTGTTTCAACTCGCTCGGAGAAACACTTAATATCAAATCAGATCGTGCCTTTAAGTCTTCTGCAGTCCATTTATTATAACTTTCCAGTGAAGCCGCGTTTCCTTCAATTAATTCCGGTTTCACCTTATCTCCAGATACATATTGCCATAAATCATTTTTAATTAATAATGCTTCCACTTGTAAGCGCCATGTATCATAGTTGTCTTTATTTAACAATTCTATTCTGGATAGATTGAAACTCATCCTACTTCCGTGCACGTGCTTTGCTTTCTAACCTAATTCTCCTGTATTTTGTTTGACTTTACTAATTCCCTGATATTTTACTTTTCGTGAATACCTGGGCCCATAACCTGTTAAATTAAGGTTAGGAGAATATATTACTTAATTAATATATTAAGAAAAGCACTTTCACATGTGGATGAAATTGGATTTAATAATAGCCTTCACTCTTACATGTTACCTTACTATACTAACAAGGAGAGGGCACGGCTTGGGAAATTGACTTCGGGATGGGACTTTGTAGGATCAAAGTACCCCATAAGGGTCATCGATTGTTAAAGTAATAGAGCGCATGAACCAGCCAATTCCGAGAAAAAAGCTCTCAAAGTTTTCAGCACAGTGTATATGGTAGAAATTGCACTTTAGTATTCAACGGTTCGGCAGCGCAAGCGGTAGCGAGCTTGCCTACTAACCAGGCGGCTGGGGTTCGATTCCCCGTGGAGTTATTTTTTTTTTTTTTTTCTTTAATTTTATATAACAAGTGATTACTTCTGAATATTATTAATAAAAACATCATTGCTATATATATTTTTTAATTAAAAGCTCATTAACACAACATTTTAACGATGAATTTTATGTAAATCTATCTTGCGAACCATAAGTTTTGGTGGGTGAGTAGGATTAAATTCTTATGCCGTCTAATCGCGTTAGAGCCTTTGTGCCTTTTCGAATCACGCGTGTACGGAAGTTCATTGGCACCTGTTTTTATCTCGCTACCATAGTTCGACAGCAGAGGCATCGAGCTCTACTGTAAACAAATTCGCGAGCCGAGCCTACGTTCGCGGCGAAATGTCACTTGACGTTTTATAGTTTCGGCCCATAAGAATTCTAGATATAAGATCGTAAGAATTTAATCTTACTCACCCACCAAAACTTATGGTTCGCAAGATAGATGTACATAAAATTCATCGTTAAAATGTTGTGTTAATGAGCTCTTAATTAAAAAATATATATAGCAATGATGTTTTTATTAATAATATTCAGAAGTAATCACTTGTTATATAAAATTAAAGAAAAAAAAAAAAAAAATAACTCCACGGGGAATCGAACCCCAGCCGCCTGGTTAGTAGGCAAGCTCGCTACCGCTTGCGCTGCCGAACCGTTGAATACTAAAGTGCAATTTCTACCATATACACTGTGCTGAAAACTTTGAGAGCTTTTTTCTCGGAATTGGCTGGTTCATGCGCTCTATTACTTTAACAATCGATGACCCTTATGGGGTACTTTGATCCTACAAAGTCCCATCCCGAAGTCAATTTCCCAAGCCGTGCCCTCTCCTTGTAAGCGTAGAACGGAAGGAAGGGAAGACGCGCGATTTATTCTTCTTCTTACGTGCGCATGCGCACGCATTACTGATAATGCATTGAATTCCTTAACAATAACATAGATTCGACTACTCATATTGATAAAACCTCCAAATCTAATATTGATTTAATACTTTCCTCGAGCAATTTGTCACACAAAATTGACGTTTCTGTTCATGACGACACCCTGGGTTCAGATCATTTTCCTATCTACATTACCCTTTTTGTAGAAAAATCCTACTATAGTAAAAAATCTTTTAGATTACACAGTAAACGCACTAATTGGTCTGGGGTGTTTCTTCATCTTGATAATTCACTTGCTCAGCTTTACTCTTCTACCTACGTTACGCTAAACCCTAGTGAAAAGTATAATTTTTATGTTCAAATTATTTCTGAAGCCATCTCTTTGAACACTCCAGTTAAAACTAGTGTTAGTAATCGCAAGCATCGGAATCCGGTCTCGTGGTGGGACGATGACTGCAACCAAATTAAGATACAACGTAGGCAAGCTTTAAAAAAATGGGAAAAATCCCTTAATCTTGTCGACCTCATTGAATACAAGAGACTGGCTGCTCTTGCTAAAAAAACTTTTAAAAGTAAAAAAATTAATAAATTTAGAGAATTTGCTAGCACCATTAATGTTAAGACTAATAGTACTTATGTTTGGAACACTTGCAAAATTTTAAAAAATAAATGGGTAAAAGTTAACCCTTCTCATGTTACATGCAATCTTCAGATGCAAAATAAATTACTAGCTATCGATAAGATTTGCCCTCCTTGGGCTCCCCTCAAGCTCGACTGGACTCCGACTTGCTCCCCCAATGAATTTCTGGATTCTTATTTTGATTTTGTCGAACTTAATGCAGCCATTGATTCTTGTAGGTCCAAGGCCAAAACCTCTCCTGGTATTGATGGTTTTGATTACTTTACTATTATTAACCTCCTTATGAAGTACAAGCTTATTCTTCTTGATATTTATAATGAAATGTATCGTTCTAGTATTTTTCCTGACTCGTGGTCCCAATCTTTTGTTCACCTTATCGGGAAATCGGATGGCATCAATTTTCGCCCTATTTCTCTCACTTCTTGCTTTTGTAAACTTTTCGAACTTATGATAAAAAATCGTTTGCAGTGGTGGATTGAAACGCGTGATATCCTGCCTGCTTGCCAAAGTGGCTTTCGTAAAGGGCAATCATGTATTGATAATGCTCTAAATCTAGCAGTTTACGTTCAGCAAGCTTTTATAAAGCGTAAACAAGTCTTTGCATCTTTCCTTGATGTTAGTAGCGCATTTGATAATGTAGACATTCACATTTTACTTTCCAAACTGGCCAAAATTGGATGCCCTCTTTCACTTGTTAAATTTATAAAATTTATTACGTATGAAAGGCAAGTGTTTTCTGAAGTCCTTGATGGATTTAGATGTTCCTTTAAAGGGGATCCTCAAGGGGGGGTTTTGAGTCCCTTGCTCTATATTATATATACCCGTGACGTAATTAAAAATATTTCATCTCGAGTCTCTATCTCGATGTTTGCTGATGATATTGCACTCTATTCTCAAAACATTCTGTCGCTACAAAAGTCAATCAACATTGTTGAAAGTAATCTATCCAAGATAGGTCTAGATCTCGCCCCTCATAAAACTGTTCTAATCCATTTTAATAATAAAAAGAGAAAAATTCTTCCAGGGCAAACCCAAATAAAGATTGGGAACACGGTCGTCAAATCTAGCGAGTCCACAAAATTTTTAGGTATTGTTTTTGATTATAAATTCAATTTTACTGAACACATTAACAATATGTTAAATAAATGCTCCAGAGCCCTCAACATTATTAAATTCCTTCGCGGCACTTGGTGGGGTGCTGATCCTAGTACCCTTCTTATATTTTACAAAAGTTATGTCCGTTCAATTATTGATTATGGTTGCCTTATTTACTTTCCTCAACGAAAAAGCTTGATAAATAAATTAGAAAAGATTCAATATGCTGCCATTAGATCGGCTTTAGGTTACCGCATAACCACTCCGACTAACATTCTTCTGGCGGAATCCAAGCTTCCTCTCATCTTTGAAAGGACTAAATTTCTTGGTTCCATGTATTTTTTGAAAATATCAAGCAACAATAGTCTACCAATTCTCGATACCTTAACAAAATTTCGTTCAACTACCCTTAAACATAGCAACCGGAAAAAGAAAAAACTATTTGAAACTTGCCTCAACGATGTTTCTAATTTCCTTTGTTTTCTCCCTTCTTCAAAGAAATATAATCCTTATAATTTTAATTACAATATTATGAATTGCTGCATTCCGTTTAATGCCTCCCTTGGTCAAAAAATTAAATCTACTTTCGATGTTAACGGTGACATATCTCATATTATAAATACCTCTCAAGCTCACCCGATCTTTACTGATGGCAGTAAAATTGCAAATGCCCCCTCCGTTGGTTCGGCCTGTTTTTGCCCTCGTTTACAGATCACTACTCAACGATCACTTAATAAGTACATGTCTATCTTTACAGCCGAATGCATTTCCATAAATGATGCGATGGACATAGCTCTCGGAAATCCAAACCTTAACTACATTATTTTCTCTGATGCTCTTAGTGTTTTAAAGTCATTATCTAGGCCTTCACATAGTGTAAAAATGAACCCGTATATTCTTGAAATTAAACAAAAGTATCTTGATTTTCATTATAACAATGGTCAAAATTGCTCTATTTCCTTTTATTGGATCCCTTCTCATATTGGCATCCTAGGTAATGAACAGGCGGATGCACTCGCGAACACCATGTGCTCCTCTTCTTCACCTGATCTTCTCTCTGTTCCGGTCACTGACTTTAATGAATTTTTAAAAAAATTAATGACTATCAATACTAGAGATGTAGTTACAGAGCAAGGTCTAATCAAAGGCAAAACCTACTTCCAAAAATTTTATAATAACTCAGTCAAACCGTGGTTTGCTTCAAAAAGACTTTCACGTGATGTTATTATCTCAATAAATCGCTGTAGATCGAATCACTACAATCTAGCTGCTTCTCTGGCACGTGTTGGAATTATTCAAAACCCTAAGTGCCCATGTGGTGATTTTAATCAAGACTTAGATCATGTTTTATGGCAATGTCCTCTATTTGTAAATGGTCGAAGTAAACTGTTCGATAAACTCCTAAAACTTAAACTCCGTCCCCCACTTACCTCTGAAACTCTTTTGGTCAAGCCCAATGTTCCTGCCCTTTCTGCCTTTATTGCGTTTTTTAAGGGCCATAATGTAAATCTTTAGTTTATAATTTTGTTTAGTATGTTATTTTCTACCTTATGTTAAGATTCATAATGTAATTTTTAGTTAATTATTTTGTTAACCATGTTATTTTCTACCTATGTTAAGATAAATTATGGTATTATTGTAATTTGTAAAGCAAATAAGTCTATCTAAAAGACTTGAATGCTTAAATAAAAAAAAAAAAAAAAAAAAAAAAAAAGCTGTTACGATCGGCTGAAGACCGCGCATGCGCGTCACGGCCAAAGCATAGAAGAAGCTGTTACGATTCTATCGAGCGCGGACAAATGCAACGCACGCCGACCATATGAGATTACAGCATTCAATTGTTTTGAATCGTGCGCGAGAGAACTACTACTCACACATCTTGACACAAGTTAGTTATTATTTTTTCCGCTCCCGTCGCTGAAAGGTGGTGAACAGCCTTAAGGGGCACACCTAGTGTGAAATTTTCAAAAAATCGATTTTTTTTTTTTTCATATTTCGATAGGTTATACCTTTAAAAATAACATACTAAAATTTTAAATCGATATCTTAAATAGTTTTTGAGTTACAGCCATTTAAAAGAGTAGCCGCTCGGCAGTTAGATAGTTGCATTGGCTACGGGCGCTACCGGGCCTATGTGCTCGGCCGAATGTCACCGCGAATGTTGTTGTTTCGGTGCGTTGACGCCAGCTGATCGGCGACAAAGGTAATAGCGGCGCTTGCCTACTCCGGTCGTCGACCCGCTAATCCCGGCGTTTTTCTAAATAACCGCTTTCCTATATCTTATTTAAATGCTCGTCAATTCGCGTTCGCTTGTCGCTCCGTGCACATCGTTCTGCTGCTCTTTTCGCTTACCGCTTTTCGCTTTACGCTTTTCGTATACGATCGCTTGTATCTTCGTGATACCTCTTGTATCATTACGATACCGCTTTTTGTAATTTGTAAAGTGCCGCTTTGTATTGTTTGTGCTTGCTTGTTTATTTAAATAAACGGTGTTATTACACGTATAACGTGTCTACCGCATTCCGTGTACCCTTCGCGTACAACCGTTGTATCGAGTACTTCGTAAGTTAGCGCGTTTTATTTAATCTAAAATGAGTGAAAAATCTTCCTCTTTAGATAAAAAAGGAACTCACGATGTTCCCAAAAACCGATCAAGAACAAAAAAACGAAAATTTACTGGAAACCAACATAAATTTGAGCAATCTACGGCGAATACAAGTACATCCGCAGAGAAAATATTGCGTAATAATGACGAGAATATTGTGATTGACCCATCCCATGGATATTGTATTCTACAGTTTGTCTCAGTTTTTAGTGCAATCAGCAATTTAGTGGTGTGCAAAACTTGTCACAAGGAAATTACTTTTAATCAAGCAAGTCCAAGAGGCCTGGGGTTTAAAATAGCTGTCATTTGTGAATGTGGTAATTCGTACATTAATTCTGGACCAATGATTGATAACGCATTCGAAATAAATAGACGTCTTGTTGCTGTGATGCGTCTTTTGGGCGTCGGAATAAATGGGATCAATCTTTTTTGCGGACTAATGGATCTAGCAAGCAAATTTTATCATCAAACCTTTGATGGATGTTTTACAAATGTATGGACTGCAGCCGAAACCGTTTGTAAACTAAGTATGCAACAAGCTGTAAATAAAGAAAAAGAGCTTACATCAAAAGAAGAAAACTCTGAGACAAATTTGACTGTTAGCGGGGACGGTACCTGGAAAAAACGTGGTCATACTTCCCGTTTTGGAGTAGTTACGCTGGCAGGAAAATACAGCAAAACAATTCTTGATTCATGTGTGAAGTCTACTTACTGCCAGAGTTGTGTTTTTTGGGAAAAACGAAAAGAAAGCGATCCTGAAGCTTACGAAGAATGGTCATCGTTACACGGAGAAGAATGTGATGTTAATCATAAGGGATCTGCCTCAAAAATGGAAGTAGATAGTGTAAAAGACATGTTTGGTCGTTCCATTAGTAAGTATGGCGTAAAATATTCTCGCTATATTGGCGATGGTGATAGTGCCACTCATAAAGGTTTACTAGATTTGAATCCTTATGATACTCCGGTTCAAAAATTAGAATGCTATTTACATGTGAAAAAAAGAATGGGAACACGTTGCCGAAATTTAAAAAAAACCAATAAGAAGTTAGGAGGAAAAAGTAAGACAACGCAAAAGTTAACTGTAACTTTAATAAATAAACTTCAAAAATATTACGGTTTGGCAATTATGAGAAATCAAGATAATATAGACGAAATGTATAAAGCAATCTGGGCTACGTTTTATCATTTTTGTTCAACTGATGAGAAACCAAACCATGATAATTGTCCAGAAGGCGCAGAAAGTTGGTGCGCTTATCGCCGCGCGGAAGCTGAAGGAATGTTGAGTAAGTTTAAGCACGATTACCTCCCACTGGATCCAGAAGTTGAAAAAGGTCTAAAACCTATTTATGAAGACTTATCGCGACATGAATTGCTTGATAGATGCAAAGGTAGTAATACTCAAAATAATAATGAAAGTTACAACGGTTTACTTTAGCACTTTTCACCAAAGCACCTTCATAATGGATTGAAAACTATCGAATTAGCAAATTTTTTGGCAACAGCAATATTCAATGACGGTTACTTCTCAATTTTGAAGATCTTTAATGTAATGGGAGTGAAAGTTGGACCTGCAGCAAGAGATTATACGGCTCTTAAGGACGAGACGAGAATACGAATCGCTGATCATCGCCAACGGGCTTGGTCAAAAGAGGGTCGATCATCTCGAAGAAGAGCTTCTTCATCTCAACAAGCACTTTTTGAGGAAGAGGAAGGCGAATTATATGGGCCTGGAATAGCAGATTAGCTATAAGTATGATTTTAATCCATTTATAACAGTGAAAACGATCATTTTATCTTTAAACGCGTTTTTCTCGAAACAGCATTTTTCGAATTTGCTGGCATGATTACTCGGAGACAAATGATCCGATCGCTATCAAATTTTTTTTGCATCTTCTCTATATAGTTCTCCATACGATGACCCTCCAGTTTTTTGATCTGATCAAAAATCGAATTTTGGCAGGCCAAAAACGACCAAAATTTTGGGTAAAATTTAACTTTTTTTTTCAACATGCCGCCATTTTGTCAATTTTTGATTTTTTTGTTCGTCCGAGGGTCATCGTACAGACAATATGTTTAAGTTTAAGGAGAATTTTTTTTTTTTAGGTTTTATCAACGGAGAAGGCTGCAATCATGCCAGCAGTGGAGGACCGTTTTTTTTTGGCGCCGCCGGAGATCGCGTGTCATTTCAAAAATATTTAATATTTTATTTCAAAAATTTTACTGGGTATTCTCAAAACATGTATAAATATACCCTCAAAATTTTAAAACGATTGATTCACTAGTTTTTTTTTTTTTTAATTCCCAAAAATTGCCTTTTTCTAGGCTGTCACACTAGGTGTGCCCCTTAAATGCTATTTTCCCACTCTTTGACCTCGCGTGATGTTCATTTGACCGCTCTAATTGGTTCCCTCTTTGCGAATTTCCTTTATTCTGGAAACTTCGACGGTCATTGACGCGTACACGTCATCCGTAGCGTTGCCTACCTGTATTCCCGTCCTTGTCTATCTTCCTCACTTTTTTAGGAGTTCGTCGCGTTACCGATTTCTATTTTTAGCTTTCCTCGCGTTTTTGCTACGATCTCGACGTTTTACTTACGTTTTCGTTTCCTTTAATCTTATTCCTGCGCATCCTAATATCTTCCTAATTATTTTTATTTTAATTAATTGTCTCTAGTTGCGTTACGTTACAGTATATATGTATGTATGTATATATATATATATATTGTAACGTTTCGCCTTCCTTACCTTTTCGAACGCTTACGTTACTTCACCGAACGATTCGGTCCTTTTGGGACTGGCAGAGGAAAGTGGGAAAATTAATAAATAATAGACGCGAAAATTCGATTAATTTGCGTTTATTTAATGCTTCGTATTCTTCGGAACCCGCTCGTAGCTCCTGAACAGCTGATCGCGCCGTGTTTATCTTTTTTCTAAGTGTCGTCGTCTTCGCCGGTCTCGTCTGACTCATACACGCAGTCACACGCCTACCCACGTTCGCATACACCTACGTTCGCTCGACGATACTCTGATCTTCGTTCGCACACACACAGACGCTCTCACACACACTCTTCGACTCGGTTCGCACGCACCTATGCTTGCTTTCCCACACAGACGCTTGCTCACACAGATGCTTGCTCACACAGACGCTCTCACACACACTCTTAATCTACTGCTTATGACTAATGGTACGAAGAGATATTGAAAATAAAGCGATACACCTTACTTTAGGCGACGTTGTGTATGGTATAGCTTCGCACGCCGTAGCACGGTGTCTGTGTCCGGCCTTCCCCTCTCACCCTCCGTTTGCCGTCGATCCTTGCTTTGCCGCTTCTCGACACTCGCGAAAGCACTTTTTTCAACCCGTGATTTTAAAAGCGTTTCACGTACTTTAAAATTCTGATGATGCACGAAATTATAACTTCTACGAACTGCGATCTTTAAGAGAAAACTCGGAATGCACCACTTTTCGTTGCGTGGGCTGTCTATTTAAATGCTTTTCCCCACCGCTCTTACTTGCGCGCGATCGAATTTCTATTGTTTATTAGGATCCCCTCTCTTAATTATTACGTGCGGTTATTGTCCTCGCCGCTGGCCCTGAACTCGTTGGCCATCAAATTCCTATCTCGCCGAATTCCGATCTATTTCGCGTATCTTCCTACCTTGTCTTTCTTCAACGTTTTTTCTATGTTTTCGCGCTCGCGTGCCAATCTCGCGGTGCGTTTACCTTATAACTTCTATTTTTAGACTATTCGCGCATTCCTTCGTTCGTGAGCTTATAATTGCTATGTGGTTTTACTTATTATTTATTGTATTTTAGTCATCGATTCAGCTATACCGTATCAATATATATATACAGGGTGTCCCACTTCAAACCTGAAGTGGTTATTGTGAATTGCTCCTCCTACAGTTTCGTCGCTCACCTAGCTACGAGCTTGAGTAGACCGCCTTCGCTCCGCCTTCTTTCGCTGATTTCTGTTATTTAATAACTCGTTAACTAAGCCGAATTTCGAAAAAGTTTATTAGACTTTTCGACTCAGTCCATACCTGTGCACATGTAGATCACCGGTGCGTAACCTGAAGTGGGACACCCTGTATATATTGCAACGTTATTTCCGAAATAATTCCGGGGAGGTGCCGGATGCACTCCCCGCGAAATAACCGCTTCAACAAATTATTTTATTTAATCCGCGAGAATCCTCTCCGCGATAAAGGCCTCACGTTCTTACCGTTCACGCAGTCGCAAGGAGTAGTGGGTTGAGGGGGGGAAAAGAAATTATAAAAGTTCCTTCGGAGCACGATTTAACAAAGACAAGAAAAAGGTATTTATTCAATTTAAAATAACGAAAGTATCATAAATTTTCCGTTGGCTATGCGAAAATAATACAACGTCTGAATCTCTTTGCCTCCGGTGTTTATCCGAACGTCCGGACGAATTAACCGCCGGCTACTTGCTCGATGCCGGCACGTGGTCGCCTCGCTTCTCGATTCTTCTACCGAGGAATTTACGACTTATTGATACTTTAATCTTATAATTTAAACAACGAACCAATTAATAATGATTCTAATAACAATTAAATATACTAACGGTACGATTTCCCGCGTACTCGGACGGCGATCGAGGCTGGTTCGGCTACTCGCGAACAAAGGAATCGAACCCGAAAAATCGAAGGATTTCTTTCGCTAACTATTATTATTTAAACAATGAAAAATCGTCAATTCCCGATAAACTCGGTTATCTACTGCTAACGGCTCCGAATAACCTCGGAATTAGACCTCGCGATAATGATCCGCCACCCGGAAGGAACTTTATTTCGAACAAAGGATTTCTCTATCGGCTCAATTACCTCACCTCTTAACTAGATAAACGTCGCGCACAGACTCATTTTCCAAGGATCACGCACGCGGTTCCTTACGAGCCGGCCTACCGAAATTCCCCGAGCCCACCCGAAGATAGCCGAGCGCCTACTCGCTATCTCCCTCGCTAGGCGGCGCGCGCACGCATGGCCGCTTTCCGCGACTTCGCTAATATTTCTTCTTTCAAGTTTTTATCGGATGACCGCCACCGATGACCATTCCAGCGGTCATCTCGATCCGTTATTGGGCGAGGGGATGTTTAGATGATTCGCTGTCGGGTGGTCCTCGTTGCCTCGGAATTTCGGCCTTTTCCTTCGCCGATCGACTTTCTACCTCGCTCGTTCTCGCCGTGCGTGTCCTCTCTCTCTCCCTCTCGATCTTATTCCTTCGACGGCTCGCTCTTTCTCGCTCTGCCGTCGCTCCGTCGGCCGCCGTTGCTTTCTCTCCGGCCTCGTCCTTCTCCTCTCCGGTGTGGCGGTCATGAAAAAAGGTCCAACTTCAATACTTATTCATTTTTCTACCCCAGAACCAGCCTCGAGGCCCTCCGACTCGCGTTACATTATCATCCGCGGTCCACCCGGTGACTCTGTCCGCGACGGTTCTTTTCCTAATCCGCGGCGAAGGGGAGAGGATTCTCGTTTGTGACGAGTATTCAAAATACCACGTCACAAGTTTAACCTATGAATACTCTTTTTTTTATATTTCACTTCGAGATGAAGTTAATATTTTGTTAAATGAATAAGAGTTTTAAAAAGAAAATATTATAAGTAATATTGAAGGAGAATTTTTAGTTTTTAAATAATCCTGATGTTTCAAAATTATGTTCGAAAAATCGATATATCGATTATTCTCCGTAGCGAATGTCAGTGACATATGCGAAAGTTGTACGTTACTGAGGCTGGGTTGTTTCAATTTCCTCGTAAACTTACAGAAGGAATAAATGCTTAAATCTTATACAGGGTGTCTGGTTCCAGGTGTTTATGTGGCCAACTATAAGTGCACAAGTATGGACTTGAATCGAAGTCTAATAAACTTTTTCGAAATTCGGTTTAATTAACGAGTTATTAAATAACAAAAATCAGCGAAAGAAGGCTGGACGAAGGCGGTCTACTCAAGCTCGTAGTTGGGTGAGTGACGAAACAGCAGGAGGAGCAATCCACAATAACCTATAAGGATAATCGGAACGTAACGCTGCAACACGTGTTTACTTTTATCCCCTATCTCTCTCTCTCTCCGGACCAAAGAAATTAGCGCGAGCTTGCAACGTTTGAGAGTGCGTAGAAAGTGAGAGAGAGAGAGAAGGGATAAAAGTAAACACTTCATTCTGTTATTTATGTTGGTCGGTTCGCTACGCTCGCCTCCATTTTCTTATAAATATTTTAATTTTTGAAATACCCGCCATTTTTTAACCGGAAGTCGAATCGAATTGAAATTGTCAGTGTAACCTTCTTGGGTGCAATAAAATTTTTGATATAAATTTCAGCTTTATCCGTTCAGCCGTTTAGGCACTACAGTGGATACAAATTTTAATTTGTCCGCCATTTTTCATTGTTTTGTTAAAAAAATTTAAAGAATTCAAGTTATTAGTTGTCACTATTTTACATATTTTGGTAAAGCTTGAGATGTTTCGCTCTTACAACCCATTTTTTATAAATTTTTTAATTTTTGAAATAGCCGCCATTTTCAACCAGGAAGTTTGATCGAATCGAAATTGTAAGTGGATCCTCGTCGGATGTAACCGGATTTTTCGTGTAAATTTCACTTCGATTCGCTCAGCCGTTTAGACGCTAGAGTGGATACACACACACACACACACACACGCATACATTTAGATCTTGTTATGAAACGTAAAGATCCAAAAGGGTTTTTGGATATCTCGAATAGTTTCGGAGATAATCGTCCGTTACACTTTTTGCTCGATCGAGAGCATAAGGAACTCCTTGCGGTCGTGCCTAAAAAATAATGGACGTATTATTTTGAAAATGTTATTATCAATTCATTAGTATCGATGGTAATTCTTTCTAAATTGTTTAAAAAAAAAATTATAAAAGTACGTGTTTCGTATCTGCGTCTAAAGGCACGGCTCAATAGAGTAAAGAGATGAATGAGAGCTGACTTTTCATATCCGTTCAATTGACCAGTCTCTATTACTTTTGAAGACATATTATATGTTAATTGAAAGCTGTTGAGCAGTAGATTCTATTTCTACACACACTTTATTATTTTCATGACGGAATTTTGTTTTATTTGAGTGTCTCTTAATACGTACAGTTGTTAACTTGAACGTCCCGTCGTATGAAACGCCACATTCAGTGTATCGTGTAATACGGACATGTGCTGTTTATCTTGTACCAGTTAAGAAGGCGGTAATTATTTACGAGTTTTTAAATCGATATTGTAACGTAACTGTAGAAATCATATTAAAAATAAGAGAAGAATAGGATAGGATTAGAAATAAACGGGGAATCGGGAAATTAAGAGGTATCGAGAACGCGAAAATAGCTAAATTCCGAACAATAGATCGCGGGAATCAAAAGAAATGGGACGAAAGCTAAATTTAGAATTCAAGAAGCCGTAAACACCTAAGAAACGCATGAAGAAATAAAGACGGGAAGGCACGAGGAAGCCCGATCGGGGATGGCTCGTGCCGAGGAACGCTCGGCGGGTTCATGGCCAAGCTAGGCAAGCGGCGCGCGACGAGAGAGACAACGGAGGGGAGCCAATTAGGTAATCGAAATCAGATCCCGCGAGATGAGAGGAGGTGGGGGATTCGAGTTATATATTCGAGTATATTTTCGGTAGCCGAAAATCTCGATCAGGAGAATTTTCTCAAAGTCTTAAAAATAATAGTGTTGCGTCAGAATCTCAAATTCGGAGTGGAGCGAAGAAGTCGTTTGTTTAAAATCTTTTCACGTCAGAAGTGCGGGTGTGTTAGCACGAGCGACAGAAAGCGAGGTAGCGGGCAAATCCTATTAGTGGCAAAAGAAAGGCATCGATTACAACGTCCCACCAGATAAGTGTTGATATTTCTTGTGTACACCCGAAATCCTGGTAGTATAAGACGTAGGTTAAGTGTGTGTGTGAGCGGTGTATCTGAGCGAGCGTGTGCGTGTGTGAGTCGACTGAGAGCGACGACGACTTCGCCGGCGAGAAAATAAGTATAAACAAAACGCGATCAGCTGATCAAAGCCGACAGCTTAGCGCCGAAAAGGCGAGGTTCTTGAAAATAAAAGGAAATTAATAGAAATTTCGCTTAATTTAATTTATCATTCTCCTACTTTCCACTGCCAGTCCTAAAAAGACCGAACGATTCGAAAAGGTAACGCAAGCTTCAGAAGGTAAGGAAGGCGATACGTTACAATATACACAAATATCAGTTGCTAAAATTGTGAAATTATATAATAGAAAGTATAATTGATTCATACGAGTTCACATTAGCACATATGAGTAAGTACAATACATTTAATATAGTTGTATTATAAACCTAACCCAAAAGCATAACATTAGACATTGATCTAGCATAATAATTTTAAGTACATTTTATTTTAAGTAAATTTTTAACAATTTCATGTATGAATTGACTTATGAAATGTTTTAGAATAGGTAACCATGGTCTATAGTGATGGAAAAATTTAAGAGAAATGCAAATAAAAAAATGAAGAAAACACAACCACAGGAAACAATAAAGAAAACAAAATTGACAAAGAAAATGTGCTGTGCGTAAACAATAATTTGAAAAAGAAGAAAATTAAAAGAATTAACTATTCTTCGGCAGACATAGAAAATGCTTTAAAAGCAATTAAAGACACAGGACTTCCTTTAAGGAAAGCAGCTACTGCCTATGGTGTACCTGTCGCTACACTTGGTCGGAAAAAACACCTTAACCCTCTGCGACTGACGTGGTAGTCCAACAGACACCTCGGAACATAAAATTCGGTTTATTACCGTTAATTTTCAAATTTGAGCGCCGCCGCTTTCAGTACCTTACTGTAATGAGCTCGCGCGTCGGTCAGTGTGTTGGACGCGGTCTTAGCAAGCGCACGTGTGCGTAGCTGGAGGAAGGTGTCCACGAGACTACCACATCAGTGTTAAGGTAAGTGTCTACTATACTACCACCTCAGTAAAATGGTTATATTTCCATAGTGTCTCTATTTATACTATAGGATAATAATCGTTTATTAATAAGTAATACGAAGTACATCGCTCCAATGGTCGCTCGAGACTAACTCTCGCAAAACGAAGCGTCCCTTTTGCAATTGTTTTTCATCGCGTCGCCTTTTCCATCGTCTTCCCAAATCCGTCCAAATGCCGTTTTTCGTGTTTGATCAACTGCCTTAGATTTGATGACTCGAGCACCAGAGAGGAACGTCTAAAAGATGATACACTTGCTCCAATATCCGAAATGTTTGATAAGTTCATATCAAACAGTCAGTCACAATATACGCCTGGACCATACCTCTGCATCGATGAAATGTTACTGCCATTTAGAGGTCGTTGCAAGTTCATCATTTATATGCCTCAGAAACCAGCAAAATATGGTATCAAAATATTATTATTAGTAGATGCTCGTACATACTATATTTACAATGCTTATATATACCATGGAAAGAATTCCGATGGTAAAGGCTTAACCGATCAAGAGAAAAAAATGGCAGTACCCACTCAGTCGGTTCTAAAACTTGCAAAAGTTGTCGAAAATTCGAACCGAAATATTACTGCTGACAACTGGTTCAGCTCGATACCACTAGTCGAAGCATTGCTGAAAAGAGGACTGACTTACCTGGGCACTCTGAAAAAAAATAAAGCTGAAATACCACCTTGTTTCTTATCGAACAAAAATAGACCGATAGAAAGTTCATTGTATGGTTTTATAAAAGATTATTCAATTTTATCATATGTGCCAAAACCTAATAAAGCCGTATTGTTGATTTCTTCTTCGCATCACATTCGAGAAACAGACAATGATACAGGAAAACCAGTTATGATTGCAGACTACAATCAAACAAAAGGTGGAGTGGACGAGGTGGATAAGAAATGCTCGATTTATTGTTGCAGCCGTAAAACTCGTCGTTGGCCAATGCAATCTTTCAAAGGATGCTGGATATGGCAGGCATAAATAGCTTTGTATTGTATCAAAGTTATGCTAATAGTGATGCAAAAATGAAGAGAGCAACTTTTTTATTGAATATGGCAAGAGATTTAGTGCTAAATCATATGAAAACCCGAGTATACAATGAAAGATTGCCAAGGGAGCTGCGCATGACTATCACTAGGGTTTTAGGTAAGGATATCCCCCCTCCGCCACCAGTAGTTCGGTCTGTTCCACCAAGTGGCAGAAAACTATGTTCTATTTGTCCAACAAAAATAAAAAGACAAACTAAATATTATTGCTGTGATTGTTCGAAGCCAATTTGCCTTCAGTGCTCGAAGCCATTATGTGATAATTGTCAAACAAAGCTGTGATTTTGAGACTGTCTTATTTTTAAGTCAACCAACGAATGTGTCTCATGTTTTCTAGACTGATTATTATAAGTGTTAATTTTTAAAAAGTCTAATGTTAAATTTAAAAAAAGTTGATTTTGTTATATTTTCTATGTCATTAATATATAAGTAGATATTCATATAGTGATTTAAGTGAAGTCAATAAACAGTATTTAATTTTGAAAATACAAATTGGTTTTATTATTTAAAGTTCATTTAACATAAAAAAAAGGTTAATAATCTAATAAATATAAGTAAAATAGCTACATAATTTAATTCGATAAAAATATTTGCTGTTAAAATGGTGTCTCGTGGACTACCACGTCAGTACAATTGTAAAAATCAAACCACGTCAGTCGCAGAGGGTTAATCCGGATAAAACAAGAAAAAAAAACAGGACCAGAGACAATCTTGTCATTGAAAGAAGAGGAAGATATTCTCAAGTGGGTGTTGGCCAGAGCAGAAATGGGAGCACCTGTTACAAAAACGGAATTATTAGATTGCGTTCAAAAATATGTGAAAACTATGAAAATAAGAACTCCGTTCACAGATAACCGTTCTAGTCGTCACTGATATGAAGGATTCAGGAAACGTAACCCACAATTATCTATTAGGAAGCCACAGAATTTAAGTTCAAGTAGAGCAGCTGTTACTAGAGAGGAATTAAAAGACTGGTTTACGGACACCGAAAAGTATTTACAAGATAACAATTTGTACAATGTTTCTCCTACAAGAATTTTTAATTGCGATGAAAGCAGTATACTTTTGTGTCTCGATGCTGAAAGAGTATTGACTGAAAAAGGATCTCGTGCAGTGTACAAAATAGTAGATGGTTGCAAGGAGAATTTAACTGTATTTATTTATGTATAGAGCTGATGGAGAGCGTGCTCCACCAATGCCTATGTATTCGTTTTAAAAAGATGTGCCCAAGAAAATTGTGGAAAATACTCCAACAGGCTGGGGTCTTGGAATATCCGACAATGGGTGTATGACAGCCAAAACATTTTATGAATATATAGCTAATGTATTTTATCCATGGCTGATCATAAAACATGCAGAATTTCCTGTCGTTGTATACATAGATAACCATTCATCACATCTCAGTTTACCACTGATCACTTTTTGCAGAGAGAAAAAAATATAACTAATCATGTTCGTTCCCAACTCTACTCATATCATGCAGCCATTAGACATATCTTTTTTTCGTCCTTTCAAAGAAGCATGGAAAAAAGTGTGCTGAAATGGAAAAATCAGCGTTGCTCGTCTGAAGAAAGAAGATTTTCCTTTGGTGTTAAAGTCCACTCTGGACAATATGAATGATGAGAAGAATGTAGACGTAAGTGGTTTCAGATGATCAGGACTTTATCCATTTAATCCCAAAGCAATTGACTATGATATTTAAAAAAAAAAGTAAAAAATCGAAACAACATCTTGATCAAGAGAACAGTAAAAATTCTAATATCGACGACACAGTTGAGGAAGAACAGCGCTTTTTGCAAAAATTTGAACAGTTTGCCTGCACACTTGCTTACTGAATTCAAAGAAGCATCAATGAGTGGAATATGGTGATTTAGAAAAAAAAGCACTGATTGATTACTGGTATCAAATTTACCAAAAAACTACTGGTATTATTAATAAAATTTAATCTGATTTTTACTGTCGATCATTAATTATGTACCTAAAGATTTTTTACACCTATTAAAGCTTAAAATAAAATAAAATTTTAAATTAGATTGATTGAAGTTTAAAATTAGATTAATTGAAATTTTTACACTTATTTAAACTTCAAATTTTATATGTACAATGTATATGAACAATATTTACAATTTAAAATCAAATTCAAAGTTTAAATGATGTATAATAACCATAATATTGAAATTGTTTTTCAAAATAATTTAGATAATAATCAGCCTCCTTCATCGAACGAGATTATTTTAAATCCTCACTCTCCTATGGAATCTGCCTCTATTAATTTCCAAGAGCTTCCTAATAATATACCTATTGAACCAGTTAATTTAGGTAATAATGAAGAACTGTTTTAATCCATCATCTTTGAAAATGAAAGTTCCAATGCTATTGGTGATGAAGTAGTTGGTTTTATTGAGAACGAACAGATAAATGATTTCATGAATTCTAATCTTGAAGCAGAATCGAGCCAACAAAATGCATTAATAACTGTTGATCAAGGTAGTATAAAATGTTCGTTATGTTAAAATATTATTTAAAAAAAAGACATTATCAATGAGTCTTATTTTTAGCTTCTGATTCATTGAAATCACCTTTGAAAGAAATATTTACCCTGCCTGTTCAATTTCTGCCAAAAAAGAAAAGAATTAAAATTAAAAAATGCGGAAAGTCAAAATTATCATCCGTGGGAACTTCTGATGCGTGGTATAATCTTCAATTGGAAAAAGAAAATATAAAAAAAGTGAAAGAGGAGATAAACATAAAAAAATTTTGCAAGAAGAAAAGAAAAAATTAATGGAACAAGTAAAAGAACTTCAGCAAAGAATAGAACAGGAAAAGTAGTTTGTTTTGTAATTTATAAAAAAATTATATTTTGTTTTAAGAAAAAAATGATATTTAAATATTTTATTAATAAAATGACTTTTTCATCAACAATACATAGTATAAACCTCATATTATTGATTCTTAGTCAGTCTCATAAATAGGGACATATATCATGAGACATCGGGGCCATATTTCTTTAGAATGTCTAATAAATAGGGACGTAAAGCTTATTTTCTTTAATTGCCTTTATTCATCTATTTTTAACTCAAATTGAATGTTGATAAAAGAATTTAACATAATTTAGCCTAAAGTAACTGCTACAGACACAGAGAATTGTATTTTTTACTCAAATATATTTTAAATAAATGGAAATGTCGAGTTCAGTTTCAATTTGTCTCATAATACGGACTTTTACCTTAGATACTACTTTGTTAATATTAACTTACAGATGAACCAAAAATATTTTCATTATTTTGGGAAATATTGAGCATTTTCTGAAAAATCGGTACAGGTGACTGTGTATTTAAATAAAAAATACTGTGTATTTAAATGAAAAATATGTTCGAGGTTCTTATAGGTGAATTGAAGACAAATCTGCGAATAAAAAGAGAACACTCGACATCGTATTATCTTTAAAATCAATCTTGTTTAGATTTATAAACAGACTAATACTATTACGTTGCGAGCGCGTTCTTTCTGTATTCGCGTTATGCTGATCTTGCTTTGTCGAGGTCGCCGCGAGCAGCTGACTCTGTCGCGTCGTAACAGTGGATCGGATTTCGCTTACGTCCGATCCGTGGGTTCTTTGCTCTTTCAAAGTGTTAAAACACACCTTATCGCTTTGTTAATGATTATAGAGGAAATGAGATATAAATTCGTTCAAAGTGGTTTAATAGAATAATTCGGTTTACAGACAATGGTTATCACGAATACAACTAAACAATAAATGATAGGTAGGGACTTTTACTTGGTATCGCTTATGCGGGGCGGCTCGTAGTGGACCCAGATCGGACTTCGGAGCTCTCCGTTTACCCTTGACCTTGGGTGCGCAATTGCCTGGTGGCTCGGTGGCTTGGTCTCCTACTCAGGTATTCGGTTCTCGTCGCAGTCACTCGTTTCACGACAGTCTGGGTTCGCATACTTCACACTCGCACAGCGATAAAGTCAACCGTCAACTAACACGCGCGGCGCTCGCGTGGCCGTCCTTATATTTAGCTTACAAGGAAGGTTCGGCAATTCGAAAATTCAACAAATTCTGAAACTTTGTGTAAATGAAGTTCATATGATGCTATTAACGGAACAATTTTTTGTTCTTGCTGAAAAACGGTCCTAGGGGTAAAAACACACCGCTAAATAATTCTTGACTTTCCGTATTATCGTGAATATTTCCAAAACTATTTAAGATACAGAAAAAAAGTTAAATCGAAAATTGTAGTACCTTTCATGGTCCATATTTTGGATATTATAAATTTCCCCAAAAAATTCTTTTTTTCAAAAGTTACTAATAATTCCAATTATTTACATTGATGTATATATAAGAATAGTATATATATAGATATATTGTGACGTGGTATCTTCGATACTCGCCACAAAATCTCTCCTCTCTCTCTAATCGAGCCGTAAAAGAAGTACGCGCACGGAACCGGACAAATAGGGACCTGCGTTACCGACGTTACGCGGGATCGAACGACTTCCGAGGCCTCGAAAAAGCCATTCCGAACTTTTATTTATTATTTTCAATCTATTTAATGCCGTACGACTACTCCGAGATACCGACGAGATAACGACGACGAATCCGAAGAAAAGGGTCGAGCCACGAACTCCGACGTGAAAGACGCTACAGAGAACGAACTTCGTTTTATACGAAAGCGACGAGCAACGAATTCGAGAGCTGACTTCTCGCACGAGAAAGAAATCACGTGCAATAGCGAAAATCATCGTCATCGAAGTCTTCTTAGACGACGTGCGGAGAAGCAGCGCAACGAATTCGGCAGAACAGCGTAAAGCGTGCGATAAAGTCGACAATAGCGAAGCGAGCGTAGCGAGAGAAATCTTACGCGTTTGAATTGCACGCCTGCGAGGCGACAAGCGAGAGCGTAGATAGGTTAAGCTCCGCAGGTTCGCACGAGTTCGTTCGAGTAGGTTCGAGCGCCGTCGGCCCAGCTCGGGAGTGCGATTTTCGGGACAATAGATCCCGAAAAATTATTCTAGTTCCGTGTGTTAGAGGATTCACAGGTGAGGGAATTAACCTCAATTTGGTAAAATGTTGCATATCGGTTCATCGGAGTCTGTCGCGAGTAAATTCTTATCTAATTCCTTCTTTGAGATTCTAAATTATATCGATTTATCTTTCTTTTTAGTTTTCGAAAAGATTATTGTACATTCCGGACACGCGAATCGAACTTGCGAAGTCGTTCGGTCTCCGCGAAGAGACGAATTCTTTTCTTGTAGAATCCGAAAAGAATCCGATTGCGTATCGGAAGAGATATTGTATCGAGCGATTTATAAAATTCGGAATTCGTATCCGAAGATTTTTAACTGGCTTCGAAAAGGAGGAGGTTACTCTATTCGACAATGGGCGATCTTGCTTTTTTTTTTTTTTTTTTTTTGTTTGTTTGTCCGGCCATAACTCAGCGACGGATTGACCAATCGAAAAGAAACCACTTCCAGTTGCTAGGTTTAGGTCTCCCATTGGTCCCGTTTAAAAAATTTTTCCGAAATGTTTATTATTAACAAAGTTATTGCAAAATTAGTGCTTTATTAAGATTTATCGCAATATCTTTTTGAATGGAATTGATTTATTGTAATGAAAGAAACTATTACTATCTTCTTAGAAATAATTTGCAGATATTAATTATATAAAAAATTTATTAATTGTTGCAAAATAATTTGTTTATTCCTCTATATCTCCTCAACGACTTCACTTATCGGAACCAAACCTTTTCGATCCTTTCGCAAATATTACCCACTCTCTAACATTATGCGACACATCTTCAATTGTTGTTATGTTTAAATTGTTATTGCAAAATTATTTGTTTATTCCTCTATATCTCTTCAGCGACTTCACCTATCGGAACCAAACCTTTTCGATCCTTTCGCAAATACTGCTCACTTACTAACATTATGTGACACATTCTCAATTGTTACTATGTTTAAATTGTTATTGCAAAATCATTTGTTTATTCCTCTATATCTCCTCAACGACTTCACATATCGGAACCAAACCTTTTCGATCCTTTTGCAAATATTACCTACATAACTTTATTTTCACATCTTGATCGATTATACACTAAAAAGTATGAAATAAAAAAATTTTTAACAAAAAAAATAGAAACCGACTTCGAAAAAAGCGCTAAAAAGAATGAAATAATTTTTTATGTATACCTACAATATTCGATTTCATCATTATCATACTCAGAATATTGCAACTTTTTCGGAGGCGACAGAAAATTAATTAACAGTACATTAATAGCCAGAAATTCACGGACATTGATGGATATTTATGTATTAGGCACTTACTCCTTTGTTCGTGAAAATGACCGTGTTGGGATATTTTGTGTCGCCGCCGAAAAAGTTGCAATATTCTGAGTATGATAATGATGAAATCGAATATTGTAGGTATACATAAAAAATTATTTCACTCTTTTTAGCGCTTTTGTCGAAGTCGCTTTCTATTTTTTTTGTTAAAAATTTCTTTTTCTGTATGAGACTCCGGCCAACCGAACTTATTATTGAATAAACCTTGATTTTATTATATTTTATAAATTGTATCGTCTTTACTGTCTCGAGTAGAGTTCATCGAGCCCCTAACCCTTCTGGTTACGAACGCGAATCCGTCTTTGGTTAGAATCTGATTATTTTATCTAGCATTCAGTTAACAAGCCTTTCTTTATCGAGAACTATCGTTATTCCGATTTCGAAAACATTTCTTTAATTACGTAAAACTTGTTGACTTCGATAATCCGGGTGGAAACGATTCTCGCAGGCAGGGTTTAACCTTTCCACCCGACTTACGAATCCGCGAGAGGAGAGATTGTCGTTGCAATATATATTGAAACCACGTCACGCTGTTAAAATTATATAAACAACTCATTTCTTTCTCATTGTTCATCAATGTTTAGAGTGGAATGCTCCTCTTGCCGCTTCATCTGTCGTCTAATATAAAGTTCAAGTGGGAGGTCTTTATTCCCCGACTTCTTCATTGTTTGAAAATGCAGAAAATGCGCTGTCATACAAAGTTGCCATTTTTCTTTTCCCATTGTTAAATATGCCGTATTGAAATGTCTTATCGTAAAATAAATAGGCCATAAACAAATGTCGCGCCGCAGTAATACTTTCTTATCAATATTCAGCTGAATGTAACAGGTGGAGACTCATGCCTAATTTGATAAATAAGTGTGATATCATGCACTGTATGTGCATCACGTATTATATATAATATTATACTAATATTGTTTTATGTACCTAGCACTCTCCGATTTTGTCTTAACAAAAATTTGTGGTACCGATTTATTTATATGGTTGTAAAGAGCCTTTTGAAGACATTCCAAACGCATAAAAACAAAAAATAAAATTCGTAAAAATAAGGGGCTGGTGAGGTAAATTTTGAAAAAAAAAAATTCTTTTTGGAAATTTCTAATATCCAAAATATGGACCATAGAATGTTCTACAACTTTCAATTGAACTTTTAATACTACTTTAATACTACTTTTAATAATACGGAAAGTCAAGAATTATTTAGAGGTGTGTTTTTACCTCTAGGACCGTTTTTCAGCAAGAACAAAAAATTGTTCCATTAATAGCATTATATGAACTACATTTTCACAAAGTTTCAGAATTTTTTGAATTTTCGAGTTGCCGAACCTTCCTTGTTTGTAGGTTATTGTCTCGATTGCGTGATGCTTTGTCCGCGCTTCCGAAGGATTGCAAAGGAAAAGCGCATACGTAGATTTTATAGGAATTACGCGATGTAGCAGTTACTGGTGGAATGGGTTCAATGGGTTACTATTCCAATCGCACGATGCTTATTTCACGCTTTTGGGATAGTAACGAGTATTGCGTTTATTCGTCGGAACTTCGTGGTGATGCAGCTATCCCTTGTACGAACAACGTTTTAAGGCGGTCGTTGCATTACGAAATTAAGCGTACGTTACACCTCCCCCCTTAAACGAAATATTATCCCCCTGGATAATACTTTCACGACGCGTTGCGCAAGCGAGACGATAACCTGTTATCCTGCTTATACTTTAATAGTCACATGTTTCTCTTAAACTATAGATAAATTTGATACTGATATGGTTGAGGGATACGTCACTTGCGGCATCGGCGGTGGTGGTGGTGCATAGTTTTTTTTTTTTTTCTTTATCACTTGAGGGGAAAACCTTCAAAAGGTTCCACCTCCCAAGTCCCCTTGAGAAGTGGGTATCTGGGGGTGGTGCATAGTTTGCTAGCGGTACTGCCGGCGGTGGTAGCGCAGGTGGAGATAGTACCGTTATTTCTGGCCTTGGTCTGCGGATCCTTGGCTGGACGTAGGTTGGTTCCCTCCTGGAGCATCGCAATTTGTAGCATAAGAAGGCCACCGATCCGAGGATGGCTAACGTTCCCAAGCCTAGCGTTGGGAACCTGGTGTTGGAGCCTGGTCTCGTGTCTGGCTTGGGTTTCCAGGTCTCGGAAGGATGCGGCGTTGCTGTTGTGCTCCCAGTCAGTTCCGGGTAGTTTTGACGTTGTTTTTATTTGCGCTAGTAGGGAATTTATGTTTTCCCGTATCCTGGCTGGTGTAATGGCTGATATATTTAGCGCTATGGGAGGCGAGTATTGTTCGGTTTCTCGTGTCTCCATCGTCTCGAGGGCCGTAAGGCACGTCGTGGGTGTTGAAGCTTGGCACCCGGGTTTTAGGTGGAGGGTTCCCGATCCCTTGAGGTGCTCGTACACCGATCCGTGTCCCTGGCAGCTTATGCGCAGCTCCTCGTTTCCTGCGGTTGTGTATAACCAGATGTTCTTGGTTTCCAGTATGTGTTCTGGGTTTTCAGGACACGGATGTCACAGCTTTCTCATTGCACTTCTGTTGGTCGAAGGAGCAGTTTGGTTTCGCAGCTCGGGAGCCGCTCGGTGTGGTGTAAGGGTAGTGTCAACTCACATAGCGGCTGACCCCGGTGTCGTCTGCAATTCCTTAGGTATTCTCCCGGTAGGAAGTAGTGATGGTTGTCATGTGATGTCGCTACGTAGGTCGTTTTTGATTGGATGTACGCGAACAGGGACCCGTTTCCTTGTGCTTGACTGAACGGGTAGCTATGTGTTCGGTACAGGAAGAATGAGTCCTTGTCTAAAAGTGACACGGTTAGTTCGAGAATGAGCCGGCTGTCACTTTAAGATGTCTTCAATTGGGCCACCTCGGAGATCTGTTCGGATAGTAGTTCCTGGTAAGTGAGGGGGAATTCGAGGGCGGTGTTTTTCTGTATGCTTCGGTCCGCGTTGGTCAGTTAATGTGGTGGTAAAATTGCTGGATGTAAGATGCCTTGCTTGGAGAATAGCACCGCGTCGGTCAGCAAGATTATCCCGGCTCGGTATTCCTCTGCACTTTGTCCCAGGCTCTGATACCATCTTAGCTGGGCCATTTTGCAATTTTGATGATCTGCAAAGGTTGTTCCGTCAGTTCTTTCGCTAGGAGTCGTGTTGTTTTGCCCAGCTGGTTCGTCTCTTGAGTGAGATTCCCGAGACGGTGGTATAGGATGTGGAACTCTGATCGCAGGATGTGGGTCTGGTTTGCTAATATCTCCGCTACGTGGGCCTGGCTTTTATGGAGCTTGTTTATCTCGGAGCCGTAGTATGCCGCATCTTCTTGTGTCAAGGTTCCGAATAAGGTCTTGCTGAGGGTTCTCTCGAAGCTGAGAGGGGCGCCCCGCTTCGTGCAAGATGGCTTTTCCAGGTCTCCGACGTTTGCGCGTAGAAGTTCTTCGTATCGTCGTGTGTCGTTCATGATGTTCTTGTAGTGCCCGATCTGTTTTAGAGCGGAGCATTCGGCTTCCTTCATGCGTCTGTATTGCTCCTTTGCCTGATCCCCCGCTAGTTCTAGGTTAGGCCTCGCGTTCAGGAACTGGCATGTCTCTATCGACGTGACGAGGCGCCAGGTGACGTGGTACGGCCTGATGTCGGGGAGGCGTTCGAAATAGATCCCCGGACTGGGTTCGATCGGTATTATTTGGTAGTCCGGTGCTCCAAGCGTCGTTCTGGCGCCTATCCAGTAGATCGCGAGGATTATCAGCGACAGCATGGGTGGAAAAAACGTTAACGGTTTGGGGGGGTTCCATTGGCGCGTGTTGCCTTGGATAAGATGGCTTTAGCTTATCTAGGTGTTTTATTTTTTGTTTTCCCGCCTTATTTCTTAGGACCGCGTTATTTAATTCGAGCAGCTCTGTGATGGTGTAAGGCCCTTCGTAATGTGGGTCGAATTTGTGTTTGCGTGGTTCTTTTAGAACGTAGAATTCGTCGCCTACTTTGAATGCGACCGGATTTGCTCCTCGGTCGTATTTCTCTTTGGAAGTCTCTTCGGACTGCTTTAAGTTGTCGGCTGCCGTCTTTTGTACCCCTTGTAGCGTCGTTATCAGTTCGACCAAGTAGTCTGGGTACGTCTTTAGTTGTTCGTCGTGGGGGTAGGATGATGGTATCCTGGCTGGTTTCCCGAACACTAGCTCGTGTGGCGTAAACTTAGTCTCTTCGTGCGCGGAAGTGTTATATGAGAACATAGCGAAGGGTAGGAGTAGGTCCCAGTCTTCGTATGTTCTCATATAGTGTTTGAGGTTGTGGTGGTCCGCGCTCGTAAGGCGGCTTTGAATATTATACTTACAGTGTCGCTTAGGCGACTCGCGGGTACAACATTAGAAATAATTAGCAGATATTAATTATATAAAAAATTTATTAATTGTTGCTGTATTTAGGATATTATTGCTAAATCATTTGTTTATTCTTCTATATCTCCTCAATGACTCCTATCGGAACCAAACCTTTTTGATCCTTTCGCAAATACTGCTCACTTACTAACATTATGCGACACATTTTCAATTGTTGCTATGTTTAAATTGTTATTGCAAACTAATTTGTTTATTCCTCCATATCTTTTTAACGACTTCACTTATCGGAACCAAACCTTTTCGATCCTTTCGCAAATATTACCTACATAACTTTATTTTTCACATCTTGATCGATTATATACTAAAAAGAATGAAATAAAAAAATTTTTAACAAAAAAAATAGAAACCGACTTCGAAAGTAGTCCCAGATGAAAAGCAATAAACTAGATTAATGTAATTTAGAAAAAGCGCTGAAAAGAATAAAATAATTTTTTATGTATAGTTACAATATACTGTAACGTTAAGCCCTTTTTCACCTTGGCTTATCCTGTTACCTCCTCGTCGAGTTCTTTCCTTTTCAGGACTGGCAGTGGGAAGTGAAGGAAAATGTGAAATAATGAGCAATCGTGGTCCCTTTAATTTTCTTTATTTCGTCTTCGATGTATATCCCGCCGAATTGACGCTAGGTCAACGCACTCGCCCAGCTGATCGCTCTTGTTGTCGCTCGCTTGTAACACACACACACACACTCACACTCATGCACGCGCTCACACATACACTTCGTCTAATGCTTAATCTACTGGGAAGTCAGGTATCCGCAAGAAATGTAAACATGTATCTAAGGACGACGCTGTAACGTTCTTTTTCTTTCTCTTACCGACTTTTGGTGCCTGTTGCCTGGCTAGCTATCTCTCTCCTACTCACACCTTTGATCTAGGCCGTCTCACGTCGTGATGTATCGTGAAAAACGCCGAAAAAAAGATCTCTTCTCGGAAACCGATTTAAATTCTCGCACTTTTGTCTGCCTCCGAATTGTTCACTCCCGACTCGAATTTGAGATTTACAAGGAGACATCACGAACTCGGAAATTGACTTCGGGATGAGACTTTGCAGGTTTGTAGTATACCTCAATAATAATCGATCTGCAAAGTAATAGCGCGCACTAGCCATAAGATTCCGAGAAAAAAGGCTCTAAAGTTTTACGTGTACGACGTATACCGGTTATTTTGAACACCATCCAAGAGCGACGCAGTGGCCGAGTTGTAGCGAGCTCGCTTGCGGTGCGGGCGATCCAGGTTCGATACTGCTTATGGTAACTTTTTTTTTTCTTTCAATTCTTTTAAAAATTATTATAACTTTTAAATAAAGTTAATAATGACATACAAATATTATGAATTAAATCATACATAATTTTTTCTTATTAATGAAATGACAGTTAGGGTTTTATTTATATAAAAATTCTCACGATATCGTCTTTTTTTAGCAATTTCTCATTTTACATGCAAACACCAGAATGATAATTATCATAAAAACATTGAAAACGAAAAATATTATTACATCTCGCACAATTTATAAAGGAAGATTCTTTACATGAACAATCTTTTTTTAAAAGTTCTATTGGAAAACATACTTCATTTACATTCATGAAAATTTCTCTTTCATCAGAAAGTTCGGAAGCGTACCAGACATACTGGATCATTTCATTAAAAATTAGCGATGACAGTTGATGATGCACTATTTATTGTATTTTTATGCAGTCCACTCGAGAATTTATTTCTCTGTTATTTTCAATGAGATAAGCGCAATTCTGTATACGTTTTATTAAATTTTTTACTTGTCTATAATAATATAGATCACAAGGTTGAACAAGGGGAGTACATTTTGGAGGAACAAATTTAATTGTGCAAGTAGGTGATTTCTCGTCATCCTGAAAGATTGTAATATGTAAAGATGTAATAATATTTTTCGTTTTCAATATTTTTATGATAATTATCATTCTGGTGTTTGCATGTAAAATGAGAAATTGCTAAAAAAAAACGATATCGTAAGAATTTTTTATATAAATAAAACCCTAACTGTCATTTCATTAATAAGAAAAAATTATGTATGATTTAATTCATAATATTTGTATGTCATTATTAACTTTATTTAAAAGTTGTAATCATTTTTAAAAGAATTGAAAGAAAAAAAAAGTTACCATAAGCAGTATCGAACCTGGATCGCCCGCACCGCAAGCCAGCTCGCTACAACTCGGCCACTGCGCCGCTCTTGGATGGTGTTCAAAGTAACCGGTATACGTCGTACACGTAAAACTTTAGAGCCCTTTTTCTCGGAATCTTATGGCTAGTGCGCGCTATTCTTTTGTAGATCGATTACTATTAAGGTATACTACAAACCTGCAAAGTCTCATCTCGAAGTCAATTTCCGAAGTCGTGATGTTCCCTTGTTAGAAAAACGTGAGAAAATTCTCGTTCTCGATCCTTCCGCTACCTGTCTTATATATGCTTTATCCCCACCTCCGTGATCTGATTTCGATTATTTTAATTGGGTCCCCTTTATTTTTCTATCGGCGCGCTTTGTTGACCGCATTTGGCCTCGGTGTTGGCCTTGAACTTGCTGATCGTTCAAATTGTGATGTCAGCCCTTTTTATGTAAATTCCTATCTTCCGCGAATATCCCCTTACCTCATCTCGTCTCCCGTTTCCGCGGCTAGTGTGACCTAATTTCGCTCAGGTGCGTCCCTTTGCCACCTTCACGCCTATTTTTAGATTTCGAATGTTTTTCTTTGTTTCCGCGGATATATCACGGACATTTCGCTTCTTTCGCGTTACCTATGTTTCTAATTCTTGATTTTATGCTCACTTTTCTATTCTTTTTCCCTGGTGTTTCGTTAAATAAATCGTGGCTGAGTTTGTAACGTTACAACGTCCCCCCAAAATAACTTTAAATTTTACTTACAGTAAAAATTTTTGTTTATTTTTTCTTTTTAGATAACTAAGACTTCGTCCTCTGCCTCCCTACAGCGATCTAGGTAGAACCTAAAGATACTCCCGAGGTTGTACAGCATCCCTCGGATCTTGTACCCTACCTCGGCTGGTATAGGGATCTGCTCGATGGTCTCTCCGCCCCTTGGTCGCATATTTAGGAATAGCGCCTTCCCTACTACTTCCTGCTCGATGAATTTCACCTCGTGGCGTTCCCACGCTGCCCCGTTGATTGGTCGGACTGACCTTAACGCAACTAAAATGGCCATTGCCCTCACTTTTGTCCAGTCGTGTGGCATGAAGAAAATATCTCGGGGTCGTCGCCGTACCACTTGGCATGCGTCTGGTAGGAATACGCAGCTGTTTCGTTCATTTTCACATCGGATTTGGCCTCTCTCGTATCTACCGTGGTATCTAATGATAAATGGTGTCCCCACCCTCCTGATCGCGTTCGGTATCGGCGTCCGGCTTCCTGGCTTCTGCATGTGTTCATGTAAGTCCTGCTGGATCTTCCGGTACCTCGCCTCATCCGCGGCTAATCGGATCACTATTTCTCCCGGCGAAATGACCCTTACTGCCCACCCGGTCTGGATATCTTGTAGTTATCTTGTATTCATTGTTTTCGCTCTTTTCTTGTCCGTAGATTATATCGAACTGTGCCTTTTTCGGCATAGATCTCTCCCTTCTCCTGTCCCATGGTGACTTTGTTATTTCCATTAGAAGTCATACCTCCGTGTGTTTTGTTGTCTTTTGGTTGTTTCTCGGTCGTCTTCTCCTTGTCTTTCTCGTTAGGCATGCTGTCTGTCTCTTTTCCACCTATCTCGCGCTCGTCTTCCGATTTCTTTCGTTGTTCCTTCCTATGATAGACCTTCATATTGTTTGCGTGGAATCTTCCCCGCTCCTTCCCCGTCCTCGGATCTCTTATGATGAACGTTGCCGGTCCGATTTGACTTTCGAGGACGTACGGCCCTTCGTATAGCGCGAGAAATGTCGCAATCTTTTTATTTATCGGGTCGGAGACGTTACACGCTTTTACAAGTACCCAGTCTACCACCTTGAAATCCGCGAGTTTATGTGTTCGGTTAAATTTATCTGCTCTTTTCTTTCCTTTCGTTCGTATCCGTTCTTTGGCCATCGTTAGTTTTTCTTCCCATGACGGGTTTTTATTTTTCTCGTGCGCTGGAATCCATGTCGTCCACGTCCTTGGTGGTTTTTCTCCCTTATGTAGCTCGATCGGCGTCAGCTCGGTAGTCTCGTGGTGTACTTCGTTTATGCAGTTTTGTACTACTGGTATCCAGTCTATCCACTGTCACGTCTACGCCTAGTAGCGTAGCAGGGCCGTAGGAATAATCACAGGTAGCCCTTAGGTAGTTGGAAAGGATGTGGACGCGCCCAAAGACTCAATGCTTTGAGGTTGCCACCTTTTGAGGATAGGTACGTGGACGCGCCGAGAGACTCAATGCTCAGGGGTTGCCACTTCGGTAGAAGGTAGGAAAGGAGTAGACGCGTCTAGAGACTCAATGCTCTAGAGTTGCTACCTTAGGATGATTAGGCCTATAGGTTATTAAGTTGGTGTAAACGTGTCCATTGATCGACGGATCTCGAGCGGCAAAGATTCGTCGATGGTGGGTTAGATTCCGTTTCAATAATGTAAGGAAGAAGGAATTCCGAAAATGAATATGATCTTTTAAAAGAGTAACAAAAGTTAATATATATTCTGAATATTAAGATATATGATTACACAGATTATTACAATAAAAGGAGAAAGTTCTTTGGTATGTGAAAGAATTATAACCAACCGGTTTCTATTCTTTCTCGAGGTTATAGCCAATCGGCTTTTACCTGAATAAATCTAATCGCGGTTATAACCAATAGGTTTTTACCCGATCTACGTTATATCTCTAGTTTTACGCGGGAGTGAGCGCGGAGACGTTCAGGGAGAGTACCTCGCTGAGTAATGCCTAACAACTACCGTGAGTTGTATGGTGAGAGAGATCTGGAGCGATCTCTCGATGAAGTCTCGGACCCTTCCGGACTGAACTCTGACTATGCTCGCTCCTCGCGCCCTTATAAGTTCTAAAAAGTCTTAAAACACTAGCGGAGAAATAGTATCCATCTAGCGGAGGATTAGGGCCCCTTTTCTAAGATAAGTAGGCGAGCGGCGCCGCGTAGGCGCACGAGGGAACGTTCCTAGTTTCAACGGGAGCTAACCAAGGAAAAATATCATTCGGATGAAATTCGGATGTAACACCACTGTGCATGTTTGTCGCCTAAGAACGTGCGAAAGAATCTTCCTAATTCGCGATTGACTCGCTCCACGATATTTCCTTGTGGATGTCTTGTAACGTGGCGTTTTTGGAACACCCTTACAAAGGCGCTAGCGCACCTGGAGACATGCAACCCGCGTGCGCCGGGGCGCGCGAGCGAGGCGAGGAACGGCGGATCGCGTGGGCCACTTCAAACCTCCGAACGAGTCCAAAAAGTAACGTAAGATAAGAAAGGTAAGCAAGGCGATACGTTACAATATACTTGTCTGGTATGCCGTTTACAATTGTCACAGATTGCGATAGTTTTCGCTTAACGCCATCAATCCGCGCATTTCGAGGTGGGCAATGTTGTTAGAAAATTATGATTATGAAGTAGAACATCGTCCTGGGAAACGCATGTCCCACGTTGACGCATTGTGTCGGTGTAATAGCATATTGATTTTGGAAGCTAATACATTCGAGCAAACCCTATCCATTTGCCCGGATAAGGATAAAGAAATTTGTAAGATCCAAGATAAGCTAGGAAACGTAGAAGATAAGTTTTTTGAGTTAAGGGACGGATTAGTTTATCGTAAGTTTAAAAATAAGAAATTGTTATTCTATGTGCCAAAAGATATGGAATCGAATGTGATACATACTTGTCACGACGATTTAGGGCACGTTGGTATTGATAAGGTTGTGGATAACATAACTAAAATTTATTGGTTGCCTAATCTGAAAGAGAAAGTTGTGACGTTGCACGAGGGGGATCTTGACAGACTACCTCCTCACGGCGATAGTGTCAAATAGTGTCGGCGTAAAATATTATACATTAGCTCAAGCGGCGGACGGTTTACCGGCTTAAAACGGTCATTCATGACCTCTCTGAAGGTCACAGCTTCCGTGCTCGAAATTACTCAGTTATCGATACTAAAAACACAAAGAACTCTCTCGTTTCTGTACGCAGGGGGGCGAGGAGGATCATTCACTCAATTTAATGCTACTCGAATATCCTAAAAGAAGTTACGCTCACGTCCAGTGGCCACCTGCCGGCAGGATCTACCGCGCTACCTAACAAAGTCTCAGACTACAAAATATTCCTCCTCGGTCCCCGATCGACCCGTCACAGATGTTTTCCCAACGCTTGTAAGTAGGCGAACGACGTTATCGTCTCTTACCAGATCACCCTCCTTTCGGCGGCTACCGCTCGCAGGTAAAGGTTCGGCCTCAGAGAAAACGCTCGTTCCTTGCAGATATGCCTCGTCCTCCTTCCTCGTGTATCTACTCGCAAGGGATAACAAGAACAAAAGCTAGACACTACTAACTGCCCTATTAAGTACTACAAGACGTTACAGAGAGTCGTTCAGATAAGACCGGTCACTTCAATCGTCCGCGCACAAGAGAGCGAGCACGCGTGTCGCACGCACGGCCGAGGCTCGTGCCAGTAAACCACGTGACTTTACGCAGATACGCCCTAATTATGGGTGTTTCGTCACCCCGATAATCGCTCGCCAAAAATTCAGATATTCTCTCACACTCGAGATGCTCACGCACTGACACAGGCATTATGGACGCTCCGCCACTTTTCCTCCTTCCTCGTAGATTTTTCCGTTTAGAAGTTTAGCGGAAAACCTGTTTCTCCCGATCTTCGGTGTTCCTTGGATCCTTTAATTTTCGCCATGCTTGTGGCTATAGACGGCCCTGGCGAACGGGTGGGGAGGCGGCGACGCCGATTAGCGTTATTACTTCCTTAGTGTAAGGAAGCGTCGCAGGAGGTCCTTCCGGTGTCGCTCATCTTTTCCTCCCAAAATTTTCCTCCAATTAACAGTGTGAGCGGCAGCGATGCTTATTGGCGGCCACACGCTACGATACCTCGAAGATGTTCGACGGGTATCTCGGGTTGCATACATACAGGCGTCGCTCGCAAAGAAATAATACGTTTGTAAGAAAGTTGTATAACATATAATGGCCACTTCGACAGATATCTCACGCTCGGCTGGTCTCGCTTTACTTCTACGGAGGGTTCTTATGACCCCGTCACAAAGTACGAGATTATATTTCTAATTGCTTAAAGTGCATTGAAGTTTCTCCAACTTCGGGTAAATCGGAAGGATTTTTGCATAGCATTCTGTAACGTTACAAACAAAGCCACAGTTAAATTAATAAAAGTAGAGTAAAGTAAAGTAGAAATAGAAACCTCAGAAACATCTAGAACTTGAGAGAAGCGAAAATCTCATATAATTCCGCGGAAAGAAAGAAAAATAGGCCGAAATCTAAAAATAAACAAGAAAAGGACAAAGGGACACACCTAAGCGAAAGTAGGTCACGATAGCCTAGGAAACGGGAGGCGAGGGGAGAGGCGCGAAGGATAGGAATTCGCATAAAAACGATTAGCAAGTTCAAGGCTAACACCGAGGCCAAGCGCGATCAGCAACGCGCGCCGCGAGAAAAATAGAGGGGACCCAATTAAAATAATCAAAATCAGATCACGGAGGTAGGGATAGTAGTCAGGTTGCGATACCTGACTTCCAAATAGGCTAAGCGTTAGACTAAGTGTATGCGTGAGCGTGTGGATGAGTGTGAGCGCGTATGAGTGTACGTGATATAAGCAAGTGACAACACGAGCGATCAGCTGGGCGAGTGCGTTGCCCTCGCACAATTCGGCGATAGATTTCGAGGACTAAATAAAGAAAATTAAAGGGATTTCGCGCACTGATTATTTCACACTTTCCCCTCTATCCCCACTGCCAGTCTTGAAAAGGAAAGAACTCGACGAGGAGGTAACAGGAAGCCGAGGTGGTAAAAGTCTTAACGTTACATTTGGCGCCCAACGTGGGGCTGGCAGTTGAGGAAAAGGGAGAAAAGTGACGAAAAAGAAAAGAGTCGTACACGAAAGCATGGCGGATAAAGAAACCGAAAACACAGTGGCCGATACGGGAGTGAGCAGCATGGAAACAAGTGACCACTTGGAGTTCACTTTTTCCATACCACCCGCAGTGAGTACGAGAAGAAGCGTAACACTTGCGGAGGAGCTCGCGCAGCGGGCGCAGAAGAGATGGTGAGACGACCACCCGCGCGTCCCGAGGAAATAATTATTGAAGAGACTGCGGTGTGAGAGAATCAACCTGGACAGGAAGGTAAAGGAGCTCGAGAAGAAAATCGAGCGAAGGTTCGACGAGTGGTCGGATGCAATGGCCAGAAACATCTCGCAAACCCTGGAGGGACACACCGAGACGACAAGCATCGTCATCGGCCCGATAAAACGAGCCATGGAAGAACTGAGCCAAAGAATGCAAGAAAACGAGAACATTGTAGACGAACTCGCACGGAGTTTCCGCGAAACGAGAAACACGGTGGAGGACTTCCGTAGGGAAGTGGAAGGAGTCCGAAGAAGTGTGGAGGAAATCAGACAGCTGCGAGACGCACTGCCCCAAGGACCAACGCCCACACTCCCCAACCAGCAAACCCATGTAAGGAAGCTGGCAATGCGGAGAGCACCACCGACGTTCGACGGATCGGGGAGGGAACGGCCGCTCAAGTTCCTACGTGAACTCGAGCACTACTGCCAAGCCACGCGAATTCGCGATAGCGATTTCAAGTTCGTGGTAGAGCAGAGCCCTACCCGAACCACGAGGGACTGGTGGAACGTGATCGAAAATCGCGTAAACACCTTCAAAGAGTTTGCGCGAAAATTCACGGAGCGGTTCTGGAGCAAGGAGCAGCAGGTTCGGATAAGAAGGAACCTAAACAATGGCTACTATGAAGAAAGGGCGAACACCACGAGAGTGGAGTACGCATCCAGGCTATGCGCGAGCGCCTACGATCTCTCACCAAGATTGGGTGAGGCATTGGCGGCTCATTTCACAACAGAGGTGAGAGACGAAATAATCTTAAAAGGAGCGACTACCGTGGAAGGCTTGATCTGCATCCTCGAACGCCACGACCTGAAACGGCCGGTGAATGCACGCCGAGGACCACCGGCACAAGCAGCTCTACGGCAATACGGAGCAACACCGCCGCCCAGAACACCACCGACGGCGATGAACCACTCCACGCCGTATCCTAACAGAGACGCGCAAAACAATACGAACGCAAGGAGAGAAGGAGAAAGAACATGGACGAGACAACCCCATGTAAACGCCGTGGCAATAGAAGAAGCCCCGGCAAGCAGCACGAACGAGGTAGAGGCTACACCCACAACGGCATGGGGAAACGCCAACGTGTCGCACCGCGTGTCAATCCTGCACACACACACGAGAGTGCGACACAGAGAGAAAACGGAGAAAAGAAAAGCGAAACGGCAAAGAAAAACAGTGTGCGGAAAAGAAATGAGGAGACACGGGTAAGCGTAGTCATGCGGGAAGCGAAGACCGAACCGCAGACGCATCGGGAAATAAACACGAAGGGGCAATGCCCGATCATAACAATAAATATCGAAGACAGGGAAATACAAGCCCTCATCGATACGGGAAGCGAAGTAACATGTATTTCGGAGGCGAAGTACGAAGAACATAAAGGAAAGTAGGGAAGGTGCCCTACGCTGCCCACAAGAACGATGCGGGTAGTGGGAGCGACAGGCCGAAAATCGGCCGTAATAAGAAAACAACTCCTGGCAAGGACACAATTGGGAAGGATGGAGACGGAAATAGCATTCCTAGTAGTACCGAACTTGGTACGACCATGCATCCTGGGGATTGTAACGTATCGCCCTCCTTACCTTTTTGTTTCTACGCTACTTTTTCTCCTTGTTCGGTCTTTTTGGGACTGGCAGTGGAAATGGACAAAGAATAAAATGATTCCCGTGCAATTTCTCTTTAATTACGTTTATTTAAAGCTTCTGTTGGTGTTTACTTCGATCAGCAGTCGCTCGTGAACAGCTGATCGCGCTCGCGATGTTTTCGTACGCCGACGAACTCGTCGTCGCTCTCACTCCTCACACACGCACACACACTCTCTCGGATACGTCGCTCACGCATACACTTAGACTATACCTTATACTACCGGGATTTGAGGATGTACACAATAATTGTTGACACTTATCTGAGGAGACGTTGTAACGATGTCACGCTTTTGTTTCCTAATAGGATCAACAGCTACCTCGCTTTTGATTGCCCTGGCGCCGACCCACGCGGATAACTGATTTGAAATCAAACACCGTCTTCTACACACTTCAAATTAAAGATTTACCGCAACACTATAACTTTTTGAAACTCTGAGAAAATTCTCGGTCTTGAGCTATTCGATTTCCTTGCTTATAAAGTACTATTCCCACTCTTACCTCATCTCGCGAGATTTGAATTCTATTATCTAATTGGGTCCCCCCCGTGTGAACCTTTCGTCGCGCGCCGCTGGCCTCGCGCGGCCCTGAACTTGCCGATCGACATCGGCACGCGTCGTCTCTGATCGGGCTTCCTCGTTCCTACCCGTCTTAATTTCTTTCGCCGTTTCTTGCTTGTTGACGACTTTTCGCGTTCTAAATTTAGATTTCTTCCCGTTTCTTATATTACTTCTGATCTATTGTCCGCTTAATCTAATTTCCTCACCTGCCTATTTCTATTTCTAATCCGATTCCTTTTAATATTAATTATTCTACTCTCATTTCATGCGTTACGTTACAGGATGGATAGTTTAATACTGCTCAAATGCCAAATAGAGATGGGAAAAGGGGTAGTGAGGTTTAAGGAGGGAGAAAGAGAAGAGGAGGTTCGAGTGGAAAGCGTCGAGGTGTCAAGAGGTGAGAAAAGGATAGAGGTCGTCGAAGAGTCCTGGGGGACGGAGGAGGAAGAGGAGGAAGTGGAGGAAAAGGCGAAAGGAGCGGAGATAGCAAGGAAGGTGGAAGAGTGTGAAGGGCTCACTAAGGAGGAGAGAAGGGCATTCCGGGATCTATTGTGGCAGTATCGAGAAGTGTTCAGCGACCAACCTGGGAGGATGTGGGTGTACGAACATAAGTTAGAAGTAAGCGATGAGACGGCTTATATACACCGATCGTACCCAATTCCAATGGCATATCGGGAGAGAGTAAATAAAGAGATAGAGAGAATGATGGAGCAAGGAGTGATACAGAGGTCAAATAGCCCATACATTAACCCGCTGGTAACAGTGATAAAAAAGGACGGCAGTATAAGGTTGTGCCTAGATGCGCGACAACTCAATAAAATATTGCTACCAGACCAGGAATGTCCAGTACCCTTGGAAACGCTGTTCCAACAATGTGGGAAGTCAAAGGTCATGTCCAGCCTCGACATGGTAAGCAGCTTCTGGCAAGTCCCTCTGACACCGGAATCAAGGAAGTACACGGCATTCCTGCATAACGGACAATGCTACGATTTCCGAGTAACACCATTTGGATTGAAGACAAGCAGCGCAAGTCTAATAAGGGGATTGGCACACGCACTGAAAGGACTGGGGGATAGGGTACTCAATTTCGTGGACGACCTTCTATGCGTGTCCGGAAACACACAAGAGCACATGGAAAACCTGAGGAAATTATTCGAAAGGTTACGAGAAATGAATGTGACATTAAACCTAAGAAAATCGAAGTTCTTCCGAAAAGAAGTCGACTTTCTGGGACACGTTCTGACCACGGAAGGAATACGGCCGCAAAGCGAGAAAACGGAGGCTATCCGGCACTATCCACTGCCGAAAAATATCAAGCAACTCCGCGGATTCTTGGGACTTCTAAACTTCTATACTAAGTTCACGAACAAACACGCGCAGGAAGCCACGCCGCTTCTAGAGATGCTCAAGAAAGGTCAAAGATGGGAGTGGACGGAGGAAAGAAAAAGGGCGTTTGAGAAAGTGAAAACACTTTTTCTGGAAACCGTGGTCTTAAGACACCCCGAGCCGAAAAAACCGTTCTATCTGCACACCGATGCAAGCGAATTCGCGCTGGGAGCTGAACTCGCGCAGAAAGACGATGAGGGACGAATGGGAGTCGTAGCCTTCGCCAGCCGGACGCTGAAGGGAGCGGAAAGAAAGTATTTCACCACGGAAAAGGAACTCCTAGCAATCGTATGGGCGTTACAAAAGTTCCGATCATACCTCCTAGGCACAAAAGTAATTATACGAACGGACCATAAGGGGTTAACGTTCCTCAAGACGTGCAGGTTTACGAGCGCGCGACTTATGCGATGGACGATCGGCATCCAGGAATACGACATGGAAATCGAGCACTGCCCAGGAAGGGAAAATAAAGTAGCGGACGCACTGAGTCGGATACCGCGGGGAGAAGGGGATACGAGAGATGGAGAAATAATAATGGCGAGCATCCTGGCCGAGAAACCGTCAACGACATTGACCGAGTACCTTGAGGACATGGCGAATAAACAAAAGGAAGACGAACATCTAAAAGATATAAGAACTGCCGTAGAAAAACTCCCGAACGAGCAAAACGAAAGATACAGCATCTTTCAAAATCTACTATATAAGCAGTGCGGAAAAAACGTATGGAAGCTCATGGTTCCGAAGAAATTGGAGGAAACCCTCATAGAGGATTGCCACAAGGTTTACGGACATGTCGGGACGTATAAATGTTACAAGATCATCTCTGAGGATCTACACAGCCCAAAGCTCCAAAAGAAAATCTCGGAAATAATTAAGACGTGCGATACCTGCCAGAGGAGCAAGGTAGCAAACCAGGAAAGCTACGCGGCAATGCAGAATATTGTGATGGAAGGACCACACGAGCTCCTCTCGATAGATTTCTACGGTCCACTACCGACCACCAAGGGAGGGTACAAACACATACTCGTAACCATAGACGCGTTTAGTAAATACGTCGCGCTATATCACCTGAGGAAAGCGGACGCCGCAGCGACGATTAGAAGCATTTTTTAACCGACTTCGAAAAGGAGGAGGTTACTCTATTCGACAGTGGGCGATCTTGCTCTTTTTTTTTTTTTTTTTTGTTTTGTTTGTCCGGCCATATCTCCGCAACCGGTTGACCATTCGAAATGAGACCACTTCCAGTTGCTAGGGTTAGGTCTCCAATTGGTCCCGTTTAAAGAATTTTTCCGAAATGTTTATTATTAACAAAGTTATTGCAAAATTAGTGCTTTAGTTTTGTTTGTCCGGCCATAACTCAGCGACGGATTGACCAATCGAAATGAAACCACTTCCAGTTGCTAGGGTTAGGTCTCCCATTGGTCCCGTTTAAAAAATTTTTCCGAAGAGTTTATTATTAACAAAGTTATTGCAAAATTAGTGCTTTATTAAGATTTATCGCAATATCTTTTTGAATGGAATTGATTTATTGTAATGAAAGAAACTATTACTATCTTCTTAGAAATAATTTGCAGATATTAATTATATAAAAAATTTATTAATTGTTGCAAAATAATTTGTTTATTCCTCTGTATCTCCTCAACGACTTAACTTATCGGAACCAAACCTTTTCGATCCTTTCGCAAAAATTACCCACTCTCTAACATTATGCGACACATCTTCAATTGTTGTTATGTTTAAATTGTTATTGCAAAATTATTTGTTTATTCCTCTATATCTTTTCAACGACTTCACTTATCGGAACCAAACCTTTTCGATCCTTTCGCAAATATTACCTACATAACTTTATTTTCACATCTTGATCGATTATACACTAAAAAGTATGAAATAAAAAAATTTTTAACAAAAAAAATAGAAACCGACTTCGAAAAAAGCGCTAAAAAGAATGAAATAATTTTTTATGTATACCTACAATATTCGATTTCATCATTATCATACTCAGAATATTGCAACTTTTTCGGAGGCGACAGAAAATTAATTGACAGTACATTAATAGCCAGAAATTCACGGACATTGATAGATATTTATGTATTAGGCACTTACTCCTTTGTTCGTGAAAATGACCGTGTTGGAATATTTTGTGTCGCCGCCGAAAAAGTTGCAATATTCTGAGTATGATAATGATGAAATCGAATATTGTAGGTATACATAAAAAATTATTTCATTCTTTTTAGCGCTTTTTTCGAAGTCGGTTTCTATTTTTTTTTTGTTAAAAATTTTGGACACTACGTCCCAAACCATGGAAAGCCGAAACGAATTCAGTTCGACCACGGAACGCAATTTACCTCCAAGAAATGGCTGGAAAAACTAAAAAAGGAAGACATCCAACCAGTGTTCTCATCGATAAGACACCCACAGGGTAATATCGTGGAGCGAGTAAACCGCGAACTAGGAAGATTCTTTCGCACGTTCTTAGGTGACAAGCATGCACAATGAATAGAATGGATACCAGTAGTACAAAGCTGCATAAATGAAGTGCACCATGAGACGACCGAGCTGACTCCGATCGAACTACATAAGGGAAAAAAACCGCAAAGAACGTGGACAACATGGATTCCAGCGCACGAAAAGAATAAACACCCGTCATGGGCAGAAAAACTAATGATGGCCAAAGAACGGATACAAACGAAAGGAAAGAAAAGAGCGGACAAATTCAATCAAACACATAAACTCGCGGATTTCAAGGTGGGAGACTGGGTCCTTGTAAAGGCGTGTAACGTCTCCGACCCGATAAACAAAAAGATCGTGAAATTTCTCGCGCTATACGAAGGGCCGTACGTGTTAGAAAGTCAAATCGGAGCAGCAACGTTTATCATAAGAGATCCGAGGACGGGGAAGGAGCGGGGACGATTTCACGCAAACAACATGAAGGTCTATCATAGGAAGGAACAACGAAAGAAATCGGAAGACGATTGCGGGATAGGTGGAAAAGAGACAGACAGCCCAGCTGGCGAAAAAGACAAGGAGAAGGCGACCGAGAAACAACCAACAGACAACAAAACACAAGGAGGTATGACTTCTAATGGAAATAACAAAGTCATAAGAAGACAAAAAGAAGGGGAGATCTATGCCAAAAACGAGCCAGTGCGCTATAATCTACGAGCGAGATAAGACACGAGCAAAATGAATACGATCCGATTTTTGGAAAACCGGGAGAGACACGGCACGGCTAGAGGACCATGGGTGCCCTTTAAGGTGGGGGTGGATCCCAACAGCATTCCGATGATACACGAGAGGCAACCCCTACAGGACATCCAGACCGGAAGGGCGATAAGAATCATCTGACCCGTGGAAATCGTCATCCGATTAACCAGAGACGAGGCCAGCTACCAGAGGATGCAACGAGACCTCCACCGGCACATGCAGCAGGCAGGAAGCCGGACACCGATACCGGACGGAGTAAGAAGAATAGGAACACCCTGCATCGTCAGGTATCACGGGAGGTACGAGAGGGGGCAAGTCAGGTGCGAGAACCAGAGAAACAGCTGCATCTTCTTACCGGACGCGTGCCAAGTGGTACGGCGGCCACCACGCGACATCTTTTTTTTGCCCCAAGAATGGACGAAGGTGAAGGCGATGGCTATTTTAGTGGGCCTACGGGCCGTACGACCCAACAATGGGGCAGCGTGGGAGCGCCACGAAGTAAAGTTTATAGAGCACGAGGTCGCGGGGAAGAGGCTGCTGCTAAATCTGCGCCCAAGGGGTGAAGAGACGACGGAGAAGATCTCGATACCGGCCGAGGTGGGCTACAAAATCGAAGGCCTGCTCTACAACCTGGGAAGCCTCTTCCGGTTCTACCTGCAGATAGGTAGGGAAACCGGAAACGACGAAATAGTGATATAAAAAGAAAACAGAAAATAAACCGAAAAGTTTACTGTAAGTAAAACTTAACGTTATTTTGGGGGGACGTTGTAACGTTACAAACAAAGCCACAGTTAAATTAATAAAAGTAGAGTAAAGTAAAGTAGAAATAGAAACCTCAGAAACATCTAGAACTTGAGAGAAGCGAAAATCTCATATAATTCCGCGGAAAGAAAGAAAAATAGGCCGAAATCTAAAAATAGACAGGAAAAGGACAAAGGGACACACCTAAGCGAAAGTAGGTCACGATAGCCTAGGAAACGGGAGGCGAGATGAGGCAAGGGGAGAGGCGCGAAGGATAGGAATTCGCATAAAAACGATTAGCAAGTTCAAAGCTAACACCGAGGCCAAGCGCGGTCAGCAACGCGCGCCGCGAGACAAATAGAGGGGACCCAATTAAAATAATCAAAATCAGATCACGGAGGTAGGGATAGCGCGTATATAAGACCGGTAGCGGAAGGATCGAGATGGAGAATTTTCTCACGTTTTTCGAAGTTATAAATTCGAGTCGGGAGTGATTAGTTCGGAGGCAGGTAGAAGTGCGAGGAAAGAAATCGTCTTGCGAGTTCGGAGAAGAGGTGTTTTCCGGAGTTTTTTCTACCACACGAGCGAGTCAGCACGGCGCACGGCAGCCTAGACCAACGTGTGAGTAAGAGAGAGAGAGTTAGCCAGGCAACGAACACACCATATCGGTAAGAGAAAGAAAGATAACGTTATAGCGTCTTCCCGAGATACATGTTTACATTTCTTTGCGATACCTGACTTCCAAATAGGCTAAGCGTTAGACTAAGTGTATGCGTGAGCGTGTGGATGAGTGTGAGCGCGTATGAGTGTACGTGATATAAGCAAGTGAAAACACGAGCGATCAGCTGGGCGAGTGCGTTTACCTCGCACAATTCGGTGATAGATTTCGAGGACTAAATAAAGAAAATTAAAGGGATTTCGCGCACTGATTATTTCACATTTTCCCCTCTATTCCCACTGCCAGTCCTGAAAAGGAAAGAACTCGACGAGGAGGTAACAGGAAGCCGAGGTGGTAAAGGCTTAACGTTACAATTCCGAAAGGAAAATTGCCGTTCCAAACCATACACATAGACCATTACGGTTCATTAGAGAAAACCGGCTAAGGTTAACGGTATGTATTGTCAGTAGTCGACGGGTTTACAAAATTTATAAAATTATATGCGTGTAAATCTACAAAGACCGAGGAAGTGATAAGATATCTGAAAGACTATTTTCGTACTTATAGTAAGCCAAAGCGAGTAGTAAGTGATCGAGGAACATGTTTTACCTCGCAAGCGTTTGAAAAATTCATGGAAGATTAATCGGTGCGCCATATTTTAATTGCCGTCGGTACACCTCGTGCCAACGGGTAGGTGGAGCGCTTCAATCGAGTCCACACGCCACTGTTGTTAAAATTAAGCGATACCCCAGAGAAATGGGACAGAGTATTGGGAGATGTTGAATTTTCTTTAAATAATACGCGATGTAGAAGTACGGGAAATTCCCCGAGCAAATTGTTATTTGGAATAGACCAATTAAGGCTGTTCACCACCCAATACGTTTTCACGATAACTCTCCTGGTCACAGTTTTTGACCGATTTTGACGAACAAGGGCTTATTCGAAAGCTGAATAATTTCTGAGGGAGATGATCTTTTCCAAATTTTCAATAAATACATCTTTTTGGGTAAAAAACGCACCTAAAAAAGATGTATGACGAAAACAAAGTTTTTTGAAAATTTCAAAAAGATCATTTTCACATAAATCTTTCAGATTTCGAATAAGCCCTTGTTCGTCAAAATCGGTCAAAAACTGTGACCAGGAGAGTTATCGTAAAAACGTATTGGGTGGTGAACAGCCTTAAGAACTGTTAATGACAAGATTCGTGTCTTACTCGATTCGTATTTTGATAACGATAGAGATTTAATAGCTCTTAGAGAATCTGCGTCTAACAGTATTATTAATAATCAGCGTGTGAATGAAGAGTATCACAATAGGAAGCGAAAATGTGTAACTTCTTATAAGGAAGGCGATTATGTTGTAATCACTAATACCGATGTGACCCCTGGAGTTAGGGTAAGGTTGCTCAAGTCGTACCCCCTAAGAAAAAACCTGCCTAACAATGAGTATTTAGCAAATATGTAAAAACTTGCAACGTTATTTCTAAATTTATTCCGGGGAGGTGCCGGATGCACTCCCCGCGAAATAACCGTTTTAAAAACAAATTAATTTATTTATAAATCTGCGGGAATCCTCTCCGCAATAAGGGCTCACGAAATACCGCTCACGCAGCCGTAGGGAGTAGTGGGTTGAGGGGGGGGGGGAAGAAATTAATAAAAGTTCCTTCGGAGCGCGATTTACTAAAAACAATAAAATACGTTTATTTAATTTGAATAAATGAACCTCGGACTTTTCCGTTTGCTACAGGAAACAAGACAAAACCGGAATCTCTTTGTCCGTGTTGTTTATTCAAACGCCCGGACGAACTAACCGCCGGCTACGTACTCGATGCCGGCACGTGGCCGCCTCGCTTCTCGATGATTCTACCGAGGAATTTATAATTTAATAGCACGCTAATCTCGCAATTTAACAACAAATCAGTTACCAAATAATTTAACAACAATTTCGATATATTAGATATACGATTAACCGCGCACCCGGACGGCGGTCGAGGTTGGTTCCGCTACTCGCGAACAAAGGAATCGAACGAGAAAAATCGAAGGATGCTTCTACTTGATTCAACTAATTAATTTAAACAATAATATCGATAAATCCCCGATAACTCGGTTGTATACTATTCTCTGCTCCGAATAACCCCGGAATTAACCTCACTTTACTGATCCGCCACCCGGAAGGAACTTCTTGCGTGAAGAAAGGATTACTCTCGATTGCTCTAATTACCTCACCTCTAATCTCGATAAACGTCGCGCACAGAGTAATTTTTCCGGGATCACGCACGCGGTTCCTTACGAGCCGGCTTACCGAAATTCCCCGAGCCCACCCGAAGATAGCCGAGCGCCTACTCGCTATCTCCCTCGCTCTAACGCCTCGCTAAGCGGCGCGCGCACGCCTGGCCGCTTTACGCGACTTCGCCAAGGATTCTTCCTTTAATTATTCAACCGGATGGCTGCCGCCGTTGACCATTCCGGCGGTCATCTCGATCCGTCTTGAGCGAAGGGAGGCTCCGATTATTCGCTGTCGGGTGGTCCTCGTTGCCGTGGAATTTCGGCCGTTTCCTTCGCCGATCGTATTCCTGCCTCGCTCGTCCTCGCCGTGCGTGTCCCCTCTCTCGCTCTCTTTATCTTTGTCCTTTGACGGCTCGCTCTCTCTCTCTCTCGATCTACCGTCGCTCTGTCGGCCGCCGTTGCTCTCTCCGGCCTCGTCCTTCCCCTCTCCGGCGTGGCGGTCATGAAAGAGGGTCTAACTTTACTATTTGTTCATTATTCTAACGCAGAACCAGCCTCGAGGCCCTCCGACTCGCGTTACATATTTTCCGCGGTCCACCCGGCGACTCTGTCCGCGTCGTTCCAATCTCTAATTCGCGGCGAAGGGGAGAGGATTCTCTTTTGTGACGGATATCCAAAATACCACGTCACAAACTATATTTGCTATTCGATTCTAGTGTAAATATTATTTTTATTTATTAGAACAACTGTGAAAAATCTTTGTGCTGTCATATAAATTGATCTAAATTAAAAAAAATTTGCAAGGGTACGACTTACGAAACCAGTGTCCTAAGTGGTACCACCTATGGCTTAAGTCGTACCTACCTAAAAATACAATTAATAGGTATTTATTTAGAAAATATTCATTAAGAATGGTCATTTTATTAAGAGTTAAGATTCAATAACAAAAAAAAGAATTCAATAATGAGTTAATTTTCATTAAGCACAGGCATCACACACATATTTCTTTATTTTTTTGTTAATTCCTGCGCATAGATCGTGCACCCATGTTTTACATTTCAAGCACTGAGTCATAATTTCCTTCCGATCCTCTGCACAAAGACAACAAAACCAATCGCCTATGTCTATAGTTGTATTGCCTTTCTTTTTTTTAATCTTTAAGGTTGACTCCTTTTTAGTCATTGGATCTTCCTTTTTTTTCATTGCATTTTTTAACTTTTCTTTATTGACACTTGACATTATTTCGACTGCTGGAGTTACGCTTGTACGGCTTCTGTTTATTATATTTGGAATGGGACATAACGTATATAACTGTTGTTTTATTTGGTTTGAAGTTGAAGGAATTGTGATAAGATCCACAGTTGCTTCTTCTTCTTGGGTTTCTTGTGTTGTTTCGTGTGCTGGAAGAGTTTCATTACTCACAACTTGATCTGCATTTGTGCGCAAAGACTCTTTAGTCATTGAATCTTCCATTGGAGTGCAAAAATCTTCATCCTGAAATTCATGTCTGTTGCATGGCCAAATACCGGTAGATTTAAAGCCATTCAAAGCAATATCCATACGAACAGATTTTGAGTATGCAATACCCAATAGTTCTGACACAGTACTTTGTTTAATTGTGTTGCCGGGATGTGTTCTTAACCAAGTAGATGACGCTTCATTATAATTGGCTTTGAGAGATTTGAAAAAAGATTTGTCCAAAGGTTGGAGACGATGCGTTGTGTGTGCGGGAAAAGATAGCATAATAATGCCATACTCACACGCTAGATCGATAGCTTCGATATTTTTGGTGTGTGTGGAGTGCCCATCCAAAAGAAGTAGTAATTTCTTTTTGTTACTTTTTTCCAACTTGATATATTTGATGAAATGCTTTAACCATTCAAGAAAAAGCTCAGATGTTATCCATCCGTTTTTAGAACATCCCAACACCGTTCTCAGTGGTGCTCCTTTTTTTAAGCAATCATTCATCCGTACACGTTTAAATATTACCATAGGCGGCACGAATTCACCTGCCGCATTCATAGAACATATACATGTAGTGATCAAACCCCTTTCACCACTTGTAATTGCCCCAACTTGATGTTTGCCTTTTTGAGCAATTATTTTAGATGGTTTATGTACGGTGGATAATCCTGTTTCATCAACGTTATAAATCTGGTTTGCAGTGAAACTATTGTTGTAACCCGCGCTCGTAAGCCGGCTACCGGTTATCTTTGGAAGCGGAAGGAAGGTGGTGTCTGAGGTATAGATCAGATTCTTCTGGAGTATAAGTATGACTTTTATTAAAATAACTGGTTATTGGTGAGGCACAAGTAACCCTCCTAACTCTTTGCTCGCTCTCGATGATCTGTTTGTTCGTTTCCTTATTTCTGTGCGTGCCACTCCTTAGCGTTCGGTGCTAAGAAGGGAGAATCGCTGAATTGCATCTTAGGCTCGGGACTCGCAATGTCCAGGCACTCGGGTGATGCAATGCTTATACATTACTTTTGGATCCCCTTTTCGGAAGGCGGCCTTGAATACGATACTGCTGTGTCGCTTAGGCGACACGCGGGTACAACACCCCTCCCCCGCGGGAAGAAGAATGTGCCACCATTAATTATCAAAGATTGGACGAAAAAGCGGTAGGCGGCGAGCCGCGGCCATGCTAATCTGATGGCGAGCGGCGCGGGGAGCGGCGGGCGAGACGGTCGAGCATCGAATTGTTTACTTTCGCTCTTCCTTCCTCTTTTGTTCTTTCTCTCTCTTCCTTTCCTCCACGGCGCTACCTTACGTTGGCGACTCACGCGGACTCTCTCTTTCTCCCTTCCTTTCTCTCTTTCTCCTAGCGTCTCGCCATCAGAATAGCATGGCCGCGGCTTGCCGCCTACCGCTTTTTCGTCCAATATTTGATAATTAATAACTCGTTAACTAACCTGGCTTATGTTAACTTTTATGACTTATTTCGACTCAATTTATTGCTGGCTACACGTGGATTCGCGGACGACTATATGGTCGAACACACCCTGTATATATATATATATATTATATAAAAAAAATATTATATATATTTTTTCTTTGGTCTTTTGTTTATAGTTTTTTTTTTCTTCTTTTTTTTTTTCTTTTATATATATATATATAGGTCTCATAATGGACGGTTCTAATATCGTGACTCCCATTTATAGCATCTCAAAGTCATACGTCTCCATAGCGTCTTCAATTGCCAGTTCTACCGGGTCGGATGGAGACCTCAGGAGTTCTTCTTCCCTTGCTGCTTCTAGTCGGACATCCATTGGTCTTGTTGTTGTTCGACATGTTTCGAATTGTTTTTCGATGATCCGCTCAGCCGTTACAGGACTTGTTGCCCTCGATTCACAGAAATCCCAATCCTTGGGGACATCAATTTCTTTTTCCTCCCAGATCGGTTTCTGGAGAGGCTCCGTCCGCTTCATCATTAATTTTCTGAATGATGGGAGAATTTCTCCCCCCATCCCGCCTGGCCATATGATAGGAGTCTGTACTTGTTTTCCCTCCTTTGTCGTCTTCGCCATGGTCCCAGTTCCCTTGGCGTATCTTCCAGACGTAATCACAGTCCATCGTCGTGGTGTTATCTCTTTTAATTGCGGGGATTGAATTTCATGATATTCTATATCCTCATCGCACTGCGTTAATCGTGAGAACATGCGCCACTCGGCATACGCTTGGCACCCTGCATCCTTTGCCATCCTTCTATGGTATATATATATATCTTTTTCTCGATGTCTCTTCTCGAAGAGCTCAGGTCGTAATGAGTCCTCTTCCGGGTTGTGACTTTCTTATATGTGATTCCGTGTCGCTACCTCCGCTCCACTACCGTCCCGCCCTCTGGCCCTCTACTATTTCCTCTCGATGGGACGGATTTTTTAGCGTCTCTGCTCGCTTGTACGGTTTAAGGTTACTTATATGAAATGTCCCACGTATTTTAGGTGATTTTATTTGTTTCAATACATATGTGGACGTACCTTTTCTTTCGACTAATTCATATGGACCTTCATATATGTCGAAAAATTTCGCGATTTCTTTATCACTCGCGCTTGAAACCGGACTCGATTTTACGAGCACCCAATCCCCGATTTTGAATGGATACGGTACTCGTCCTATATTCGCTCGTTCACATCTTTTTTTCGCTTTCTTATGCATATTTTTCCTCGCTAAAACGATTTTTTCTGAGTGAGTGATATCCTTTATGTCGGTATTTTCTACTCTCGCGATCCACCTTTCCCAGGGACGAATCGGCGGTTCTTTCATATGCAATTCATTTGGTATATAACCCGTACTATCGTGGTACGCGTCATTTAAGCATGTTTCTACGATTTTAATGAACTCTATCCACCTCGAATGTTTTTTCCCGACTAATGTACGGAATATTCTCCCGATTTCCCGATTTACGCGTTCCACGGGATTACTCTGAGGATGACGGATGGATGAGAAAACCGGTGTTATATTGTTTTCTTTAAGGCTCTCTATCCATTTCCTCGACGTAAATTGAGTTCCATGGTCCGAAAGAATCCGTACCGGTTTCCCATAAAATGGTACATAGTCTTTTAATAGTCGTCTTAAGGTTATTACCGTTGTTGCTCGTCTCAATGGATATATCTTAATATATTTACTAAATACATCTTCTATGACTAATATGTATTTAAAACCCCCTTTCGCGGTTGGTAATGGTCCCCCGTAATCCAATGAGATGAGTTCATTAACTTTATCCGGTACGATATATTGCATATCGGCGTGAATGGCAAAATTAATATACTTAACGCGTTGACACCTGTCGCAAGTGGACAGTATTTTTCGCACTGTCCTTCCTACTTTGCTAAAATAGAAATCTTCCGCTATTAATTGTGCACATTTATTCCCGCCTATATGCGCGTACATTTCATGAACCTCTTGTACCAAGGGATTTATCCATTTTGCTGGAATCACGAGTTTGTTCATGCCTTTTCTATTTTGATGGTATAAAATTTGGTTACTAACTAAGTACTTTTTCGTGATTTTGTTTTGGTTCTCCTTGAATTCTTCGATGATTTTCTTCAAGTGCGTGTCCTTTGCTTGATGTTCAGCTATCCTTGTTAGCATGTTTATCAATTCTTCCGAAATGGGCTTTGCAAATGCCGTACACATAGGTATATCATCTGTTGCTATTTTCTCATCTATGCGGCTCAACCAATCTGCCGGGATGTTGTCTTTTCCTGGACAATATTGTACTTCAATGTTATAGTCTTGAATACTGAGAATCCATCTTGTCAGTCGTTGGCTCAATAGCTTACAGTTGAATAAGAATGTTAAAGCATGGTGATCAGTTGTTATCACCGTTTTGGCTCCAAATAAGTACGTCCTAAATTTAGTTAGTGACCATACAATAGCCAGCAACTCTTTTTCTGTTGTGAAGTACCTCAATTCCGGACCCCTCAAAGTTCGACTCGCGAACGCTAACGGTCTTACGTATCCTTTATTATCCTTTTGTGCTAATACTGCCCCGAGAGCAGCCTGACTTGCATCAGTAGACAAATAATATGGTTGATTTGGTTCCGGAAATTTGAGAATTACTCTCTCACAAAAAACCCTCTTCGTATTTTCGAAAGCGTCCTCCATTTCATGGGACCAGTTCCACTTCGTTTCCTTTTTTAGAAGTCTCAGCAATGGAAGAGTTACTTCAGCATGATGTTGAGCAAACTTGCTGTAAAAGTTTATCAACCCTAGAAATCCTCTTTACTGCTTGAGGTTTCTTGGAGCTTGATAGTTTTGAATTGCCGTCAGCTTTCCTTGGTCCTGTTTTACTCCTTCCGTAGATAAAATGTATCCCAAGAAAGGTAATTCCTGCCGTCCAAACTTGCATTTTTCAAAGTTGATGGTTAAATTGTGTTCTTGAAGCCGTTGTAATAATTGCGCCATGTGCCGTCGATGTTCCTCATATGATTGAGATATGCATAATAGATCGTCGATGAAATTAACCACATGGGGTCCTATTCCTCGCAGTACCTCTCTCAAAGCACGTACCAATCCGGCACTACTTGTCTTTAAGCCGAACGGGACGACCGTGTATTCATAGCATTGGCCTTGATATAAAAAAGCTGTGTATTGATATGAATTTGGGTGTAGTGGTATTTGCCAAAAGCTACTAGTTAAATCCAGACTCGACATGACCGCAATCGATTTGAATCTTTGAAAAATCGAATCGATTGTTTCTGACATTTCATGATCCCCAATCATCAATCGATTCAGCATGCGTGCATCAAGACACAGTCGAACAGTACCGTTTTTTTTTTATTACCGGGACTACCGGGTTGATATATGGACTTCTAGATGGCTGAATAATCCCATAATCAAGCATCCTTGATATTTCCTTATCGGCCAGCTCGCGATACTTTAGAGGAATGGCATATGTTCTTTGGATGAATGGTTTATCTTCCTGAATCCTTATCTCATGTTGATAGCATGAAAGTCTTCCTGGTCTTGTCCTCCATACTTTCGGATACATTTCAATTATACTTTGGAATTCCTGACGCTGTTCTTGTGACAGAGACGGTGCTTCTTCCAGCTTCTTTTGAATTTCTTCGTGCGTTGGATGTTCTTTTTCTTCCGTCTGTATCTCCGCTATCTTTATTTGTCCTGAATCCGTCCCTTCTTCATTTTTTTCAGGTTCAAAACTAAGTTGGACCTTGCATTTTTGAGCAAATACTTGAATTTGGTCTTTTTCTAAATCGATCGATGTTTTCATCCTGTACAACGCATCAACTCCAAGAATAACTGGATGGATTAGTTTGGGAACTATCACGACTGGAAGGTGTATTTCTAATGTTTTGAACGAGAATTTCGCTAAAATTTGTTTTTTCAGACGTCCTGATCTAGATCCAACAGCTCCTACGATGAATTTTCACGTTATAGGTAGAGTAGGACAATCCTTCAATTTTTCAAAATGTTCCTTATACCATTCTTCTGCCATTGCTGTCACGACGCTGCCTGTATCAATAAGAGCTTTTGTTGGTATTCCCTCGATAGCAATTTTTACTTCTGGACTCTTTTTGAGATCTTCTTTCGGAAACGGTGGTTCTTCTAGCAGATCTTCTCTCATGTCGTGAAACATTAGTGCCATTGGATATAGATATTCCTGTTGCTGTACCTCTTCTGTTTCTTCTATTGCTACATCCTCTTCCTGGATTTCTTGTATGTCGGTTGTTCTGACATTATATCCTGCATTCTTCTTTATATATGGAGGTCTCCCTTGAACTGGAGCTCTATTTTCCCTCGGAGCATATGGCATCTTTTGTACATTTTGACTTGGTATTGATGGTTGATTTGGTCGATTTCCTTGAGCTGATCGTTGTTGCGGAGGTGGATAATTCATCCTTGGTGGCTCTTGGCGATTTGGATGATATTCTTGTTGTTGCCATCCATCAAAATTTGTTCTTTGTGGGCGATTTACATTGCCTCCGTGATCATGTCGATCCAGCATGCTTAGAAAAGCGTCTACGGTTCTTATGTCATGAGCGATGACGACCTCATCAATTGTTTGAGTGAAATGTTTTGAAACGAGTTGTACTATTTCTTCTTCGGATTTTGGAGGTGTCAAGTCACGTGCTTTTCCAATAAGACGGGTTGCATATGTAACTCTCGAAAGACTACCATTTTCTCGATAATACCCTGACCCTAAATTTGTACGAACTCTTCTTTGAATAGAATTATTCCAATAACGTGTTAGGAATAAATGTGCAAAATCATTCCACGACTCGACTTTATCAGAGACTAAGTCCCACCATTCGCTTGCTAACCCTTTTAATGATTGTCCAATCATAAAATTAAGATTTTCTATTGGAGTTTGCGAAACTTCTAAGAACTGACGTAGTTCACGCATGAACTTCGGCGGACGTTCATTCGCGGTTGCCTCGAACATCGGTAACTTATGTTTGATCGGAAACGGGCGAAATTGATTGTCGTTTATTTGGTTATTACACGCATTCTCGTGCTCAGATGTTCTTGATTCACGAAAATTTTGCGGAGATCGCGTTACAGTTGGTTGTTGAAATGTTGACGGTAATACCCTATCACTTTCACGCATTCTATGTATTTCACCCTGTAATTGTGATACGTGTTCCTGATATTGACTTAATCTACTATTTACGTTTCGTTCTACTCTCGCGAACTCTCTTTTCTGTTGGATATGTAAATTTTGAATTAAGTTAGCAAGTGTACTTAACGATGGTCCACTTGCTGGCGCTGGACCTGATGCCTCATCACGGTTCCCTACATGCGGACTACTTTCTATTATTGGATGTTCCATCGATGGAACGTTCATGCTATCTATTGATTGTTCGTGATTATTTACTGGTAAATTTCCCACATTTGTACGATTATCGGTAGTTACCAGCGGAGATCGTGTTACCGGAGGATACCCTGACTGACCGAATACGCTACTTCCCGGAGAATCCATTGCAGAAATGTTATGCTGTCTATTGTAATCTAATTTTCTAGTCTTTGACCTTGTGTCCATCTCTATACGTTTCTTTTCTGACTTTTTCCAATCCCGCCCCACGTTGGGCGCCAATTGAAACGTTGTGTTAATTATACTATTTGATTATTTTTTTATATTCTTATCGTGGCCCACGTTGGGCACCAATTGAAACGATTGTTATTTTTTATCTACTTGATTTTATATATTATTATCGAGCCCCAAGTTGGGTGCCTATTGATGCGTTATTGTATTAATATTTTTGATTTCGTTTTATTAATCTTGAGATGAATATTATAATCAAATAGTCACAACCAGGTCGAGTGTTCGGCCTTTCTGGAGGAAAAATAGGAAAAGAAAAGGACGGGTGGTGCAGTCAGAAAAGAGTTGTTTGCTATGGTTAACGTACCTAAGCTTTATTCCTCCGTTACGACGGTACAAACGTAATAGATCACCCTATATGGGTGTCGCGCAACTCCCCTCGAAGTTGAAGTGTAATCATATGGACTGACTGAAAACGGATCGGAAATATCACGTAAAACACTGTGTGATCAGATTCACGCGTCTGAAGATAACGTCAGAAAACTATATTATTACAATACTACGATTAAACTATAGAGACTAAACTATAGAGACTATTTTAACAATAACTAATACTGAAGCTAAGTTCTCGCTACTAGAAGCGACATCTAGTAGGAGTATCAAATGTGACAAAAGTCGCCAAGAACGATGGGCCTACATGACCAAGTAGCACGTTAGATAACGATATTACTAAAAACCATACGATTAAACGGAAGACTATTTATGATTAAACCCTAATAATGAACTCTTTGGATTACGTAGGAACAATACGTGTTGATTGAACGTGGCTAATAATGACTCTAAGTTCGCTTAAATTAACGAGACGTTAATTAAGTGGATCAAAACCTTATAATTAAACAATACGTGAAATTTATGCATCCAGCAATGAAACAATACTAATCAGAAACTAAATTCTCTCTACTAGGAGTGCAAAAAGAAGTGAATGAGTCGCCGCTGTATCCCACGCGCCGTCGCGAAGTTTACAACCGGTTTTATTAAAATTTGGAAGAAGTTACTGATTCTAAATTTCAAATGTACAGAGTAGTATGGCAACACCGTTCGCATTGATACATAGATCAATGGTTACTGAGCAGTCATAACTCTTATGTACCGGCCATACAGAAGATCTAATTTATCCGATACTTGGTCAGAAGCTTTAGATACTGTAGGGGTTTAATATCTCGCGACGTAATCAAATTTATGATTATTCCCCAATTCGGCCACACAGAACGTCGAAAATACCTTGCTGTGAAAGGCTATTTTCCACACTGTGGGGTTATGTTGTACTGACACATATAAACGCTCTTCGTACCACACTTGAGAGGTAGTTCTAAGCATATATGGTCGTTTGTACCGCACTCAAGCATAACATGGATAAATCCGATACTTGGTCGTGATTATCTATGATGCCTGGTTATTAATTACACGTGACTCTAGTACCCATAGATTCCTGAATGACTCGACAATTCCCTTTTTATTCCCTTCAAGTAATTAATTATCAATCGTAACGGGTGTGACCTTCGCGACGGTGTCTTCGAGACGGCTTGCTCGAAGGCTCCTCAGTTTGAGGCGCGTGCAGCTTCCCGTATATAAAGACGGTTTGCTTTAAGATACAGGTCGGCTTGACCTAGGGCAGCTACACCGTTTCTTGCCGGATGGACTCCTCTCCGAATGATAACCCTGAAAAGGGCAGTAAGAGTGGAACTGAGAGTAAACTCGGGAAGCGAGCTAAGATGTTCCTTCCTAAATAGGTGACTGAGAAGTGAGTCAGGAGCGTTAAGCGCTCCCATATTTATAGTAGCGTCAATACGCAAAAGATCGTGAGTGGCTAATTGCCGGATGGTGGGGCCTCATCTTCGCTAGCGAATTTCAGTGGTCCTTTCTAATGTGGAGGGGATGATTCGGCTCTCGATGCATGGACAACGAGGTTCTAGGTGAGCGCGTGTCCGCGGGGCGCCATCCCTCGGGATGCAGCCGGACCGTGGGCCGCGTGGAGGGGATGCGTCCTCTCTCCAGCATCCAGCTGATCGATGCGCGAGATCGATATATGGAATATCTTAAAGATGTTCTATGTAACGGAACCGTTACAAGTTACTATTGCCCGTTTTAAGGTATAAATTACGACGTAGAATAGCGAATAAATTGTTAATGTTATTAAATCGCATACAACATGCCACACCTTTCATAGGTGCTATACATCCTTTGGGATCTCTAGCGTGTGAGTAGAATAACCAGTAACTTATGCCGTTTGATTATTTTTAGCATGAGTTTGCTACTGAGGTTGAATTAGCGGTAAGAATTCCATATGTGTAATTTGTGAAAAATGTTTCCAAACCGTTTCTTAAATTTGGGAATCCATTTTCGGTATTGTCATTGTCAATGTGTCCATTTATCATATCATTGCATAATATATTTATGCAAACTCTACGGTCGTTGTATAATAGCTGCGGCACTAGCTCCGTCACAGCTAAGTAGTCTGTATTGATTTCTTGTGGATCAGGATTCCTCCGTGCTTGAATACACTCGCGGTAATATTTATCTCCCAATAATAGTACATAATCTACATCACTCGTACACCATGTGTTAGGATGAAGTGAATAAAATGCGACACAAGCCACTGCTGCAATGGCAGTGCACTGTCTTCCGCGCGTATCGATATTGAATCGATCGTTACCTTGGTGAAATGAACCTCGTAAAATACGTACGTTTTCATTTACACTTACGAATTCATTCTTACGATTTATGTTTCGTTCTTGTACTAATATGTTTCTGTCATTCACTTGTCTAGAAATGATAGGTTCCTCATTAACATTAGCTATCTGTGTTATATCATTTGTGATATTCGCATATACTGCTCGTACATCTTTGTACAAACAATTGTTTTTAATTAACCATTCTAAAGCCATCCGAAGTCTTCCAATATCTATTTGGAATTGACGATGACAATTTATGCTTTGTAGGTTTTCTGTAACAATTATTATACCGGTTTCATTTAAATTAAGCGACAATTGTTCCGCTACTTCTATTACATCGCGGGCAAACAAAACTACCTGACCTTGGTACCATTTTTGGCAATACCGATTATGTAACTTTACGATTTTTATAAATGGTACAATTCTGCATAACACTCGTCTTTCGATTTCTGTTAAGTTATTTATTACTTCAGGTATATCCGTTACTTTCATCTTATTCCAAAACGCTTGTGGTGGAACCTTGCGTTTTTTTAATAGATTGCAGCAACGGGAGCATGTTATTATTTTTTCTAACTCCAATAAATTGGCAGGAATTAGAGAGGACATAAAAGATGTATACAAGGTGCAACGTTGCTGTGGATATAGAGCCTTTTGGCATATCGAGCACGGCACGTCTGAAAAAATGTTGATGGTCGCCTTGAAATTTTCCTCCTGTAGTATACGTTCCTTTCTTTGTTTTTTTGCTGTTTCGCTACGTTGTTTTAAACGGATATGTCGATTTTCAGTGCTCTCATTTTCTAGTCTTTTTCGACGTCTGGCTATCATATTTCTTAAACGCTGGTGATACTGTTCCGATAATAGATTCTGTTCTCGATTGCGTTGCAATCGTAAACGATGCTGTCGCTTTTCATCGGATTCCATTAGAGAGCGTTGTCGAATTAAGTTTAATCTGCGTCCACGTTGTATGACAGATTCATTTCGTAACCGTGCACGAATTATATTAGTTCTACGTTCGCGTTTTTCTTTCGTTTCGTTTTGTAATCGTGTATGAATTAAATTTATTCGATGTTCGCGTTTTTCTTTCGTTTCGTTTTGTATTCGTGCACGAATTAAATTTATTCGATGTTCGCGTTTTTCTTTCGTTTCGTTTTGTATTCGTGCACGAATTAAATTTATTCGATGTTCGCGTTTTTCTTTCGTTTCGTTTTGTATTCGTGCACGAATTAAATTTATTCGATGTTCGCGTTTTTCTTCCGTTTCGTTTTGTATTCGTGCACGAATTAAATTTATTCGATGTTCGCGTTTTTCTTCCGTTTCGTTTTGTATTCGTGCACGAATTAAATTTATTCGATGTTCGCGTTTTTCTTTCGTTTCGTTTTGTATTCGTGCACGAATTAAATTTATTCGATGTTCGCGTTTTTCTTTCGTTTCGTTTTGTATTCGTGCACGAATTAAATTTATTCGATGTTCGCGTTTTACTTTCGCTTCGTTCTGTAAACGTGCACGTATTACATTTAATCGTTGTTTTTTTTTTCATAGTTGTCTCGCGTATATAAACGTAGAATCATTTCCAGTTTAGCTTCATTATTTTTTGTACTTATGTCTTTTTTGCAGACCGAGCAGGATAATTTGCCAGAGGGCTTGACCCACCGTAAGTAATACAAAATGCGACATATGATATTCTTTATAAACGAAGTCTTTTTATTTTTTTTTAACTTACTTTTTCATTTAGAATTAAGCTATGGACAACGTATTGAGTTTATGGAGACGCAACTGCGCCAGCGTGACCGCCAGTTGGCGGAAGCGTTGGCGCAGTTGCGTCAAAATGCGGCGCATGTGCCGCCGCCACCGCCACCGCCACCGCCGCCGCAGCAGCCACCGCCACCGCCGCCGCAGTAGCCACCGCCACCGCCGCCGCAGCAGCCACCGCGGTCGCCGCAACAGGGGCCGAGGAGGCGTCGGCAGATGGGAGGTAAGGTTTTCCAGTTCAAGTTGTTTTTCAAAGTTCTATTTCTCATTGTGTTTGCATTATTTATTTTTTCTGGTCTGTGCCCGAAGTTTCTACATACCTTATTTTATAATATCATTGAAAAATTTAATGGTTTTCCATATGAATAAAGAAAGATTAATATACTTACAAGGGGACATTACGGCCTCGGAAATTGACTTCGGGATGAGACTTTGCAGGTTTGTAGTATACCTTTAGACTATTCGATTTGCAAAGTAAGAGCGCGCACTAGCCATAAACTTTCGAGAAAAATGGCTTTAAAGTTTTACGTGTAGGACGTATACCGGTCACTTTGAACACCATCCAAGAACAGCGAAGTGGCCGAGTTGTAGCGAACTCGCTTGCGGCGCGGCGGGTCCGTGTTCGATCCCTGCGTGTGGAAACTTTTTTTTTTTTTCCAATTCTTTAAAATATTATAAAAACTGTGAAATAAAGTTACTGACATACTAATATGAAGAATTTAATCATACATAATTTTTTCTATTAATGAAATGACTGTTACTGTTAATTATTGACTCTTGAGGAGGACAAACAAAGCCTGAATTATATGACGAAATCTTTCAGGATGACGAGAAATCACCTACTTGCACAATTAAAGTGATTCTTCCAAGTGTCCTCCGAAGTACTCCAAATGTACTTGTTCAACCTTGCGATGTCTATTTTTATAGAGAAGTAAAAAATTTAATCTGATTGAAAATAATAGAGAAATAACTTCCCGTGAGGACTGCATAGAAATACAATCAATAGTGCATCATCAATTATCATCGCCAATTTTTAATAAAATGATCCGGTATGGCTGGTACGCTTCCAAGCTCTCTGACGAAACAGAAATTTTCAGGAATGTAAATGAAGTATGTTTTCCGGTAGAACTTTTAAAAAAGGGTTGTTCATGTGAACAATCTTCCTTCACAAATTGTGCGAGATGTAATAATATTTTGTGTTTTCAATTTTTTTATGGCAATTATCATTCTGGATCTTGTAAATAAAATAAAAAATTGAGCAAGAAAGACGATATTCCCCAAATTTGATTAATAGAAAAAATTATGTATGATTAAATTCTTCATATTAGTATGTCAGTAACTTTATTTCACAGTTTTTATAATATTTTAAAGAATTGGAAAAAAAAAAAGTTTCCACACGCAGGGATCGAACACGGACCCGCCGCGCCGCAAGCGAGTTCGCTACAACTCGGCCACTTCGCTGTTCTTGGATGGTGTTCAAAGTGACCGGTATACGTCCTACACGTAAAACTTTAAAGCCATTTTTCTCGAAAGTTTATGGCTAGTGCGCGCTCTTACTTTGCAAATCGAATAGTCTAAAGGTATACTACAAACCTGCAAAGTCTCATCCCGAAGTCAATTTCCGAGGCCGTAATGTCCCCTTGTTAGTGACATATAGGAAAAGTTTTGTGTCTCGTTGTAAAGTATTGTCGCAATCTTATATCATGACGAAATAATGTTTATATATGTATGTATTTTATTTTGCAGAGTACCGCGGTCGGGCGGCGGGACGGTCCCGTGCCGCGTGGTACGCGGCACGCGGTAGGCGTCGATACAACCGACGCAATATAATTCATTATCATTTTAATAATTAAATAAAAAAAAATATATATATATATATAAATTTGATTAATTGTGTATTTATTCTAGTCTTCCTCACCAACATGTCATTATTTTTCTTTTCAAAAGTATTGTTGTAAGAACATATGCATATAGAAAATAACAGTAAATAGGTCGTAACTTATGTTTGAATTTACACTAAAAAGTATGAAATAAAAAAAAATTAAAAAAAAAAAAAATGAAAACCGACTTCGAAAATAGTACAAATGAAAAGCAATAAACGAGATTAATGTAATTTAGAAAAAAAGCGCTAAAAAGAATGAAATAATTTTTTTTTTGATTATCTACCATATAGATGGTAATAACATAAAGATATGGTAATAACCGAGTTATGCAGTCAATTTTAGTTAAACATTATATAGATTCTTCATCTTTGTCAAACTCAAAATATTGCAACTTTTTCGGAGGCGGCACAAAATTAATTAACAATACACTAATAGTCAGAAATTTAGGAGGTTTGAAGAACATTTACATATTCCTACTCCCTACAACCGGAGGACTAAATACCACTTCAGTCCTTCTGCGCCGCACTCTACGTCCCATTTCCTTTTTCAGAAACAGTGATTAGGTAGAGGTATATTGCCTTCCTTAACTTTACTTAGTCATCGTATATATTCTACGTTTCAATAGATAAAGTAGATGGTGATAATACCGACGGGATAATTAATTTATAATAACACGTTCAATCTCTGTTAAGTGAGGGCGCCATGCGTGTTTCCATAACACAAGCCAATCTAATGCACATAGTTCCATGGTTCCTACATTACACCATGACCTAGCGATGATTGCATTATTTATTAAAAAAGGGCTAGGGCTTTCACTACTTTGTGCGTGCAAATAAGTACCTTAATAGCCACAAATTCACGGACATTGATGGATATTTATATATTAGGCACTCATTCCTTTGTTCGTGAAAATGACCGTGTCGGAATATTTTGTGCCGCCTCCGAAAAAGTTGCAATATTTTGAGTTTGACAAAGATGAAGAATCTATATAATGTTTAACTAAAATTGACTGCATAACTCGGTTATTACCATATCTTTATGTTATTACCATCTATATGGTAGATAATCAAAAAAAAAATTATTTCATTCTTTTTAGCGCTTTTTTTCTAAATTACATTCATCTCGTTTATTGCTTTTCATTTGTACTATTTTCGAAGTCGGTTTTCATTTTTTTTTTTTTAAATTTTTTTTTAGGGGACTTCAATTCTCACAACGAAGTATGGAATTGTGAGGTAACAGATCTTAATGGTGAGAAACTTCTCAGTTCGATTGAAAAAGCAGACTTGTTCCTTCATAATAACAATACGAAAACTCGGGTCGACCTATATAGGAACAAAAAATCTAATATTGATCTGGTTTTTTCCACAAATGACATTTCTCATTTTGTTAATATCTAAGTTCTGGAAGATACCTATGGTTCTGATCACTATCCGATTAATATTGTACTTGATGGTGAGAAACACCATTACATTAAGAAAACGTTTAAAATTCAATCCAAACGCACGGAATGGGCCTTGGTATATCATTCACTCGAGGCTGAATACGGGAAATTCTTAACTGGCGAGTACTCAAAGCTTTCACCTCTAGATAAATATACATTTTTTATTAATGTAATTAGGGATTCAGTCAAGCTTCATTCACCCAAGAAAAATGCTATGAATAGGACTAGGCATAGTAATCCGGTACCGTGGTGGGATATCGATTGCGATCGGTCCAAAAGATTGCGGCAGGCAGCGTATAAAAAATGGATGCACACAAGTAGTATTGAAGATTTAATTGTATACAAGAAATGTAGAGCTTCGTCCAAAAAACTTTTTAAAATTAAGAAATTAGAATGCTACCGCAATTTCACGAAAACGTTAAACCTTAATGTTAACTTAAATTACACTTGGAATAAGGCAAAAATTTTGAAGAATAAGTGGACTAAGATTAACACAATGTCCTGTGACGAATTTGTTCAAAATACGCACAAAATTAAAGAATCGCTAAATAAGCTATGTCCAGCTTGGGTGCCCTCGGATCCCGACTTTATCCCTGAATCTAACAGTAATGTATATTTTGACGTACCCTTTAACTATACCGAATTTAATATAGCGTTAAAATCTCGCGGGATGAAGTCAGCTGCAGGTATGGACGGCATCAATTATGAAGTTCTACATAACATGCCTATTAAATACCATTTATTGCTATTAGATATTTTAAACGAATTATATAACTTTGACGTTTACCCTAACGATTGGAAAAACTCATTTATCCATTTTGTGGAAAAACCCAACAGCTCAAGTTTGCGGCCCATAGCTTTAACGTCTTGCATATGTAAAATATTCGAACTGATGATTTCTAACAGATTGCGTTGGTGGGTCGAAAGTAATAAATTGCTTCCCAATAGCCGAACCGGCTTCCGTATAAGTCTTTCTTGTATTGATAATCTAGTTACTTTGAAATTGGACATAGAAGACGCTTTGAGTAAACATGAACAATTTCACGCTGTATTTTTAGACGTCTCCGACGCTTTCAACAATGTTCAGAGTCAAATATTATTAACAAAGCTAGCTAATCTTGGTTGTTCTACCAAGATGCTGAAATTTGTAAAGTTTTTGACGTATGAAAGATACATATTTTCTGATATTAATTCTGAGCAAGCTACTCCTGTATACAAAGGCTTACCACAAGGTGGAGTGTTGAGTCCTGTCCTCTATATCATCTATGAAGCCGACCTCGTTGATAATATTAATAATATTAAAAACCAAAATGCTATAGTCCTACAGTTTGCTGACGATGTTGTTGTGTATAGTAAAACTAAAGATATACTTGAAGCAACTATTGAAAACATTACAAATAAATTTGATAGCCTTGGTCTCGACGTTTCACCAGGAAAAACTAAGTATGTACATTTTAATAGAGAAGGTATATTACCTTGTCAATCGAACATCGCTATTTGTAATAGTACGATTACTTTTATAGAAGGTGCCAAATTTTTAGGCGTATTTTTCGACTATTGCTTGAATTTTGACATGCATTTACGGTATGTACAGGAAAAAGCTAACAGAGCATTAAATATTGTTAAATTCGTTAGGGGTATATGGTGGGGAGCTCATCCTTCGACGCTCATTACATTTTATAAAAGTTACGTAAGGGCTATAATAGATTATGGGTGTTTTATTTATTTCCCCACACAAAAAAACAAAAGATTAAAGCTAGAGCGATTACAATACAATGCAATTAGATTAGCCTTAGGATTGAGAAAGAGCACCCCCACCAACATTCTCCTTGGTGAATCGAAACTTACCTCAATTCTGCATCGCACCAAAATGTTATGTAAATCATACTTGCTAAAGGTGTTTAGCAACTCATCATCTATTGTTTATGCAACGATTAAAAAATTCACCTATAACATTATTTGTGAACGGAGGAAAAAACTTAATGTTCTAAAAGAATCTATAAGGAGCGTAATTGGTATTAAACATTTGATCCATACAGATGGACTACCCAGCATCTATAATTATGAATTCGAAATTATGACAACCCACATAAACACTAATTGTGATGTAGGGCAGATGCTGCAATTTAGTAACAATGCGAGCTATTTGTTTAACCAGATTTTTCTAAACGATGATGCCATTAAAATATACACTGATGGTAGTAAGACAGATAACGGTTGTTCGGTAGGGTTTTCCTGTATATGTCCCGAATTAAATATAATTAAGTTTAATAGTGTTATTAATAAGGCGTCTATCTTCACCGCAGAGTGTTTGGCAATTTCGGAGGCAATGGATATTGCTTTAGCGAATAAGAATCGTAATATTAACATTTTTACCGATTCGTTAAGCATTGTAAAGACCCTTAATTACCCGAAAAACAATGCCCATGTTAATTATCATCTGCTTGAAATAAGGGAAAAAAACTTAAAATTTTACAAGAACAATGATTCGACGAAACTCACTATCTTTTGGATACCTGCTGTGGTAATCCGCGCTTGTAAGCCGGCTACCGGTTATCTTTGGAAGTGGAAGGAAGGTGGTGTTTGAGGTATAGATCAGGTCCTTCTTGAGTATAAGTATGACTTTTATTAAATAACTGGTTATGGGTGAGGCACAAGTAACCCTCCTAACTCTTTAATCGCTCGAGATCATCTGATCTGTTCGTTTCCTTATTTCTGTGCGTTCTGCTCCTTCGCGTTCGGTGCTAAGAAGGGAGAATCGCTGAATTGCATCTTCGGCTCGGGACTCGCGATGTCCAGGCGCTTGGGTGATGCAATGCTTACACATTACTTTTGGGTCGCCTCTTCGGAAAGGCGGCCTTGAATATGATACTACTGTGTCGCTTAGGCGACTCGCGGGTACAACAAACCTCCCCCGCGGGAAAAAAGAATGTGCCACCATTCTTACGCTTGGTTACCTATGGTATTACCTATGGGTATACTTGTGCATTTATAAAGTACAATTTTTTGATTATTCCCGATAACATATGTGTAATATAATCGTTTACTTATATATATATATATTCTTTTCTTACGCTTTATTCGTTTATTGGTATTTATTTTATTTATACATATATTCTTCATTTATATATTATAGGAAAATATATTTCTTTATTTATTTATTTTTCTTTTTTTTTTTTTTTTTGTTTTTTTTTTTTTTTTGATAATGTTTATTTTTTCCGATGACATGTTTTAATATAATCGTTTATGTTTATATAGATACTTTCCGCTTTTGTTCGCTTTTATTTACTATGTTAGCTCTTTGTTTTTTGATGTGTTTTCTTTTTGGCGGTTGTCTATTCTCGTTAGTTTCTACTTCTATTGTTAACTGGCGGTTTTTACGCTGTTTTCGCTTATAGTATATGGTGTAAATCGCTACTACTACTAGAATTGTAATTCCTATTGATACGACTGGGGGATACGCGAATGTGTGGTAATCATTATTATAAAAATTCGTATCTACTTCTTTTTGTAACGCTGTTAGCCGCGTGCTCGCTAATTTTAGTTCTTCTGGATTTCTAATTATCGGTTGGAGGTCTATTTCTGCTACTTGGTTTCGTGTAATCTTTTCGGCTATCTCCTGAGTAAGATTAAGTGTTAAATTATATGCTGGTAAATAATCTAGTTGTCTCTTTTCTTTGAATTCTTGTACTGTTTCTATTGTTACTTCTGATGTCGAAAGTATGCATTTACCTTTTATATCTAATATACCTGAATCTTTTAAGATTTTATGTATGGTGCCTTTCCCGTTGCAGGTTATTGCTGACGGTTCTTCTTTTGGGGCAACGAAAATCTATGTTTCTGGTGCTTCTAATTCTAGTAATAGGGTCCTTTCTAATTTGAGGAGCCTTGTTTTGCACTTTTCTGGTTGTTTATTGATTTTATTGTACATGCGTACTTCGCACGGTCCGTGTGGATAAATTTTGTAAATTGGATGTCTTGATGAGCACAGAAACTGGGTTTTGGTTGTCTTACATGCTTGTATATCTGTTTCGCTTAGCGATACGTATTCGCGTCGGATTTCGTCGACTATCGCATAACGCTCGCTAGTCTCGATTATAGCGTATGTACTGTTGTTCATACGTGCTGGTATCGGGTGTACTCTTTTAATCTGAAATATTTGTGTCCCTATGAGGGGTATTATGATTACAGTAATTATCGAACGTTGTCGACTATATGCTTTGACTTCTGTTACACGATCTAAAAGATATCCCGATTGTATGTCTAGGGGGATTGGAAAATTTAAACCTACTGGCAGGTGTGGTAATGCTTCTTGCAAGTATTGAATTATTTGCGCGAATGATAATACGTTGGTGTTTATTAGTCCTTTGCGTATGTCTGTTACATAATGCGTCAAGTCTTGTACGTCTTCTAGTAAGTTATCTATCATTAATGTGATTAACGTAAATTGTTCGTCCATCTGTTCCCTAACGTCTTGTGTGTGTTGACGTGTATTTAACATTTGTTCTACTTGTGCTATTGCTTTTGCTAAAAGTTTTTCCCGTTGCTCTACGTTACCAAAGCTATCGTTAAATATTTTTATACTGGAATTAATTATTTGTATTTGCTGCGATAATGCATGCCAAATTCTTGTTTCGCTTTTCTCTAATTTTTCGAGGTGTACATTTATACGTTCCTCGTCGTTAGCATCCATTAGTCCGAATAAATATTTTCCTGCTGTTCCTAGGCCGTTGATGAGACCGCGTTTTGGTCTCTGTTCTACTCCTAATGTCGCTCTTATGGAGTTTAGTTTCCCTGTAATCGATCGCAATTTCGGCGTGATTGTATTTATAAATGGTCGGCAAATTGTTGCGTGCCATGCCTGGTGCGCCAAACAAATTTGCGTCAACTTATTGCAATATGATGCTAATTTTTCTTCGCGAAGATAATAAGGTATCATATCGATTTTTAACACTAATTTCCACGTGTCTTTGTAGAGATGTAAGTTTCCCACGTTTTCAAAATATATTCCTGGTTGGTTCTCGAAGTTTCGGATTTCTACGGAGTTCTCTATGTTGCCCGTTAGATAAGGGCTCGCTGCTCTTGCTGCTGCAAGTATTCTGTAAGATGAGTTAGTGTATTAGTTCGCCGTGTATATATTGTTTTTATGTATTTTTCTTTCGCGTCAGCTTTTCGGAGGATGCGCTTTCTTCAGGGCTCTTTCTCGCCCTGGAGTTCATTCCTACGAGCGCTCTGACACGGTGATTACTATGGAACCGTTCTCCTACTTTTTTCTCCCTGGTCACGGTTCTTTCCGTGTTTCCTTCACGCATTCTTGCGTGGTAAGTAACGAGTATTTATTATATATATATATTTTTTTTTTTTTTTTTTTTTTTTTTTACTTATGTTTGATTGTATTTTTGGTTTTTAGTTTATCGATGTGGACCGTATGGAGGGTTTTGTTAACCGCGCCGCTATGGCGGAGGTGTGGCGGGAAAGGTTCGAGTCCCGCCTTCTGCTGGCTGATCGCCTGCGCTTAATGTGGGAGAGAGATCCCACTATCGGACTCGAGTATCTATTTGGCGATGTGCCTTACCCGGAGGTGGAGGATTGGAATTAGGATTATTTTGTTGTTCTCCGGCCCCGTTAGTGTTTGATAGTTGTTTATTTTGGGGTTTTTTTTTTTTTTTTTTTGTGTATTACTAAATAAATTTGGTTTTAGTGTTTTTGTGCGTTCTGTTTGTGTTCTCCCTTTTTACTTGGCCTTTTCCTTTTTCCCTTTCTTTAGTTTTTAAGTTTCTATTCGTTAAAGTGTTTCAATCGGTTCGCGTGTACCGTAATAGTTTTCTTTCCTTTCTTTATTATATAGTTTTCCGCGGATTTCTGCTTTATTATAGTGTATGGTCCAATCCAATAATTATCTAGTTTCTTTGACCGTCCTCGTCTCGTCGCGTCGTCATATAGTAATACTTTGTCTCCGTCGAAAGTTCTCGGTCGCGACGTTTTATCGTAATATTCTTTTGCGTGTTCTTTCGCGAACGTGTTAGCCGTCCGGATTCTTTCGCGTAATTCATTAGCATAGTTATCGTAGTTATATAAAGGTTGCGGTTCGCGCTTGATAGAGGTAGGCATTTCGGCTAATCTTCCGAAGACTAATTCATACGGGGTATAGGTAGTCGCCGTATGTGGGGTTGTATTATGTAAACATCGCGTATGGTAACCATTCGTCCCAATCCGCTTGATCCTTTCCTACATAATTTTTTAGATAATCTGCCAACGTCTTGTGACTTCGTTCCAGCGCACCGTTGGATTGTGGGTGGTAGGCTGTTGTTTGTATCTTTTTTATATTTAGTACTTTGCATACTCCTTTTAAAACATCTGATAGAAAATTAGTTCCTTGATCTGTTAATATTGTTTGCGGTATTCCGCATTCGCAAACTATTTTTGTAGCAAATTCTTTTGCAATCGTATTGGCTTCTTGGTTTGGTATAGGGATGGCTTTGCTATATTTCGTTAAATTATCTTGAAAAGTAAGTATATACTGATTCCCTGCGTTGGAAACTGGTAATGGTCCCACTATATCTAAGCTACATTTTTCGAAAGGTTGGGTAGGCGTATCTGTAATTACCATTGGCATTTTTGTTCGCGTGCCTAATTTATTTTGTTGACATTTCGCGCATTTTGATATATAGTTCTCTATATCCTTTCGAAGTCCTGTCCAATTGTATTTTAATTTAATTCTATTATATGTTCTGTCGACTCCTTGATGGCCTCCTAGGGGGGAGTCGTGATATTCGTATAAGATTCGTTTCTTTTCATCGGCCGAAAATTCTCTATGTTCCTTACCTTCGGTGTCGGGTATCTCGTTTGTCACGTATACGCGGCTTAGCGCGCCAGCATTGCTGTTACGCTTTCCTTCTTTATACGTGATCTGGTAATTGTATTCTTCTAGCTTAATTCGCCATCGCATGAGGCGTGATCCTGGATCTTTTACGTTAAATAGCCACGTCAGCGGTTTATGGTCTGTTACTATCGTGAATTCCGTTCCGTACAAATATGGTCTAAAATGTTTTACTCCCCAGACTATTGCTAATAATTCTTTTTCGGTTGTGCTATAATTTATTTCTGCTTTGTTGAGTATTCTACTCGCGTATGCTATTGGTAAATCTTTTCCTATCTCTCCTTGGGATAGAATGGCTCCTAGTGCCTTATCAGACGCGTCTGTGGTTAGCACAAAAGGTTTTGAGAAATCTGGGTATTGGAGTAAAGGTGTAGATGTTAGTTTATGTTTTAATACTTCAAATGCTTCCTGTTCTAGGTCGGTCCATTGGAATGTTGTTCCCTTTTTTAGTAACTGTGTTAATGGTTTCGCTGTTTTTGAAAAATTCTCTATGAATCGCCGGTAGTAACTAGCTAATCCTAGAAATGTCTGAATGTTTTTAACGTTATTTGGTTTAGGGAAATCCATAACCGCTTTTGTTTTCATAGGGTCCGGTTTGATTCCTTCCGGTGTAATGATATGTCCTAAGAATACGGTTTCTTTTCTAAGGAATTCGCACTTTGCTGGTTGCAACCGCAGTTTATGTTTTCTTAATTGCTCAAATATTGCTTTTAGGCGTTTATTGTGTTCTTCTAGACTTGGCGCGTGAATCACCACGTCGTCCAAGTATACAAAACATTGAATTCCTTGTAGTCCTGATAATACTGAGTTCATTAATCTTTGAAAAGTCGCGGGCGCGTTTTTTAATCCGAACGGCATACGGTTATATTCGTAATGTCCGAACGGTGTAGAGAATGCTGTCTTGCACTTATCTTCTTCTCGCATTTTTATCTGGTGGTAACCTGATGCCAGATCTAACGTTGTAAAGTATTTTGCACCACCTAATTGATCGAATATATCTGCTATGTTTGGTAATGGGAAAGAATCTCCTATTGTTACGTTGTTTAGTTTCCTAAAATCTATTACGACGCGCATTTTTGCTTGTCCGTCGCTGCCTGATTTTTTGGGTACTACCAGTAATGGTGCGTTCCATGAGCTCTTGCTTTTACTGATTATTCCTGCTTCGAGCATTTCCCTTACTTGCTTATTTACTTCTTCTTTTTGTTTTTGTGGTAACCTGTATGGCGCCACGTTTATGGGTGCCGTTCCTGATTCTAAATTTATGCAGTGCTCGGTCGCGTTAGTACTTTCTAATATATCTCCTTCTAGGTAAAATAAATCGTTATATTTCTCGCAAATGTCCCATATTTTTTTGTTTTTCCTCCTGGTTTAAATGCTCTGTACTAATGCTAGTCCTAAGTTTTTTCATTCTTTCGGCTCCGCTGCTTCTTTGTAGCGTGTTTATTTTCGCGTTGCTTGTATTATCCGCGTGTTCTTCAAAGAGAATCGCGGGGTCTTTAATTTCTACCGATATGTCTGAGAACTCGACTTCGTCGTCGGTCGTATTCATTATGCTGACCACGCATTCTCCTTTTTCAGCTTTAGTTAAGCAATTTGCAATATACACTCCCGGTTCTATTTCTCTTTTTTCTACTAATCCTTCCCCTTCTGAGGTTGTTCGTACTGTTATAATTTTTTCCGTTCGTGGTGCTATTACGTTTGTTCCTATATTTTTTAACGGTATTATTTCTCCGTATAATGCTAAATGTTTGCGCGGCGTTATCGTTACGTTATGTTGTTTCTATGAAATCGATCCCTAACAGTCCGTCGGCTTCTATCGGAAAGTCGTTTCGGACTAGATAGCATGGATGTTGTACTGTCTGCTTCCCTATTTGTATGTTTAACATCACTTGGCACAGGGGTTTCTGCACAGTTAATCCTATTCCCTTTAATTCTATGTTTGTAGTGCATGCCTCTTTTTCCTCGTCTATTAGCCCGATTTTTACGAGCGTTACTTGGGCCCCTGAATCTACTAACATGGTGGCGTGTCCACTTATTATGTCTTCGGACGTAATTTTGCAGTGATTTTTATGTTTTGTCTTTGTCGTAATGCTATTTACGTTATATTGCTTTACTTTACCGTTGGTCCCGTTACTTGTGCTGGGTTGCGTCTGTCGTTCGTTTTGATTGGTCGTTGTCGGCGTTTGTGATGTCGACGGTCTTTCGTTTGGTCTGTTAGTCAGTCTATTTTCTGGTCTAGTACGACAATTTCGCGCCATGTGCCCGGGCCGTCCACAGGTCAGACACACGATTTGGTCCCTGCCGGGGCCAGTGCCTCCTGTACGGTTTGGGGTATTCCGCGGGTTTATTCTAGTTTGCGCATAGCAATTGTTAGTTGTGTGCCTTACTCGGTTGCATTTACCACATCGCGGTGGGGGTCTCCTTTGTAATGGGTCCTCATTTTGGGACGATTGCGCGTATTCGTAACTTTGACTCTTTCCGTACTTTATTTCTGCCTCTGAGGCTCCTATAATCGCGTCTTCCAGGGTTTTATACCCTTTCGATTGGACGATCGTCGCTGCGCGGCCATACAATCCGTTTTCGAACACGACTAGGGCCTGCTGCTTGAGAGTTTCCGTTATTGCGCTTTTCGCGATTGTATTCGATTGCGGTGCCACGGTTAATCTTATTAGTATCATTAACAGATCTTCTATGCGTTTTCCGAACGCCTGCGCGCTTTCTCCCGGTTTCTGTCGGCTTTTATGTAGTTCGACCTGTACCAAGGATATTGAACGTTTTTCTAAAAATACTGCTTCTAACGCCGCTTTTAGCTCTTCGTACGTCTCAATTTGTTTGTATCGCAATTCCTGCTCCGCTTTTCCTTCGAGTTTGACGTTTTTTATGTACTCGAATAATGCTATTTTGTCGGCTTCTTTGGCCATCGAATACGCGTAATCGCACGATTTTAGGAATTCTACTAGTTTGTTGGTGGATCGCCCATCGAAAGTTTTTACGCACCTAATTAGTTCTTTAAATTCTAATTTTCCTGCCATGTCGTCGTCCCGCTCTTCTAACAGTGAAAAATCTAGCGATTCTATTGGGTATTCCCGTCTGATTTCTATTCGGTCGCTGGTCGGTGACTGTAGTCCCGACGCGCCGTGGTCTGATTCGCTTAGCTCGCTATCGGTACAGAGATGTTTTACAGCTGTCGCGGATAGTTTCCTACGTTTATACTCGCTTTCTTCGGTGATAATTTCTACTTTTGTTTCAAAAAACGATTCGAATGATCGACTAAAATGCTGTTTGTACGGTAGGAAATATGATTCTGCGGGTCTGTCCTGGTCGGACATGCGGTCGCTATTTTTACGTTTGTCTTGCGTGCTGAGCTAGGTGTGGATGTTACTCACAGTAGAGGTGTTCGCCACATTCTGCTGGGCTGCCGCCGTTGCTGTCACCTGTTCGCTGGGAGTTGACTGCCCTATATCTCGTTCTCCGCGCCGTCCGCAGATAAGCTCGGTGAACTGGCTCGTGCCGTAAGCTGAGCTGTCGATAAGGCTCGTCTCCTTGTCGCTCGTCCAGTTGTCTACTTCCTCGTATGAACCTTGGCTGCCGCCTGGTGTTAGGTTGCCTGGTCTGCTTCCTCCGTCTCGGTGTAGTTTACACCGTCCTTCACCTTGGCCTTTGCTTCTTCTGGCGATAACTGCCACGTATTTGCAAAAAAATTTTTGCAAAACGATCCCACTCGCTGCCACCAATGTGGTAATCCGCGCTTGTAAGCCGGCTACCGGTTATCTTTGGAAGTGGAAGGAAGGTGGTGTTTGAGGTATAGATCAGGTCCTTCTTGAGTATAAGTATGACTTTTATTAAATAACTGGTTATGGGTGAGGCACAAGTAACCCTCCTAACTCTTTAATCGCTCGAGATCATCTGATCTGTTCGTTTCCTTATTTCTGTGCGTTCTGTTCCTTCGCGTTCGGTGCTAAGAAGGGAGAATCGCTGAATTGCATCTTCGGCTCGGGACTCGCGATGTCCAGGCGCTTGGGTGATGCAATGCTTACACATTACTTTTGGGTCGCCTCTTCGGAAAGGCGGCCTTGAATATGATACTACTGTGTCGCTTAGGCGACTCGCGGGTACAATACTGCTCATACAGGTATTAGCGGTAATGAGCTGGCAGATGAATACGCTAAGTATGCTACTACCGAACGCCCGCAGCGGTTAAAAGTGCCATATACTGATCTTAAGTCGTTTTTTAATAACCTAACTATAACAGAATCTAATAATGTTATAAAAAATCAGGGTCTTACTAAGGGTTATACTTATTTCTCTTGTTGCCATATAGATTCACGATCTCCATGGTTCAAAGATAAATCGCTCAATAGAGAACTAATAGTAATGGTTTGTAGAGCAAGAAGCAACCATATAAGCCTCAATGAATCACTATATAAGATTAAGGTGGTAGCGGATAACAGGTGCGAATGTGGTTCAATACAGGATCTCAACCATGTGCTTTGGCAGTGCCAAAAACTAAACGTACAACGTTCAATAATGATGAAAGCTCTATGCAATATTAAGGAACTCCCACCATATGATATTAGATGCTACCTGGCTCAACCCAATTTGACAGTAATGCGTATAATCTATAAATTTTTAGTTTCCTGCGGAATTAGAATTTAAACCATCCAATATGTTCAATATAAGCATACCATATTATATTATATTATATTATATTTTGTTATAAGTTAATCCTAAGGTAATATAGCTATATAACTTGTATAAGTTGATAAAGCTTAAATAAATAAAAAAAAAAAAAAAAAAAAAATATAAACACGGCGCGATCAGCTGTTCGAGAGCGACGGCCGAGCGAAAAGGAAAAGAAGTCTTTCAATAAACGGAATTGAATCGAATTTTTGCATAATTTAATTAATGATTTTCCCACTTTCCACTGCCAGTCCTAAAAAGACCGAACTATTCGGAAAAGTAACGTAAGCTTTAAAAGGTAAGGAAGGCGAAACGTTACAATATACAGGGTGTCTCACGTAAGCAACAACATCGAATATACACGTGTCCACATGGATAATTGGAAGCGAAAAGTGAAATAAAAAGTAATAAAATTTGTCCTTGTTAACGAGTTATTAAATAAAATAGATCAGCGAATCAGGAAGCACGGAAGCGGTAGGCGGTGAGCTGCGGCCATGCTAGTCTGAAGACAAGAAGCGATAGCGTAAGAAAGCGTCGTGGACGAAAGATTGAGAGAAAGAGAGAGAGAGAGAGAGAGTCAACGAAAGAAAGGGCGAGAGAGTCAGCGCGTGCAGGCAGCGTGATGTAGAGCCGTGTTAGGGTAGGAGGGAGCGAGAGAGAGAGATTAGATTAGATTTTTGTGCCTAAGGTAGCGTCGTGGAAGAAAGGTAGAGAGAGAAAGAATGAGAGAGGAAGAGCGAAAGTCGACACTTTTTCCTAGAAATCTCCTCCTGACCACTACCTTCTCACGCCTGTATACGGGCCAGAACGCTCCGCCTGTCGAAATTATCGCTTCTTATCTTCAAACTAGCATGACCGCAGCTCACCGCCTACCGCTTCCGTGCTTCCTGATTCGCTGATCTATTTTATTTAATAACTCGTTAACGAGGACAAATTTTATTACTTTTTATTACAATTTCGCTTCCAATTATCCATGTGGACACATGTATATTCGATGTTGTTGCTTACGTGAGACACCCTGTATATAGTACAATGTCGTTATTCTATGTCTAATTGGATTTCACGGACCGCTCGCTCTATCCGTGTATAAGAAAAATGTATTGACACAAGAGTTTAAATAAGATAAGTAATAGTAGAAGAAATACTTCATATACACTGTGACGTGGTATTCTGGATACCCGTCACAAACAAGAATCCTCTCCCCTTCGCCGCGGATTAGAAAAAGAGCCGTCGCGGACAGAGTCACCGGGTGGACCGCGGAGGAACATGTAACGCGAGTCGGAGGGCCTCGAGGCTGGTTCTGAGATAGAAATATGAATAAATATTGAAGTCAGACCCTCTTTCATGACCGCCACACCGGAGATGAGAAGGACAAGGCCGGAGAGAGAGCAACGACGGCCGACGGAGCGACGGCAGAGTGAGAGAGCGAGCCGTCGAAGGAATAACCACGAGAGAGAGAGAGAGAGAGGACACGCACGGCGAGAACGAGCGAGGCAGAGAGACGATCGGCGAAGGAAAAGGCCGAAATTCCGAGTCGACGAGGGCCACCCGATAGCGAATCATCTGAACATCCCTTCGCTCAATAGCGGATCGAGATGACCGCTGAAATGGTCATCGGTGGCGGTCATCCGACCGGGATTCGAAAGAAGAACGAGAAAGTCCGCCGAAGAATTATTTAGCGAAGTCGCGGAAAGCGGCCATGCGTGCGCGCGTCGCCTAGCGAGGCGGTAGAGCGAGGGAGATAGCGAATAGGCGCTCGGCTATCTTCGGGTGGGCTCGGGAATTTCGATAGGCCGGCGCGTAAGGAACCGCGTGCGTGATCCTTGAAAAATTACTCTGTGCGCGATGTTACGATAAGTAAGAGGTGAGATAATTGAGCCGATAGAGAGAAATCCTTTGTTCAAGTAAAAGTTCCTTCCGGGTGGCGGATCATCATCGCGAGGTCTAATTCCGGGGTTATTTAGAACCGTTCGACGGTAGACAACCAAATTTAGAAAGAATTGGCGGTTTTAGTGTTTAAACATTGAGTAGTTAACGAAATAAATCCTTCGATTTTCTCGTTCGATTCTTTTGTCCGTTAGTGGCGGAACCAGCCTCGATCGCTGTCCGGGTACGCGGGTAATCGTACCTTTAGTATATTTAATTGTTGTTAAAATAATTATTAATTGATTCACTGTTTGAATTGTAAGATTAAAGTATTAATAAGTCGTAAATTCCTCGGTAGAATATTTGAGAAGCGAGGCGACCACGTGCCGGCATCGAGCACGTAGCCGGCAGTTAATTTGTCCGGACGTTCGGGTAAACACCGGAGACAAAGGGAATCCGACTTTGTATTATTACGTATAGTGTAACGTATCGCCTTTCTTACCTTTTTTATCGGTACGTTACTTTTTCTCCTCGTTCGGTCTTTTTGGGACTGGCAGTGGAAAGTGGGAAGAAAATGAAATGAATTCCGCGAAATATCCCTTTAATTGCGTTTATTTAAAGCCTTTTAATGCCTTTGTTATTATCGGCGCTCGAACAGCTGATCGCTCCCGGTTTTGTTTATATTTCGTCGTTCTCGCTTTTCACACGCACATACACCCTCTCATATACGCGGCTCACACATACTCTTAGCCTATGCCTTATATTACTGGGATTTGGGATGTATACAAGAATTGTTGACACTTATCTGAGGAGACTTTGTAACGATGTCACGCTTTTGTTGCCTAATTGGATCAACAGCTACCTCGCTTTTGATTGCCCTGGCGCCGACACACGCGTCTAAATGATTTTAAATCAAACACTTGCTTTGCACTCCGAAATTTTAGATTTATCGCAACACTATAACTCTTCGAAACTTTGAGAAAATTCTCGGTCGTCTGGAGCTATGCGTTCCTTCGCTATATAAAGGGCTCTTCCCACTCTTTCCTCATCTCGAGATTCGAATTTTTATTTTCTAATTGGGTCCCCCCCGTGTGAACCTTTCGTCGCGCGCCGCTGGCCTCGCTCGGCCCTGAACTTGCCGATCGACATCGGCACGCGCCGTCACCGCTCGGGCTTCCTCGTTTCTAACCGTCTCGATTTCTTCTACCATTTCTTTCTTGTTGACGACTTTTCGAAATCTAAATTTAGCCTGCCTCCCGTTTCTTATATTACCTATGCGCTATTGTCCGATTAATCGACTATCCTAACTTGCCTATTTCTATTCTTTTTAATTTTAATTATTTTACCCTATGATACCCAAGCGTTACATTACAATAGTTAACGGAAAATTTCCGATACTTTCGTTATTTCAATTGAATAAATTCTTTTATGCAATACATGCGTGGAAAGTTCAATTTTGGAGCGCTGGATAGTGTGCGCAAAGTGACCAATATCCGATGGGTATACTGTAATGTGCTATTATCTCACAGGGTAGAACTTTCCCGCACAGTTTGGCACTTTCCCGCACGCTACGTCATCACTTTCCCGCACAGTTCAATCAAGGCAATATTATTTCACGATCTATAGTTTAATTTACGACACGTACAAATACAAAAAATTAGGCGCTCGCGGGACTCGAACCCGGGCCCAGTGATGCTATAATCGAGGACCGAGCCGCCGAACCCCCACTTTACGTCCACGGCGCTCACGCACACAGCACCCTACTCTTGTCCATGTGCACTGCTTTCTCAACCGTTTTCGCCACCGACCTACGTTACCGACCCGACTCTCGAGCAACCTATGCGCATGCGCCTCCTCTGGGACACGTCAGTCCCATCGCGAGGGCGGTTTGAAAACGGAAAAAGATATTTAACAAATAAAACAGCTATTTTCCATGCCATAAACTTCTGAAAAAAAAAAAATATGAATGACCGTAGTCTATCTTACACAGGAAAGTCCTGAGGACAGTTAAAAGTGAGGAGAAACTTTTCCGCAGTCACTAATGTATGCCATTAACTTTAAAAATTCATAAAAAAATGAAATGTAAACGAAATAAAATAAATCATGAATGAAATTTGTTGAGAATTGTATGCTTTATAATCCTATGGGCACAGAAAAATTCTTTCGTTTTCCAACAATTATTTATGTAAAAAACAAAATTATAACCTCCCATTTCTGCGAAATTACTTGGTGGAAAAATTTTATTTTTGGCGCATTGCATTCTTTGTACTTTTCTCCGAAGAAAAGGTTGTATACAATTTTTCGATAGTACACACGGTAATTTAATGAGTCTGCATTACTGGACCGAGTCGACAAATGGTCTCCGTGAGACGGTCCGGCAGAAGACAAGGAAAGAATATCGCGTCGTCTCTGTCTCTCTTACGCGACTGACGTCGCGTTCTCCGCTGCGTATTTGTGCCTCGTGCCTACCATCGGTGTGCGTACACGTTGTCACTCGCCGGCGACACAAAAAACACGTGCTACTCTTCGGTCGCTGAAATCTCTATAGCCGCTGCTACGATTTCGAGAATATCGATCAAAAATTTCGATATAGATTTTTCTATTGGAATATGTTGGGGGTTGACCCGAAAGCATAAATCTGAGTTTTCGTCATCCTTGAGGTTTAACGTTAACCGCAATTGGCAAAAACGTGTTTTTACGTTTTTACTTAATATCTCGCAAACGGTCCATCGGACGACAAAAATGTTAAAGTCCTTTTTTGTAGGAACTAAAATTTACTATCACTTTTATTTAAAACTTTTTTTTGTATAGCTAATATTTTACAAGATATAGTCTGTTAAACAATTCAAATCGAGATTTTTGTTAAATATTTCGTTAATGATTGCAGATATAAAAAAATTGGTGGTAGTGAAACTTATAGACAACGAAATTCTCTACAAATTTTATCTAAACTTTTTTCTCGTAAAATCAGTCATTGACAAGATATGAGGTATGTTTTCTTTTACGTTACCCGTTAGACTGCCATGTGTTTTATTAAAAGCAAGCTTTTACCCTTCATTTATGATAATCGTCCGTTACACTTTTTGCTCGATCGAGAGCATAAGGAACTCCCTGCGGTCGTGCACGACCGCAGGGTCCACTTATTGTACAGAGTTGTTACGTGCAAGTTTCTGCTGTTATAATAACAGCTACGAAATTTCCTCAGCTACGATTAAATTAATAATGTGTCTATATTATTACTTATAGTAATTGAATTTCTCAGGTATGATGTCATTATTTTTCTTCTCAAAAGTATTGTTGTAAGAACATATGCACATAGAAAATAACAGTAAATAGGTCGTAACTTATGTTTGAAGTTACACTAAAAAGTATGAAATAAAAAAAAATAAAAAAAAATAATAATAAAAACCGACTTCGAAAATAGTACAAATGAAAAGCAATAAACGAGATTAATGCAATTTAGAAAAAAAGCGCTAAAAAGAATGAAATAATTTTTTATTATTATATACCATATAGATGGTAATAACTGAGTTATGCAGTCAATTTTAGTTAAACATTATATAGATTCTTCATCTTTGTCAAACTCAAAATATCGCAACTTTTTCGGAGGCGGCACAAAATTAATTAACAATACACTAATAGTCAAAAATTTAGGAGGTTTGAAGAACATTTACATATTCTTAGTCCCTAAAACCGGAGGACTAAATACCACTTCAGTCCTCCTGCGCCGCACTCTACGTCCCATTTCCTTTTTCAGAAACAGTGATCAGGTAGAAGTATATTGCCTTCCTTAACTTTAGTTAGTCATCGTATATATTCTACGTTTCAATAGATAAAGTAGATGGTGATAATACCGGCGGGATAATTAATTTATAATAACACGTTCAATCTCTGTTAAGTGAGGGCGCCATGCGTGTTTCCATAACACAAGCCAATCTAATGCACATAGTTCCATGGTTCCTATATTACACCATGACCTAGCGTTGATTGCATTATTTAATAAAAAAAGGGCTAAGGCATTCACTACTTTGTTCGTGCAAATAAGCGTTTAGGAATATTTTGTGTCGCCTCCGAAAAAGTTGCGATATTTTGAGTTTGACAAAGATGAAGAATCTATATAATGTTTAACTAAAATTGACTGCATAACTCAGTTATTACCATATCATTCCATAATGTATCTATACATTTAACATTATCTATATTGTAACTACACATAAAAAATTATTTCATTCTTTTTAGCGCTTTTTTCTAAATTACATTAATCTCGTTTATTGCTTTTCATCTGTACTATTTTCGAAGTCGGTTTCTATTTTTTTTGTTACAAATTTTTTTTTTATTAGGTTACGAAGGGTTTTCTCGCCCTTTCTCTCTCTCGATCTTTCGATCGATCTTCATCGAACGCGCTCCATCGAGAGTCACGCTCTCACGACATCTCGAAACTTCCACAAGCCACGAAAATCACCGTTTTTACTATTTATTCTCATTTAATTACGCACGAAATACTTCGAAACCGTATCAAAAGCATAACCTACGTAAAGCACATGTGATCTGAACTCGTACGATCGATAATCGATTAATGAATTATCGACCCGCCTGAAAGATCTTTCCCGCAAACCTCGAATTTTCGAGATTACCGGCCGAGAGTATAAAAAGGCCATCTCCTGGCGGCGCGACCCAGTATTGGTCAGTCTTTCGCCAAGTACAGTGCGCGCATATTCAAAGTGATAAATACTATAGAGTGCTATATTCTAGTGGTTCTCATTACTGATCTTTATTTCTTACAGCTTTTCTTTTACAGTTTCAGATTCTTTATTCTATTCTACTTATTACAGTCTTTTCATACTTTTGTCCGTTTTTTCATCTCTGCTCTTTTGCAGCGAGTGTCCTGCGGGACAAATCACATGCTTCTAAGACCAGAGTTTAACATTTTCGGTCTTGTTGGGCCCTGAGCTTCTTCTTTCCCAGCCCTTAAGACAGCGGTCTTACAAGGGGACATTACGGCCTCGGAAATTGACTTCTGGATGAGACTTTGCAGGTTTGTAGTATACCTTTAGACTATTCGATTTGCAAAGTAAGAGCGCGCACTAGCCATAAACTTTCGAGAAAAATGGCTTTAAAGTTTTACGTGTAAGACGTATACCGGTCACTTTGAACACCATCCAAGAACAGCGAAGTGGCCGAGTTGTAGCGAACTCGCTTGCAGCGCGGGCGGTTCGTGTTCAATCCCTGCGTGTGGAAACTTTTTGTTTTCAATCCTTTAAAAAATTATAAAAACTGTGAAATAAAGTTAATGACTTACTAATATGAAGAATTTAATTATACATAATTTTTTCTATTAATGAAATTTCGGGAATATCATCTTTCTTTCTCAATTTTTAATTTTATATGCAAGATCCTGAATGATAATTGTCATAGAAACATTGAAAACAAAAAATATTATTACATCTCGCACAATTTATGAAGGAAGATTGTTCACATGAACAACCCTTTTTTAAAAGTTCTACCGGAAAACATACTTCATTTACATTCTTGAAAATTTCTCTTTCGTCAGAGAGCTTGGAAGCGTACCAGGCATACCGGATCATTTCATTAAAAATTGGCGATGATAATTGATGATGCACTATTGATTGTATTTTTATGCAGTCCTCACGGGAATTTATTTCTCTATTATGTTCAATGAGATAACCGCAATTCTGTATTCGTTTTATTACATTTTTTACTTGTCTATAAAAATAGACATCGCAAGTTTGAACAAGTGGAGTACATTTTGGAGGAATCACTTTAAATGTGCAAGTAGGTGATTTCTCGTCATCTTGAAAGATTTCGTCATATAATTCAGGCTTTGTTTGTCCTCCCCAAGAGTCAAAAATTAACAGTAACAGTCATTTCATTAATAGAAAAAATTATGTATAATTAAATTCTTCATATTAGTAAGTCATTAACTTTATTTCACAATTTTTATAATTTTTTAAAGGATTGAAAAAAAAAAAGTTTCTACACGCAGGGATTGAACACGGACCGCCCGCGCCGCAAGCGAGTTCGCTACAACTCGGCCACTTCGCTGTTCTTGGATGGTGTTCAAAGTGACCGGTATACGTCTTACACGTAAAACTTTAAAGCCATTTTTCTCGAAAGTTTATGGCTAGTGCGCGCTCTTACTTTGCAAATCGAATAGTCTAAAGGTATACTACAAACCTGCAAAGTCTCATCCCGAAGTCAATTTCCGAGGCCGTAACGTCCCCTTGTTAGAACGTTCTTAAGTTGAGGATCTCGAACGAGAGATCATACATACTTCGAGCATTGCTCACACGAGGATCTCGAACGAAAGATCATTCACACCTGAATCACTCACACTGACGGTGAATCCACCTCCTTCTTGAATTTTGTCATTGAGACGACACAGAGCGTGATTCCTTCACCAGACCACGAGTTGAGAAGCTGTCTTCACCCACGATTCTTCCTGAGCTCCAGCATCATCTTCTTGAGCTTTCTGAGCTTCATCAGCGTCTGCAGACTGCATCCTCCTGAGCTTCAGCATCTCCCCTTCAGCTTCTGCAGACTTCATCTTCCTGAACTACAGCAGCAGCTGCTTCTCACCATCGTCTTCAAACTGCATCCTCCTGAACTTCAGCTTCTGCAGCCTGCATCCTCCTGAGCCTAGCAGCTACTCATCAACTCATCCTCAGCTACTACTCCAACATCTTCTGATAACACCCACCCTGAGCACATCTAGCAACGACGAATAAAATCAGCTACAGTAACTCCACGAGACTGTTCACCGAAAACCAGAAATCTCCTTCCTTACCCGAACATTTTGGTCCTTCGAGCCGGATTCGGTGAACATCAATCAACATAAGACCTCAGCACATTGAATTTCGACTTGATCAACAGTTAGACGTCATGGAGTTCATCAGGAACACCGTTGACAACCTTATGCAGGTAGGAACAGCCAATGTTTCTGTATGTAGAATTGAAACTCGCCTTGCAGCTCTCAACGAACACTAGGGAGAAATTCAGACTGACGTACGACGCAGTCGGTATCGCTATGCTGAAACTACGTTCAAGAGAAAAGGAACGAATTATGAATCATCGGTACTTTCGTGAGAAGCTTTTCCAAGCAACTCACGAGCACTACCTAGAAGCTGTGGAACGAATGAACTCTCTTCTCAACGAGACTCGAGAACACAACCGGCGTTCTATGTCTACAATCTCACCATCTAGAACGTCTGCCGTTCAATCCATCCTTCATCATGCGCCACGCCTCCCTCGCATCGACCTTCCGAAGTTCTATGGAACCCCATCAGAATGGTTATCATTCAAGGTTCTCTTCGAGTCTATGGTATCTTCAAACCCGATCTTGTCGCCTGTGGAGAAACTTCAATACTTGCAAACAAGCCTGATAGGCTCGGCTGCCTCTCTGCTAAAGAACACTACTCTGACAGCTGACAATTTTCAACGGGTTGGGACGCATTAGTCTCCTAGACGCATTAGAAAATAAACGCCTGGTCGTCAATTCGGCGCTTCACTCACTTCTTAATTTGAAACGCATGACGAAGGAATCTGCCACCGAAATGGAGCAACTTTACGCCAACATCATGCAAATTTATCGGAACCTTGAGACCTTGCAACGTCCTGTTGACAAGTGGGACGCCTTTCTTGTATTCATCGCAGTACAACGGCTGGACTCCGAATCTGTGAAAGCTTGGGAGCATCACCTAGGACCCTCTAAGGAATCTCCTACCTGGAACCGGTTCAGCGAATTCTTTATGACAAGGATGCTTTATTTGGAAGCCTTTGAAAAATCACGAATAGGAAGACCTTTACTTCAATCTCATCCACATTATGCTAGAACGCATCATGCTGGTCAAGCTTCAGAAAACCAATCTTCAAAGGAGAGCTTCTGCCCATTCTGTTCAGCTCCTCACTACGCTCATTCATGCCCTCAATTCATCAGCAAAACGGTGGATCAACGATCAGAAATGGTGACGAAGAACCAGCTTTGTTACAATTGCCTCAAGCGCCATCGAGTATCAGCCTGCTCATCTCTTAGAAGATGCAACAAGGGTGGTAAGAAGCATCATTTCATGATCCACAAATCGATTCCTTCAAATTCAGCTAAATCTTCTGCCACACCGTCAACTTTGCAAGTTAACCACGCACCCATGGAACCTCCTATCTCCACATCTCTCACTGTTCCCCCGACAGCTGAAGTTATTGTCATGTCTGACAAGAGAGATAAAATTCAAGCGAGAGCTCTAATTAATCCAGGATCTCAGATCTCTTTTCTTTCTGAACGCCTAGCTCAGCAACTTCACTTGCCTCGTAATCACTCATCTACGGTCCTGCATGGAATTGGAGCCATTAAAGCTGGTAAAACGAAGGGCACAGTTTCTGTTACCTTAGAATTGCGCCTAGACAACAGTATGCAGTGCTCACTTATCGCTCACATTTTGCCCAAATTGACTGCGTTGATTCCTGCCGTCCGGATCAGTAAAGAAAACTGGCTACACTTGAAGGGTTTAACCCTGGCAGACCCTTATTTTGATACTCCTGGTCGGATTGACATCATTATTGGATCCGATTATTATGGACAAATCATTGAAGAAGGTCTAATCAAAGGAGATAAACACATGCCTTTTGCTCAGCGAACGATATTCGGATGGGTGATCTCTGGATCTTCAACTAATAGCTCGCATCCTCCAAAAGCACAAGGATTCCACATTGCAGTCGAACGAGAACTTCATGACTTACTCCAAAAGTTTTGGACCATCTAAGAAGTCGCTCCTTCGTTCACTTTTACGCTATCATCAACCCAACAAGAATGTGAGGAACATTTTCAGAATACTCATTCACGAGACTCGGACGGGCGCTACATTGTTAAACTTCCGTTCAACAAACCTGTTGGGAACCTTGAAGACTCTCGTCCGAATGCAATCAGGATGCTGTTCTCACTAAACCGGAAGTTCAACACTAATCCATCGTACCGCAAGGCTTACACTGACTTTCTTGAGGAATATGAATCATTGTGCCATATGCAACGAGTAACGTCTGTTCAAGAGCCACAGCATCCATACTATCTTCCTCATCACGGCATAATAAGAGAAAGCAGTTCCACAACAAAACTTCGTGTTGTTTTCAACGGATCCAGTAAAACTTCTTCTGGAGTATCGCTCAACGATATTCTTCATACTGGTGCCAAGCTTCAAATTGATCTCTTGGACGTCTTGCTCTGGTTTCGAAAATTCTACATGTCTTTTCCTGCGACATTGAAAAGATGTATCGACAAATTAAAGTACATCCGGAAGATTGGGACCAGGGTATGGACACTCTCCCCTGAAACGTGGTATTTCTGAGTTAGTTCATCGGATCCTGAAGTCTATAGGTGTCGCGGTAGTGGCTCAACGGTGATTGGCTGAAATCGTCGAGGGTGGGGGGTCGAAGCGTCTGCCGTCGTCCTCTTTAGTGCGTCAGTGACGGTCAGTTTCGATTTTCCTTCCGTAGAGTGAAGTATAGTTTATCTCTAATTTTGTAGTGCTGTGCAGCTGTGTTTAGTTTATCGTTGTGTCGTGTGGAAATCAGTTGTACAATGTGACGTTATGTCACAAGAAGAGTATCGGAATGCTTCCGTCAGCGCACACTCTCAGGGCGAATTCGTGTGGGAAGAATATTTATTAATTGCTCCCGAATTTTTTATGTAATGGGCTATCCCGCCACCATCGAGGGAAACCCATCGAACGAAGAGGAAAGACCGCTACGACCATCAAGCGAAGAATTATCAGCTAAGGAAGACCTTCAGCTCCCGAACTGTCATCGCTCTCGTGCTCTACGTGCCTCCGCCGTGGGATAATCATCACCATCACACCATGGCGAAAAAGAATACGTTGCTTGGCTACCGATTAGCGCTACTCAGCATCGATCATCGAAAACTATCGATAATGTAGAGCATCGGCGCAACGTACCGACTCGAAATTAGGGAATGTATTGCGTTACTTAATTTAGAGCAAATTAGGTAGAGGCGCACGTGCCGATCTATCACGTGACGCAGAGCAAGGAGCCGTTCGGCAGGAAGAGTCAGGAGCAGGACTTAGCATCGGGACGTCGTAGAGTAAAGTCCGTTTTAGTTTCGTCCATTCGTTTCGCTCCCGTGTCTTACCTAGGCAGTACCGTTTCGTATTATTTTGTGGATTCGATTATACTACTTTCGTTACCCCGTAATTGTTCTCGCGGATCCTGGAGTTCGACATCTCTCAACGTAGGAGGAGATACGAGCGTTTGGCTACCGTGTGAGGACAGGAAAGGACGTGGAGGCCGGAGGAGACCCGCCATTTCGTGTCACAGTCTTTGAGGAGAGCGAGGTCACCGTTCTGGTTCCGTCCATGCGGGAGAGGTACAGCCGGTAAGACGAGATTCCGTTTAGCCCTCATTTATCGGGAAATTAGGTGAACAGGCCAGAATAATTACGTTACTTTTGTGGAATTATTTTATTGCGTTAATAGTAGATCCTGAGAGAAATTAGTAGCGCCGGGAATCGTCCACGCTACCGTCTGAAATCAGTCGATCACTAGTTTGGAATTTTGTGGGTAATTGTGAGACTGCATAGGTGCGGAAGTCTCCGATTATATTTCGTGTCGAAGTTCTGGCCAGGAGTTCCCTTTTTCGGTCGTGTCTCGTTAGAGCACTTTTCGTTGGTTGCACCGGCAACGTTTCGTCCTAAGAGTGGCGTTAGTATTGCGAGCGAAATAAAGGATTGTATGCTAAGTATTGTATTGTCTTATGTGTTTTATGTAATTTCGGAACTTTGTAGATTCGGTTATAAAGAAAGATATGTGGTAACGTTATTCGTCGATGATCGGTTTGGCTAAGCTTCCGTTCGGTAAACCTAACTCAGTTATTGTAAAGTAAAAGTTCTGTATTCTTTATTGAGGCATTGTTCATTTATATGACATTATAATTTCTCGCGTTCGGGTAGAATTCGATTGTAATGAGTAGGGCTTCGAACGTACTTTTGTAATTAATTTCTTCCAAATAGCTTCCGTTATTTTATGCAAGTAAATTCACTGATCTTTTCTGTGTTAACGAAATAAATTACTCTCGTTTGTTACCGATAATTTGTGGTATTGCGTTTGTGGAAATTCTCTTACTCCGCCCCTCTCCGTTACCACCTCGGTGGGCTGAGCTACCGTTTTCGTGTTCCGCTTCACGCACCTCTTCGGAATTTTATAACTAAGATCTTGCATCAATATTAAGGCTCGAGTGGTAGCCGTAAGCTACCTGGCGCCCAACTAAACTCAATTCTTTAACCGACCAACTGGTTAGCCTTTCTTGATAAAAAGTATTCCGAAGAGGAGAGCGTGGCGAAGAGTGCCCGTCTCGTCTCGCGTGTGAGAGAGAGGCGCGGTTGCAACAAGTAAGTATATAAAGAATGTAAGAACTTGTAGCAAATCTTAATAGTGAATAAATCACGAAACTAAAACTGGTTGATATTGATTGCAGACATGTATTCCGAATGCTGTGTGCTAGGATGCTCGTCCAAAAAATCTATTTTCAAAAGATCCGTAAAGGTTTCGTTTATGGAAAACTTCAGTTTACTCAAAGAAAATCGAAGACTTAAGTGACAAAGAAATTCGTAAAACCGGCATTTGCTATAAACATTTTGAAGAACATGATTACATCTATAGTTTTAAAATAAGAAAGCTAAAGGCTGATGCTGTTCCATCGGTGGCATTAGGAGAAGATGAAGGAGAGGTTGTAGCAAGTACATCTGCAGTAGAAGTAGAGGTTTGTAACTGTTGATTCATACCACTGTTACATCCGAATTTCATCCGAATGATATTTTTCCTTGGTTAGCTCCCGTTGAAACTAGGAACGTTCCCTCGTGCGCCTACGCGACGCTGCCCGCCTGCTTATCTTAGAAAAGGGGACCCTAATCCTCCGCTAGATGGATACTATTTCTCCGCTAGTGTTTTAAGACCTTTTAGAACTTATAAGGGCGCGAGGAGCGAGCATAGGCAGAGTTCAGTCCGGAAGGGTCCGAGACTTCATCGAGAGATCGCTCCAGATCTCTCTCACCATACAACTCACGGTAGTTGTTAGGCATTACTCAGCGAGGTACTCTCCCTGAACGTCTCCGCGCTCACTCCCGCGTAAAACTAGAGATATAACGTAGATCGGGTAAAAACCTATTGGTTATAACCGCGATTAGATTTATTCAGGTAAAAGTCGATTGGCTATAACCTCGAGAAAGAATAGAAACCGGTTGGTTATAATTCTTTCATATACCAAAGAACTTTCTCCTTTTATTGTAATAATCTTTGTAATCATATATCTTAATATTCAGAATATATATTAATTTTTGTTACTCTTTTAAAAGATAATATTCATTTTCGGAATTCCTTCTTCCTTACATTATCGAAACGGAATCTAACCCACCATCGACGAATCTTTGCCGCTCGAGATCCGTCGATCAATGGACACGTCTACACCAACTTAATAACCTGTAGGCCTAATCATCCTAAGGTAGCAACTCTAGAGCATTGAGTCTCTGGACGAGTCTACTCCTTTCCTACCTTCTACCGAAGTGGCAACCCTTGAGCATTGAGTCTCTCGGCGCGTCCACGTACCTATCCTCAAAAGGTGGCAACCTCAAAGCATTGAGTCTTTGGGCGCGTCCACATCCTTTCCAACTACCTAAGGGCTACCTGTGATTATTCCTATGGCCCTGCTACGCTACTAGGCGTAGACGTGACACCACCATGTCCGTGATATCCTTATATTTTCATGCAAGTTATTATTTATTTTCCTTTGCACAATCAGGTATCTGGAAATGATCTATCAAAAAGCAGGAGGAGCACACAAAGTGAAAGTATAGTACGAGCAAATAAAAGACCACGGATCTATTTATTAAATGATAATAGGAATCGAGGAAATCGTACACCAAGGAAAGCTAAGTTATATAAAACTGCTCGGTTATTGTGCAGAAGGCAGGCTTATACTAAGGAGAATTGTGAAACATTGAGGCAAAGATTACGGAGAGCAAAAAAATGTTATACATCGAAGTCTCTAGACTCCTCAATAGCAAATTTATCACCGGCGCAACAAGCATTTATTCATTTGCAATTGAAGAAATCTAAATATGCAACACAGGTAAATTAAGATTAATGAAACGACTGCCGGATTATATATTTAAAATGTATTTCTATGAATTCATTTTCTGTGTACTTTTAGGACAGGCGTTATACCACCGAAGAAAAAATTTTGTGCCTATCTATTTATAAGCATTCGCGGAAGGCCTACAAATATTTACAATTATTATTTTATTTACCCACTGGGAAAATTCTACGAAGACTGTTACGAACGATGGTGTTCCAACCAGGTTTGAATAGTAATATGATGGGTCATCTTGCAGAAAAATCTAAATCCATGACCAGATTAGACAAAATTTGTTGTCTACTGTGGGATGAGGTGTCCATCCAGCCTCACATCGATTTTAGCCCCGTTTTGCAGAGAGTGGTAAGGTTCGAAGACCATGGCAAAGTGTGACGTCCAAAATTCGCAGACGTTGCTTTAGTGTTTATGCTTCGGGGAATTAAAACAGGGTGGAAACTTCCACTCGCGTTCTACTTCCCCGATGGCCAGATGACTTGTGTATCGTTAAAATCATACATAAAGGAAATTACGGAGATTGTCGTGAATTCTGGACTGCGCATAGCTGCCTACGTATGTGACCAGGGCTCGTCAAATTTGAAGGCGATACGTGACCTCGTTTCGGAAACAGCGTTTGACGCTTCTTCAAACTCTAATTTTTCAGGTGAGTCATTAATATTACGGTCACAAAGTACCGTTACTATGTCATTTTTACCTTGATTCGTACGGTACTTGTCCCTTAAGTAAAACCTGACCGTACTTTTATTGCCGTACTTTTATTGCAACGCGTATAACGGTCTTCACCTAAATGTAGTGAAAATAATCTAAGCATTGATCTTTATGGTTCCAGGAAACAATAAATTTATATGGACAGACGATTGTTGCCGTTTATGATGCGCCGCATTCAATCAAGGGAGTCAGAAATAATTTACTGACTAAAGATTTAGAGATACAGGAACCTGCTAGCGACGAAAAAGAATATTTATCCTGGAACATTATAGAACTTGCGTATGAAATTGATAATGTCCAACCCATATATAGGCAAATGAGGAAAATAACAGACCAGCACATTAAACGGCACAAAATTAAAAAATTTCGCGTAAAACATGCAGCGCAGGTGCTCAGCCAAACAATGGCATTGTATATCTATCATCACACACTTCTTCAAGGTATGTCGTACTGTTAAAAATATATCATTTGCAAACTGCAAATACTTTACATTTTCAATGTTGTACATATAAATATGTGTTTTTTAGGATCCATTCAATCGTGGCTTACTCTCTATGCCCGTTGCGGAAGGCCAAGCAGCGGCTAAATATTTAACATTTTTTAATAATTTGTTTGATTCGTGTAATGGCCACACCATGCAATCTGAAAGTAGGTACCGTGTGGCCGTCTCTGAAAGTAGTTCGCACATGAGATTCTGGAGTACTGCTATAACACAACTAGAACAAATGCGGTTTGTTAATCCAGAAAATAAACAGAAGAAGGAAAGGTCTACTGTTTTAAAAAACTGGATAACTACCATAAAAGGTTTTCAAACATTAACTCTAATTCTGCAAGGAGAAGGTTTCAAGCACTGGTTTCCTCGATATATTAATCAGGATCCGTTAGAGAATTTTTTTGTGTGCATAAAAGCTTTAGGTTTACGCGACACCAAACCCACCACAATTCAGTTTATCAATCATTTTAAAACATTACTTATCAACAATATCACCACTCGACCTTCCTATGATTGTAATTGTGAAAGTAAAAGCACCGGTAACGTTTTGTTTGATTTATGTGCATTATTACATTCGACAAATTATCCTAACACAATGGAGGAGGGAGACATACTGTGCCATGAACCGTCAACCTCACAGACGAATGAGCTGAGCAATTATGAACAATATTGTTTACAAATTTTAAAATCATTATCAAAAATAGAATTACTTCGGTCATGCACATTATGTGCGACAGAAGTAACACAACCAAATCTAATTGTTGCTTGTGCTCATGCATAAGACATAATAGAGCAATACCTACAAACAAATAGTTACAAAGTAGATATTATTGATATTTTAACCACGATGTTATATATAAATATAGATTTTAATTTCACAAGTTGTAATTTGCACGAGCAAAATATAAAAGAATTGTTGGTTCACGCGTCTGTTACAATCTCCATGCAGAATTGGACACAACATATAAATAGCATTTTAGTAGGAAAAAGAAGCTTAGGTGCGACTGCTAACGGCATTGATAATTTCGCACAAAAAAAGTTTGATAAAACGTTGAAAAGACGAAAGAAAACCGTGACGTTTTAGTAGAATATATTCTAAAAAATATATATATTAGAATTTGACATTATTCGTTCAAGTTGTGGTAAGTACTATGGTTCCATGATTCTTGTATATAAAATATCTCTTTTACATGCAAGAATTTTCAGATTAAGAAGTCATTCATTGAAATAGCAGCCCAAACTTATTCGCAATAAAGGATCGGAAAACTACAGCTTTTAATGGAAAACAAGAGTCGTAAAGTGCTACTGTAACCGTGCCAATGTACGCACGGTACATAGTAACGCGGTAATCTGCATTACCGATCACTATCTTATTAGATAGATGAGCTTAAGTAATTTATTAAGGATGTCGCTCTTCGCACTCATCATTCCTACTTTTTCTCCGAGGGCTTATCCCTACCATCATATTTCGGATGATTACGGACCGAACCTCGCCCGCCTTCGGCGAGCTCGTTTGATCGGCCAATTATGCTATGACGTCTCGTTCTCGATGATTACTGGTAGAATTTTAGAGACTGCGAAAATAAAGTTTTTTGTTTTTTCTCTTCTTTTTTTTTTAATGATAATTGTGTTACAACGGTCATATTACAGTTAACATAGAATTAAATTCCAAATTATGTCTCTAGAATTAAGATTGCAAATGTGTCAACTTTGTCTTCGATAGGTCGATTATAAAATTTCCCAAAGGTTTTTGACTTTTTTGGCCATTACATACTGTTACGTTATGCACGATACTTTCGTGGTTTCGAGACGTTCGTATATACTCGAATACTTTCGGAATCCCAATGTGATCGCATACTTTCGAGATCTCGAAACGTTCGTATACACTTGAATACTTTCGAGATCTCGAAACTCTCCCGATCTCGGCCGATTCTTCCCGACCCAAACTTAAACCAAAAAATAATAAAAACCCGCGAACCTTTGTATTCATTCTAATTTAATTATTCTATTTCTATTTTATCTCTAAAACTTATTCTTATTCTAAACTTATTCTATTATTATTCATATATATTTCTATTCTATTCATCTATTTGTTCTATTTTCTCTATTCTATCTATTCTATTCTATTCTATTCTATTCTATACTACCTATTCTCTTTCTATTTATTTTCTTTTATTTCTTTTATTTATATAATTCTTGCCGACCAAGTGTCAGGCTAGCATTCTTGCCGATAAAGTATCAAGTTAACATTTGTTACCGTCTCAAAGACAGGCTAACAATCTTACCAATTCAAAGTCAGGTTAACATTTTTGCCGATTCAAAGTTAAACTAGCATTTTTGCAGACGCAAAGTCAAATAAGTAATATTTGTGTCAATCAGAAACCCATCATTCTTGCTGATTCAAAGTCAGAATAATATTTATGTTAATCTAAAATCTAGTTTCATACCCATACTATCAACTTTTATAACTAACATGACTTCATATATACTGCAACGATATTTCTAAGATTCCGGGGAAGTGCTGGATGCACTACCCGCGAAATAATCGTTTCAACAAATTATTTGTTAAACCGCGAGAATCCTCTCCGCGAAAAGAGGCTCACGAACTTACCGCTCACGCAGTCGTAAAGAGTAGTGTGTTGAGGGGGGGGAAAGAAATGAACAAAGTTCCTCCGGAGTAATTTTCGACCAAAAATTAAAAAGAGATAATTTATTCAGATAAAATCTTTCTCGGAAACCGGTAATTTTCTGTTAAAATCAATATATTTTACAAAGCCGGGCTTTCTTTGTTGCCGATGTTTACTCGCGCGTCCGGACGAATTAACCACCGGTCTCGTGCTCGTTGCCGGCACGTGCTCGCCTTTCTTCCCGAATATTCTCCCGTGAGATCTACGGCTTTATTCCTAATTAATCCACAAATTTGTGAATTTACGATTAACAATTATATAATTAACGATCAGGTGGGCTGAATTAAGCGATTCCCCGAGAACTCGGACGGCAATCAAGGCTTGTTCTGCCACGCTCGCAAATCTAATACCGCGACGAACAAAGAAAGTCTAAAGATTTATTTCTCTAATAATTAATTAACAAATCACTAATTTCCCCGGCAAATTTCAACTCTATACCGCCACGCGGTCCTCTATATATCGCGTAATCTATCCTCACGATCGGATCCGCCACCCGGAAGGAACTTTTTCTCACACAAAGGATTCTGGATTTCGCTCGACTTATCTCACCTCTTATTTAGTTCAACGTCGCGAACAGAGTAATTAGGCGAGGATCACGCACGCGGCTCCTTACGAATCGGCCTACCGAGATTACCCGAGCCCACCCGAAGATAGCCGAGCGCCTATTCGCTATCTCCCTCGCTCTACCGCCTCGCTAGGCGACGTACGCTCGCATGGCCGCCTCACGCGGTTTCGCTGGTTAATATTCGGCGAGTTTCTTCTTCTCTCCTGAATTACTGTTGGATGACCGCCACCGATGACCATTGCAGCGGTCAATCCAATCCGTTGCAGAGCGAAGGGATGCCTCGATGTATTGCTCTCGGGCGGCTCTCGTTTATTCGGTCTTCGGTCGTTCTTCGCCGTTCGTCTCTCCTTCTCGCTCGTTCTCGCTGTGCGTGTCCTTCCTCTCTCTCTGTCTCTGTCTCTCTCTCTCTCTCTTTCTCTCTCGCTCTCGCTTTCTCCGATCCGACGGCGCTGCTTTGCTCCGCCGTCGTTCCGTCCGCCGCCGTTGTTCATTCTTCGGCCCCGTCTCTCTCCTCTCCGGTGTCCTCTCCGGTGTGGCGGTCATGAAAGAAGGCTCAAATTCAGTATTTTGTCTCTTATTACCACCCTAGAACCAGCCTCGAGGCCCTCCGACTCGCGTCACATTTCTTTTCGCGGTCCACCCGCGGCCGGTGGACCGCGTCCACGCGGCGAAGGAGAGAGGATTCTCGTTTGTGACGGGTATTCAAAATACCACGTCACAATACATAGAATTACTAGAGATGGAAATTGTTTATTTCGCGCAATGAGTGTAGCCATATACAGGGTGTCCCACGCAAGCTACAACCGCGAATATACACGTGTCCACATGGATAATTGGAAGCGAAAAGTGAAATAAAAAGTAATAAAAATTGTCCTCGTTAACGAGTTATTAAATAAAATAGATCAGCGAATCAGGAAGCACGGAAGCGGTAGGCGGTGAGCTGCGGCCATGCTAGTCTGAAGATAAGAAGCGATAAATTTCGACGGGCGGAGCGTTATGACACGTATACAGGCGTGAGAAGGTAGTGGTCAGGAGGAGATTTCTAGGAAAAAGTGTCGACTTTCGCTCTTCCTCTCTCACTCTTTCTCTCTCTACCTTTCTTTCACGACGCTACCTTACGCACAACAAAAATCTAATCTAATCTCTCTCTCTCGCTCCCTCCTACCCTAACACGGCGCTACCTCACGCTGCCTGCACGCGCTACTCTCTCTCTCTCTCGCCCTTTCTTTCGTTGACTCTCTCTCTCTCTCTCTCTCTCTCTCTCTCTCTCTCTCTCGAGTTAGACGGGTTGAAGATAAAGTGCGAGTTGCTAGTGCGTTTTCACGATTTATTGAACTGCTTTTTACAAATAAACTACATCGCGAGTTTCGGAGTGCTCCAGAGATCAGTTTTGGATATTAGCCACGCTTGGCGAAACTCTGGATACGACAGTATCCGCGAAATAAATATCGTGATCGCTGGTGATCGATCGCCGATCATCTTAACGACCTCCATCGCACGTCGTCCAGGCACGCCATCCGATTGGCTGGATCCTGGCCTCCTATTGGTCGGTGCTTCATTACCATCATCCGTGACCAATCGTGTGCCTCGCATTTTAAACGGAGCTGACAGCTAACCGACACGGCACCATGGACCAGATTCGGTGCTTCTCATGCAAGAAGGTGGTTGCCACGGAGTACCGTCGTTGTATTCCGTGCAACCTTACCTTCCACCCTCGCTGCCGCCACAATATCACAGGCCCTACGGGCGCCCTGGTGCCGTGTAAGGGCGAAAGCGAGACCCTAAACGTCAAAGGGGTGAAGGGGGCCTCGTCCTCCTCCTCGTCGTCCGCACGAACTGCGCGCGCACCACCGTTGCCGCAGCCTTTCTCGCCGGTATCGCAGCTTGCGCGGTCCCCGCCGTCTGGCGCCATCTCGCGGCCGTCCTCGCTTTCATTGCCGACGCTCACCTCATACGCCGCTGCCGCTGCCTCCTCTTCTCCTCCTGGGGAGCTTCCGTTGCACTCCTCGCCTCCGCGGGATTCCATCCAGGATCTGGTTGTCGCGGTCCGCTCCTGCACGGAGGCCGTTCAGGAGTTCAAGGCCTCCCAGCTGGCCCACCGCAAGGAGACGGCCAACGACTTTGCCGTCATTGGCACTCGCCTCGACCGCATCTCCGCCGACATCACCGCCATTACCTCCCGGCTCATCGACGTCGAGACATCTACGCGGGAAGTGCGGTCTGACCTCAGCTCGCTCGCGGCCAAGCAGGAGGCGGACTCGAGGGCGCTATCTAAGCGAATCGCGACGTTAGAAGCCTTCCAGGCCTCTTGCTCCGCCTCCTCACCTCCCGGGGCTACGTCCGACGTGGCCGCCGTCCAGCTCGCCCGTATTAGCGAGCGGCTCTCGCGAGTCGAGGCGACAACGCACTCCGCTGAGGTTATCCTCACCGGAGTGCCGGAGGAACCTGAGGAGGACGTGAGGGCTACGGTGGTCAGGGTGGCGGCCGTCCTGGGGGTCACCGCCATCGAGGATGGGCTCGTCGCAGCTCGCCGCATGCCGGGTTCCAAAGACTCCACCCGTCCGAGGTCTGTTTTCGTTCGCTTCGCTACAGCGGCTCAGCGAAACACCCTGCTTGCCGCCAAACGGAGGAAGCGCACGCTCCTGGCCAGCGAGATTAATCCTGCCTGCGAGGGACGTAATATTTATATTAACGAATTCCTCCCGCGCGCTACCTGGGACCTCCTCAGGACGGTAAGAGGGGAGGCTCGGTCGCGCGGTTATAGCCATATTTGGCACAGGGGCGGCCAAATTTTTGTCAAAAAGGACTCTAACTCCAACAACATTATTCGTATCAGTGAGCTGGCCGACATTGAGTCTAAGTTAGCATGAGGTTTTACGCCAAGGTCTTGCTCTCTCTTTCCACCTCCATCCACTTGTTCGCGGCACCTTACTGCCTGCCACATTAATGCCGGGTCGCTGCCAGCTCACTTTGATCGTTTCTATGAATACTTCTCGTCTCTCATTTCACCGTACGACATTATTGCTGTTTCGGAATCCTGGCTACGACCGTGCGACCGTGCTGACCGATGCGCTCTAGATAACTACACCCTGCTCCGTAGCGATAGACTTTCAAGAAATGGCGGAGGCGTATGCCTTTACGTCAGGAATGACTTTACCACACGAACCTTAACATCTTCTATGTTGCAGGGCGGTGTTGAGGTGGAGTTTCTTCTTGCTGAACTTTGCATCCCTCCTTCGAGTCGTATTCTTGTCGGAGTTGTTTACCGTCCGCCTCACTTACCCCTCACGGCCTTCGAGCCGATCCTCGCCGATCATGCCTGTGAATACGAGCAGAGATTGATCCTCGGTGATTGGAACACCAATATGAACACTGATTCACCTGACTCTACTTACCTTCGCTCACTTTTCTCTCAACTAAACTTACATCTCGTAGATCATGGTAATACGCATTTCACCTCAACCTCCTCCACCAGGATCGATCTCTGTCTTGTAGGAGACGAAGGACGTGTTGTATCCGCTGGGCAATCGAATGAGCCGTTCCTTTCCGGGCACGACCTCATCTCGGTTGTCTACGATGCAAGTGATTCATGGAGTAGGCGTAGTATTGTCTCCCGGAACCTGCACGCTGTCAATCCCTCCGCATTGCACTCATCTCTGGATAACCTAACCTCTTTGGTCCTGGGTTTATCCGGAGATGACGTGGACGGATTGGTTAGCACTTTCTCTGGTGAGCTCCTCAATGTATTAGATAGATTGGCGCCTTTGCGAGCTGTCACCGCAAGGCGCCCATCCGCTCCATGGATCACTCCAGAAGTGAGGAAATTAATGAAAATTAGAAATTCATTCCGTCGCTCTTACCTGAGGACCAGGAGTCCAATAGCTTTAAACCAGTACAGATCTCTTCGCAACCGTCTTAAAATCATTATTGAGGAGGGACGCTCGTTGTTCCTCCTCCAACATTTCTCTAATCTCCACTGCCCGGCTACGCTCTGGCGTGATCTTAGACGGTTCCACATAACTCCTACTCCAAAACGTCCTCTGTCACTTCCTCCTAACCTCACTCCTTCACTCCTTAACTCATTCTTTCTCTCTGCGCATGCGCAAACTCCTCCTTCTCCACCTGACTTTCTTTCTACCTCTTCTCCTTACAGTGACGAGAAATTTTATTTCTCACACGTCACTCCTTCCTCTCTGTTTCCTCTTCTAACCTTTCGCTCTTCTATGACCATCCTTCCGGATGGTCTTCCTTCTTCCTTCATCTCACTATGCACTCCTTCACTCATCACTACACTCCTCCGTATATTTAACAGTTCCTTGCTCACTTCTACCTTTCCTCGGCTCTGGAAGCACTCCTATGTAACACCTATTCCTAAAAAATCTTCTCCCACTGAACCTTCTCACCTGCGTCCCATCTCACTCCTTCCTGAACTGTCTAAGGTCCTTGAGAGGGTGGTCCTGCGTGATGTTCAAAACTTTCTTCATAGTCGTGGACTTCAGGACCCCTTCCAACATGGGTTTGTCAAGGGTCGGTCTACCCAGACCGCCTTGCTTACCCTCACTGAAGACGTCAGGCGGGCAGTGGATGAACGCAAGATAACCATCCTTGTCTGCTTCGACTTCTCAAAGGCCTTCGATACGGTCGACCACTGCAGGCTGATGGAGAAACTCAAGAGATTGAATTTCTCCACTCCAGTCTTGCAGTGGTTTTGGTCATACCTCTCCGGGAGGTATCAAGCGACAAGGGTGGACGGTAAACTTTCTTCTTGGGAGCATGTTTTCTCTGGTGTGCCACAGGGCTCTGTACTGGGACCGTTTTTATTTTCTCTCTTCCTATGGGACCTCAATGATGTTGTTCACCTCGCCAGGCTCCTCAAGTACGCTGATGATCTCCAGTTGTACCTCCACGTTGCCCTTCATGGGCTTGAGGAGGGAATCTGCGAGATCAATCGCGACATTGCACGCGTGGTGGCATGGACGAGGGAAAACGGCCTCTTATTGAACCCTGGGAAGACGCAATGTATGCTGTTAGGATCTTCGCGTGCACTCAATGTTATAGATAAGGATTCCCTACCTCCGATAAGAGTGGCGGATACGTCTATTCCTTTCTCGACAGTGGTGAAGTCGCTCGGCGTCCATCTTCAGAGCAATCTGGGGTGGCACGAGCACGTCACGAGCGTGTGTCGGAAAATCTACGCGATGCTTGCATCGCTTAGTAAAAACCGGCGCACGCTCCCCCTGCCGTTAAAGGCGAGACTCGTCCAAGCTCTTGCATTTCCTCACTTCGATTACTGCTGCTTGGTGCACGTTGACATGCAAGCCGTCGATGAGATCCGGCTGCAACGGGCCTTGAATGCTTGCGTCCGATTCGTTTTTGACGTGCGACGTGATGTTCACATCACGCCGTACTTCGAACGTCTCGGATGGCTGAAGGTCCGTCAAAGGCGGCTGTATTTCCTCGGCGTCTTCATGTTCGGCGTGCATCGAGGCGCCATGCCGGAATCTCTCCAGGTTTTGTTCGAGCGAAGATCGGACTTAGACGTGAGGTCTTCTCCGCGTTCGCGACCGCGTGTAACTTTCAACACACCTCTTCATCGCACTGCAACCCGTTCAAACTCACTCGCGGTGCAGGGCGCTAAATTTTGGAACTTAATTCCTTTGCAGATTCGCGAAGCGCGCACTGTCGCGTCGTTCAAGCGTGAGTTGCATCACTCGTTACTGAGTGGTGCAATTTCATCGTGAGGCGACGCGGCACGTGATTGGTTAGATGGCGAAATTTAGGCCTGAGCGGACCCCCCAGGTGGCGCGCGGCGACGCGCGTCTCATTCATGTTCATCGTGAGAATGGGCCTCTTTGTATGCACGTGGACTCGAGCGTGAATGCGCCTGCGCTAAGGCGAAACCTTTCGATTGGCTGTTTGAGTTTATGAATGCTTGTGATAGGCTTCGTGCCGGTGTGCATCTCGGGAGCGTGCGTGATGTGTATAAACACGAGCGTGTCTGACTTCACCTTCATCTTACTAATGTGTATATTTCTTCTCTTGTATTTTCATTCTAGGTGTCGTCGTATTATTGTATTGAATAGAATGTGAGTGGATTGAATGAATGTGAGATTGAATGAATGAGAGAGTGCCTTGGCGATTGTCGTCAAGTTTGTGTTTTTTTATATTTTTTATATGTTTATATATATATGTATTTTTTTTATATGTATATATTTCAACGTGCCAGGGGGCCTTGCCCCAGCACGAAATAAACAAATCTAAATCTAAATCTAAATCTCTCTCTCAATCTTTCGTCCACGACGCTTCCTTACGCTATCGCTTCTTGTCTTCAGACTAGCATGGCCGCAGCTCACCGCCTACCGCTTCCGTGCTTCCTGATTCGCTGATCTATTTTATTTAATAACTCGTTAACGAGGACAATTTTTATTACTTTTTATTTCACTTTTCGCTTCCAATTATCCATGTGGACACGTGTATATTCGCGGTTGTAGCTTGCGTGGGACACCCTGTATAATACAGAAGAATTTCATATAAGAATAAGAAACGAAATTATTAATTATGTATATTCAAATTGGGACTTAGAAAAAGATTATGCAAGAAGTGTTCATGAAATATTTAGTAAAGAAGATTATTTTCTGAAAATGTCAAAAATAGAGAATATGGCACAGAATTTGAAATTCGAATTTTTACTGAAATATATAAAAGAACTGTGAATATTTATCGTAAAATTAATAATATTCCTTCTTTATTAATGACATTTACTAATACAGAAATTTAATTCCAATTAATTTTTTATTTTCTGGTATAAATAAACAGAATGACAAAGATGGTCCTTGGGGATTAATTATAAATGACACATAAAACATATTTATACATAACAACGTACAACTATCACCTATAATAGATAATATTAATTCGCTATCTCAAAATATTTCCTCACTATCAATGAATAATACGCATGATGAAGAGGATAACGATATAAAATCAAACTCTTTATTACAACCATTATCTCAATTATCAGTACCCGAAACCGAAAAAATAAAGAATAATAATACACTAAATAAAACTGTAAACATTAATAACTAAATAATTGCGTTTCCACCTACACTACCACATTCTTTAAAGAAATCGAGAAAAACAGAGAAAATTGGAAATGAAAAAATACATAACAAAAAACGACATAACATGTCAGATTCTTTGAAAGAAACGATAAAATTAAAAAATAAAATACATATGCAAGAAAAACGTAAAAAAGACTTAACTTATAAAACTACTGAAATTGCAATAAACAAAGAAAGAATGAAAAAATTAAGAGACAAAGATACTTATAAAGATAAAGAAATTACATTAAACACCGAAAGAATGGAAAAATTAAGAGAGAAAGATACTTATAAAGATAAAGAAATTACGTTAAACAAAGAAAGAATGAAAACATTAAGAACCAGCTATAGGGGGGCAGGGCCCCCCCTAACGAAACAGTCTTGCTGTTTCGTATTAGGCACGACCGCGGTAATGATTCGTCAGTCTACTATAAATAAAGTTTTTCATAAAGTTAATTCGTTTAAAGAAGGAGGTGAAAGTAATTATAAAATAACGCAAAGCATTATTTACATGAACTGCAAAGATTTGGAACCGTTATCGATTGTAGAACGCCAAGGGTTTCGAAAATAAATGAAAACCGTGGTCCCGCTATACATAATTCCGTCAAGAAAAACTATCAGAACGGCAATTATTGAGAAATTCGATTGTATATCTCAAATTTTTAAAACTGAATTAAAAAGCATAGAAAGTTATTCGTTTACAACCGATATTTGGACAGATTCTCAGCTAAGAAGTTTTCTCAGTTTTACCGTTCACTACTATAATTTAAAGAATAATGAGGTAGACATTACGAAAGGGACATTAGGAGTTTTTGAACTAAATGAAAGACATCCAGCAGAATAGCTTGCCCTGCAATTACGAAACATATGCACGGAATGGGATATTGACGATAACAAGATTATTGCTGTTGTAAGTGATAATGCGGCAAATATAACGAAAGCCATAAATATTGCTTTTGGAAAAAAACACATACCGTGCTTTGCAAACACCCTTAATTTATTGGCAACGAAAGCTATTGAAAATGTTCCATAACTCGGGGAATTATTGAAAATAATAAAATCAATAGTATCATGGTTTCGTCAGAGTGTCGTAGCAAGTGACGAGTTAAGGAAAGTGGCCGATAAAAAACTAATTCAAGAGGTAGCAACAAGGTGGAACTCAACGTATGAGATGATCAAAAGATTCCTCGAACTGCGTCCCTTTATTAATGATATTATCAATAGATATGCTTCTGCCCCTCCAATGGCTAATGCACTACAGATTGAACAACTACAAGAAATTTGTGAAATTTTACAGCACTAGAAGTAGCTACCAAAGAAATAAGTTCGGATCAGCACTTGACCAGTCGTACGGCCATTCCAGTGGCGTCGCTTCTGAAAGATAGCGTAGGAAAATTACAGCCAAAACATGAGGTAGGTATCGCTTTAAAGCAGGCTGTTTTAAATCACCATGCAAAGCGATTCGGGGCCATAGAACAAATCAGACTTCTTGGAATATCTACGATACTAGACCCGAGGTTTAAGAAAACATATTTCAAGGACCAAGCGGCTTGCTCCGAGGCAATTAATGCCGTGAAAAAATTAATTGAAAAATATACGACAGAGATTTCAAAAAGTGACTCATCATATTCCGATGATTCAGATTCAAAAGGTAAAAATGAATTAGACAAATAAATCTCACATAGACCATCTCAATGTACACTTTTCTTTGTTATGTTTACAGATTCTACACCATCGATGTTATTTAAGGATCACAACAAAAAAATTCAAAAACCGCTCGATGTAGGTGAAGATTCGAACAGAATTGATGATGAATTATTTCTTTATCTTCGGGCTACCCGAGAAAAAATTCAGCAAAATCCTGTCCTTTTTTGGAAGCAAATGATGGAAACTTATCCTATTGTATCAAAAATAGCTTTCAAATATGTCCCTTCAATAGCTACATCTGCACTATCAGAGTGGCTTTTCTCCGAAGCAGGCCAATTATTAAGTCAGCAAAGAAATAGATTAAAAGCAGATATTGCTTCGAAATTAATATTTCTCAAAGATGTAGATGATCAGTTTTGGAATTTTATTAAAATTTAAAACATTTGTCTAATTTTAAGTTTTAAGTGTTTGTACAGATTTTTTTAAGATTCTTGGTTGTTATAAATAAATAAAGTAGAGTTTTAAATATAATATTGTGTTTTTTAAAAAATGAGACTAATTTGAACTTGTGAAAACCACATGATTTATAGCATGTATTTATCTGCACTAAATAAAAAATTTCTAATTTTATTCGTTATATTAAAATTATAAATTTTTGTACATTAAATTGAGTCGATATTTTGGTGTATGCAACAATTGGAACGAAATTTTTGTTAATTGATTGCGAAATATACAGTTTTTAATTTTTTATTGAGATGTGCTTTATTTGTAAACTCATGTACATATAAAAAATTGTGAATTTTTCCTAGTTCATGATTGACTATTGCCGATTGAGGAAAAACATCGATGTTTAGTCGACATCGATGTCTTTTACTCGATGTTTAATCGACATCGATATGTCTTATTTGCGAAAATCGATGTTTTAGGTTTCGATACCCATACCTAGCTGATTGCGGCCGTTTGACTGCCGCTATCTGGCTGTCGGGATAATTTTTTTTAAAATACCGATTACATTAAAACTCGTTTCTGCTCAAAAAATACAAATGTCGTATTGCTACCCTGACAAATTTTGAAAAAATTTACGTTATTAGTTATCACTATTTTACATACTTTTGCAAAGTTTGAATTGTTTGCCTATTATAGAAGATTTTTATGAAATTTTTAATGTTTAAAATGACCACCAGTTTGAAACCGGAAGTTGAATTAATTCGAAATTGTTAGTGGATCTATGTTGGGAAGAACTGAATTTTTCGTATAAATTTTAGTTTTATCCGTTCAGCCGTTTAGGCGCTAGAGTCGATACAAATTTTTATTAGTCCACCATTTTGTACTGTTTCGCTGAAAAATTTTGAAAAAATGCATGCTATTAGTTGTCACTACCTTACATATTTGTGCAAAGTTTTAATTGTTTTGCTCTTATAACAGAATTTTTATGAATTTTTTTAATTTTTAAAATGCCCGCCATTTTGAAACTGGGAGTCGGATCGAATCGAAATTGTTAGTGGATCCTCGTCGGGTGTAACTGGATTTTTCGTGTAAATTTTACTTCGATTCGTTCAGCCGTTTAGACGCTAGAGTGGATACACACACACACACGCACACGCACACACATGCATACACACATACATACGGACATTTAGATCTTGGTATGAAACATAAAGATCCAAAAGGGTTTTTAGATATCTCGAATAGTTTCGGAGATAATCGTCCGTTACACTTTTTGCTCGATCGAGAGCATAAGGAACTCCGTGCGGTCGTGCCTAAAAAGCAGCTTATTGCGAAATGGATGGAGAATAAATCGATACCGATGGAGTTTCGATATTTATTAAAAATCATAAAAATAACATAAATATAAGACATCATGAAAATCGTACAAAGTAATTTCTCTTTTTCAAAACGTAATTGCATATAGAAAAAATAATCGTTTGGTCATCTCTTTATATATATCTGTTAGTATAGTGTATAGACATTGCATTTTGCAATCATTTGCAATGAAACAGCTGGTGTCGGATATCAAAACAAAAGGATAGCGCTATGATGCACGGCAAGCGTCAGACAAATCTATAGTTATTATATCTATAGATACCTGGGACTGTGGAATCTCTCGATGTGTGACCCAATGAACTTTCTGGATTCATATTTTTTTCAGCCATCCATTCTTTTGTGATCGACTGAATGATACTTGTTATAAAATCGAGTCGAGTCATAACCTTTCCTTGTGGATTGTGTTTGTATAATATGTATGCATTCAAGACCATGCGAGAGAAAATGGAAAATACCACTTTCTTCCAATATTTCACTGTTCTCCTCTCGTCCAAATATGAGTAAATCATCATATCTTAGACATCAATGCCTCCCATATATTTGTTATAGTCGCAGACGAGTGCTGGTTTATGAACTTCTGTTTCCTGATTCCGTCTTCGAATTACAGCTGTTTTATTTCCGGCTGTTCCATGCGTTGACAACAGTAGTACATTTTTTTTCTGGGATTTCTTTTCTCTGTATGCTAATAGAAGTATTTCCCGATTTCTTAGGTACTTATATTCGCCCACTTCCAATTTTTGTTTGAGCTGCAATGGAATATTTTTCCTGTTACTGCGTATGGTTCCGGATAAAAATGTATTCTTCTCATACAGAGATCTTGCTAAGGAGATGCTCGTAAAAAAATTGTCGACAGTTACATGGTATCCTTTCATAAAGAAGTTACTCATACTGAGTAATTTATCTATTACTACTTGAGCGAGGCCTTTTTCTTTTACTTCGCTTTTGTCGCGTTGGTCTTTGGCTCCCCGATAACAAAAAAATGACAGACAATAGTGTGAGACCGCATCGGCCAGCATCCAAAATTTTATGCCCCATTTGTGGTGCTTCTTATTTGGCAAATACTGGGTCAGTGCTGACCTGCTTTCGGTGCCTACTAATGATTCATCCACGCTCAAGTGCTAATTTGGCGAATAATAAAATTTGAATTTGCTATTTGCATGAGCAACGACAGGTTCAAACTTTGCTGTTGGGTCGTATTCATTGCTATCACGTCCTGCTAATGTGCTATTGTCCATAGTATGAAAAAATTTGCGGAGTAACTGGAATCTATTTCGGCTAAACATTTGACCAAACCATGGGATGTATCGATGATTTCGTGACCAGTAACTAAAAAATGTTGGCCTACGGGTTATTCCCATTTCAAGTAAAACGGCTATGAATGCTTTCAACTCTTTGAATGTCGTTTTCTTCCAGGTGAATGTTGTAGATCTATTTGCTGGTCCAGCATTCTCGAAAAACTGTTGTGCGTACCGATTTGTTTCTAATCTCAGCATGTTCAGAAATTGGTACGTAAAAAATAAATCGAAATACTCTATTGGTTTGGATATGTTTCGTGGCAAATGTTTAGGGCCGGGTATTTCCGAAAATAACGGGCGCGGGTTATATTGGCTATCGTTTTCCACATTTACTTCCCTGAAATTCGTGAGAGATTCCACACTATCACTCTCGCTATCTTCATCTTCCAATTCTTCTTCGCTGGATTCACTGTCGCTATATATCCTGCGATCACACCGACGGCTTGGCGCAAATAAATTGTCATCACTGTCAACTTGTTCTTCAGCTATATCTAATTCGTTAATAATTCGCACAAATTCTGCATCATCCATGGTCGTAACAGGGTATAATTTTTCGAAAAAGGTAGTGTAGGAGGAAAATAAGTAAAAGCGTGTTGTAACTTAGTAAAAGTAAAAAGTAAAAGGTATATTCAGGATAGCGTATACATCTGGTCTCGATCGTAACTCGTCGTCAACTAAAATTTCGTTTCCTCTCCAACGAGGGAAACATTCGTTCGGAACGCAAAAGACTATCGAGCTTGCCAAGGCGCGCCGGCTTGCGTTTGTTCTCTCACCGAACTCGCACAGAATTACGCCGAAGAATAAATTCTTCCTACAGTAGCAACAAAATTGACAATATTTTCTGCTGCTATTTGTGTTTCTATGAAGACGTTGACGGCTTTTGAACACTGACTGCACGTTCGACGGATCAAGAAAGACTGAAAGAGATTTTAGGCTCGCAGTGTCGATGCACGGATGCCACTTGAGTTTTCTGAAAACTATCGTAAACAACGTAAAAATTGCGGTTACGGTCCAAAGAAACTATCTCGTGTCGACGGATATCCGAGGGATATCCCGTGTCCCGTTTCTATCTTATCTCTATTCTATTCTATCTTATCTCGGCACGAAACAACATAGGATATAACAAAAAGTTGTTCTAATAAACATTTTTTCACTTGTGTTGCATCGAATATGAACCATTTTAACATTTTATGAAGTTATACTTAAACACAGATCTCTTGTGATGAGTATATTAAGGCTCTAACGGAGGCGCAACGATATATCGTCGTCGGTATTTTTGGCGAATGCACCGAACGACAATATATCGTCGCTAAAAGGGTTAAATAAAATAGATCAGCGAATCAGGAAGCACGGAAGCGGTAGGCGGTGAGCTGCGGCCATGCTAGTCTGAAGACAAGAAGCGATAGCGTAAGGAAGCGTCGTGGACGAAAGGTAGAGAGAGGAAGAGCGAAAGTCGACACTTTTTCCTAGAAATCTCCTCCTGACCACTACCTTCTCACGCCTGTATACGGGCCAGAACGCTCCGCCCGTCGAAATTATCGCTTCTTATCTTCAGACTAGCATGGCCGCAGCTCACCGCCTATCGCTTCCGTGCTTCCTAATTCGCTGATCTATTTTATTTAATAGCTCGTTAACGAGGACAAATTTTATTACTTTTTATTTCACTTTTCGCTTCCAATTATCTATGTGGACACGTGTATATTCGATGTTGTTGCTTACGTGAGACACTCTGTATACAGAGAGTGGAAGAGAGGGTATTATAAAGTTGTTGTCGGCTAACCAAAACGGTGAAAAACCTCGCGTCAAGTCGTTTGATTAAATTATAAAAAAGTTATTTAACTTTATACAGCGTCCAAATATTATCGCGACAGACTGTATTTTATTAAGAGAATCTGAACCCAATACCATTAATTACAGTAATGTAATACCTATTGAAACTGATGAATTTGCTTTACAGCATAAACCTAATTTAATGCATAAAATAGAAAATTACATGAAAACAATATCAGAAGGTCCTATATGGATTTGTTCTTCTTACGGTGGACTTTGGTTCAAAAAATCAATTACTTTTTATACTGATGAAAAATTATCTACAAAAAGAAATATAATAAACAATTGGAATGAAATATGCAAAATAAGAACCGATAACAAAATATTATTATGTGTTACTTGTAAATCATCCATTTTTAATAATAAAATTCCACAATTAGCTTTAATAAATGGATTAGAATTTCAACCAGTACCAGAAGAATTAAAAAATTTACTACCCATAGAAGAACGACTTGTTTCATGTCGTCTACCATTCATGCAAATTAGGCATTTAGGAATAGATAAACAATTTGGTCTTCGAGGAAATTGTGTTAATGTTCCTATAGATATTAATACAAATGTTTCAATTCTTCCTAGACAAAGGAATAACACTCAAATCATTTATATAAAACTAATGAGAAGAATGAGAGATCAAACACCATATGTATTTCAACCTGTAGGACCAGAAAAAGTTTACGCAGCAGCATGTTATTTAACAGATCAATCCTTATATAAAAAACATAATATTATTTGTTCAAAAGATTGATTATATAATAAAAATGTAGAACAAAATAAAGAAGCGTTAATAGAAACGTTAATAGAAAATGAAGAAACAAATATAGAAAAGAATACAAATAATACATTGGAAACAGAAGAATGGGATAATTCTGATTAAACAGTAAATGACGAACCACTAAATGCTGGAAGAGAAGAAACTCTTCTACAGGAAGAATTTATTGCTATGAAATTTGCACCAGGAGAAAATAAAAAACCTATATCTCTATGAAAACGTTGAAGAATTATCTTTCCCTACAATTTATTGTGGAAAAGAAAGAAAATTTAATACACGTCTTACCTTAGGCCAAATTGCAAAATCTGAAGCACGAATGTTTGACAGACGATGTGCTATAAATATATAAAAACTAATGTTTTCCCATTGCCGTTTACGATTACATAAATTAATATCCTCTATTCAAATTAGTTTACGCAAAAAATGCTAATTTAAAAATATGACAGTAGAAAACATTAAATGAAACTTACGTAGCTAACTTAACACATTGCGTACGGGTCATGAGATATCTCGTTTTCATGTTTTTTCGACTAAATCGATAACTTATGCAACCAGAGACAAATGTTTTTGTTACGTTACCAGGGTAATGAAGCCTTGCGCGTTCTTATGATAAACGATTAGCGAAATAAATAAATATTGCAAATTAAAAATATGCCAAGCATGCTTCTGGAGCATTGAAAAATGTGCGGGCCTTGGAAACTCGTTGAGCGCGCAGTGCCCCTGTACGCAATGTGTTAATTCAGCAAAACGATGAATTCAGAATGTTACAAAAAGATAGATCCAGTGCTGCATTTTGGGAGCAAAAGAAAAAAGATGTTATAAGTATGATTCGTCAATTAGGAATGCCTGCAATATTTTTAACACTTTCAGCTACAGAAACAAAATGGTTAGAACTACTTCAAATTTTAAAATATGTAATCGATAAATGTGACATTTCTTTTAATAAATGTGCACATATATTTTGGGCTGAAAAAAGTCACCTCATTCAATCTGATCCCATAACATGTACACGTTATTTTGATCACAGAGTTAGAGAATTTTTTAAAGTTCTATTATCTCAAGAAAGTATATTTAATAATAATGTTACGTGCTACGTGTGTTCGGAGTCGAAACCGGGAGGAGAGTGTCGCGCTAAGCTTGGGCTCGGAGGCTCTCGCCTAAGAGCCCACCCCTATTCTCCGAATGCTGAGCGTGCGCATCAGCATTCTTGGAGCCATGCGATAACATTCGCTCTCACGGTTTTGTGTTCATCACACTCCCCCCCTTAGAAAAAATCCGATGCTCCTGCATCGGATGCGCGATGTTTGATGATGTGTGGCGAGCGGGAGCTCGCTGCTGTCTAATGCATAAATAAGTATGTGTAATAAATGAGGGTGAATGTTAGTAGATATGGGTGTTTTATGTAAGGAAGGAAAATTTTTTTTTTTTTTATAGGTATGGTCGTACCATAATTTGTTTTCCGGGGCCTCTCGTTTTTACCTTATGTGTTATTTCTTAGTGTTCCTGTTTCTCATAGTTCTGTCTGAAATAGTCTGTTCTTTTATTAGTAACTGGGTTTATAGTTTGATTAAAACGTCATTTCTGTATGAGATATAAAAATATTTATTAAAAGATATAAAGGAAAAATATAAATGATTATATATACTTTTTATAGTTAGAACATATACGTGTATGTGTTTGTGTGTGATTTTGTGTTATGAGAAAGAAAAAGAGACAAGAAAAATGTACGTGTTTGTGTTAGTGTAAGTGTTAGTGTTTTATGTGATTTCCGGCTTTGATTCTTTGTGCTTTTGATAATAGTGTCTGGTCGCTGCTTACTATGCCGCGTATGGTTGCTCGTCTAATTTGTACTGGTGTTTGTCCATGCCTATATGTTTGTGTGATTGTGAGTAGTGTTTCATATGTTATGGCGCTTTTTGCAACTATTGTGTCTTGGTCTTTTAATCTGTCTAGTTCGAACTGTTTCCTATTTTCGTAGTCTGTGTCGATGTGTAATTTGTCTAGGTTTTCGAGTATCTTGTCTATTTCCTTGTCTGCTTTCGTGCGTTGTTCGTTCGGTTTCGTCTGTTTTTGTGTCGTGCTTTTGGCTTCTAAAATTCCCCCTGGTCCGTACCACTGTTTGCAGGGAGGTTTCCCGGGTGTTTGGAGGAACGGTATTCCCCAGTCTGCCAATATGTAGGTTTGCTTATTTGGTGTCGTCATTTTGTTTTTTTTTTTTTCTTTTCCTTTTGTTTAGTGTTTATCTGTAGGTGGGGATTTGTTATTGGTGTTAATGTTTGTGTTAATGTTGTATGTTATTAATGTTTTTTTTTTTTAAATTTCTTAGAAATGTCTGCGAAGTACGGTCTTTTGGTTTGTGTAAGTGTTATGTATTTTTAATATTTTAATTTTTTCCTAGAAATGTCTGTGAAACATGGCCTTTTGATTTGTGTCACTGTTTGCGTCCCTACGGTGTGTTTTTCAGTCGGTTCTGTCTTAACTACTGGAATTTGTGTCTCAGTTTGTGTGCCTATCGTCCTTGAGCTAGTGATTTCTATTTCTGTGTCCATGAATTCCTCCATACATTCTAAATCTTCTAAGGTGATCTCCGTCTGTGTATCTGTTGTCTGTGTCGGTGTGTGTGTGTTCCGTACTATTTCTTTTAATTTCCTTTTCGCGCAATGCGGTATATGTTGTACTATTTCGCTTTTTATTTTTACAGTTTTACAAATGGGACACAAATAGTCGTTTTGAGCTACTAATGGCAGTTTCTTTAATTGTATGTAACAGTCGATTATATGTCCATCGAATACGTCTTTGTGGATTTCTCTTCTGCACAAAAGGCACTTCATTTTTATATATTTTAATATTGTTAGTTAGATTTAGCTAAAATGGAAGTTATTTTTATGTGTTATGTGAGTTGTTTATCAATGTTTGAATTCGTTTATGCGGCTTTTTATTAAAATGTATGTATCTATACAGGGTGTCCCATTTGAAACAGTACGGTCAAATATCTCTTAGGGAGGGCAAGTAACAAAAAAATGTTCCAAACAAAAGTTGTAGGGTTTTGAGGGGGACATTCGATACATGCATAATTTTGACCTTGCAAGGTCATACTTACAAGCTACAAGTGTAAAGTTCTTTTTTTTAAATGGCAACCGTATTTTCGCCCTTATAAAACTTGTTCCTCTTGTTGAGACGTTTTCAAATATCTCACCATTAATGTAATTTCCTCTGATTTTATTCGAAAAATGCCACAAAAATGAGTTCTGTGGTCAAATTGAAGATTCAAACAAGAAGAAAAGCAGCGCGAACATGTGTGGAAGTTCATGAGTGTTTATTGAAGATGTTCAATGTTTCCACCGTTAACTTGCAGGCACAACTCAATTCGACGCCGAAAACTCTCAACAACCCTTCGAAGAACTTGTGAAGTAATGCTTGCAATAGCCTCCCCAATACGTCTTTGTAAATCCACTGGTGTGGTCGGCCGATTCGTGTAAACGAGATTTTTTATAAAACCCCATAGGTAGTAATCGAGAGGCATAAGATCGGGTGATCGTGGAGGCCACAAAATGTAACCACCTCGACCAATCCAACGATTCGGGAAGGAATTATTCAAATAATCTCTTACACCTCGAGTAAAATGAGGTGAGGAACCATCCTGCTGAAACCACATTCTCTGTCTTGTCTGCAAGTCCACGTTCTCAATTAGACCTGGCAGCTGATTGCGCAAGAATTCCAAGTAATTCTGTCCAGTGACAGTACCATTGAAAAATTATGGACCTATCACTTGTCCATGAACAATACCGCACCACACATTTACCTTCCAACGATGCTGATGATCGATGTTTTGAGTCCAGTGAGGATGTTCCCTTGCCCAATAATGACAATTATGTCGATTCAACGACCCAGTACTCTGAAACGTTGCCTCATCACTAAAGAGAACGTACTAAAAAAAATTTGGGTCCTTATTCAGTCTTTGCAAGGCCTAGTTACAAAAATCAACACGATTTTGCCTATCTTGCGAAGACAAAGCTTGAGTCAATGTTATGTGATACGGGTGGTAGCGGACAGATTTCAAAATTCTTTGTATCGTACTCCGTGGTACGCCTAAATCCTGTTCAATTTCTCTCAAACTGATATGAGGGTTCATGTGAATCATCGCTAATATGGTAACAGCTCGTGGATCGTTAGGATTAATACCTCGTTGTCGTTGTTGGCGTCGAAGAATTTGCCCTCTTCTACAACGCCTTTCAATATTACGGATAACTGCAGCTGAAGGACGATGTCGGCGATTACGGTACCGCTCACGATATGTTCGAGCAGCGACTCGATATACTCCTCTACACTCTCCTAATACGAGTAAAATATCAACAATTTCACTGGCTGGATACACCATGGTGTGTTTAATCAAATACCAAAGATATTAACTCGATTCTAGTTGAATTCGAACTGATTAGAATAGAAGAATCCTCGAGATAATAAGAAAATTCTTTGTTTATTGTTTACTTTTGATAGCTGCGGTTGGTAAACAGATCAAAAGAACGTACCAGGGCGCGCCGAGGATGTTTGAATCTTCAATTTAACCACAGAACTCATTTTTGTGGCATTTTTCAAATAAAATTAGAGGAAATTACATTAATGGTGAGGTATTTGAAAACGTCTCAACAAGAGGAACAAGTTTTATAAGGGCGGAAAATACGGTTGCCATTTAAAAAAAAGAACTTTACACTTGTAGCTTGTAAGTATGACCTTGCAAGGTCAAAATGATGCATGTATCGAATGTCCCCATCAAAACCCTACAACTTTTGTTGGAACATTTTTTTGTTACTTGCCCTCCCTAAGAGATATTTGACCGTACTGTTTCAAATGGGACACCCTGTATATGGAATTATGGTATCAAAACTATGTTTTTGAGTTCAGCACTGCTACGTGGTCTGGGTGTTGGTGTAACGGGGGTCATTTCTATGTTTTCGTTAGCGTCGTTATGGTCATGTGTTTTTTGTTTGCTGCGACAACAATTTAGTATGCAAGAGAGTAGTTTGGAGCTAAATATTTTTGTGAGTATCGAAAATTTCCAAAGTAGCCCTAAGGTGAACAGTACTGGTGTCATTGAATAGCCAATGTATTTAAATATTGTTTCTAATAAAGACAGTCTATGATTTAGATGGTGCATTCATGATATTTCTTTAGCTTTTGCAATTACTCTTTTTAAGGATATTTCATTTCTAGTTATGTCATTATTAAGATTATTTTGGTCAGAGCTTTGTGTAAGTGTTTCAGTTTCTGCTAGAATTTCCGAAATATTCAAATGATTTGGAATTTTTATTTCGTTTAGCATGATTTGTGTTATGTTCAGGGTTAATGTGTGTGAGAGGTTTATTGTGAACGAGGATGTAATTTCTACCGTTGGTGTTAGTGTTGTTGACTGTGTTTTCGCATGGCATGTCGGTGAAATTTGTAGTATTCCTGTGTTTTGCATAGTGTTAACGAAAGTTTTGTGATCGCTACAAGTGACGTAAAAATTTTCTTTTTCTGGGGCTGCATATAACCAGATGTTACTGTTTTCGATTTTAGACCAGTAGGTTTGTTTGAGTGTTTTAAGACGAATGTCGCAAATTCCTAAGTTTTTGAATTGGGGGTTTACTACCAGTTGTACTTCACATTCTGCATTTTCATTAATGCGTTGTGCCGGATTATGCTGAATGCAAATATACCGTGAATTATCGATTCTACATGATTCCAAATGTGGTATGTTAAAATACGTTTCAAAATTTTCCGAAATTGCTGTGTGTTTAGCATAGGGTTGTATGAATGCGAATCGTGTGCCATTTATTCCGTCGTTCTGGTGTACTGGGACTGGTAAGTGTCTATATAGTTTGTATATTGCATGATCTAATAATGGGATTTTCAGGACGTAGATTAACTTGTCGTGTTTGTGAAAGATTACTAAGTTCGCTAGTTGAATTAAATTTGGTATGTGTTTTGTACTGAGTAATATCGGTAATTCCATATTAGGTGTTCTTGTTTGTATTATTTGAGCACTGTGCAAAATTTGTTTCGGATTGAGTACTTGAGGATGGATTTGTCCTGTTTTCGCGAAAAGAATTGTGTTTATAAGTGTGTTAGTGTCAAATTCTAATTCCATTAGACTTTCGTCGATTTCTGTTACGTAGTGGAGAGCCTTCTGGTCTTGTCGTAAAACCGATGTTTTAGTACGGAGTGCGAGAAGTGCGACGTCTATGCCTGCCATTTTTTTTTCTATTGTTTCTGTATGGTATGAGTTCTTGCAAAATTGTTTCTGTGTTTTGGATGGTCCTTAATCTTGCATCTATTGTCGCCAGTTGTCCTGTGATTAAACAGCTTGTGCCAAGGAGCTGGCAGTACTGTTTTACTGCGGTTAAGTTTTTCAATATTTGTAGTCGTCGAATAGAAAGTCCGTCTGTGTTTACGTGTATGAGAAGTGTCCATGTTACATGGGATGATCTCAGTGTTCCTAATGCCTCAGAGTATAACCCTGGATTCCGTATTAATGGTGTAATTTGTACACCATCGCCGGTGTCTAGCGCATATGCGCAGCATCTGTAACATGTGCCAATTTTACTTTGTCTATGTGAACTATCTTTGTTTTGTTTTCTGCTATTTTTATTTCTAGATTGTTTTTGTCTAACACTCGTACTATCTTAAATGGTCCTAGGTAGTGTGACGTTATGTCACAAGAAGAGTATCGGAATGCTTCCGTCAGCGCACACTCTCAGGGCGAATTCGTGTGGGAAGAATATTTATTAATTGCTCCCGAATTTTTTATGTAATGGGCTATCCCGCCACCATCGAGGGAAACCCATCGAACGAAGAGGAAAGACCGCTACGACCATCAAGCGAAGAATTATCAGCTAAGGAAGACCTTCAGCTCCCGAACTGTCATCGCTCTCGTGCTCTACGTGCCTCCGCCGTGGGATAATCATCACCATCACACCATGGCGAAGAAGAATACGTTGCTTGGCTACCGATTAGCGCTACTCAGCATCGATCATCGAAATCTATCGATAATGTAGAGCATCGGCGCAACGTACCGACTCGAAATTAGGGAATGTATTGCGTTACTTAATTTAGAGCAAATTAGGTAGAGGCGCACGTGCCGATCTATCACGTGACGCAGAGCAAGGAGCCGTTCGGCAGGAAGAGTCCGGAGCAGGACTTAGCATCGGGACGTCGTAGAGTAAAGTCCGTTTTAGTTTTCGTCCATTCGTTTCGCTCCCGTGTCTTAATCAGGCAGTACCTTTTTGGAGTATTTTGTGGATTCGATTATAGGAATTTCGTTACCCCGTAATTGCTCCCGCGGATCCGAGAGTTCGACATCTTTCACGTTAGGAAAAGATACGAGCGTGGGGCTACCGTGAGGAGACAAGGAAGGACGAGGACGCTGGAGGAGACCCGCCATTTCGTGTCTTAGTTTGGTGGAGAGCGAGGTCGCCGTTCTGGTTCCGTCCATGCGGGAGAGGTACAGCCGGTAAGACGGGATTCCGTTTAGCCCTCATATATCGGGAAAATAGGTGAAACTGGCCAGAATAATTACGTTGCGTTTTGTGGAATTATTGCGTAAATAGTAGATCCCGAAGGAAATTAGGAGCGCTGGAAATCGTCCACGCTACCGTCTTGCATCGGTTGATCACTAGTTGGGGAATTTTGGGGATAATCGTGAGACTGCATAGGTGCGGAAGTCTCCGATTATATTTCGTTTCGAAGTTCTGGCCAGGAGTTCCCTTTTCGGTCGTGTCTCGTTAGAGCACTTTTCGTTGGTCGCATCTGCGACGTTTCGTCCTGAGAGTGGCGTTAGTATGGCGAGCGAAATAAAGAATTGTATGCTAAGTATTGTATTGTATTGTCTTGTCTGTTATATGTAATTTCGGGTATTCGTATTTTGGATTATAAAGAAAAGTATTCGGTACGACATTCATTTATGGTCACTGTTGTAAAGCTTCCGTTCCGCAAGATTATAACTTCGTTATTATATCGTGAAAGTTCTCTATTCTTTATTGGCGCATTGTTCATGTATAGGAGATTATAATTTATCGCGTTCGGGTAAAATCGAAATGTAATGAGCAGGGCTTCGAACGTACTTTTGTAATAACTTTATGCTAATAGCTCCCGTTATTTTCTCCAAGTCATTTAACCTATATTTTCTCTGTTAAAGAAATAAAGTATTGTTCTCTGTTGTTACCGAAAATTTGCTGTATTAAGTTTGTGGTAATTCTCTTACTCCGCCCCTCTCCGTTACCACCTCGGTGGGCTGAGCTACCGTTTTCGTGTTCCGCTTCACGCACCTCTTCGGAATTTTATAACTAAGATCTTGCATCAATATTAAGGCTCGAGTGGTAGCCGTAAGCTACCTGGCGCCCAACTAAATTCAATTCTTTAACCGACCAACTGGTTAGCCTTTCTGTATAAAAAGTATTCCGAAGAGGAGAGCGTGGCGAAGAGTGCCCGTCTCGTCTCGTGTGAGAGAGAGAGGCGCGGTTACAGTAGTTACTTTGTAATTTATCTGTTTTTGGTTCGCGAATGAGAAATATGAGTTGGCCTGGTGAAAAATTTATTTGTTTTGCTTTCCTGTCATAATACTGTTTCGTTCTTTCCTCGAACCTTAATTGTTTTTCAACTACTGTCTGTCGTGTGTTTTTTAATTGTCCGACTAAATTAGTGAGATAGTCGTCATATGTTATCAATTTTTCTAATGGAGGGAATTCGGACGGTGTACATGCTTCTGTGCCGAATATGACTTCATATGGGCTGATCCCGGTAGTTTCGTGTATTCCCGTGTTATGTGAAAATGTGGCAAATAGAAGCCATTCATCCCAATCGTGTTGTTCGTTTATATAGTGTTTCAAATATTCTATTAATGTATGGTGACTTCTTTCAAGAGCACCGTTTGATTGTGGATGATATGCTGCTGTTTTATAATGTTTTATTCCGAAAAGGTTTGTAAATTTCTTAAATATTTCAGACATAAAATTTCGACCTTGATCTGATAAAATTGCGCGAAGTGTGCCAAATATGCAAATTAGGTTTGTGGCCAGGGCTCTAGCTACTTCCACTGTTGTTTGTTGTTTCAGAGGGATAGCAAGGCTAAATTTACTAAAAAGATGCATGATTGTTAGTATATACTCGTTTCCGTTTTTTGTTTTCCGAAAAGGACCGCATATGTCTATTGCAACTTTATCAAAAGGTTCTGTTGGTGTATCTGTGATTATCATTGGAGCTTTATTTTTTACACGTACTAATTTATTTTTCTGGCAGTCGAAACAGTATTTAATAAAGGCTCTAATATCGATTTTCATTCCTTTCCAATAATACTGTGAGCGTATCCTATCATACGTCTTTTTTATTCCTTTGTGTCCGCCAATTGTTGACTCGTGTAATTCTTTAATTATCTGCTGTCTGTTTTTTAAAGGAGGAACAGTTAAAATTCCCTCACAAAGAGTGATTGATATGTTTGAGTTTAGAGTGTATAGTCGTATGAGTGCTTTAACGTGGGACCATGTTAGTGTGTCGAGGATTTGAGGGTCTTTTGAAATTGCGCAGGACGTAAGTTCGAGTTTGCTTAATATTTTCGTTAGTGTCTCTAAGCATTTCGTTATAGTGTCTAAATTATTTGAATCTGTATGTTTCTTTTTGCAAACCATTCCAAAATAGCATGTCATACCACAACGTGTAATTAATAGCTCTCCAATTTGTGGGTTAGTTTCTAGGAGTGATTCCTGATCTATTTTTCCTTTCGCAATAAGTACTTTTGTTACCATTGTGTCTGTTGCACAATCAGCTGAGAGAAAATAAGCTATATTATCTTTTTTTGTCAAAAAGTGTTTCTGTGTAACTGTAATGTTGTTTTGTAGCGTTATGTCGTCCGTAATTGTCGCGTTTCTTGTTTCTATGTGTGTGTGAGGTTGTGTTATTATTTTTCTGCGATACTGCGATGGTTGGTAATATGTATTATCTGATTTGTTTTCTATATCACTACCAATATTCGTTTCCATTGATTTAGCTGAAGTTGTTTCCAATGCAGAGATGGTGTCGGATGCACTTCCTATTTTAAATGGTGGCGATCGAAAGGCTGGTTCAATTTTATCAGTAATCGTTTCCTTTGGTGTACCTGGTTTCTGCTGCCATATAGAATTTTTGCCGTTATTGTCGTTTACTGTCAGTTCATCTGATATTTTGTCTTTGAATTTTGAAGGCGGTGATCTGAAAGTTGGTGTGATTGGTGTTTGATCTGTGCGACTTTGGGATGGTGATCTAAAATTTGGTTGTATGCTTTGTTGCGTTAAACTCTCGTTCTCCAAATTAGTTTTTGATTGAGCCGTTGTTTCGATTTTGGGTGACTGCGAGCTGTGTTCCGGTTGTACAACGTTGCTGTTTACTTCCTTGACGTGTGGATCCTGGAGCGTTATGTTGCCGTCTGTGAGCGTGTCTGTGAGCTACTGGGCGTGTATCTCCGTAGGATGTGCTTTGTCGTTTGGAAGTGTGTGTGTAGCGTTTTTGTTGTGTGTCTCGGGTACTTCGAAGCTCGGTTCCCTTGTGGCCGTGGCTCGTGGCTCGTTATTTGGTTGTATTTTTTCTTTTCCTAATGCTTCTTGACTTGAATATTTTTCCATGTGGGGTTTTGTTTTGCTTTCTCCCCGATGCGTGTCCTTTGTGCGTTGCCGTGTTTGTTTTTCTAATTGTTCCTCATTTTCGTCGTCAGAAAATGGTGAATCATAGTTGTCGTTGTCGATTTCCGTATCGACCTTGGTGTGTGTGCTCTCCTTGTGTCCGTGCCCGGCTCCGTCTCGTGTGTTAAGTGTGTCTGTCGTGTAAATGTGTGGTTTCTTTTTGTCTGCTGGGTTATCAGATGATTCGCTTATAGTTGAATATCTTCGTGTGTTAGGTTGATGAAAATCTTTACTTTTCTTGAGCTCCGGTGATTCCGCAGTTTCGGTTGAACTATTCGAAATTGAACGTTGACGTGTTTTTGGTTCATGAAATTCTTTAGTTTTTTTATACTCTGGTGATTTTGCGCTTTCTGTTGAACTATCTGAGGTCGGATGTTGACGCGTGTTTGGCTGGTGAAATTCTTTAATTTTTTTATATTCCGGTGATTCTGCACTTTCTGTTGAACTGTTTCTGGGCCTAATTGGCATAATATTCGCTGGATTTCTAGATAGTGCGTCGGTGACACAATTTAATTTTCCTGGTTGGTGAATAATTTCGAAATCATAATCATTTAGTGTTATTTGCCAACGTTGTAATTGTTGCGGAAGATTTTGTTTATTTTTTAAATATGTTAATGCTCTGTTATCTGTTATAAGTGTGAAGCAACGCCCGTATAGATATGGTCGAAAATGTTCTATTGAATTTATTATTGCCAATAATTCCTTACGCATTGCGTCGTATGATTGTTCGGCTTTGGACAATGTTTTCGAATAAAATACAATTGGATGGTTACATTTTTCGTGTTCTTAGCTCAATACTGCGCCCATTGCGTAGTCGGATGCATCGGTTGTGAGAGTAAAGTGTTTTTCGAAATTTGGATAGCGTAAAATAGGTCGTTCGAGAATTTTTGTCTTCAAATAATCAAATGCTTTTTGTGCTTCTTCCATCCATTTGAATTCACCAATTTTCTTAAGTAATTTGGTTAATGGTATTGCAATTTTTGCGTAATTTTTTATGAAACGTCTGTAGTACCCCGTTAGTCCCAGAAATTTGATGGTATCCCCCCATGGTACCCCGGTACTTGATGGTACCGGATAATCTTTTACAGCGTCGATTATGTCCGAATTCGGTTTTACACCGTGCTCAGTGATAGTGTGCCCTAAATAAGTTACTTCTTTTCTTAAAAATTGGCATTTATCTGTTTGTAAGGTTAGTCCTGCTTCCGTTAAACGTTTCGCTAGTCGGTGAAATTTGGTTGCGTGTTCCGAAAGGGTGTTTGAATAGATTACAATATCGTCCAAATATACAAATAAATCGCTGCCCTGAAGTCTCGTTAAAACAATATCCATAAGTCTTTGAAAAGTTGCCGGTGCATTTTTAAGTCCAAATGGCATTGGATTAAATTCATAGTGACCGTTTTGTGTCGAAAATGCTGTTTTTTGCTTGTCTTCTGGGTGCATTTCGATTTGGTGAAATCCGGAAGCCAAATCGAAAATTGAGAAATAATGTGCGTTTCCTAATTGGTCTAAAATATCAACAATATTTGATAGTGGATATGCATCCATGATAGTTTTTTCATTTAATTTTTTAAAATCTATTACCATACGCCATTTTTTATTATTTTGCGAGTCACTTTTTTTGGAACTATCCAGACTGGTGAATTATATGGGGATATTGATGGTTTAATTATTTCTTTTTCTAATAAATTCTAAACTTGATTTTGAATTTCCGTCTTATGTAATTGTGGGTAGCGATATTGTATTATGTTTATCGGGCTTTCGTCTGTGGTTATGATTTTATGTTTTATTATTTCCGTGTGACCTAATTTATCTCCCGGAATGTAAAATAAATGTGGATATTTAGATACTAACTGAAGGACATGATTTTTTTCATTTTCGTTTAAGTTTTCTAGGTGAAGGAACGGTTTCACAAGGGGACATTACGGCCTCGGAAATTGACTTCGGGATGAGACTTTGCAGGTTTGTAGTATACCTTTAGACTATTCGATTTGCAAAGTAAGAGCGCGCACTAGCCATAAACTTTCGAGAAAAATGGCTTTAAAGTTTTACGTGTAGGACGTATACCGGTCACTTTGAACACCATCCAAGAACAGCGAAGTGGCCGAGTTGTAGCGAACTCGCTTGCGGCGCGGCGGGTCCGTGTTCGATCCCTGCGTGTGGAAACTTTTTTTTTTTTCCAATTCTTTAAAATATTATAAAAACTGTGAAATAAAGTTACTGACATACTAATATGAAGAATTTAATCATACATAATTTTTTCTATTAATCAAATTTGGGGAATATCGTCTTTCTTGCTCAATTTTTTATTTTATTTACAAGATCCAGAATGATAATTGCCATAAAAAAATTGAAAACACAAAATATTATTACATCTCGCACAATTTGTGAAGGAAGATTGTTCACATGAACAACCCTTTTTTAAAAGTTCTACCGGAAAACATACTTCATTTACATTCCTGAAAATTTCTGTTTCGTCAGAGAGCTTGGAAGCGTACCAGCCATACCGGATCATTTTATTAAAAATTGGCGATGATAATTGATGATGCACTATTGATTGTATTTCTATGCAGTCCTCACGGGAAGTTATTTCTCTATTATTTTCAATCAGATTAAATTTTTTACTTCTCTATAAAAATAGACATCGCAAGGTTGAACAAGTACATTTGGAGTACTTCGGAGGACACTTGGAAGAATCACTTTAATTGTGCAAGTAGGTGATTTCTCGTCATCCTGAAAGATTTCGTCATATAATTCAGGCTTTGTTTGTCCTCCTCAAGAGTCAATAATTAACAGTAACAGTCATTTCATTAATAGAAAAAATTATGTATGATTAAATTCTTCATATTAGTATGTCAGTAATTTTATTTCACAGTTTTTATAATATTTTAAAGAATTGGAAAAAAAAAAAAGTTTCCACACGCAGGGATCGAACACGGACCCGCCGCGCCGCAAGCGAGTTCGCTACAACTCGGCCACTTCGCTGTTCTTGGATGGTGTTCAAAGTGACCGGTATACGTCCTACACGTAAAACTTTAAAGCCATTTTTCTCGAAAGTTTATGGCTAGTGCGCGCTCTTACTTTGCAAATCGAATAGTCTAAAGGTATACTACAAACCTGCAAAGTCTCATCCCGAAGTCAATTTCCGAGGCCGTAATGTCCCCTTGTAAGATACAATACGAAAAAGATATACAAATTGATCATAGAAACATGAATTTTAAATATAAGTTAGCTAAGTTAGACCTAAAAGATAGTCCTAGAAAAAGAGCAGCAAAATATTGGTGGATAAATATATAAATAAATTTAACATAACACAAACATAATATATAGGAATAGAAACACCATAGCTAGATACATAAACTCATAAATCTTTATGCACCGTCATACATTACTTTCTCTTTTTTTTTTTTTTTACCGCCAGTCAAAAACCGCTTGTATAGTTTTTTTTTTTTTTGAGCCAGTTTTTTATACACATAAAAATTTCAAAAATATTTTAAATTGTAAAAATTTATTTTCTCTACGGAGATAAGCAGGATATATTAGCATTAAGTGCAATATTAATATACACACATCGACTAGACTGCGAGTGCTTGACCTAGAGCCAACGGTCTGAACTACATGGAGTTTTTAGTCACTGATATTTGTGTTAAATGTTCAAATTGGCGTCTAGGATTGAAAATTTACAAGAACTGCGAGAAAAAATAGTGAACGTTCCTAATTCAATCACACCCGACTTTTTAACCCATGTTATCGATACTTTTTACGTACGCTTCGATTACTGCCAAATTGTGGAAGGACGCCAATTTGAACATTTAATAAAATAATTAGTGTGTTTTATTCTTTACATACATCAGTGTTCACAACCTGATACACGCACATACAAACGTGCACACACACAGGAACGTGTGTGCCTGCGTGAAAACTAATCTTTCTACTGATGTTGCTGTGGGCTCTCGCTATTGTAAAACCTCAATAGAGATGTTCAAATGATCATAACTCTGCGAAAAATAATCGCACAAACCTCGGCGATATTGCGTTGTTTTCGCCTCAAAAAGTCCTTTCGAATGAGCCGTCACTCGACCCCACATGCCATTTAAAAATTTTGTGCCCCTTCTTCCCCCCCTTCCCCCGGGGTGCGGAATTGATGCTTTGGTGGTTAAATAGTAGATTGATTTGACCCATTGCATCCCTATAAATTTCAATTCTATATCCAAAGCCGTTCGAAAGTTATTTAGGTGTCCCGGAACTTTTGGCACACTCTGTATATGATTTGTATGATCGTTTCAGCCAATAATACGTTAGCATCCACACTGAGCCATTCGTACCTGCATTCTTTAACTTCTTGTTTGGAACGATTCGTGCGTCAAAAAAAAAGAAGTGCGCAAAAAATATCTCTAGAAAGAAAATATTTGTCCATCGCTATTAGTGGTGGGACTGATACCGATACTATTGATGACATTCAATCAATTCGATATCAAAGTACTTCATGAGAAGTATCGATACGTATTGAAATCTTAGATGCTTCGTATCAATTTTAGGTAATGATACCCTGATACCTCTTCAAGGGATGCGACCCAAGATCCTCCTGCGATGTCAAGCGGCTGTCGCTTTTGGCTCGAAGCGAGGATTTCGTGTTCGTAAAAGTGCAATCTGCATCGACCAATTGAAAGTTTCGATTAACAGAACTTATCATTGAAAAGCTGCCACATGAAAGATCCAATCATAATGCGTGTCGCTACACCGTGCACAATTTTTAAAATCATCAGCTTAAAACAACCGGAACAGCAATCGTAAAATATGACGTTTCACTCATTTATGTATTCCTTGGGCAACATGTAAACGTAGATCTTTTCTCGGCGTCTTCTAATCCTCTAGTGGTGATTTTAAAAATCGGGCTGGGTATTGACAAAATTATATAAAATAGGGCCAAGTTTATTAAACGAAATAATTTGGGCACGATCGCTGCCATCTAGAAATGTCAAATGACAGATGATTTGACGAATAGGTTAGAAAGACATGTAAGGGTCTTGTCAACTAAATTTAGTTTTCTTCTCACTTTATGTATGACTTAGTTGACAATATATTTTTAATATTTATATGATATTGTAAAGTTATAAGGTAATTAAAAAAATTGTTATGATTTTCAGGATGAATTGTCAAGATATGAAATAGATGAACCGTTTGTATAAATTTTAGCAACAGATTTAGGTTTGGTTCAAGATTTTAAGGGTCTTTTAACAACATCTAATTATGATGTTTTTATTGGTCTCTTGACAACGGATGTCACAGCACGTTCAGAAAAAGTTCTAAATCAACTTTTAATAGGGTACGTGGATCCAATTTGATAGTTTACGTATGCATATAGATATATCTACATTTGTTAATGAAATTTATATATTTATTATTTTAGGCAGGTGGACTTATTTGAGATAAAGAAATTACAACAGTCAGTTATTTGGTGGCAATTACATCATGGTCTGTACGAGATAAAATTACATCTTTAACTTAAATATCAATGACATGAAGTATAGAGAAAGTTGAAAAATGAGTAGAGAGAATTAGGATTAGAAGCAAGGATTAGGTTTGTTATGCCATTCCCTTTAATTGCAAGAAAAGAGCATGTTTAATGTCAAAATGTTGGTCCTTCCATAGTGAGTGTATTTTATTTTAAAGATGTGAGATATTTTATAAATTCTGATAATTTATTTTTAGATTCATATGGAACAAATAATATGTGGAAATTATCAAAGAGTAAGAGTTCCAAATGCTCCAGGTAGAATACCCGCAGGAAGGATACCACGAATAGGAAAATTAATAGATTATTGTGGTATAGATGAAGTACATTGGAGATTAACAGCCATAGAAGTTGAATACATCGCATTGCTTGGGATACATCTTAAACCAGAAGAAGTGAAAAGATTTAAAATGTAAAATGTAGGTTTTTCAGAATCTTCATTTTACAGTGATATTCTTTTAGTTTCTTATAAACATCATGGGAGATCTTTTCTGCTGTATTAATTTTACAAAACATGTACGTTTCTTTTACACTATTTAAAAATTTGTAAAATATGGTAATAATATAATATTATCTGTATATATACACCTTCATACAGGCAAGATACAGTTTTGATTATGCATATACTATATTAAGTTCGTTATATTATTATAAAGATATACTCTACTATCCAAATTTGAAAAAAACAGTTTTGTAAATGATTGTATTATCAATGTTTTAATTAATAAACTATTTCGATATCATGGAAACTGAGTCTTGTCATTTAATAAAAATCACGTCAGTTTAATTACCTTTTAACTTTGCAATATCATAAAGCTTGGCGTCGCATCATAACTTTGAGTCGCTTCTCCGTTTGATACCCGTATAGATCGATATCTGTTCGATAATTTCCTGAAAAAAGTTACAATAGCCGATATGTCTCAAATTTAAGAAGTTCGGTATATCCATAAAATCGGGTATTATGTACTAAACGCGGCTGCCATGCTCGAACGCTCCCACAGATCGGCTCGGATATTCCTTTCTTACTATTTTTTAGCATATGAACAAATAAATCTCGACAACGAATATTCGCGCCGATTTGTGCTAGTCTTAAGCTACGATTCCACGGCGCGAAACTTAAGCGCGCAACCGTTTCGCGAGGAATTCTCGCGAAACGGTTGTCTCGGGCTAACCATTTCCGCGGAGCGAAACGTTTCGCGACATAGAGGCGAAACAAGGCGAGCCATCAGTTTGCGCGAGGCAACCATGTCGCTCGTATCTCCAGAGGCTGCTGCAGCGTTTGCAGTTATGGCGATAGTTCACATTGAAAACAAAAAGAAAAATAAACGAAGACAACACCGGTGGTGGACCAAAGAATTTTTTCGTCGCCGACTGCAATATGGGAACGAGATTTTGAGGGATATAACAGTCGAACCCATCGATGATACGATAAGGAATTTTACCCGGATGACTTTAGAAGACTTTGAGTATCTTTTATCACGGGTTGATCCCATAATAAGAAGGACAAATACTAATATGAGAGAAGCAATAACTTCGAAAGAAAGGTTGGCAGTCACGCTAAGATTTCTTGCCACGGGTGATTCGTACGCCAGTTTACAATACCTCTTCAGAATATCAAAAACGACCATATCAAGAATTATTCCAGAAGTCTGTGATGCGTTAATTCAATCAATCAAGGAATATGTAAAGGTAATATTTATTAATTATTTTTATCATTCTTAATAATTATTTTCAATAAACAAAAAATCTTTAAAGAAATGGTACACAAAAAATGTATATACAGCAAACAACGGTACTAAATTACAGTATAAACTAATTGAAAAATAGTATTAAAAAAACTGTTTAAAAAATTATAAAAAGGATAAAATCATATATCTAAAAAGATGGATGTAACATCATCGTTTTCTCCGGCAATATTGTGCATTGGCTGCTGAACAAGCATACCTTCCTCGTACCTCGATTGTCTCACAATTTGAGGGTTTTGATCAGGCTCCAACTGTATAGGCAGATTTTCGTGTAACTCATTCGAAGCGGAACTTGGCCTCGTATGCATAGAGCTCGAATTAGTGTATGATGAGTGAGTCCTGTACTCAGAAGAAGCACTCGGCGGTCTTGACGGATATGGTGTATGGGCAGAAAATAAACCCATATCTGCATCGAATAAAATGTTTGAAAAAGCTTGTTTAATGTGAGCCAGTGTGTGCGGGTCATATTTTCTCAATTCATTGGCCAAGTTTGCAGCATATGTGAAGTAGGGGTCATATGACTTATTTGTCGACGACTGCAATATCTGTAATGCTTCATGCATAATTTGGGAATCTGAATTTTTTTCACACGATGCTTTACGTTTGACTCCACATTTCTCCCTTCTTCTATTTGGCGAACGAGAACTAGACGCGTTGCTATCGGCAGATTTAGTACTTGTAGCAAGGTCGGTGGTGGCTGACGTAGTACTTCGCTGAGATAACTCTGTGGAATCGTGGTTTTCTGCTTCTATCTCCTACAATAGAATACAATTAGGAAATTTAGAAAACATTTTTAGACTTCTTTTGAGCCGGTAGGGTGAGACAATCAAGGCTATTATAGGTACCCATTGGAAATTATTTAGAACACATTTAACCAATTTCATAACCTTTTTCTTCGCGTGAATGTGAATTTTGCGTATAAGTTTCATTTTTCTAGTCTCTAATATAAATACACGCTCATTTTGTTAATTATTGTTAAAGGCACCCTCTACTACAGAAGAGTGGCTTCAGATTTCCGCCGAATTCGAAAGTAAATGGAACTTTCCTCACGTCATCGGGGCTATGGATGGAAAGCACATCGTCTTGCAAGCACCCTATAATTCAGGCACCGAATACTATAATTACAAACATTTTTTTAGCATTGTGCTCTTTGCGTTAGTCGACGCAAACTACAATTTTATTTATGTCGATGTGGGTTGTCAAGGCCGGATATCGGGTGGTGGTGTATTCAAAAATACAACACTGTATAATAAATTAGAGAACCACGCATTAAACATTCCAGAACCAAGTGTTTTGAATATTCCATATGTAACAAAAGTACCATATATGATATTGGGGGATAAAGCATTCGCTTTGAATGAGTACACGATGAGACCATTCGACGGAAACCCAGAAACGGGCACATCTGAGCGTGTATTTAATTATCGCCATTCTAGAGCACGCCGCGTTGTTGAGAATGCTTTTGGGATATTGAGTGCAGTATTTCGTGTTTTAAGGAAACCCATGTTATTAAAACCAGAAATCGCAACAAAAGTTACATTGACAACTATATATTTGCACAACTTTTTACGCAAACGCTCTTCATGCGAAATTTATACGCCACCCGGCATTTTCGACTCTGAAAGCGACGGAAAAATTATAAATGGCAGGTGGCGAAATGACCAGCCGACGACATCGTTAATACCTACTCGTAATATTCCACGAAGAGCATCCGAACGCCCCAAAAACATTCGTTTGCATTTGGCTAATCATTTTGTTTTGAATGACCCGTTGCCGTGGCAGAACAATTATTAGGTAATAAGAGTAAATTAACTACTTACTTCGGTTTCTGTGTTCAGGGTTTCTCGTGGGTTGTCTTTATCGGATAAAAAATCGAAATACTTATAGGCAAACCATTTCGATTCGTACACATCGTTACTTCCTGCAGCAAAATTACGGATTTATTAAAATTGTTTTTTGTACATTACATTATTGATTTAGAAATAAAATTATGTGTTTATTGGCCAAATTTTTAGTAAAAAAAGCAACCTGCATACCTGATCCAGTGACTCTGCTCTTCTTTTCCCGAGATTTTTCACTCCTATGAGATCCCAGTAAAGTTTTCATTTTGGTTTTGAGCGTACTAACCGTTTGCCCCATTTTTAAACTCATTTCTTTCCACGCGTCTTCCCTCTTGTTCCGATTATGGTACGTTTTGTCCTTCGTATCCCACAAAAACCGATAACCCTGATATTCCTGAATCAGGCGAATACAATCTTCTTGATTCATTATTTGTTCTAACTGCGAAACACGTGTGCGTCTCCACGAGCCGAAACGAACAAAGCGAAACACTTTGATGCGCGTCGAAAAACCGACGATCGGTCGCTCGCGTCGAAACATGCTCGCGAGGAAAGTTTCGGGGCGAGGACTAGGTATCCATGACGCGAAACAAGTCTCGCGAAACAGTTGCGCGCCTAAGTTTCGCGCCGTGGAATCGCAGCTTTAGGCCTGCTCCATCCGACGATACGCGCATCGCGAAACGTGTATCCTCGTATGGAACGGGCCTTAAACATTAAAAAAAAGGCAAGCGCTGTCGCGTTGCACTGTTTTTCGATGCGAATGTTGTTGCTTTGCATCACTCGCCGGATTAGGACGGTAAGGTTAGAAGACAATAAATTATTATTCTTCTAATAAATAAAACCTAATTAATTAGTCAAATCTTTCTTTATTTCCTTCTTTCGGTTTTTCCTTAATTCTTCATTCCTTATAGGCCTCTTTAGTTCTATCTTTATTTATTCTTTATATTCTCTTCTTTCTTTAATTGATCTTTCCTATCTTCTTCTTCTTCTTTGTAAAATATTGTCTCGCAAAAGACACAAAAATTGTCTGCACAAGACACAAAAAATTCGTCACGTAACTTTTAGTTACGCGATTAATACGAGTGTATTGTCGTTAGAATATTTTTCACGGCTACAGCCCATTTTTCGATTTCTTCTTCGAAATGGCTGTGAAACTAGGTATTGTTTTCCTTCAACAGTTAATTCTATTGCCAGAATTTCAAGCAGTAGTAGATTCCGAAGGAAAAGTGCTAATTCCAAGTTCCCCAATTTTTAAAAAATTATCGGCTGCAATACAAGAAAATACATCCGACTTGCTTAGCCCTAAATATATTTATACTATTTTTAAGGTGAACCGATATAATATTCGTACAAAACTGTTAAATATATTAAATATTGAAATTAAAGAAAATTCTTTGAAAATAATTGACGATAGCGTCAATAGTGTAAATGCTATAGAATTTCAAATAGATGTGACGGATATATGGGATAAAATGTTACCTGAATCTGTTCAGTATCGCTTTAAAAATAGCGAAGTACGAAAACTAACAACCCTTAAACGGCATTGTTGGACTCATATTTTGTACGAAAAAATTTTTGCGGAAACAAAAATTCCTTGCGCTCTAACTTTTAAAAACGTAAAATTATCAGATGCCGAATTTTTTGCCACAATTTGTGGAAACTGTTCCGAATGCGGATGTCACTTTCTTAGACGAATCATACATCCACCGCAAACAAATTTGGTAATAAAAATGGAATGTTCTATAACTGATTTCAATGAAGCGATAAAACATACTAAAAAGCGACAATTAAGAGGAATTCTTCGCGCCCCTGTTGCACAGGAAATGGTTGACGGAAATATTTTGCCGTGTATTTGGCGCAGAAAGACTGCCGATAAATTGATGGATGTCGGTGATAAAGAGCCACCTCATTTATTTAATAGTGTAACATTACGCAAAGCAGAACAAGAACATCAAAACAAATTGCTGGGTATTACAACGTCAAATATATTTGACAGTATTCAATTAATGAAATATGATAGTAAATACGAAGGAGCTATACATTCAATTGGATATGATCCCTTGTTTGTCCATTATTGGACGAGGGAACAAATGGCCATTTACCAGCAATTTTGTGATGTGCTTTATATAGATGCAACGGGGTCTCTCATGAAGAAAGTAAAATTACCGAACGGAGAATCGGCCTCTATATCAGGAAGTTGCTCAAATAAATAATAATACAGCTCCGGTATTTCAAATGATCTCCAGTACACAGAATACGAATTCTATTGCCTACTGGTTAAATGAAATTTTACGAATAGGCAGTATTCACAAGTCATCTTTTCGGGGACCTAAAGAAGTAGTAACCGATTTCGATAAAGCTCTTCTCGGTGCAGTAGCGAGAGCATTCGCTTTGCAACCCACATTGAAGCATTATCTTCTTTGTTGCTTCAATATCGTTAATGCAAAGGATGCAGATTTACGGACCCAACTACCTTGTCTTCTGCGACTTGATGTATGCCATTATATGAATATGATAGCTCGCTGGAAGTGCTTTGTAGGCAAACCAAGTCGTGTTAGACAATTTTATTTAAGATCTATGGCTATTTTGCGTAGACAAAATACGTTTCACGATCTGCAAAATATAGCGCAATGTTTATTCACCACTTCACTGAGCGAAAATCAATGTTTAGGAAGTTTAGGAGATAAAGCTCGTGAAGAACTCATTGGCCACATACGTGGAACAAATGTAGATGAAATTCCAGATATGTACGCCGATGATGAAGACATAGATAATAATTTTACAGATTTGCAAAATACGGACTTGTGGACGTGGGCAGATACGTTATACAGAAACTGTCAAGATGAGGTGCAAAACGAAATTGAGACGAATGACATTAATGCATATTATTGTCCGGAATTCGCGAAGAAAGTAAAATCTCTTTTACCGTATTTTCCGTTATTTAGCGAAGTTATGCGAGGAACTCTTACACTACTTCTCCCTCGCACGCGTGAAATAAATGATATGATGCTATTAGGTAAGAAAAAGAAAGAGAGGTACTCACAGTAAACAGTGATAGACGGCATTACGTGCCGCTGCGCGTTACTATTTGTTGTTGATTACTCCTCCCATTGCTTCCTCCGTTACATGCTACCGAGATTGAAGGGGACGTCCCAAGCCGTCGATAGCTTCTGGCTCTCCGTGAATGGCCGATCGTTGTTAATTAATAACTCGTTAACTAGACCGAATTTACCTAAATATTTTTCGATATTTCTGTTTAGATTGGTCCAGTCTATCTGCCGTTTTCCGCTTTGAGTGTTGAACACCCTGTAGAATCAGTTATCTCCGAGCTACATGAAGAGCAGAACTGGCGTAATAAAATTACAAAGAAAAGAAAACTGGGATATGATGATTTCTGTCCAAACTTTAATAGTACGATCACATGGATGGAAGTACCTATTATACCTAACGCAAATGACTGTCCAAATATAAAAGATAAAAATACGACTATCGTTATTACCAATACTTGCCCTTTTGATAGTATATGTCAAACATTTGCCATGGCAGAGCAGGATGGCATATATAAATCGAGAGAAAAACTTTCCGAAATATTTAAGTGTATAAGCATTTTATTAAATGAGGGAATAAGTAGTAGATTCTTTAAAGAACGTGCGTCAATTTTAATGAAAATACCACATTTATCTTGTGAAAAACACCGAAATATTATAAAAGTTAATAGCGTATCTAACATAAGCAATATGGCACAACATTTATTGAAAGAAGATCCGAGTTGCATACAAACAATAGCTTGCCCGACCTGCGGAAAAAATTTAAAATCTAATTTTACAATTTTATATCCAAACATAGATATTCTTCGAAGCCAAGGAATAAGTGACCTTTACATAGCAATAAGGGAATTTTTCCACAGAATCAGAAAATGTTGTTCAGTCGAGCAACATGTTGAGTATAATTACGGACCACATTTGATAATAGATATTGATTGCGGGAATAGCAAAAAATACCAATTAAACGAATTCCCTGATAAAATACATTTTAAAAATTCGACAGTCATTCAAAGTTGTTACCGTTTAATTGGTTTAATCGCATATTCTGGGGGAAAGGCATTATCCGCGATAGGGCATTACATATCTTACATCAAAGCTGGAAATTCTTGGCTGTTGTATGATGACACTTCCAGAAAAAATAAACCAAAAAGTGTAAATGTTGACAAAAAAAATTGAGGCAACGTTAGCAATATATATAATTAGTATTCTCTAAAATAAAAACAAAAAAAAAATTTTAAAAAGTCTACCCAAATTCTTGTTTCTCAAATTTTCCAATAATTATATACAACACAAATAACATTAAAAATGTAAAGTGGGCCGTCGCTGTAGTTAATGTAAAAAACAATCGCGCTTTCTTCTGTAATATAAAGATATTTAATCAATGATGCGTCGCATGTTTATTAATAACTTTTCATCAAACATCTAAAATTTCAAATTCCTCATTGGTTCTTTAGACCAATGTTAAACATTGTTGACTTCATAAATTACACATTCTGCTTTAAACAATTTTACTTAAAGAACAATCTCTGTAAAAAACCTTGTACAAAGTACGCGACGGTCCGCTTATGTAAAAATTTAATATATAACTTGATATAACTTTCGAAAAAATTGAAATTATTTATTACTGATACAAAGTTTACAAGAAAGCGGACCGTCGCGTACTTTGTACAAGGTTTTTTACAGAGATTGTTCTTTTAGTAAAATTGTTTGAAGCAGAATATAGCAGGATATATCTCAAATTATAATATAATGATAAAATTGGTAAACTGCAATATTTCAACTGGTATAACTCTCCTAAATTGTCTTGTATAACTAAAACAATGCTGCTGCTGGACAAGCCTTGAAGTACGCTGAGCGAGTCAGAGAATATTGGAAATACATGAAAAGGGTTCATTATTATGACATCCAGAGCTTTAGATATTGCTATACTTTCCGCGGTGTAAATAGAGAAATCATTGTGAATACTGTAAATCTCATAGTAATCCAAATCTATACAGGCTGAAGCAACTCTGGCGGAAAGTTCTGCTTTAGTTTTGGAATCATCTGAAAAATGTTAATGTAATTATTTAATAGTAGTCATACTTCACGTCAACTAGAATGGTTACAAGACATTACTCGACTGGACTACTAGACTTACCTCGACTAGAATGGAAGCCAGATTTTATGTCAACTGCCTTCCTTAATTATCCCTTCTAACCGTACATATCCTCTACGTTTCCTTAGACAAGGTGGTGATAGTACCAACGAGTACAATAAATAAATAGAATGTCATAGGATAATTAGCAACAGAGATAGACTATTCCTATTATGCCTTAATAAAGTTAATAAAAATGCTTATATAATATTCTCTAAAAATGAATTTGTGTAATATCTCATATTATAATGATAAAATCGGTAGACTGCAATACTTAAATTGGTAGAACTTTCAAAAATTCTCATATTCTGAATATAAAGTTTATAGGGTATGATAGTACTTTTTAATAATACGTCCATTAATATTTTCTCAGATGGTTCCAAAACTAAAGTGGGATCTTCCACACGGATTGCTTTAGCCTGTCTAGATTTAGATCACTATGAGACTTACAGTGTTCTTAATGATTTCTCTATTTACACAGCCAAAAGTATAGCAATGTCTAAGGCTCTGGATATCATAACGATATTCTCTGACTCACTCAGCGTACGCCAAGCCTTGTCCAGCAGCAGCTTCTCAGTTAACACCAATAAATACATCATACATTTTAAAGAAAAATTAAGAATAATCAATAAACAAGCTAATCGAGATAAATTCACATAGTACCCGAAACTTGATTCTTAATAAAAAAAATTAAAAAAATTAATAGAAAAAAAAAAAAATTTTTTAAAAACAAGCTTTTATTTAAATGTACTAAAAAGGAATAAATAATTAATAAACCAATCAAAACGACAGCCTTGGAAGAATTACCTCATATGACTAAATAAAAGCGTGGGGCGTAAATATTAAAGATTATGCCTGCCTATTAAATAAACTCCCCTCTCGAACGAAAACTGTACCGCATCCCTTCCATGAACGTGTTAATGAGAAAATTGACGAACACAACCACAATATCCACAATAAAACGACAGCAATTGAAAAACAAACAGTTCTGAAACAATTAATATAGATAGATTGAAGCCAGCCTTCATGGAGAGACTGGAAGACACTCCACCCACTGGTAACCTAGTCAACCCGCAGCCAGGACCATCCACGTCGGTACAAGGTCATCGGGATTCACGAGGCATAATCTTTAATATTTACGCCCCACGCTTTTATTTAGTCATATGAGGTAATTCTTCCAAGGCTGTCGTTTTGATTGGTTTATTAATTATTTATTCCTTTTTAGTACATTTAAATAAAAGCTTGTTTTTAAAAAATTTTTTTTTTTTCTATTAATTTTATTTTCTCTTTTTTAGTCTTCGATATATTTTAACCTTTATTTTAGTATATTCGTGAAAAAGAAAAAAAAAGCCGCCGCCGCCTTCTTCTTCGTTTAATGGTTAATTTGTTGTTGTTAATTTTTGTCTATTTAAAATTTAACTAAACCTAATTTAACTAAAGTAAAGTGAGTTGACTAGGCCTTTACATGTCTTTCGTGAGGTTAATATTTACGGCGACACAATCGATAATAATTCCGCCGCTAATAATATTGATTTCTGCTTTATCGATATTTCGAGTAAGGTATAACAGGGTTTGGGGTTTGAGGTTAAGCTGTCAAACATTTTTTAAAAAAAAGGAATTCGTAAGAGATCCGTCGGGACTCGAACCTCCGACGTCGGAAACAAAAAGCAAAGACGCTAGCATCTTGGCTACTCGTTCAATTGAGATACGATAGTTCTTTACTGTATGTAAGTAGCTTCAAATTTCTCGAAAGAACCCTTTACTTTTTCGAAATTTTTTTTGGAAAAAAATGTATTGTCATCCGAGTTACATATGTGTGCAAAGTTTCAAGTCGATTGGATATGTAGAAGTGGGTGAAATTAAGCTTACAAGATTTGTACAGGACGTACATACTGACATACGGACAAGTGAAACTAAATAAAAGCTTGTAAAATATGATAGGTTAAGGACATTGACAAGTCAAACATTCCAACGCTGGCTAGATTTACAGCTGATGTCGACGCTAGCACTATTGGCTCCATAGCGGCGAATTTGTGAAACTTGACAAAATTCTCTCTCTATATATATATATCTATATACAGGGTGTGTTCGACCATATAGTCGTCCGCGAATCCACGTATAGCCAGCAATAAATTGAGTCGAAATAAGTCATAAAAGTTGGGGCTCGCCGCCTACCGCTTTTTCGCCCTATCTTTAATAATTAATAACTCGTTAACTGACCTGGCTTATGTTAACTTTTATGACTTATTTCGACTCAATTTTTTGCTGGCTACACGTGGATTCGCGGACGACTATATGGTCGAACACACCCTGTATATATACAGGGTGTCTCACGCAAGCTACAACCGCGGAAATACACGTGTCCACATGGATAATTGGAAGCGAAAAGTGAAATAAAAAGTAATAAAATTTGTCCTCGTTAACGAGTTATTAAATAAAATAGATCAGCGAATCAGGAAGCACGGAAGCGGTAGGCGGTGAGTAGCGGCCATGCTAGTCTGAAGATAAAAAGCGATAAATTTCGACGGGCGGAGCGTTCTGGCACGTATACAGGCGTGAGAAGGTAGTGGTCAGGAGGAGATTTCCAGGAAAAAGTGTCGACTTTCGCTCTTCCACTCTCACTCTTTCTCTCTCTACCTTTCTTTCACGACGCTACCTTACGCACAACAAAAATCTAATCTAATCTCTCTCTCTCGCTCCCTCCTACCCTAACACGGCGCTACCTCACGCTGCCTGCACGCGCTGACTCTCTCTCTCTCTCTCGCCCTTTCTTTCGCTGACTTTCTCTCTCTCTCTCTTTCTCTCAATCTTTCGTCCACGACGCTTCCTTACGCTATCGCTTCTTGTCTTCAAACTAGCATGGCCGCTACTCACCGCCTACCGCTTCCGTGCTTCCTGATTCGCTGATCTATTTTATTTAATAACTCGTTAACGAGGACAAATTTTATTACTTTTTATTTCACTTTTCGCTTCCAATTATCCATGTGGACACGTGTATTTCCGCGGTTGTAGCTTACGTGAGACACCCTGTATAATCGCAATGTTAAAGAAAAAGGTCGGAAAAAAAAAACTGATAAAATTGATATTTCATAACACGCACATAAGAATTACAGTATACGAATTGAATAGACGTAAAAAAGAGTAAGATTAAAAAAAAAAAGTAAGTAGGAAAACAGACAGCAGCGGGTCTCGAACACGAGCCCCCAGCGCGCGACTCTTGCATTTGGTTCGTTGGGCTACCGCAGTTCTACGGTATACATTACAGATGCACTGGTACTTAAGAATCTACGTCGATTTTGTAAACTATTTTTCATAAACTAATGCCCACGGTAGCGAAAGCAATTAACTAATTACTTCTAGGCCCAAGACCGACCCATGGACAAATACTCGTTAAAAACCCCGGAGATCATATGTAACTTTCCCCTTCTAAGCAACGGCCGTATTTCGACGGACCAGATACAAGACTATCGCGGTCAAGGCTCGAGTTGGAGTCCCGCTGCCGACTTTCCGTATTTCCTTTCTTTTAATACTTACATTCTTTGTTCGTGTTTATTCTATTTGCATATTATAATACTTTTTATACTTTTATTTTTTTTAATCATTTTTAAAATTTCAAAATTGACATGGCAGGTGATAAACTGTTACAGCATGGGATAAAATGTTACCTGAATCTGTTCAACATCGATTTAAACCTAGAGAAATACGAAAACTGACAACTCTTAAATGACGTTGTTGGACTCATATTTGGTTCGAGAAAATTTTTGAAGAAACTAAAATTCCTTGCACTTTAACTTTTAAAAAAACGTAAAATTATTAGATGCCGAATTTTTTGCCACAATTTGTGGAAACTGTTCCGAATGCGGATGTTACTTTCTTAGACAAATTATACACCCACCGCAAACCATTTTGGTAATAAAAATAGAATGTTCGATAACTAATTTTAATGAAGCAATTAAACATTCGAAAAAGCGACAATTAAAAGGAATTTTTTCGCGTCACCGTTGCAAAGGAAATTGTTGAAGGGAATACTTAGCAGTAGATTTGGCGCAGAAAGACTGCCGATAAATTGATGGATGTCGGTGATAAAGAGCCACCTCATTTATTTAATAGTGTAACATTACGCAAAGCAAAACAAGAACATCAAAACAAATTGCCAGGTCTTACAGCATCAAATATATATGACAGTGTTCAATCAATGAGATATAATAGTAAATACAAAGGAGCAATTTCATTGGTCTAATCGCATACTCTGGGGGAAAGGCATTGCAATATCCCTATGTTTAACCCTCGGCCCGTCGCGCACTTTTCACATACGAAATTCGTCGCATGGGGTCTCTAATGACCCCAAAGTTTGTAAGCCTATTTTGACTATATTTTGTAATTTTTTATGAGAAATTAAATTTGTATAATGTAATAAATAAAACAAAAATACTATTTTTCGACATTTATTGCAGTTATTTTTTAAAACTACAAAACAGAAATAAAATTTAAGATTAGGAACGATTTTTATTTGGAATCAATCATCACAGAATAAGAACTTAAATCTTCTACAAAATTAAAACTTCTAAACTTTTTTTTTCTAAACATAACACATTGCACTGAGGTTAGGAACTTATAAACTAGAAAATTGAGAGAGTTCAACGAAAATAAACATAATCTTCTCTAATTTGAATATAACGCTAATTTTCATTTGCGATACAGTCGGTACAAACAGATTTGGTATGGGTCGGACATATGTTTCCCTTACAAAAGTGACAAATCGCCTTGAATTTTCGATCTGTTCTTCTGGGGCAATGAACACAACGTTTCCTCATCGGGACGAAGTTATCTGCTGGTTGAATATTTTGCAGTGGCAATGCAAATCTTCGAACTAAATTGTTGATTTCTCGAGGTAAAGTTTTGATGGCTAGACGAGATTGCAGTTGCGGACGAAATAAATCAAACGCTATGGTCTTCAGGAACACTTTTCTCTCCATTTTGGGTTGTTGAGTCAATGAGTCCAGAGTTATATGCACATTTACAGCTCCAACATCCAGGAAAGTGAAAAAGAGTCTAAGTGGCCATCTATTACAAATTCGTGCAACAGAGTAGGAACCAATTAGCTTGTCCACCACATCGACGCCACTCTTTGTTTTATTATAGAAACTAATAATTTCAGGAAGTCTTTTCTCACTGGTATCATCTATGACTCCATTCTGGTGCATAGTTGAAAGTAACATAACAACTTTATTTTTCTTTGGACAGTAAGAAAGTAATGTGCTATTTTGCGTAAATCCAAAAAGTGTTGAGTGTTCTTCCATTCCCTTTTGCTTGAACTCGTTCGGAATCTCTGGCTTATTCTTTCTTACGGTGCCCACTATGGTCAAGTTGTGATCTCTTCGGAGTTCTTCTGCTAATGGTATGCTAGTAAACCAATTGTCCATGGTTACATTACGCCCTGTGCCCGATATAGGTTTTATCATTCTTTTCACAAGTGCTTTTGTTGAAGTGTCTTGATGATAGGGACCTTCTGGCTGCTTTCCAACGTAAATTTCGAGTTTTTTTGTATAAAATGTAACAGCATCTACCAATGAAAAAAGCTTTATCCCGTATTTTGCTGGCTTACTTGGTATATATTGGCGGAATCTACACGCTCCTCTAAAAGCTTCCAACATTTCATCAAGTGTAACATATTCATGGGTTTTGTAATGTTTGTCGCAATTTGTGACAAATGCCTCATAAATCTCCCTTATTGGGGCTAATTTATCCACGTCATTTCGTTCTTGACGACTTTGAATGTTGTCAAAACGTAACATTCGTAACAAAAACTGAAATCGCTGCTTAGACATTACAGCACGAATTATTTCTATACCAGTGCCGTCATTCGTCCAAATAGCATCGATTGACGTGTGTGATGATTTATGTAACCCAATCAGGTACAAAACTCCAATCAAGGCTTTTAGCTCAGATAAATTGGTCAGCTCACAGTCACGCTCTCTTCCATAATTTGGCTGTACAGTAGTAATCTTTATATTTGTGCACTCTATAATATGTTTCAAGATATCTTCATCCAGAAATAAATTCCATGCTTCTAAAGGATTATTAACCTCTTTTGCTGCACTTTGAGGACCTGGTCGTTCCGTGACTATATTGTGTCGTCTTGTCCTGACACTTTGCAAAAATGGAGTCTTCTTCCATTTATAAACGATGGAACGGCCCGCATTTCTTCCCTTTTTCTTTACAATAAAAAAATTTTGCGTAGAGAAATTTATAAGAGGGATGTCGCCTTCACTACCACTAGAACCTGATGATTCCTGGACCTGGAGTTGCTGATCTGTAGCAGATTCAAGTTCCTCAAATTCTTGCTCTGAATCTGTGTCGTGTTCACTAAATTCATCGGAGTGCACCAGGTTCATATCTTCATCCTCCAAACCACCCAAAATCTCCTCGTCAGATTCTTCTAACCAGCCCAAAATACGCTGCTGCCGAGTCTCATCCATTGTAATGAGATCAAGTTATGTATTTATACAATGTAAAATGTAAATAAACAGAAGTAAGCATCGAAAAACACTCAAATGCAGAAATTACTGAAATAAAATACGCGAGTTTTTACTTACGCGAATCGTCGCGTGGGGTCGCTAGGGGCCTCGCGCGCAATAACATGTCGATATCACACGGCGTGTGCACGCAAACTGACAGCCGATGGACAAAGCTGCACCAATAATTACATTTGCGAAGGTACCTAAACGTTCAGAGCGGTAGCACAAACCAAAGTATAAAATACTTGTATTTTTTTAAAACTTAGGCTTTCAAAGACCCCACGCGACGACTCGAGGGTTAAGACCATATTCTTGAAGATTTTTTTTTTCTTCTTCTACCCTGAAAATTAGAATTGATTGATTAGAATAACTATATACAAGATGTAATTAAATGTTCAGAATGTAAATATTACCAAATCATGAAATACTTGGTACTAATACGGCCTGAGAAAACTGCGTCAAGGAATCACTGATCACTAAAAAGGGAAAGGGATAAAATGAATATTGATACAAGTATATGACTAACCAATGAGCTAATGCTTTAAGTTATAAAGAAAGAGCACTGAATACTCAATTAATTAACCTCATTAATACAATACCTGACAAAAAAATGGGAAGTTCAATACCTACAATAAAAAAAGAATATATTACTAAGGACAGAAATTAATAAGAATTTGATTAAGTAAATTGGCATTATCGCATAGCACTTAACAAAAGGCATAGGTTATTAACGGTTATAAAAACGGATGCGAAGGAATAGGATATACTTGAATATAGTAAGAACTTTAAAATTATTAAAATCAGGTCAACTTACCAAGTAATAGCGTAAAATCAGTGAGCAACATCTTCGAAATGTCTGAAGAAGCACCTCGTGGGAAGGTTCACGTGGGTGGATCATCACTTAAGGTTATGAATTAATGTACTTCTTCTATCCTTTGGCTATGACGCCTTTTCGGTCTTAAGTCATAAGCAGGTAAATCTTCTTCTATTTTGTGACTATGACGCGCTCACAAGTAATATACTTGATAAACGTACGAAATTTTCACTCGCAGGTACAGTAAGCATCTGATACTCAGCCATGGTCTAAGGTCAGATATAGCTCCTCAGTATGAAACTAGTAATAACAGAAGTACTATAGAAATTTCCATATAATTTCATTATCGCCAACTTCATACTGAAGAGCTAATAATGAAGCGTACATACAGTACTATCGAATCATAGGCAGCGATCTATTGTAAAAGTTTCTGATTGGTCGAAGATATGTATATATTCTCATATCGAAATTTTAAGTAAGGAAATCACGATCGATCTATCGCAAGCGCTTCATTAGTCGAAACCGTTTTCATTGCCGATTCGTGGTCATTATTATAATCGCATAAAAACGTATTACATTCGGTTGTAAGAAATTGATATTACAGTCGATTATCAATAAAAATAAATTTTCCGCTTCAAATCAATTCTTGTGTTTAAAAACTTTTTTTACTTAATATGATAAATTGTAACGGTTCCGTTACATCGAATATCTTTAAGATATTCCATATATCGATCGCGCGCATCGATCAGCTGGATGCTGGAGAGAGGACGCATCCCCTCCACGCGGCCCACGGTCCGGCTGCAGCCCGAGGGATGGCGCCCCGCGGACACACGCTCACCTAGAACCTCGTCGTCCATGCATCGAGAGCCGAATCATCCCCTCCACATTAGAAAGGACCACTGAAATTCGCTAGCGAAGATGAGGCCCCACCATCCGGCAATTAGCCACTCACGATCTTTTGCGTATAATACATTACTATAAATATGGGAGCGCCGAACGCTCCTCACTCACTTCTCAGTCACCTAGTCAGGAAGGAACATCTTAGCTCGCTTCCCGAGTTTACTCTCAGTTTCACTCTTACAGCCCTTTTCAGGGTTATCAGTCGGAGAGGAGTCCGTCCGGCAAGAAACGGTGTAGCTGTCCTAGGTCAAGCCGACCTGTATCTTAAAGCAAACCGTCTTTATATACGGGAAGCTGCACGCGCCTCAAACCGAGGAGCCTTCGAGCAAGCCGTCTCGAAGACACCGTCGCGAGGGTCACACCCGGTACGATTGGTAATTGATTACCTGAAGGGAATAAAAAGGGAATTGTCGAGTTATTCAGGAATATATGGGAAATAGAGTCACGCGTAATTAATAACCAGGTATCATAGATAATCACGACCAAGTATCGGATTTATCCATGTTATACCTGAGTGCGGTACAAACGACCATATATGCTTAGAACTACCTCTCAAGTGTGGTACGAAGAGCGTTTATATGTGTCAGTACAACATAACCCCACAGTGTGGAAAATAGCCTTTCACTGCAAGGTATTTTTGACGTTCTGTGTGGCCGAATTGGGGAATAATCATAAATTTGATTACGTCGCGAGATATTAAACCCATACAGTATTTAATGCTTCTGACCAAGTATCAGATAAATTAGATCTTCTGTATGGCCGGTACATAAGAGTTATGACTGCTCAGTAACCATTGATATGTATCAGTGCGAAAGGTGTTGCCATACTACTCTGTACATTTGAAACTTAGAATCAGTAACTTCTTCCAAATTTTAATAAAACCGGTTGTGAACTTTGCGACGGCGCGTGGGATACAACGGCGACCCATTCACTTATTTTTGCACTCCTACTAGATGTCGCTTCTAGTAGAGAGAATTTAGTTTCTGATTAGTATTGTTTCATTGCCGGATGTATAAATTTAACGTATTGTTTAATTATAAGGTTTTGATCCACTTAATTAACGTCTCGTTAATTTAAGCGAACTTAGAGTCATTATTAGCCATGTTCAATCAACACGTATTGTTCCTACGTAATCCAAAGAGTTAATTATTAGGTTTTAATCACAAAAAGTCTTCCGTTTAATTGTATGGTTTTTAGTAATATCGTTATCTAACGTGCTACTTGGTCATGTAGGACCATCGTTCTTGGCGACTTTTGTCACATTTGATACTCCTACTAGATGTCGCTTCTAGTAGCGAGAACTTAGCTTCAGTATTAGTTATTGTTAAAATAATCTCTATAGTTTAGTCTCTATAGTTTAATCGTAGTATTGTAATAATATAGTTTTCCGACGTTATCTTCAGACGCGTGAATCTGATCACACAGTGTTTTACGTGATATTTCCGATCCGTTTTCAGTCAGTCCATATGATTACACTTTAACTTCGAGGGGAGTTGCGCGACACCCATATAGGGTGATCTATTACGTTTGTACCCTCGTAACGGAGGAATAAAGCTTAGGTACGTTAACCATAGCAAACAACTCTTTTCTGACTGCACCACCCGTCCTTTTCTTTTCCTATTTTTCCTCCAGAAAGGCCGAACACTCGACCTGGTTGTGACTATTTGATTATAATATTCATATCAAGATTAATAAAACGAAAACAAAAATATTCATACAATAACGCATCAATAGGCACCCAACTTGGGCTCGATAATAATATATAAAATCAAGTAGATAATTAACACACAACGTTACAATTGGCGCCCAACGTGGGGCACGATAAGGATATAAAAAAAATAATCAAATAGTATAAATCGACACAACGTTTCAATTGGCGCCCAACGTGGGGCACGATAAGGATATAAAAAAATAATCAAATAGTATACAACGTTTCAATTGGCGCCCAACGTGGGGCACGATAAGGATATAAAAAAATAATCAAATAGTACACAACGTTACAAAATAGGAGTGGTAAAAGAATAAATGTACAAAAGAATTATAGTAGATAGATAGATAGTGTAACGTAACGCTGAGATAATAGTTAAAATAATTAATATTAAAAAGAATAGAAATAGAAATAGGAGTAGGAAAGCTAGGAAATCCGAATAATCAAACAAAAGATCAGAAGTGATATAAGAAACGTGAAGCAGGCTAAATTTAGATTCCGAAACGGCAATAACAAGCAAAAACATGGTAGAAGAAATTGAAACGGTTAGGAACGAGGAAGCCCGAGCGGTGACGGCGCGTGCCGATGCCGATCGGCAAGTTCAGGGCCGAGTGAGGCCAGCGGCGCGCGACGAAAGGTGCACACGGGGGGGACCCAATTAGGTAATAAATTTCAAATCTCTCGAGATGAGGTAAGGGTGGGAATAGGACTTTATATAGCGAAGGAACGCATAGCTCAAGACCGAGAATTTTCTCAAAGTTTCCAAAAGTTCTAGTGTTGCGATAAATCTAAAATTTCGGAGTGCAAAGCAAGTGTTTGATTTAAAATCATTTAGACGCGTGTGTCGGCGCCAGGGCAATTAGAAGCGAGGTAGCTGTTGATCCTATTAGGGAACAAAAGCGTGGCAACGTTACAAAGTCTCCACAGATAAGTGTAAACAATCATTGTGTACATCCTCAAATCCCAGTAGGATAAGGCATAGTATAAGTGTATGTGTGAGCGGTGTGTATGAGAGAGAGTGTGTGCGTGGGAAAATCGAGAGCGACCGAAGATAAATAAACACGAAAGCGATCAGCTGATCGAACGCGAACCGAAAGAAGAAAATAGAAAAGCATTAAATAAACTAAGTTAACGTGACATTTTGCGAAATTCATTTCATTTGCATCCTTTTTCCACTGCCAGTCCCAAAAAGACCGAACGAGGAGAAAAAGGTAACGTCGAATTCAAAAAGGTAAGACAGGAGATACGTTACAATTGGCGCCCAACGTGGGGCTGGCAGTCGCGAAAAGTGTTGAGAAAAGTGCAAAAGAAAAACCATGGCGGATAAAGAATCGCGTAGCACGGTGTCAGAGACGGGGATAGGTACGCTCGAAACAAGTGAGCACCATGAGTTCACCTTCTCGGTGCCTCCAGCGGTGAGTACACGAAGAAGTGCGACACTCGCGGAAGAACTCACAGACGCGGGAGCCGAAGAAATGGTTCGAAGGCCCCAGATACGGCAAGAGGAAATCATATTAGAAGAAACGACCACGGAAGAGGACGATAGGAATCCTCCACCAAGTAACGTAGCGATGGCTGAGGTCTTGGAGGCGATTAAAGAAATGGGCCTGCAATGCGAGCGAATCAACCTAAAGATCGATCGAAAGGTACGTGAATTAGAGAAGAAAATTGAACAGAAATTCGATGACTGGTCCGACGCAATGGCACGAAACATTTCAAAAACACTGGAAGGACACACGGAGACAGTGCGCATCGTTCTCGGCCCGGTAAAAAGGGCGATCGAAGAACTAGGCAGGAGGGTCACCGAAAATGAAAACATCGTCGACGAAGTAGCCAGGAGCTTCCGGGAAACGCGGAACACCGTGGATGACTATCGCCGGGAGATGGAAACATTGAGAAGGAGCATCGAAGAAATGCGAAACACGAGAGAAACGCAGCAGGAGACAGTGAGAGACACTAGTGCTACCACACACTCAAACATTCGGGAAATGGCTCTGCGAAGAACACCGCCAAGTTTCGACGGGTCCGGAAGGGAACGACCTATGAAGTACCTTCGAGAAATCGAAAATTATTGCCAAGCAGCACGCATCCACGACCATGAATTCAAGTTCGTCGTGGAACAGAGCTTAACACGCACGGCGAGGGATTGGTGGAATATTGTGGAAGGAAGAATACGAACTTTCGAGGAATTCACCCAGAAGTTCACAGAGCGGTTCTGGAGTCGAGAGCAGCAAGTGCGAATTCGGAGGCATCTGAATAACGGCTTCTACGAAGAACGCGCGAACACGACGAGAGTCGAGTACGCCTCGCGAATTTGCGCGAGTGCATACGACCTCACCCCGCGAATCAGCGAAGAGGAAGTCGTGGAAGCGTTAGCGGCACACTTCACCCCGGAAATTCGGGACGAAATCCTCCTAAAGGGAGTGACGAACATCGAAGGTTTGATCAGAATACTCGAGAGGCACGATCTTAAGCGAGCAGTAAACGCGCAGCGGGGACCGCCAACACAAACGCCGAACGCACCTTCACGGAGATTCGGCGGCCAAGCGTTCAACGCACCACCGACGAGTCACTCCACGCCGGTAGCAAACCGAGGAGGAAATAATATTCCGAACGCGAGACGAGAAGGATATAGAGGATGGGCGGCGAGGCCACCTCAAGTAAATGCAATGGTCAGCGAAGAAAGTCAAACGGAACAAAACGTAAGAACCAGCACGGCGGAGGCGCATATCATCCCGACTTCGCAGTGGGGAAACGCCGAAGTGTCGTACCGCACCTAGAGACAAGGCACACCGGCGACTGTACGACACGAAAAAAGACGACTAATACGGCAAAAGAGACAACTAAAGGAAATGGTGTGCGAAAGAAAGAGTGCGCGCCAGAAATCAATCTGGTGACGCGAGAGGAAAAAGGAAACGGAGATACAACCAGGCAGGTAAACACGAGAGGGCAATGCCCGATAATCAAAATAAACATCGAAGGAAGAGAAATAAAAGCACTCGTAGATACGGGAAGCGAGGTAACATGTATTTCGGAAGCAAAATACGGGGAAAATAAAGGAAAGTGGGGAAAGTGCCCTATGCTGCCGACAAGAACGATGCGAGTAGTGGGAGCGACAGGCAGAAAATCTGCCGTAATAAGGAAACAACTCCTGGCGAAGACGAAATTGGGAAGGATGGAGACGGAAATAGCATTCTTAGTAGTGCCGAACTTGGTACGACCATGCATCCTGGGGATGGATAGTTTAATGCTACTCAGATGCCAAATAGAAATGAGAAAAGGTGTAGTGAGGTTTAAGGAGGGAGAAAGAGAAGAGGAGGTTCGGGTGGAAAGCGTCGAGGTGTCGAGAGGTGAGAAAAGGATAGAGGTCGTCGAAGAGTCCGGGGGGACGGAGGAGGAAGAGGAGGAGTTGGAGGAAAAGGCGAAAGGAGCGGAGATAGCAAGGAAGGTGGAAGAATGTGAAGGGCTCACTGAGGAGGAGAAAAGGGCATTCCAGGATCTATTATGGCAGTATCGAGAAGTATTCAGCGACCAACCTGGGAGGATGTGGGTGTACGAGCATAAGTTGGAAGTAAGTGACGAGACGGCGTACATACACCGATCCTACCCGATTCCGATGGCATATCGGGAGAGAGTAAATAAAGAGATAGAGAAAATGATGAAACAAGGGGTGATACAAAGGTCAAACAGCCCATACATTAACCCACTGGTAACAGTGATAAAAAAGGACGGCAGTATAAGGTTGTGCCTAGATGCACGACAACTCAATAAAATATTGCTACCGGACCACGAGTGTCCAGTACCTTTGGAAACGCTGTTCCAACAATGTGGGAAGGCGAAGGTCATGTCCAGCCTCGACATGGTCAGCAGCTTCTGGCAAGTCCCTTTGACACCGGAATCAAGGAAATACACAGTATTCCTACACAACGGACAGTGCTACGAGTTCCGAGTCACACCATTTGGGTTGAAAACAAGCAACGCAAGCCTAATAAGGGGATTGGCACACGCCCTGCAAGGTCTGGGAGATAGGGTACTAAATTTCGTGGACGACCTTCTATGCGTGTCAGAAAACACACAAGAACATATGGAAAACCTCCGCAAGTTATTCGAGAGATTACGAGAAATGAATGTGACACTAAACCTAAAAAAGTCGAAGTTCTTCCGAAAAGAAGTCGACTTTCTGGGACACGTGCTGACCACGGAAGGAATACGCCCACAAGTCGAGAAAACGGAGGCGATAAGGAACTATCCACTGCCGAAAAATATCAAGCAACTCCGTGGATTCTTAGGGCTCATAAACTTCTATACTAAGTTCACGAGCAAGCACGCGCAGGAAGCCACGCCACTTTTAGAGATGCTCAAGAAAGGTCAAAAGTGGGAGTGGACGTAAGAAAGAAAAAAGGCGTTTGAGAGAGTGAAAACACTCTTTCTGGAAACCGTAGTCTTAAGACACCCCGATCCGAAAAAACCGTTCTATTTGCACACCGATGCAAGTGAATACGCGCTGGGAGCCGAACTCGCGCAGAAGGACGATGAAGGACGAATGGGAGTCGTAGCCTTCGCTAGTCGGACGCTGAAGGGAGCAGAAAGAAGGTATTTCACCACGGAAAAGGAACTCCTAGCAATCGTATGGGCGCTACAAAAGTTCCGATCATACCTCCTCGGTACAAAAGTAATTATAAAAACGGACCATAAAGGGTTAACGTTCCTCAAGACCTGCAGATTTACGAGCGCGCGACTAATGCGATGGGCGATCGGTATCCAGGAATATGACATGGAAATCGAGCACTGCCCAGGAAGGGAAAATAAAGTAGCGGACGCACTGAGTCGGATCCCACGGGGAGAAGGGGAAACGAGAGATGGAGAAATAATAATAGCGAGCATCCTGGCCGAGAAACCGTCAACGACATTGACCGAATACCTAGAGGACATGGCGAATAAACAGAGAGAAGACGAGTATCTAAAAGATATAAGAACTGCCGTAGCAAAACTCCCGAACGAGCAAAACGAAAGATACAGCCTCTTTCAAAATCTACTATATAAGCAGTGCGGAAAGAACGTATGGAAGCTCATGATTCCGAAGGAATTAGAGGAAGCCCTCATAGAAGATTGTCACAAGGTGTACGGACATGTAGGGACATATAAATGTTACAAAATCATCTCTGAGGACCTTTACGTACCAAAGCTACAAAAGAAAATCTCGAAAATAATTAAAACATGCGATACCTGCCAGAGAAGTAAGGTAGCAAATCAGGAGAGCTATGCAGCAATGCAGAATATCGTGATGGAAGGACCACACGAGCTGCTCTCGATAGATTTTTACGGTCCACTACCGACCACCAAGGGAGGTTACAAGCACATACTTGTAACGATAGACGCGTTTAGTAAATATGTCGCATTATATCCACTAAGGAAAGCGGACGCAGCAGCGACGATTAGAAGCATTTTTGGACATTATGTTCCAAACCATGGACGGCCGTAACGGATTCAGTTCGATCACGGAACACAGTTCACATCCAAAAAATGGTTGGAAAAATTAAAAAAGGAGGACATACAACCGGTGTTCTCGTCGATAAGACATCCACAGGGTAACATCGTGGAGCGAGTAAACCGCGAGTTAGGACGCTTCTTTCGTACATTCTTAGGTGATAAGCATGCGCAATGGATAGACTGGATACCGATAGTACAGAACTGCATAAATGAAGTGCATCATGAGACTACCGAAATGACACCAGTGGAACTTCACAAAGGAGAAAAGCCACAAAGGGCGTGGACGGATTGGATACCGGGACACACGGGCAATAAGGAGCCACCGTGGGAAGAAAAATTAATGCTCGCGAGAGAAAGAATCCGGAGGAAAGGAAAAAAACGCGCAGAGCGATTTAATAAAACGCATAAATTAACAGATTTCAAGGTGGGAGACTGGGTCCTGGTAAAGGCGTGCAACGTGTCCGATCCGGCGAACAAAAAGATCGCGAAATTCCTCGCACTCTATGAAGGGCCATACGTCCTCGAAACTCAAATTGGAGCGGCAACGTTCGTTATAAGAGACCCGACGACAGGGAAGGAGCGGGGGAGATTTCATGCGAATAACATGAAGGTTTACCATCGCAAGGAAGATCTAAGGAAGAACGTTGACGACGAAAGGTCCACAAGTGGGAAAGAGACGATAACAACAACGAGTAAGATAGACAAGGAGAAGACGATCGAGAAACCTCCAACGGCCAAAATCCCGCGGGAAGAGATGACCGCTAAGAACCACAATAAAGTCAAAATTAGCCAAAAGGAGGGAGGAATCGAAACCGAAAATCCCACAGTTCGATACGATTTGCGAAAGCGACAGGAGCGAACTATAAGAACCAAAGTGTAAGTGCAACAGAATGTCGTTGCTAAAGTTTTTAGAGGTCAGGCAGAGGGGCGGAAGAGCGGAGTGGCCCTGGGTGCCCTTTCAAGCAGGAGCTATCCCAAGAAGTATAGTCTTGAAACACGACCGACGGAAATTGAGCAGACTACAAACGGGAAAGGCTATCCGGGTGATCACGCCAAGACGGATCGCCATAAGGACCGCGCTCGACGACGTCCTATACCGAAAGCTTCAACCCATTTTGGACAAACATATGAAGAAACCAGGAAGCCAAACACCAATTCCTGAGATCTTCCGTAAGCAAGGCACGCCGTGCATTACGACGTATCACGGGAGGATAGAGCGAGGACAGATCGAGTGTGTGGGAGTGAATGCATGCTGCATTTTCCTGATGGATACGTGTCAGGTAGTCCGAAAGAAACACGGGAACATTTATTTTATGCCCCAAAGACTAACTCATCTCCGGGCCCTGGCAATATTAGTCGCGCTAAGGGAGGTGGAGCCCATGCACGGACGGAGATGGACACAAAGTGAGGTGGATTTCGTCGCCCAGAAGGTGCAGGGAAAGAAACTCGTCTTGGATCTGAGAACGACAGACGCGGAGGAGGACGACGAAATACCTATGAAGGCCGTCATTGGGTACCGAGAGGAAGGCATACTATACAATCTCGGCAACGTCCTCATGCGACAGATCCGAAGGTGGCGCGAGGAAGAAGAGGAGGACGAGGAGGAGGAAGAAACGGAATGTGAAAAAGAAACAATGAAAAGTATAATAAATTTAATTTTATAAATAAAAATTAAAATTATTATGGGGGGACATTGTAACGTAACGCTGAGATAATAGTTAAAATAATTAATATTAAAAAGAATAGAAATAGAAATAGGAGTAGGAAAGCTAGGAAATCCGAATAATCAAACAAAAGATCAGAAGTGATATAAGAAACGTGAAGCAGGCTAAATTTAGATTCCGAAACGGCAATAACAAGCAAAAACATGGTAGAAGAAATTGAAACGGTTAGGAACGAGGAAGCCCGAGCGGTGACGGCGCGTGCCGATGCCGATCGGCAAGTTCAGGGCCGAGTGAGGCCAGCGGCGCGCGACGAAAGGTGCACACGGGGGGGACCCAATTAGGTAATAAATTTCAAATCTCTCGAGATGAGGTAAGGGTGGGAATAGGACTTTATATAGCGAAGGAACGCATAGCTCAAGACCGAGAATTTTCTCAAAGTTTCCAAAAGTTCTAGTGTTGCGATAAATCTATCGGAGTGCAAAGCAAGTGTTTGATTTAAAATCATTTAGACGCGTGTGTCGGCGCCAGGGCAATTAGAAGCGAGGTAGCTGTTGATCCTATTAGGGAACAAAAGCGTGGCAACGTTACAAAGTCTCCACAGATAAGTGTAAACAATCATTGTGTACA